>CM041777.1:385020269-385620269 GCA_023374045.1 Limonium bicolor | reverse complement strand
TATTTTTGTTTTGACGCTCGGTCATTCGCAAATAAGATAGGGAGTAGGGAACCCTATACATGTTGATCTAAATAAATTCAAAGGGAATGTACAACCTATACACAAAGTCTATTCAGAAATTGACAAGAGAGAAAATAATGCTAGGGGAAAGCCTATACATCAATTCTAAAAGTCATTAAAGGGGAGTTTGAGCTCAAAAACTTCTTCCGAATTCTTCTACTTCGTCTTTGAGCTTCTGACTAACTGCTTACTCATGTGCGGGCTCCTAATTGGCCGTTCGCTCGTCTTCGGTTCTTGACTGGCTGCTCGCTTGTCTTTGAGCTCGAGCGACAAAGTGGCGCTACATTCAGAACAGCGGATTGGTGCTCTTCTGATCCTCACCAGCTTCAAACTCGAATGGTCGTTGCTAGTCTTCATGTTGCTCGACTTGAGTTGGTGCTCCTCTTATTTTTCTATTTGAACCGTTGTTGTCGGTCTTCATGCGCTCCTTCTGCTCTAACGAGGAAAATGAGGGGGACATTTTTTGAGAAAGGAAAGGTGAGTGACCGAGCACAACATCTTTACGAAAATCCACCACTTTCATGAAAACACGAAATGACTAGTACGCTCCACGGTAATGACCGCTGCTCTTGAAGGTGGGTTGAACTTCAAAAATAGCGGGACATAACATGGGGAAATCATTTATTTTGAAATACGTTTGTGAAAATCAACTTGAAAACTGTTTTCAAGAACAAGTGTAAGATAATATCTGTGAAAAAGTTGTTTGAAATTCATTTGTAAAAAGTATGTTTTGAAACCTGTTTTTGAAAATAGTTTTTGAAATAACATATGTGAGAAATATTGATTGAAAATCATCTGTAAGTAATAGATTTTTGAAACCGGTTTTGAAAACTACTTTAGACATAACTATCTTCAAAACATTATTTTTTAAATCATTCGAGATGGACGACTTTGAAGATATTTCATTGGAGCGTTCGACATGATTCAATTTTCTGATTTTTGCTAATTTTCAAAACATGATCACACATAAATGTAAGAGCAAATGAAAATCATGGCTGATTTTGTGTGGAGTTGTAAGTGTTAATGTTGGGATAATCACCTTCCAGGTCAATCAGTGCTTCCATACCACCGGGGAACCGTCGTCCCTTCACTGTTCATCTCTCGGGATTTTTCTCTGTTACGCCTTGTGGGGAACATCATCAAGAAAGTTTGAAGTTGTAAGTGTGTCTATAGTTCGAAGGTCAGGATACCCGAAGTGATACAGTCACACGAGCCACGGCCGAGGACTATCACAACATACTCACTTTTCGGGAAACTCGGGGAAGTACTGCATGGGAACGGGTCTCCCATCGTCTGCACGATAAGGTGTGTCTAAAGTCCAAATTACTCACTGGCTATGCTGTGTCATGTATGGGTATCCGTAAATACGAGATCCTCTATGAATTTGTAGCGTGACATTGGGCTTTAAAGACACCCGTGGTGCAGAGGAATCATGGAGAACTGAGCCCATACAATCTTCAGGGTAAGGAAAAAGGGTGGTTAGACAGACGGCATACAAGGGGCTGACTACACCATGAAACCCGTCCTAGACACCGGATTAGGCAGATGGACACTGAAGGCTCAGAGCTCACTATATGCTGGCTTTTGACTCGGACAATGGAGGATATATTTGGATCATGAGTATCAAGGCGTAGGTCGATGACCATCTCGCCCCGTGGGTATAACCATTCAAATGAATGACCTGACTCATGGGGAATCAATCGTGGACCGATTGGCATCCCGTGACTCGTGAATATAAGGGGTGCCACAGAGGAATGCATGTCTTAAGATACCCAATGCACAGTATAACCCGCAATAATATGAAAGAGCAAAAACCTGTTTACTAAATGTTTCTCTTGAGGGTGATAATTCCAATTTGGTTGTTTATTAACCTAAAGGGAAGTTAGCTTCATTCAATCCTAAGTGTCTCTTTCTAATCGTGAGCTAATCATTAACCCAATTGTTGCAATGTTTGTTGAGGATCTATCAAATCCTAGCTGTCCTCATCAGATACACACTCTGAGTGTGGAGTAGAATAATCCCAGAGGCTTGGAATGAATCTCTTGAAGCTTTTGAAAGAAGTTAGGAAATCCTGACAATCTTGAATAGAGTTCAGTCTTCCTTGAGTTTGAGAAAAACTTACTCAAGTTTTCCCCAGCAAAGTCATCATTCTGTGGAGGGTGATTTTTCGGTATGAGGGGGTCTATTAAAACATGGTCTGACTAAAAAGTTGAGATCCTAAAATGCCATTCTGGGAGGATGAAAACCCGTTATTCTAGCATCCCTCAAATTCCTACTAAATCGTCCATCTTTCCCAGAACGCGTAAAGGGGAGTGCAAGTGTGCACTACACCCGCTCTCAATGGGCTCCACGCGGACTTATTCCCTAAGGGCGGAAATGACTAGAGTCGCCACCTAGTTTGACCTAAGGAACTAGGAAGGGAGGAGAAGGGTTCTAAGAACCGTTAATTGACTCTGATGATTTGTTGCCTATGGATAGGACTTATCTGATCAAGCCAGAGATTTATGTGTAGGTTCGCACTGGGTTACACCCCTTAGAAGTGGCAACGACCACGACTTCGGATTGGTGCCTGAGGAAATCTCGGTCTCCAATTGTCGGGATTACCTTCTTTCAAAACCTTATTGAAGAGATTCATTTAAAAGCCAATGATAGGATTAGGATGAGAAGAGAGAGAGAGAGAGAGAAAGAGAGAGAGGATTAGGCAAGCTTTTCTACCAAGCTAGTGCCAAGAGGAAGAATTGGTAAATGAGCGAGACTTGGAGTCTGATGGTTTGAAGTTCATGGGAGCCGAAGAAGGTTGAGAGTTTTGAGAGGTATGAAGAATACCTTAGAGGGAGAAAAGGGTTTTTTGGTTGGAATGGGGTCGCACCCTATGTGGGTTGCCTACATACTCAACTCCCTGTTGAGATCAAACCTTACGTAGTACACGGTTATGGTTTTTGGAAGTTTTGATGTTTGTGGAGTTTGAAGATATTTGAGGTGTTTGAGGTTTAGAAGGGTTCGGAGTTTTGAGAAGTTTCAGGTTTGGGATGCTAGTTTGTGAGACGCTCGGGTCTGTGAGACGTTTTAAACCTTGAGATGTCGAAGTTTGTGAGACGCACGGGTCTGTGAGACGCTCGGGTCTATGAGACGCTCGGGTCTGCGAGACATTCGAATCATTGGGATAACAAAGTCTGTGAGACGCTCGAGTCTGTGAGACATTCGAATGTGGGGGGAAATTGGAATTTTGGAGATGATTTGAGTCCATAAGATAATCGGAGTTTGGGGTATTATGAGACTTTGAAGTTTATGAAGTTGGAATTTAGGATTTATGAAGTTTGAAACTATTTGGGATTGAAATGAATATTTGACTTGGAATTATAGTGTATTTATGAATTGAATTGAGAATGAATTGGAATTGGATTGAATTTGAATCAGAATTGGGATGTGGATTGAATTTGAATTAGCATTGGGATCGATTGAATTGAAATGAATTGAATTGAGATTGAAATTGAAATTGAATTGAAGTTGATTTTAAATTGAAATGAATTAAGCTGAATTGAAGTGAGTTGGGTTGAATTGAAGTGAGTTGGGTTGAATTGAAATCAAAGTGAATTGAGTTGTGATGAATTGGGTTGAATTGGGCTTTTTGATTGTGGCCTGAAGTGGGTTTCTTGAATTGGGCTAAAGTAGAAAACGGGCCCGGGTTTGTTGTGGGCCGAAGATGGTTGATTTTGGACTTGAGACTTTTGAAATGAATTGCTCTTCATTTTTTATATATACATAATTTTTTATATGTGTTTTAAGGTTTAGGGAGTCACCTTGACCAAGAAGGACACATGACCCACTAAGTGCCAAGGGACTCCCACTATCCTAATGGCTTGGACCTAAGGGCATAACTAGGGCTTAGATAGTAAAGTTTTGTACAATGGAATGAAACGAAATTTGTAATGAGGCGGGATATACAATATATACACATATAACACAGAGGTAATCATATCAAAATCACTGAAGACACGACAATTAATCAGATCAAATAATAATAACAACATACCGAATAAACAAATATGTTCACAGTTATTCAAGTGATGTATACATGGGATGAAAATTTGAAAGCTATCTAGGGCCATCTGTAATATCGATTTACAATTGGTGCAAAAAGCGATAAAAGCATAACAGAGGCAAAGCAGAATCGCCATAAAAATCAACAATGATGTTAAGACAACGAAATAGCATAACCAAACAAGCCTTTGCAATTTTATGAGTGGGTTTCAAGTGAAGATTCAACCAAAATCATGCTAACATCAGCTTATAAACCAAATTAATGCGCAGGGAGCAAACAGTAATGAAAACATGTCGTCAAACATAATCAAAGTGAGTCGTTGGTGATAAAATCAAACCAATGGGGTGGCCTGCCCCCGGTTTATTATTTAACCAAATGTGAGAAAGGGTCTCGGCTGAATTGGCTTATAATCATATCCCAGTGATGTGTGGTCAACAAGAAATCCATATCCAAGGTGTAAACACACTGAGCCCATGATTCACGGTTAGCTTCGCCATTCCAAGCCCAAAGCTCAAAGTAAAGGTATCTCGGTCAAAGTGTGAAGCAAATGAAGTAGTCAAAACAACATAACCAGAATAAAGTAAAAGTTGTCAAAATGATGACAAACACAACGGCAAAAGAGTAAGAAATTAAACTGCTTAGAGCGACCCTTTCCCTGGTATTCAATGCTATGGATTTAAATATACCAAATTAAACTGCACAAAGTTGAACCTAAATGAATCATGCCGAAATTAGTATTATGCGTAGGGACGAACAACAATCCACATAACATTAGTAAAGTCTTAAATGATTAAACAAGTCAAATCATCAGTCCAAGGGGATGAACTGATGTTAATTACTTTACAGGTGCTAACAAGTTTCCGCATATGAACTAACAGAAAAAGGACCGAACCCAGGTTGTCAATCTTTCAAAACTGCAGTTGAACAAATATCAAGCCATATTAACCAACTTCCAGTCAAAGGTTATAGTCTAAATCCAAAGTTCCTAATCGATTTTTTATATTACTCCCCATTTTTATTGCTTATTCTTAATCACCTTTCTTCTTGCTAACCAGAAAAACTTAACTAGCCATAAACTAACAATTAACCACTCAAATGCAGTAAAAAAAAGTTCATGCTCACACAAGTCACCAGCACAAAGATGACATTAATTAAAGTGAGAAAAGCGACAATCGAGTGTACAATCAGAATATGCAACGTAAGCATTTTGAATACGAATATACATTCAAACTTAAAACATTGCATTTGTTTCTTAGTTAAGGATGAATACCAAGATGGACATGGAAGAAGCCCCCTGTAAAAGAACTAAACAAGAGGAAGCTCAAATGAAGTGTGAAATAAACATTAATCCGTAAGTATACTAAAGTGAACAGGGTAGGTCGTAGCTGATCGAGAGGAGAATACTGCTACATATCTGCGGACATAAATGAAGTTTACACCCAATAGAGCATATAGAGAATCCAGTTATAAAAAACTCATGCATCCTAAAATCGGTGCACGCAACGGCTTTGGGTCCCCACCGCTGATAGATTAGACTTATTCCTGCTCAAATAACAAGTTAGCGCAGATGAACACTATAGGGATTAACAGATACCAAGCTAAGTGCGAGTTAAAGATGAGAACGAGTTAAAGAATGGTATGACTGTAGCTACAAACCAAACATCATCTGTGGTTCAACTCCGCGTGACCCCTGAGCCCAGAGACTCACATGGGACTGAATGAACGAGAGTGAAAATCTTCTCACAAAGAAGAGTGAAGATCTTCGGTTTTGGAGTGAACTGTTTTCAGTCGCCCCTTAACCTTGTGCGTGAGACGTCGCAGTTATGGTGATTTAATCACTTCAACGGCGTAGGTGCAAGCAGAGAAGTGAAGAGAGTGCAAAACATGGATGTTTTCTTGTTCGCCGGCTGTGTGCGCAAAATTACTGGTGATGATGAGAATAAACTAAGGAGTCTGACGTTCCTTGTTCGCCGGTGAAATTCATCTTGATTGAAGAAGAGATTGGATGAGGCAGGCTCGACAAGTGAGTGAAGAGAGTGAGAGATATATAGCCCCCATTTCCTTGTTCGAGGAAAAGAAAAGAGTGAAAGAGGTATAGATTCTGTATGTTTCCTTGTTGAAGCGAATGAAGGGAGCAGAGTAGTATGTTCTCCAGAGTGAAAGAATGAAGAGATCTGTACACTCCTCGCTCTCCAGTGGGTTTCAAAATTACCGAGAGAAGAGGAATGTAGAGAGGGTGGAGTTGTATGCTACTTGTTCTTGGTTGCAAAAATTACCATCAGTGAAATGAAAACGAAAAGGATGCAATGTTTGCTTCCTATTTTACTAATGGTTGAGGAGAATGAAGAAGAAAAGTATGTATGAGCAGAGAGGATATTTGTGGATTGAGGTCGGCTGGATAGAGAAGGTTGAGGTTGAGGTCTGATTTTCCTTGTTGCTGAAGATGATCAGAGGCAACCAGTCTGTAGGGTTATTCTAGGTTTGCAAGTTACCGTAAATGGAGAAAATGAAGGAGGCGTTTGTTTGCTGGGTGTGGAGCACATTTGTTCCTTGTTCGTCAGGTAGGTTGCGAAATTACCTTGAGCAAAAGAGAGAAGAAGCACAACTTGTATGTTTGTTGTCACCAGTTTGGAGTGCAAATCACCGTAAGAGAATGAGAAGGCACAGCTTGTATGCTTCATGTTCTATTCGCCAGATAGATTGCCAGAGTAAAGAGAATGAAGAGGGTGTGATGTATGTTTCAGGTGAAGAGAATGAAGATGCGCTTGTACACTCCTTTTACGTAAGTGAAGAAAATGGAGTGGAGCAATTAGCATGTATATTCCTTGTTCTTCTGCTTTGGGTTGAAAAAATGGCGTGAACAGAGGAGGGGACTTTGATTTCTCTTGTTTTCAGGGATGGAAGCATGGGGGAGTACGTGAATGAAAAGAAAACGAGAGTATGGGAAATAGCAGCTGACCTAGTTTTCAGGACTTTAGCTTGTTTTTATAAGACATGTGGTCGTTGGTGACAATAGGCTAGGGTTTATTTGAGGTCATGGATCGGTAGAAACGGATGGGTAGCCCAACTCAGTTCAGTCACAATGAACAGAAGAAGAAGAAAGAAAGCAAAAACAAAGAAAAGGCTACGACAAAGCCCATGTTTGGATTCGAACCGTGGACCTGGAGCTTCTCCCATACCTAGACTACCAACCATGCTAACGGTAGAAGCTGATACAAACATGTGAAAGTACTAAAAGATATAACCCGATTTGAATAAACTTCTTCAATGGAAATGCAAAGTAAGACTATAAAGTTCAACAATGAGAATGAATTGTTTTCCATAAAAAATTAAATTATAAAAAGGACATGCAAATAATAATAGTAACAATATGTACATAAAATGATGAAAATAATTGTAAAATAATAATGATAAACACAACAAAACCACAAAAAAAAGTACCAATAAAGAAAATATAAGTAAAAGTATCAATGAAATGAAATGAGATTAAATAAACCGGTAACGAAATAGCGTGAACCAAAACAAAACGAATAGGAAAATAAATAAGCGAATAAAACCGAGCTCACTAACATGAAATAAATCACATGTAAAAATGGTAAAATAAGAAAATAACAAAAGGGATGGGTTTGAAAACGGATGTTTTGAAAATTAATTTAGAAAATTTGTCATAAAATGGCAGTTTCGTTTTGGTATGTACATAAATAAGTTTTGAAAAGAAAGGCGATGAACCTATTATTTTATTTATTTGTTTAAATTTTCTTTTAAGGGGTGAGAATTTTTGGTGTCTACACCTAATTGTAATTTATAATATAATTTTAAATTGTAACAAATTTGCACCATTATTTACTTGAATTTTAACTTTTCCAAAACAAGATTAATCATAAATATGTTTATCAAATTAGTTACATGAATATAAGTAGGTAATACCTAAAATTGTTACCCTCGAAAGAGCTCCCAAAGCACAAAATAAGACCAATGGCAAACTGATCAAAATGAGAAATGGTCAGTCATATTTTAGCATCATAAGACATTTTACACTTTTCCTATTTTTTATTAGGGAAAATTACATCCACCATCCATGACGTTTGGAGAAATTGCACACCCACCCACAAGGTTTCACAAATTACTACCCCATCCATGTGCTTCCCCTTTTTTACACCCAGTAACTTTTATAATTTTCTTTCAACTTAGAAGATGCTTAAGTATAGTCCAAAATTAATGAAACTCTACATGAATGATGTTAAAGTGTTATATTTTGGTCCATGCCAAAGACAAAGTTTTTTAAACTCACATGTGACATGTGGGACCCAATGAGCACACGTTCACATGTCACATGTTTTATTGGGTCCCATGAATCACATATAAGCTTAAAATACTTTGGATTTCGTGTCAAACCAAAATATAACACTTTAGCATCCTTCATGTAAAGTTTCATCAACTTTGGACAACATTTAAGCATCTCTTAAGTTGAACAAAACTAAAAGTTGCCGGATGTAAAAAAGGGGAAACCACTTGGGTGGGGAAAGTAATTTTTGAAACCATATGGGTGGGGTGAGATTTCACCAAACGTCAAGGATGGGAGATGTAATTTTCCCTTTTCATTAAATTCACCACCCATAAAAATGATTTAAAATCTTATGTCAAAAACACTATCCTTATTTTTATGTTCAATTTTAATTCAGAAAACTTCACTTTTACAGCTTTCTCATGAATTAAAATTTCTTTAAAAACACTTTATTCATTTAAATTGAAAAGATGTAATTTCCAAATTTCCACAATGAAAGCTTGACAGATCTGCAACCCTTGCTTCATAACTTTCTTTTACAAGGTGGTGATCTATATAACTATTACGGAGTTTTGCCCATTGGGGATAATGTGGTATTGTGTGAACTTGAAGAGATTATGTGTAACACCCCGGTAACACCCCATCTCAATCCAAATGTGGTTTCGCAACTTAACAACATATATATAAATGTCACAGCGGAATTCAATACACTCCAGGACCTTGCCACGGTCTGATTGACAGAATATACCGAACATTAGTACATACAAATCTTAACCAAATACATACCCTTCTTACAATCCCCTCAGATCCTATACATCTTACTAACTCAAATTGTCATACGAGTGTACATGCACAACTCGTAGGCCACACTTAACCCGTAACGCTTGTACCCCTTCTTACTCTCGCGACGGCCGCCTCCTGACGTTCACCTGTGTAGTAAAAACAGCCCCCAAAGGGGGTCAGCACGAATGCTGGTACGATCCTCTCATGGCCCCCAAGCTAACGTGGCTACGACGACTAATTGTCGATAGCATGGAGGTTGATTAGATGCACAACATAATAGAAAGTGCAGTAAACAACAATCCAAATATGAACAATCAAAGTTCAAACATAATGAACGACTTAAATGTGTTCCCTTAATTAGAGAGTTAATTATTTAACTCCTTAAGTTATGTTTCCTCTTAATCTTAGTCCATCCTTATCTTACCTCAATCTTAGTCTTATCTTAGTCTTAGAAACAACCATCCTTTAAAAAGGAATGGATGTAGCTTATCTTAGTCTTATAATACAAACCATCCTTTAAAAAGGAATGGTTGCAACTTATCTCAAACCTTATCTTAATCTTAGAATACAAACACTCTTTAAATAGAAATGATTGTATCCATATCAATGTTTATTTTTGTCAGGTCAAAAGCGACCCTAGTCATTGAGCTATTAACTCCACTGGTTGAATAAACAACTTATCTTATAATTTAGGATTTAGGTGATCCTACCGCACCATCTTAATGCCTCCTACCTTGGACTGTATGTCCAATGTAGCTGAGCCGGCAACCGACCCTAGGCAACAAGTTCGAAGACAAGTCCTTAAGCGGAAGTCGGATCTGCTATAGATACCGACCCCCTTTTTCCTTAGCATGCATGACCGGAGTCAGTCCCGGGTTCCTCACACCCCCCTTAAATTCCAGTTAGTAGAAGTCTCAAGACAATGTTTGTTCTCTTTCGGTTATTAACAAACTAATATTAGGGAGCGTTCCTTAGTCTCACTCAATTCCTTACTAAACGTTGCTTAGTAAGTTCTCACGGTAAGTTGTGTTAGTTTCCAAACATCACACAACAATGCAATAAACATAATGTTCCGGTTGCATGCTTTATCTTGTTTAGTCGGCACACATAAACAAATAGCACACAAGCCGAGGGACACCTCGTTAGCAAGCAGGTCACAAGAAGAACTGTACCGTTCACCGTTGGTCGTTCGGTTGCTTACTCTCCTCTGGAGTCCAAATTCTCAAACCCCAAAACATTCATTCAATTTTAGGTTGTTAATTACTTTTCCAATAAAGCTAACTTACTTAACTCACTTGGTCACTAATGATCCCCATCTAACACCACTTAAGTTCTTATAAACTTAATCTTAAGTGAATCACTTGTCCTAATACCTTATACTTATTCACCCACTTAATTATCATTGTTACTCACCAAACATGTCTTAAACAACCTTATATTATCATTACATATCAATCCCCATTTAGCACCTCTTAAATTCTTATAAACTTAATCTTGAACACTTAAAATCATTTACTTACCCTAATCTCTTAAGTCATTATATGCTTATCTTTCTAATCATCATCACTCCCTAATGTTGGACCACTAAGTCATTGTAATTTAAACTTAATCATATAAGTTAATCACTTCTCATTACACCTCATACTTGTTTACACCTCTTAAGGCCTTTATATGTCACCAAACAAGGCCTAAACATCATCTAAAACCATTACCATTCAATCCCCCATCATTAGAAGCCAAAACAAATTTTTTCTTTTTCTCTGCATTGACCGCCCCTCTGGGGCGGTCCCAACCAGAAGCTAATTTCTTGCACAATTTGCCTGGACCTCCCCACAGGGGCGGTCCCTAGGGGCGGTCCACAGCAGAACCTATTTTCCAAAGTGCTTTTCTCCTCATTTTGAACTCCAAATTCACCCCAATCTTTTCCCACTCATTCCACAATCTTTCCACATGTTTCCTACATGTTTAAACACCTTAGAACATGCACTAAACCTTCCTCAAAAATCACCAAACTCGACACTCAATTTCTTACAAAATTCTTACACTTAACACTTGATTCCTTACACTTCCCTCTTGTGACTTTGCCTAAGACCTCAACTAATCATTATGTTTCTTCACAACCATCTTAACTACTCTTCAAGCATCATTTTGCACACCCATTTGCTTTACTCAAACTTCTCAAAGCTATTTATAATCTAGCACATGCTTACATCCTTATAAGTCATCATACCTTATTTTTCCTTCAAACTTCGTACAAGTTTCCTAGCTTCCTTAACCATGGTTTTGGTGCATAAAACTCACCATTATAACCCTAGTCCCTCTTATACATTCCTAGGTCTTCTTAGTACTCAAGAACTCCATGGTTTATCCATTTTCACCAAAACAACCCTTAATGTTTACTAGAACATCCTTAGTCATAAAATCTCCTTATAACACCTTAAACACTTAGTTTTCTCTCCAAAACTTGACATGACTTTCTTAGTATATTACTACACCCAACATTTAGCTTTTCCCCCTTAATACAATCATGAACACTCTAACCCTTAGTACACAATCTTAGCACACAATTTACACCCTCCTAACCTCTAACTCCTCCTAGACAACTCTAGGCCATTCTAAACCTCGAGAACAACTTGGTTAACTCATTTCCACTCAAATTTTGCCATAACTCCTCTAGTATATTATCATGCCCAAATGCATGGTTTTCTCATTCAATCATCTCACACACATCAAACCTTTTTCTCATCATAATTCTCACCCAAATCAACTCATTCATAATAAACTCAATATAGTGCAATAATCTTAAATTGCATAGCACTAAGGCTCTTAAATGACATGGCTCTTTGGCCCTTAAATGACATGAATTTAAACACTGAATTTCCCACATATAAAAGCTTTCAACCTGCAAATACACCCATCAATCTCATAGTAGTTATAATGCTCTTAAAATCCATCTTAAACTTATCTTACTAACTCATTCCCATTGGCTCCTTAATCACAAGTTCATAAGCTTGTTTAAATTCTTTTTCCTAGGTTATATAACCCATTACATAATGTAAGCTTTAAGCTACATTAGTACTTATCTAAATACCACCCCCTTAAACCTTAAACCACCTTAAGGTAAGTAATTTACCTTGTTTTTCCAAGCTTCTCCTCACACTATTCTCCTTGGGTTTCCTTGCTTAGTTTTCGGCCACCCACTTAGATTTCCTTGCCAATGTTCTAATCAATATACATTGACTCTCATGAGTGCTAAATAATACACTAACCTTAAGGAATCATTCCTAGGTTAAAAAATGTGTTTTAAAGCTTAAAAGTGTGTGTTTACCTTGAATTTTGGAATGGCTTTCATAATGAAGCAAAGCAAGGCCTCCTCAAGTCTTTGGAGAATAGAATCAAGCTAGAACAAGAGTAAAACAAGCCATCTTAAGAGGCAGATTTTCGGCCATATATGAAATATGGAGGAAAGTTGATTTTTCTTTCACTTTCCTTACCTTGAATGAATGAAGAACCAAATGAGCTCTTCAAACTTTATTTTCCCCCTTCAATGGAGTTTCTCCATGGCACCAAAATTGATCTTTTGGAGATTTGAAAAGATAGAATGAAAGAGCTTGCTCTAACTAAGAGTAACCTATGCTCACTTTTGATTTAGAGCTAAAATGAGTATTTGGTGAGCAAATGAAGATGGAGGTGCCATGGCTGGATAAAGAACGGTTTTTGAGCAGAGAGGGGAGGAATAAAACGTTGGTGAAGGTGTGAAATGAAGAAGAGAGGAGAGAGAGAAGGCTAATATAAGATATTTGTCATTTTAAGCAAATAGTGAATTTACTCACTTTCCACCTCTTTCCTTACTTACTAGCACATGTGGTGAGTCACCACTTCCAAAACCGTTCCCCCCTTAATAATAAGATACTTTTGGCCTTTGTTGACCAATTTATTGACTTGTGTTAACTAAAGGCTTAAACTAGGTACTATTTGGCACTATTCACAAATCAGTGCACAAATTTGTGAAATTTTTGGTTTCCCATTGATTTAGACTTCCTAATGTGATACTAATTAGTACACATGTTGATTAAGGTGTAATCATGGGCATTTAGCCACTCAAAACTCATTTCTAAGACATTTCTCAAAAAGGTGCTTTAAGGAGTCTTAAAGCACATTTTGTGTTTAAGCTTGTTTTTGAGCTTGGTTTATTTGGTAATTGATTTAAAATGTCCATTAGCATATTACTAAAGTCTTATAATGGTATTTGGGTGCTAATCAAAGTCACTCCAAGTTAAAGCACATTTTTGCCTAAATTGCCCTTAAGGCGTTTTCTTGTGTTTTCCTTGGTTTAAATTGTCTACCAATCTTTCTAAGGCATATTTTAGCCTTACCACATCATAATTTGATGTTTACTTAGCATACTTAGGTTTGGGGTATTTCACCCCCGTTAACAAAACCCTAAATTCAATATTAATTAATGTGAATTGTAGCAATAATAAAAGACGTCACAGTGAAAAATAAACTAAACCATTTACCCGGGTGTTACACGCCGCCCTTGCGAATAACGAAGCATCACTTCTACAACAAAAATGATAATACAGTACTAACCACAGTGATGACGGGGATACAACATTAATCCAAAGTTACAACACTATAATCCCAAAATGACTAGTGAGTAATCTACCTAACAATACCAAGTGTCCAAAATGGAATATCAAATCCTATTGAATAATTGAGAGGTATACTGTTAACTAATCCCAAAATCCCGCACTCACGTGTCGGTCTTCCAACAGCTACGCACCTGTAATGTGAGGCCATATAGGCTCAGCCAAACACTGAGTATGCTAATAATGTGATCCTAGACCCTTTAGGTCACTTAGGTCGATTAGCCATCTTGCTTAGCATAAGATTCGTTTCATGTTGTTCCGTTTACATGCTTATTAAGTAACTACAAATGCGGAAATAGAAATACAACAAAACACTCAAGTATTCACATAGCAAATCATAACAGTCACGCCAGTTACGATTAAATCAACCAATTTAATTTAAATAAGATAACAAGTTAGATGAAACAGAATTCGTTTCTCTTGTCCAGTTTCCATCATTCGAAGCCCCACTTTTGTCAATTCTTACATAGTCATACGGGTGTCATCTTAAGGACAATTCCTCACTTAGCCTCACACTTTCATAATTGGACAGTAGTCCTATGCCATACTACCAGTGGGTTGATGGACTTACTTGTCAACGTGGTAGACGTCCATGCGGCCGAAGCCATGGTGCCAATGGTAGCACACTCCGACTAACGATTGTATCCGGCTCGTTAGATTAACAAAACAAAAGTCACTCCAACGGAGTTTCTCTCTAGTGATCACTCTGTGCAACCTGTTGGAACGTATGCAGCCAAGGATTTACTAAACATATTTATCATTAATTCATAACACTCTCATTTGTTTTAGTATTTAATTAATCTCCTCGGTTATAGGAGAACACGTATATTTGATGCCACTTAGGCCTTACACATGTACCTAGAAGTCTTCTAGGTGATGTTCCAGTTCGAGTCATCGCTCTAGAGATGGTTAATACCGGGTCTCTAATCTAAGTGTCTACTCAGTGTTTTATGAGTAGTTTACACTCTTAGGTTAGCACTCAGAGTTCCTCCTAATTGTTCACACACAAGTTAAGTGATAACGGGTATCACTTTGTCCGATTGACATTCGCGCACAATTAATAAATGCTTTAATGGTCAAATTACATAAACACATACACAATACATGCATACCATGATTATTCTTAACATTTAAACACACAATATGTATGAACCCAAGGGAACCCTCAGGATGTTCATACCACACATTCACATACCGTTCACTGCTGAACAATGCTAGCGTGACGAGTCATGCTTATCCTCTATCTCTTTCGAAGCTTGAACCCCGCAACCCGTATCACTGGAATATTATCTTTAATATCAGTATCCATGTTTCTGGTCTATTTAATCATCCTAGAATAAGTTCTAATCCTTACCCCGTAGTTAACCCCTTAACCGATTATTTGTTTGACTCGGGTTTTTCATTTACTCTAGGGATTTAGATTTTATTTGTAACACCCCAACTCAATCCAATGTGGTCTCGCAACTTAACAGCATATATACATACATGTCACAGCGGAATTCCTTACAATCCAGGACCTTGCCACGGTCTGTCCACAGAATATACCGAACATTAGAGCAACAAGCTTAAACATTTACATATCCTTCTTACAACCCCCTCACGTCCTATACATCTTACTAACTTAAATTGCCATACGAGTGTACATGCACAACTCGTAGGCCACTCTTAACCCTTAACACTTGTATCCTCTCCTTACTCTCGCGTCGGCCGCTTCCTGTTGTACCTGTGTAGTAAAAACAGCCCCCCAAAGGGGGTCAGCACGAATGCTGGTACGATCCCCTCATGGCCCCCAAGCTAATGTGGCTACGACGACTAATTGTCGATAGCATGGAGGTTGATTAGATGCACAACATAATAGAAAGTGCAGTAAACAACAAACAGATATGAACAATCAAGTTCACACACAATGAACGACTTAAATGCGTTCCCTTAATTAGAGAGTTAGTTATTTAACTCCTTAAGTAATATTCCCTCTTAACCTTAGTTCATCCTTATCTTACCTCAATCTGATTCTTATCTTAATCTTAGAAACAACCATCCTTTAATAAGGAGTGGATGTAGCTTATCTTAGCCTTAATAATACAAACCATCCTTTAATAAGGAATGGTTGCAACTTATCTTAACCTTACCTTAATCTTAATCTTAACAATACAAACCATCCTTTAAAAAGGAATGGTTGCAACTTATCTTAACCTTACCTTAAGTATGCCAACCGTTCTCTCATTGGGAACAGGTTAGCCCTTAGTTCGTTGTTTATTTTTGTAGGGCTTGGTTAACCCTAGCCAGCAGCAGGACACTTACCAGCAATAAACAACATTCTTAAATGTTGGGGATGTAGGCTTGATCCCCCCACGCCATCTTAAAGCCACCTACCTTGGACTGGATGTCCAATGTAGCCGAGCCGGTCAACCGACCCAAGGCTACTAGTCCGAGGACTAGTCCTTAATCGGAAGTCGAATTCTGCTATAGATACCGACCCCCTTTCCTTAGCATGCATGACCGGAGATCGGTCCCGGGTTTCCTCACTCATGTTCCAGTTAGTAGTAGTCTCAAGACCATGTTGTTGGTTAACCTCTTTCGGTTTATATCGTCCCTTATTAGGGGGCGTTCCTTAGTCTCACTCAATTCCTTACTAAACATTGGTTAGTAAGTTCTCACGGTATGTTGTGTTAGTTTTCAAACATCACACAACAATACAAATATATATAATATGTTCCGGTTGCATGCTTTATCTTGTTTAGTGAGCATACAAAACAAATAGCACACAAGCCGAGGGACACCTCGTTAGCAAGCAGGTCACAAGAGAACTGTACCGTTCACCGTTGGTCGTTCGGCTGCTTACTCTCTTCCGGAGTCCAAACTCCCAAGTCCTAAAACATTCATTCAGTTTTAGGTTGTTAATCACTTAACTTAATATGACTTACTTAACTTGTTTATCTTACTTAATTCCTTAATGATCCCCACCTAACACCTCTTAGGTCTTACACTTAATCTTACAAACTTAATCTTAAACTTTCAAGTTTATACTTAACTTAACTTAATCTCTTAAGTTCTTAGGGTCTCAATCATTACTACCCTACTAAAGGCATACTTATTACCCATTGCCATTCTTAAATTCAAAATTTCTTTTTTTTTTGTTTTTAGGCTCGACTGGACTTACCGACGGACTTGCCCAGTCCGGTCCATTCCAGTACCCTTTTACCGTTGGAAAATTCACTCCGACCGGAATTACAAGTCCGGTCCTATGTCCGGTCGATTCCAGAGACTTATATCCGTACAAAATTCAAGTTCCACCTCCCACTTCATTTCAAGCATCAAGTAAATCACTCATTTCCAATTTTCTATCTTTTAAATCATTCTAATCATGATCATACATCTCCAAGGATAGAACTTCGTCTATCAGTTATTCCCATACACTTTAATCCTGTTGCCTATGGAATCTTATTCTCACTAGGTTCTATGTCGGTTTCATACCCTTTCATGCGTCACTATATATTATATATATATACACAATATTTTATCAAATACAACACCTGGTTTTTACATTTATACACTGTCGGGGCTTTTGTTCCCCCGGGAGTTTCTCTACTCCCCACACATGTACTATCACACACAACTGTTAACAAACACACACACTTATCACAATGGTATTCGCATCTTCTGTGCGCAATTACCACAATTAAACCATGAATGAATGTGTATGTTTACGTAACACACACACCAATCTCAAAACAATAATATAATTTTGTGCTATGCACAATATAAGTCACATACACTACGTACACTTGTACGGTAATATACACTAAGTGGTTTTGCGCTCTACCCCCCTTAAAAGGGATTACGCCCACGTAATCAATCACTAAACATTAGCTTAAAATGTTCTGCCGTCGTGAAGTGTTTTAACTTCCACGCGGTCTATTACACAATGGATTCTGATTAGAGGATCTTAACCATATTGGCGGTTTAGTTTCTAAACCAAGAATTCTCATTGGAGTTTGTTTAAACTCTTAGTTGGTTTCGATTCTGGCCTGTTAGGCTTCTAGGCGTTAATAATTAACCATCCACTCATGTTCACCATGTACATTCAACACTTAGATCACTGGCTCACTAGTTTCTGCTGCGAAACTCTAGTAACTGTAGAGCTTAATTGTCCCATTGGTTATTCTTACTGTATTGTACATCCCCAATTATCACCTTTATCTTGGTGACAACGGTTTCTCAACCGACGCGTGGTATCTCTTACCGTTAGCGAATTCGGTGAGTTATAAACTTTCTATCCACTTCCATAACAATTTACTGTGTATACAGCTATGTATTTCATAATGATTGACTTGTTTCCTTCCGACTTACTGTCGGTTGAGATTGAGCTACAACCTAGTGTGTAGTGCTCCTCAGCAGCTATTTACAACATTTGGGTATATTCCATACCGATATTGGCTGTTAGTGCTACTGTAGTCACTTACTGTTAATCATGTCTCCACATTTGGTTTTGTACAAGTACTCTTTTATTGGTGTGGTCTTGCATTTCCTATGCATCGGCTATTATAACATTATTCCTCCATAATTAACGTGTTTCCAATTCCTAGCTATCCCACTCGATCATTACTGCGCAAGTGCAATACCAAAACACTCAGTCATACAGAGTGCAGAGGCGTAAACTCTTGACAGTAATCCCTTATGTGATTGCAGTAGGAATTCACACTGAGTTTCCTTATCACATAGTACCGACCATTGGCTTATTGCCCAGTCTGTATATCATCACTTGCTTGCATGTCCATTGAGTTTAACTCATAACTGATCTTATCCGCCACAACAACTTATACAACGGTCGCTTACTGCGCACCGTACTTATTGTATAACACTAACTTACATCGTATTTACTGTCACATTAACATCCACGCATATACTTATATCATTCGTATTATGGTTTATCCTCATTTGGATGACTACTGAATGCTCCTTGAGCATCGATCATTCGAGTCACAAGCCGGCATTATTCAGCTCGGTGTTTCACTTATACACACATACTATTAAGCTAACTGCTCTTTTCAGTAATAACGTTGTCCATCCTTAACATATTTCTTGAACTTGATTCACATAACCACCGCTCCTGCGGTCTCACAACATCGAGAGGTATCCCCACTCTTATATTACATAAACTTCTGCAATTAATCAAACTTACATAACATATCTTGCTTGTGGCTTATAAGCCTTGCTGCCTTGAGCTCCATGACAAGGTCGTTGCATTCCGTTTCCTTTCATGGAATGCCCCTTAGGATTGTCAGTCTGTTCCCTAACAACTTATGTTTAAACTGGGTGTTAGTTTTCAACCCTTGTGTTTCTATCGTGCATTTCGTTCAACAATTGTTGATTCGAACACCCTTTAAGGATTGCTCCTGGGTGTTACTAAGTCATGCCATTACATCTGGTTCACACTCATTGGTACATTCAGTTAGCCACGCCTTTTGCGTTCTTAACTGGCTTATTATCTCCTTCTGTGAAGGTCAACATTTCCTGGTAGTGTAGGTACTCATTCTGGGAATTTTCATCCCGTTCATTGCACATTAATGTGTCCACATTAGGCATCTGCTTGCCATGCACAGGCTGGGTCACCGTTCCAGCTATCATGTTTATTCCTCGGAATTCTTAAGACATGTGTGATGTCTTTATATAACAGTTAGTGCACTTCGCACCTCTTGACTCTTAAACATATCCTGAAATGAATTCACTAGTTCCTTTAGTCTAGTTATCTTAACTGGGTTCCTCTACTTCAACCATTCACGTAATCCTTAGCTGTTTGTTTGATTATACTGCTGACCGTAGACGGAGTCGACTACTTCCCGTGTTTCGGACTCTACTCGTATACATATATGGGGTATCATACTGATACATTACTACTTACCCAACTAACCTATAAGTAGGTCTGTCGGGCCCACATGCTCCTATCGGAGTGCGGTCGTCCCACAACACAGTTGGTACACTTGTAGTGTCCGTCACACGCCTAGGTGAAGTATTCTGTTGTCAACTCCCTTATATTGTCCCGTGACAATATTCATTCCATGCTTCCCGAACTTAATCGAGGGAAAGTTTATCCATTGTTGTATCCTTGTCGACTGTCCTTGGTTTTACTGGTTTGGTTTTAAAAGAAGGTTGGAAAGAAGTGTGGTTTGAAAGAAAATCTGGTTTGAAAAGAAAAGGGTTTGTAGAAATATGGGTTTAAGAAAAAATTTTCATGTTTTCACAACATCTTCTTACCTTAACCAAGTCTAGCTTCTTGCTGGCTGGTGTACTTCCAATTACAAAGGTCAGGCCTGTTAAGCCCTTCCATGGTTATAATGTTCCTGTTTAACTTCATGGTACTTTACTAAGTACTTGTAGTGGTTATAAATTTCCCAAACAGCCCTGCTGTTATAGCAGCACTTGCTATGGCAAGTGCGCCATGCTAACTGCCTATCGGTTTAACACATACTGGTTATGGTATTGTCTTTACCCATACTGTCAACAGTGGCCTTGTTGGCCCTCACTGATCTTACTGCCTTGATAATAAACCTTCTAGGTGACTTCTCACTGTCTTCACCTGACGATCATCAACTAGGGTGTTTCCCATTCTGGGAGACCCCTTTGTCTTAGTATTGTATTCTCTTCGTAGCCCGTTCCACGCATTGTCGTGGTTACTGAGACTTGTCTCTTGTTTGGGCACTACGTTGCAGTTCCTTTATCGGTGGTACACCGTGGTGTATTGTTTATCAACTGTGGTCCCGTAGACACTTGTCTCGGTTTCACTAATCCACTTCTTGCCTGTTGCACGGTTGGTGCGTTGCAAGTTGGTTTTTTCTCGACTGCTTAGCATGTGACCCAGGTTGCCGGAAATTCATTCCTCTATACACAAGATCCTTCATTCATTGCTATGAAATGCGGTTAACATTGTTCAGATGGAGACCGTCTCGGGATTCCCAGTTTCGGGATCTACCGTGTGACAGGTTCTCCGTACCTTAGAGGTACTTAATAACAGCCATATCGGGTATTCCGAGTAGTAAGGAGGACTTCCATCTCTCTGGCGTTCTTTCCCAAGTTATCAAACAGGGATTGTGGAGGGTGGGATGGATATTGTAGGTTTCCAGTAGTCCTGGTAGGTAGTTCCTAACTAGCGTTATCTCACGCTATCTCTCAACCCTTAATCCAAAGTACTTTAATCCTAACTCGGTACTTCCTAAGCTCGGTAATTCAGTCATCAGAGCGATACTCGCTCTGATACCACTTTTTGTAACACCCCATCCAACATTAACACACTTACAATAAACTGCAGCGGAAAAACAACCTCATCACATTAACTCGTTGGTGTTACACGCCGTTAGCCACCCACGTGGCTAACAAGGCTAATACATACACATTGTACCGGTCTGATGGGCTAAATTCCCGAGCGTCTACACATTACTATCCCTTTCCATTAACAACAACACAACGCACTCATTCCAACTATACCGAGTATTTATAAACTGATGCCGACAACAATTTCGGTCGTACTAACCTACTGTATACATACACTAAATGATTACCCATGTACGACGACTACCCGTCCTACTCTCGACGGCTTCCAGCACTTCGTACCTGAAATAGGAAAAGAAGAGAAAGGGTGGGCCCCCAAGGGGGCTCAGCAACCTTTGCTGGTATGGTAATCCCGCAGCCCACATGCACTACCGGGCCACGCACAACTAATTGTCGTCGTCTTAGCATGCGGTTGATATTTTAAATCATACAGGCAACTGTAAACACACAACACATAATCATTCGCCTCAACGGGCTCAACAAACGATAATATATCCTTACTTAATAAGTCACTCATGGTATTCATCATCCCTAGAGTGTTCCTCCTATAATGGAGCTACTTCCTTAATAGACGACACATACCCTAAATCGGGGTTATCCTTAAACGCCTCTTATCACAAACTGGGAATCATATCCATGATCCACACACTCCACAGGATACAAACCTTACAAACAACACTACATACAACACTTAACAACACTTTGCACTGTTCCACGTGCAAAACATATACCGCAATAGAGATTGCATCACACAAAAATACATAACATAACGGGAGTGGTTCTCTTAGGAACCGACCCAAACATTGTTATACACTGGTGAGCCTAGAGAATGCTTTGCCATGTCTCATGATAGCTCGTTATACAATAAAAACAACTTCATACGTCCTAATAGTTGGACGAGTAAGTAAGTTAGGCGGTTAGGGTTTGGGGCCCGACCGAACACACCACAAAAACATGTTCCTCCCCTAAAACCGATCATAAGTCAGAATAGCTAAGCTTTGGAGTAAGCTAATGGGAGATCATAACCCGTGAGGGAAACAACCATAACAAAGAGAATGGTAAGGCTAGGAAGGATACCCTCTCCCAAACAACGCGCGACCGGCCAAACCGGATTCCTCACCACTGTTAGTACATACTTACTTTAGATATTAGTTAGAACCCCACTATGGAGTCTATCATGACTACACACCCATACAGTATTACCAACTGGGTTAAACACACCAGGGAGATCCCTACATTCACATACACATATCACACAAATAACACACGCATAGCCGTGGTTAGTACGTCCCATGGTACGGGTCGTTTACTCCGAATACCGAACTCTCATGTGATCCTAGACTCAGTTAACTAAGGTTAACACTTCCGAGGTTAAATGGTATCGGAGTTGTACACGCCACATAAATGAATTACTGTAAACTCATTACATGTTTAATCTTACAACGTGGCAAACATACAGAAAAACACATTGGCATACAAGCCGGTGTAATCGGTAGGACACAGGTTGCAAGAAAACCATACCTGTCACCGGAGTCCACTCTACCACGTCCACTTATGTTCCTCGAGCAATTCTCGAACAACTCGAACACTTTAACATCACATGTGTTTTTATTAACATCGGGGTTGCTTGGTTATTTAATGTCTAATGCTTATTATTTTTCCCCGTTAACTTAGTTTACATAACTTCACTCTTAACTTGTTTTACTTTCACATTTTATTACAACTTTCCACCCACTTAATTGTCATTAAAACTCACCTAACATCCCTTAACACCTCATAACATCATTAACCATCAATCCCCATCATTAGACATCATTTTCCAACCTTAAACAACATTTTTAGAGTGGTCCGGGACTTGGTCCTTACCTTAAGTCCCGGACCAACACATTAGAAAACTCTCGGGCGGTTTTAATAGGGTGGTCCGGGACCTTGTACTCACCCCAAGTCCCGGACCAAAACCTTGTTCCACTCTCGGCCCTTTTTAATGCCTGGTCCGGGACATTACCCATGACCTAGGTCCCGGACCAAAGCTACAGAATTGTCAAAATTGCATTTCCATGTCCTGTTGCATTAGTTCTCCACCTCCTTTAATTGTATAAACTTCCCAAATGATCTTAGGTATATTCTAATGCCAAAATATCATCTCAAACACCCTAGTTCCATGTTTGACTGGTTACTCAATTTCCACCCAAAATCTCATAACACTTGTAACATTTACATTTGGTTCCTATGTGGTGTTTCACCCATAATAACCTCTACACCAAGGTGTTTCCTCACCATCATAACATCATCTCCCTAGCATCTTCTCTTACTAACCAAACCTTCTTTTTCACAACTCCTCAAAGTTCCTTTCCCAAAACCTTACCTAAACATTATTCCCACCTTGCACATTATCATAACCTAAACCTTAAACAAACTTCTCCAAGACTTTTAATACATCCTAAAAATACTCATTGGATTTCTAGAACTTCCAAGATAATGCCTAAATCCTTGTAGCACCTTAAAACACCTTAATGCATGTTTCTTCCTTAATGAAGCATGTATCCATTTCTACAATTCCTAGTTCACCCAAGTTCATATAAGCACTTAAAACTCCTTATACATTTTCCCAAATTTGGCCATAGCTTCCTTGTATATACTCACATCCAACACTTGGGTTTTTTTACCTTATTTCATTCAAGAACACACTAAAATCCATCAACCACATTTTTATACACAAAACTTCCCCCATTTAGCACTACATCACAATATAGTGCTTAACTTAAATTGCTTGGCACTTAGGCCCTTAAATAACATGGCTCTTAGGCCTTAAGTTTCTCAAATCATAAACACAGAATTTCCACAATATATAAGCCTTTGACCTGCAATTACACACACCAAGACATATGTTCCTTTACTAGTCTCCTTGAGAACACTTTACTAGGTCATTCACCATTGCGCTCTTTAGGTAGTTTTAACAAGCATTATAAGCTCATTTCTCCTAAGGCATTACCACATTGAGATAGCATATTTACCTCTTCCCACACAAATTTCTTCTTGTTTCCTTACAAAACCGGTAAGGCATTTGGTTCCTTGCCAACTACTAAACATTATACAAACAACTAATGAGTATTCAAGCTTTAAGCTCCATCCATTTAAACCCTAGGTTTACATTATTTCAAAACATTAATGTAGTTTTTACCTTAATCTTTGAAGGGTGTTGAATATCTATGAAGAGAGGACTCCACCTAGTCCTTGAAAGATTCAAATGGAGCTAGAACTCAAAGCAACACAGGAGCTCCATCAATGAATATTTCGGTCACACACAAAACATGGAGGAAACTTGATTTTCTTTGAGATTCCTTACCTAGAAGCAAAGGAGATCAATAATATGTGGAAAGACAAGCTCAAGCTCCTTCAATGGTGGAACTCCATGGCACCGAAATGGGGCTTTTGAAGTTTTGGAAGATAGAAATGGAGAGCTTGGTCTAACTAGAAGAAAGGTGGTCTTGAAATTAAATTTGGATCATGGATCTAGAAGTTACAAGTGAAAGAAGATGGAGAATGGTATGGTTTGCTGTAGCAAAACCGATGGAGTTTGGGGAGAAGATGAAGAAGGCTACGGTGGGTGTGAGTGGGAAAGAAAGAATAAGATTGGAATTGTCTTTTGGAAGATATTTACATGTTATAAGGTAACTTCTACTTTTCACTTACTTTTCCTTCTTTCTTTAATTTTACTAGCTCATGGTGGTGAGTCACCACATAATAAACCGGCCCCCATATAATTAGAAGGGTGTTTTGGTCTTTGTTGTCCATTTAATTACTTAACACAACATATGTAACAAACTAGCTTATAAAAAATCACTATTCACCTAAACAAGGCACTTAGAAGTGAAAATTTTGATTTTCCCATTAATATAGCCACCCAAATGTGATACTATATAGTACACATGTTAATTAAAGAGTAATGATGGACATTTAGCCATTCAAAACTCATTAAAGACAATTTTCAAAAACGTGCTTTAAGACTCCTTAAAGCACTTTTTGTGTTTTTACTTGTTTTCAAGCTTGGTTTTCTTTGGTAATTGATTTAATATGTTCATTAACATATTTATAAGGTATAGGTATGACCATTAGGTCTTATACAAATTTATCCCAAGCTTAGAGCACATTTTTGCTCTTATTGACTTTAAGGTATTTATTTGTGTTTTGTTTGGTTTCATTGTCTACCAAGGTTTCCTAAGGACTTAATTAGCTTATAAATCATCATAATTAAATGTTATTAAGTCTTGGTAGGCTCTTTGGGTCCTAACCAAGTTCACTCATAGCTTAGAGCATGTTTTTGCTCAAACTGGATCTTAGTGCTTTATTGCATTTACTGTGGTTTAAAATTGTTCACTGATGTTTCTAAGGCACTTTTTTAGCCTTTGCATACCATAGTTTAAATGTTTAACAACATATCAAGGTTTGGGGTATTTCAATCTACCCCCCTTAAAAGAACTTCGTCCTCGAAGTTCACACTTTTCACACATCATTAGATTAGAACACAGTAATCACTTGGAAATAAACTTCCATAACCAAACACACTTTACATCACAACCTGGACTTAATGGTCGGGCACACATTCACATCCATACATAACATAACATATTCACATGATACCTCGGGCTCAATGGTCCGGGTATCTTAACAACACTTACACATACATAACAACCCCTTTGACTCACTGGTCTGGGTAACATAACAACATTGGACACATAGGTCCGATAACATAACAGTCTTTAGACACATAGTCTATGCAACACAACACATTTAGACTCATAGGTCTTGATAGCATACACTTTTAGGAAATCAATCAAAAACACATTTATCACACATACCAAACAACATGTCATAGCATGTATTGCAATCAAAAATATCTTTGGTTTACACTGTGATCCCGCAGAAACCCGGTCGCGATGGACACCTTCCGTCCCCGTGTCCTTGGGAGATCAAAACAATCACTTAAGTTTTAAATTTCCTTGTGAGGTTAAGTAAGAAGACTTTAATTATGTAAAGTATCCATCAACGTTTTATAAATACCAATTTAAAATCCTTTTGAAAACACACACAACTCCAAGTCCAACTTAAGCTCTTTGCTTCTTTTCTTAGCGTGGTTATTTGTGACCACTGATAGGGAGTTTCAAGAGTCATCCAACCCTGATGTGATCAGCATCAGTGTTGAACTATCCTTCCACCCCAATTTGTGTTCGGCTTCCCTTGATCGCATGCAAATTCAAGTTCCACACCTCCCACTTCATTTTCAAGCATCAGTAAATCACTCATTTCCAATTTTCTATCTTTTAAATCATTCTAATCATGATCATACATCTCCAAGGATAGAACTTCGTCTATCAGTATTCCCATACACTTTAATCCTGTTGCCTATGGAATCTTATTCTCACTAGGTTCTATGTCGGTTTCATACCCTTTCATGCGTCACTATATATTATATATATATACACATATATTTTATCAAAATACAACACCTGGTTTTACATTTATACACTGTCGGGGCTTTTGTTCCCCCGGGAGTTTTCTCTACTCCCCAACATGTACTATCACACACAACTGTTAACAAACACACACACTTATCACAATGGTATTCGCATCTTCTGTGCGCAATTACCACAATTAAACCATGAATGAATGTGTATGTTTACGTAACACACACACCAATCATCAAAACAATAATATAATTTTGTGCTATGCACAATATAAGTCACATACACTACGTACACTTGTACGGTAATATACACTAAGTGGTTTTTGCGCTCTACCCCCTTAAAAGGGATTACGCCCACGTAATCAATCACTAAACATTAGCTTAAAATGTTCTGCCGTCGTGAAGTGTTTTAACTCCACGCGGTCTATTACACAATGGATTCTGATTAGAGGATCTTAACCATATTGGCGGTTTAGTTTCCTAAACCAAGAATTCTCATTGGGTTGTTTAAACTCTTAGTTGGTTTCGATTCTGGCCTGTTAGGCTTCTAGGCGTTAATAATTAACCATCACTCATGTTCACCATGTACATTCAACACTTAGTCACTGGCTCACTAGTTTCTGCTGCGAAACTCTAGTAACTGTAGAGCTTAATTGTCCCATTGGTTATTCTTACTGTATTGTACATCCCCAATTATCACCTTTATCTTGGTGACAACGGTTTCTCAACCGACGCGTGGTATCTCTTACCGTTAGCGAATTCGGTGAGTTATAAACTTTCTATCCACTTCCATAACAATTTACTGTGTATACAGCTATGTATTTCATAATGATTGACTTGTTTCCTTCCGACTTACTGTCGGTTGAGATTGAGCTAAACCTAGTGTGTAGTGCTCTCTCAGCTATTTACAACATTTGGGGTATATTCCATACCGATATTTGGCTGTTAGTGCTACTGTAGTCACTTACTGTTAATCATGTCTCCACATTTGGTTTTGTACAAGTACTCTTTTATTGGTGTGGTCTTGCATTTCCTATGCATCGGCCATTATAACATTATTCCTCCATAATTAACAGTTTCCAATTCCTAGCTATCCCACTCGATCATTACTGCGCAAGTGCAATACCAAAACACTCAGTCATACAGAGTGCAGAGGGCGTAAACTCTTGACAGTAAATCCCTATGTGATTGCAGTAGGAATTCACACTGAGTTTCTTATCACATAGTACCAACCATTGGCTTATTGCCCAGTCTGTATATCATCACTTGCTTGCATGTCCATTGAGTTTAACTCATAACTGATCTTATCCGCCACAACACTTATACAACGGTCGCTTACTGCGCACCGTACTTATGTATAACACTAACTTACATCGTATTTACTGTCACATTAACATCCACGCATATACTTATATCATTCGTATTATGGTTTATCCTCATTTGGATGACTACTGAATGCTCCTTGAGCATCGATCATTCGAGTCACAAGCCGGCATTATTCAGCTCGTGGTTTCACTTTATACACACATACTATTAAGCTAACTGCTCTTTTTCAGTAATAACGTTGTCCATCCTTAACATATTTCTTGAACTTGATTCACATAACCACCGCTCCTGCGGTCTCACAACATCGAGAGGTATCCCCACTCTTATATTACATAAACTTCTGCAATTAATCAAACTTACATAACATATCTTGCTTGTGGCTTATAAGCCTTGCTGCCTTGAGCTCCATGACAAGGTCGTTGCATTCCGTCCTTTCATGGAATGCCCCTTAGGATTGTCAGTCCGTTCCCTGACAACTTATGTTTAAACTGGGTGTTAGTTTCAACCCTTGTGTTTCTATCGTGCATTTCATTCAACAATTGTTGATTCGAACACCCTTTAAGGATTGCTCCTGGGTGTTACTAAGTCATGCCATTACATCTGGTTCACACATTGGTACATTCAGTTAGCCACGCCTTTTGCTTCTTAACTGGCTTATTATCTCCTTCTGTGAAGGTCAACATTTCCTGGTAGTGTAGGTACTCATTCTGGGAATTTTCATCCCGTTCATTGCACATTAATGTGTCCACATTAGGCATCTGCTTGCCATGCACAGGCTGGGTCACCGTTCCAGCTATCATGTTTATTCCTCGGAATTCTTAAGACATGTGTGATGTCTTTATATAACAGTTAGTGCACTTCGCACCTCTTGACTCTTAAACATATCCTTGAAATGAATTCACTAGTTCCTTTAGTCTAGTTATCTTAACTGGGTTCCTCTACTTCAAACATTCACGGTAATCCTTAGCTGTTGTTTGACTTATACTGCTGACCGTAGACGGAGTCGACTACTTCCCGTGTTTCGGACTCTACTCGTATACATATATGGGGTATCATACTGATACATTACTACTTACCCAACTACCTATAAGTAGGTCTGTCGGGCCCACATGCTCCTATCGGAGTGCGGTCGTCCCACAACACAGTTGGTACACTTGTAGTGTCCATCACACGCCTAGGTGAAGTATTTGTTGTCAACTCCCTTATATTGTCCCGTGACAATATTCATTCCATGCTTCCCGAACTTAATCGAGGGAAAGTTTATCCATTGTTGTATCCCTTGTCGACTGTCCTTGGTTTTACTGGTTTGGTTTAAAAGAAGGTTGGAAAGAAGTGTTGGTTTGAAAGAAAATCTGGTTTGAAAAGAAAGGGTTTGTATAAATCTGGGTTTAAAGAAAAATTTTCATGTTTCACAACATCTTCTTACCTTAACCAAGTCTAGCTTCTTGCTGGCTGGTGTACTTCCAATTACAAAGGTCAGGCTGTTAAGCCCTTCCATGGTTATAATGTTCCTGTTTAACTTCATGGTACTTTACTAAGTACTTGTAGTGGTTATAAATTTCCCAAACAGCCCTGTTATAGCAGCACTTGCTATGGCAAGTGCGCCATGCTAACTGCCTATCGGTTTAACACATACTGGTTATGGTATTGTCTTTACCCATACTGTCAACAGTGGCCTTGTTGGCCCTCACTGATCTTACTGCCTTGATAATAACTCTTCTAGGTGACTTCTCACTGTCTTCACCTGACGATCATCAACTAGGGGTTTCCCATTCTGGGAGACCCCTTTGTCTTAGTATTGTATTCTCTTCGTAGCCCGTTCCACGCATTGTCGTGGTTACTGAGACTTGTCTCTTGTTTGGGCACTACGTTGCAGTTCCTTTATCGGTTGGTACACCGTTGGTGTATTGTTTATCAACTGTGGTCCCGTAGACACTTGTCTCGGTTTCACTAATCCACTTCTTGCCTGTTGCACGGTTGGTGCGTTGCAAGTTGGTTTTTTCTCGACTGCTTAGCATGTCGACCCAGGTTGCCGGAAATTCTATTCCTCTATACACAAGATCCTTCATTCATGCTATGAAATGCGGTTAACATTGTTCAGATGGAGACCGTCTCCGGATTCCAGTTTTCGGGATCTACCGTGTGACAGGTTCTCCGTACCTTTAGAGGTACTTAATAACAGCCATATCGGGTATTCCCGAGTAAGAGAGGACTTCCATCTCTCTGGCGTTCTTTCCCAAGTTATCAAACAGGGATTGTGGAGGGTGGGATGGATATTGTAGGTTTCCAGTAGTCACTGGTAGTTCCTAACTAGCGTATCTCTCACGCTATCTCTCAACCCTTAATCCAAAGTACTTAAATCCTAACTCGGTACTTCCTAAGCTCGGTAATTCAGTCATCAGAGCGATACTTCGCTCTGATACCACTTTTTGTAACACCCCATCCAACATTAACACACTTACAATAAACTGCAGCGGAAAAACAACCTCATCACATTACTTAACTCGTTGGTGTTACACGCCGTTAGCCACCCACGTGGCTAACAAGGCTAATACATACACATTGTACCGGTCTGATGGGCTAAATTCCCGAGCGTCTACACATTACTATCCTTTCCATTAACAACAACACAACGCACTCCTTCCAACTATACCGAATATTTATAAACTGATGCCGACAACAATTTCGGTCTTACTACACCTACTGTATACATACACTTAAATGATTACCCATGTACGACGACTACCCGTCCTACTCTCGAACGGCTTCCAGCACTTCGTACCTGAAATAGGAAAAGAAGAGAAAGGGTGGCCCCCAAGGGGCTCAGCACCTTTGCTGGTATGGTATCCCGCAGCCCACATGCTACCGGGCCACGCACAACTAATTGTCGTCTTAGCATGCGGTTGATTATTTTTAAATCATACATGCAACTGTAAACACACAAACATAATCATTCGCCTCAACGGGCTCAACAAACGGATAATATATCCTTACTTAATAAGTCACTCATGGTATTCATCATCCCTAGAGTGTTCCTCCTCTAATGGAGCTACTTCCTTAATAGACGACACATACCCTTAAATCGGGTTATCCTTAAACGCCTCTTATCACAAACTGGGAATCATATCCATGATCCACACACTCCACATTATACAACCTACAACATACACTACATACAACACTTAACAACACTTTGCACGTTTCCACGTGCACAACATAATACCGCAATAGATATTGCATCACAACAAAAATACATAACATAACGGGAGTGGTTCTCTTAGGAACCGACCCAAACATTGTTTATACACTGGTGAGCCTAGAGAATGTTGCCAGTCTCATGATAAGCTCGTTATACAATAACAACAACACTCATTACCGTCCTAATAGTTGGACGAGTAACTTAAGTTAAGGCGGTTCGGGTTTGGAGGCCCGAACACACCACACAAAACACATGTTCCCCCTAAACGATCATAAGTCAGAATAGCTAAGCTTTGGAGTAAGCTAATGGGAGATCATAACCGTGAGGGAAACAACCATAACAAAGAGAAGGGTAAGGCTAGGAAGGATACCCTCTCCCAAACAACGCGCGACCGGCCAAACCGGATTCCTCACCACTGTTAGTATTTACTTACTTTAGATATTAGTTAGAAACCCACTATGGAGTCTATCATGACTACACACCATACAGTATTACAACGGGGTTAAACACACAAGGGAGATCCCTACATTCACATACACATATCACACAAATAACACACGCATAGCCGTGGTTAGTACGTCCCATGGTACGGGTCGTTTACTCCGAATACCGAACTCTCATGTGATCCTAGACTCAGTTAACTAAGGTTAACACTTCCGAGGTTAAATGGTATCGGAGTTGTACACGCCACATAAATGAATTACTGTAAACTCATTACATGTTTAATCTTACAACGTGGCAAACATACGAAAAAACACATTGGCATACAAGCCGGTGTAATCCGGTAGGACACAGGTTGCAGAAAAACCATACCTGTCACCGGAGTCCACTCTACCACGTCCACTTATGTTCCTCGAGCAATTCTCGAACAACTGTTAACATCACATGTGTTTTATTAAACATCGGGGTTGCTTGGTTTTTAATGTCTAATGCTTATTATTTTTCCCCGTTAACTTAGTTACATAACTTCACTCTTTAACTTGTTTTACTTTCACATTTTATTACAACTTTCCACCCACTTAATTGTCATTAAAACTCACCTAACATGTCCTTAACAACCTCATAACATCATTAACCATCAATCCCCATCATTAGACATCATTTTCCAACCTTAACAACATTTTTAGAGTGGTCCGGGACTTGGTCCTTACCTTAAGTCCCGGACCAACACATTAGAAAACTCTCGGGCGGTTTTAATAGGGTGGTCCGGGACCTTGTACTCACCCCAAGTCCCGGACCAAAACCTTGTTCCACTCTCGGCCCTTTTTAATGCCTGGTCCGGACATTACCCATGACCTAGGTCCCGGACCAAAGCTACAGAATTGTCAAAATTGCATTTCCATGTCCTGTTGCATTAGTTCTCCACCTCCTTTAATTGTATAAACTTCCCAAATGATCTTAGGTATATTCTAATGCCAAAATATCATCTCAAACACACCTAGTTCCATGTTTGACTGGTTACTCAATTTCCACCCAAAATCTCATAACACTTGTAACATTTACATTTGGTTTCCTATGTGGGTTTCACCCATAATAACCTCTACACCAAGGTGTTTCCTCACCATCATAACATCATCTCCCTAGCATCTTCTCTTACTAACCAAACCTTCTTTTTCACAACTCCTCAAAGTTCCTTCCCAAAACCTTACCTAAACATTATTCCCACCTTGCACATTATCATAACCTAAACCTTAAACAAACTTCTCCAAGACTTTTAATACATCCTAAAAATACTCATTGGATTTCTAGAACTTCCAAGATAATGCCTAAATCCTTGTAGCACCTTAAAACACCTTAATGCATGTTTTCTTCCTTAATGAAGCATGTATCCATTTCTAACAATTCCTAGTTCACCCAAGTTCATATAAGCACTTAAAACTCCTTATACATTTTCCCAAATTTGGCCATAGCTTCCCTTGTATATACTCACAATCCAACACTTAGGTTTTACCTTATTTCATTCAAGAACACCTAAAATCCATCAAACACATTTTTATACACAACTTCACCCATTTAGCACTACATCACAATATAGTGCTTAACTTAAATTGCTTGGCACTTAGGCCCTTAAATAACATGGCTCTTAGGCCCTTAAGTTTCTCAAATCATAAACACTGAATTTCCACAATATATAAGCCTTTGACCTGCAATTACACACACCAAGACATATGTTCCTTTACTAGTCTCCTTGAGAACACTTTACTAGGTCATTCACCATTTGCTCTTTAGGTAGTTTTAACAAGCATTATAAGCTCATTCTCCTAAGGCATTAGACCACATTGAGATAGCATATTTACCTCTTTCCCACACAAATTTCTTTCTTGTTTCCTTACAAAACCGGTAAGGCATTTGGTTCCTTGCCAACTACTAAACATTATACAAACAACATAATGAGTATTCAAGCTTTAAGCTCCATCTCATTGTAAACCTAGGTTTACATTATTTCAAAACATTAATGTAGTTGTTTACCTTAATCTTTGAAGGGTGTTTGAATATCTATGAAGAGAGGACTCCACCTAGTCCTTGAAAGATTCAAATGGAGCTAGAACAAAGCAACACAAGGAGCTCCATCAATGAATATTTCGGTCACACACAAAACGTGGAGGAAACTTGATTTTTCTTTGAGATTCCTTACCTAGAAGCAAAGGAGATCAATAATATGTGGAAAGACAAGCTCAAGCTCCTTCAATGGTGGAACTCCATGGCACCGAAATGGGGCTTTTGAAGTTTTGAGAAGATAGAAATGGAGAGCTTGGTCTAACTAGAAGAAAGGTGGTCTTGAAATTAAATTTGGATCATGGAGCTAGAAGTTACAAGTGAAAGAAGATGGAGAATGGTATGGTTTGCTGTAGCAAAACGATGGAGTTTGGGAGAAAGATGAAGAAGGCTACGGTGGGTGTGAGTGGGAAGAAAGAATGAAGATTGGAATTGCTTTTGGAAGATATTTACATGTTATAAAGGTAACTTCTACTTTTCACTTACTTTTCCTTCTTTCTTTAATTTTTTACTAGCTCATGGTGGTGAGTCACCACATATAAAACCGGCCCCCATATAATTAGAAGGGTGTTTTGGTCTTTTGTCCATTTAATTACTTAACACAACATATGTTACAAACTAGCTTATAAAAATCACTATTCACCTAAACAAGGCACTTAGAAGTGAAAATTTTGATTTCCCATTAATATAGCCACCCAAATGTGATACTATATAGTACACATGTTAATAAAGAGTAATGATGGACATTTAGCCATTCAAAACTCATTTACAAGATAATTTTTCAAAAACGTGCTTTAAGACTCCTTAAAGCACTTTTTGTGTTTTTACTTGTTTTCAAGCTTGTTTTTCTTTGGTATTGATTTAATATGTTCATTAACATATTTATAAGGTATAGGTATGACCATTAGGTCTTATACAAATTTATCCCAAGCTTAGAGCACATTTTTGCTCTTATTGACTTTAAGGTATTTATTTGTGTTTGTTTGGTTTCATTGTCTACCAAGGTTTCCTAAGGACTTAATTAGCCTTATAAAATCATAATTAAATGTTATTAAGTCTTGGTAGGCTCTTTGGGTCCTAACCAAGTTCACTCATAGCTTAGAGCACGTTTTTGCTCAAACTGGATCTTAGTGCTTTATTGCATTTACTGTGGTTTAAATTGTTCACTGATGTTTCTAAGGCACTTTTTAGCCTTTGCATACCATAGTTTAAATGTTTAACAACATATCAAGGTTTGGGGTATTTCAATAAATCACTTGAAATCAGAAGCGAAAGACATACGAGATATACATGTACATTTAAAATATAGACGTGGAATATGGAAGAAGTTACTTTTCTTTTAATAACACTCGCGTAAAACAACAAATAAAATATACTGATATGCACACGGACTATGGAATTTGATTACATCCCATGTGAATGCCATAAGCTTACCTTCATAAAAGAACCAAGTGAAAATCAAGTTTTATCACAATATCGCACTTACTTTAATCAAAATGTATATAAAAATATTAAAATACAGAGAGATCAGTACAGATGTATATATTGCGAAAACAAAAGAAAATCGTTTGAATATAAATCAATCTCGTAAGAAAACAACTAAACGGAATTTATAGAATACAATGTTGCTGGATAATGCAGTAACACCATTGGGAAGTGTTCGATAACAAATTTGAGATTTTGAAGTATACTATGCTCCGTCGCATAGTTATACAGACAATTAAGAATATAGATAGATAAATAAATAAATAAATAAATAAATATATATATATATATATTTATATGTATACCAGGATAACAAATACAATCAATACCCGTGTATGAACGTACAGCAAATATAGTTTGGAAGCTAGTATAAGTGAATAGAAGATACAAATATCAATATATAAATTCGTACTATGAAGTGGTGTACAAAGAAATCTGTAACCAGACATCATATTTAAAATACAAAAGTAAACAGTGAGATTAGAAAAGTAATTTATAAATAGACACTAAATTAAATTAATGAAGGGATCGACCGGTTTATAAAATAATTAATATGATGCCACTGGTATAGAATAAATAAATTATTATTTGTTTGAAGCGGAAGACTAACCATTAAAGCAATACATCTACACTCAAAATGAGCCGTACACAATTATCAAATCACCTGGTAACCACAAATTTTGGTGTGAAACAGTATAAAGGAATGCCCCATATACGCGTAAGATAAAATAAACACTTCTACTAGCAAAACACTATTATTTTAATAGTAATCTTCATCAAATGTATTGTTACGAAATAACAAATCAAGCCGATCAAAAAGGTATAAAATAGCTGATGGCGGCGCCAATTAGTAAATCATAAACACTTTATATTTCAAAAGTTTACTGCAGATCTGGTGTGGTTAGTATACATATACTGAGTAAAAGATTGAGAGAAATAAGAAACCGGTATGAACATAGTCATCGAATCTAAACAAAAAAAAACAAATCAAGTGAACTCACATCGGCACACAGTAATGAGTCGAACACACATATGGGTGACGCACCCAAATAATCAGTTTCAATAAACTATGGGTGAACGCAACAAATTGAGTCATTTATACACCGATATAAAAAAACACCGAATATATAGATATATAATAGGAACGTCGTCAAGGAAACAAAATCAGAATGAGAGTAGTAGCAATCCACTATATCAAAAACATACTCGTCGAATTAAGAGTACTAGTTTGTCAAAAATAAAATTAACATATCACTTTCATATCAAAGTAGGCAATAAAACACAATACCATGGGGTTTTAAGTGGAGTGAAAACGTATATCAAAATCAATCCAGATTTACATCGAAATCAAATATAAAAGCAAACACATTTAGAAAAGAAACAAGATCTAGAATTCCCATGGGTGAACACACCTATACCGAATCCATCTACCACCTACCTCACATCCGACGCTAAGCAAATCTCTTCCACAGACTGAAATACCCCTAACCTTTAAAATATAATTAAATGATGATTAATGATCTAAGATGAATAATAAACATCTAAATATTATTGGGGGACAATCTAAAGATCTCTACAAGGCAAAACATGCCTTAAGATCGGTAAAGCCAAAAGGTGCTTTAAGACACCATAAAGATTGTATGACCTCAAATAGGATCCAAAGTGGATTAATAAGTATTATAATGAAGTAAGGAACACAATAAAACAGTTCTCAAAGAAAACTAAGCTCAGAAGCACCTTGCAACACAAAATGTGCACTAAAACTCCTTAAAGCACATTTTTGTGAAATTGTTTCTAAATTGGTTTTAATGGGCTTAAAGGTTATAAATACCTTTAAATATGATATTATATCACATTATATCATATTAGGAATTTAATTCCAGATTTTACAAATTTTTACAAATTAATATTAAAATATTAATAAAACCCTAAAGGGGGGGGCCCGCTTGAGTCAACATTGACTAAGATTGGTCAAGAGGTCAAAGTTGACCCCTTAGACCATGTGAGATCGGAATTTACAAGCAAGAGAGGCTCCAAATCGCCACTTGCTTAGACAATAAACAAGACTCCAACATGTCTCCATAAATTAAGGGTTACTTTTGCCTTTTAATTACTTAATACACCATTGGCTATTGTCCCAAGAGGCCTCCAAAACCGTGTGAGCCTTCCTTTCTTCTCCATTAGCCGACCTCTTGTCCCCTCTTATCTCCTGGTGAGTCATCTTACTTTAAGGAACAATAAACTAATCTAAAGTAGCATTTTCAATCAAATAATACCAATTCCAATCACTCTCTCTCTCCTAGCTTCATTCCAACCGATGAAGCTGCTCCTTTAAGCTCTACCAAGCTCTCCCAACGAAGCTCTTGAGCATAGAAGGTAAATCCTTCTAAGCTTCTAAGTAATGGTTTAGGCTTGTTTTTGCTCTTTTTCTTCATCTCTTCACCACCTATGCTTATATCTCGTGACTAATCAGTTCCTATGGCTTATTCTCAGTGTTCTAAGGTTAGAACATCAATCAAATTCGGTTGAAGCAAGTTAAGAGACCAAAGTTTCTCAAAATCTCATTTTAAGGTAAAAACATACCTTAAGCTTCTCTACAATTCATCCAATTTTCTTCCTCTGATTTGTATGAGTTTATACACTCATAATCTTCATATTTACATGTTCAATCAGTTGGTTAGCCATTTGGAGCAAGGGTGGCCGAGATCCAAAGGAAATACCCTCTTTTAAGGCATTTTCCAAGGTAAAACCTAATAACAAGGCAGCTTGTTGTTTGTCTAGCTATTTCCCATGTCAACATGATGAATCTAACACCTTGTGGTGTGTCTAAAACAGGCCGAACCTCTCTTGAACTCCTCTTGCATTTTTAAGGTGATTTTGCCTTAAATCTTACATTAATTATTCCTTATGGTTAAGCTCAAGCTTGGAGTGTAACCATATCTTGTTTTGTGTATTAAACATGTCTAAATCATGTGGTGAATTTTCTACAAGAGGCCGAGTGCATACAAGGACAAATCAAGGTATAAACACCTTAAAACTTATGATTTTATAATTCCTAAGCTATATATATTATTGCCGAGAGTGAACTTATAAATATGGGTCATATTGACCTAAAATGGAAAAAAAAAAAAAAAAAAAAAATGACTAAGATAAATTAAGCTAGTCAATTAAGAGATTTAATTAGCATAATGGTCAAATTATGACATTATGTGGAAAAATAATCAAATCAAAGTGAGGCCGTGAGCATATATCATATTTTGAGATTTATTGTGTAATTTATTTTGCAAGTACAAGGTTGTAATAAGGCCATGTCATTAGGCCATTTTAATTTAAGTTTATAAGCTTATTTAGTTTGATTTATGCTTATATAATTAAAATTGGGGGTCAAACGGTAATTACTAACTAAATATTAGGCCGATAGCTTAATTTAGAAGAATTTAGGGTTTTTAAATGAATTTAATAAAAACTATAACATTTTATAAAGTTTTGGGTCAAAATTGTAAAAATAGAAAAGTATAGGTGAAGTCTTTGAATTACCGAAAGTTTGGGTCCAATTTGGTATTAGAAGTCAAAGTTGACTATATAGGAGACTTTGACCAAGTTTGGAGAATTTAGAAATTAGAAATTAAAATGCAACCTTATATTAAGATAAGTATTAAATTGTAAAAGATTTATAAGAGATGGGGCTAAAGTGTGATTTCCGAAAACTAGGGGTACTAAATGGAGTTTAGTACAAACCTTGGTTATTAGGAATTTTTAGAGAAGTTGATTTGGTTAAATTTGGAGTTTATATGAATTATATAAGTATAATATAAGGTATTTCATGATATTGTTATAAATGGGTAACTTATGTGGAAAAACCAAGATTTAAAGGAAGTATAAGGTTAGGAATAATATTTATAACCTTTGGTATAGTTTGGTGATTTTGGAATTATATATAAGGTTTTATAAAGACATATGTATATATATGATTTTAATGGAATTAGAAAACTATGTATTATAAATTGGAGGAGGTTGGTAAAATACAAAGTTGGAGGTGGGAATTTAATTAAAACAGTACTAGGGGCTGTTCGAAAATTATAGCCTTTAAAAACTATAGGTTATAATTATTTTAAGGTTAAGGATTATAATATAAGGTATATGTATAAGTGTAACAATGAATATAATTGAGGTTGATTTGTGATTTATAGAAGTTTAGTGGTTTTTTTTGGAAACCGAAAATATAAGGGGTTGTTTGGTATTTTAAACAATTTACAACTATATGTTATAATTGTTTAATGACATAAATGTCATAATATATGTTATATAACTATAATGTAACATTCTATTAATTATGCGGTGGATTTTTGTAAATACTTAATAGAATAAGGTGCTGTTCGAAAATGTTGACATTTTAAAATGGAATTTATTAATATGGTTTTTTATGTTATAAGAGTTATAACATTTATGATATAAGAGGTATTCATTAAAAGAATGAATATATATCATAAGATTTACCATATAGGAAATAGTTCCACAAATACATACACATAAATGATTATATGTTATGGTGGAAAAATATGATATGGTTTAATGACCATGTATTTTCATAATTAAAATGACATATGATAAAAGGGGAAAGGATTACCAACATTAGATATGGAATTCTAATGTTAAGGGTGTACATGTGATAATAAGGATTCATGTAATTGAAAGTATTGTTTCATATGAATTATACCACCTTGAAACTTAAAAAAAAAGAGACAACCTTAGAAAATATAAATACTAAGGTGGGATGCATAGTGCATGACAAAGAATCACACATGCAATAATGAAACAATTATATGATGTACAAACAACATTAAGTTACATGCGATAACAAGTTCAACATAAGTATATTAATATACAAGACAGACTACGCATGTAATATAACACTTTTCTAATCTCGAGTTAAACCGAAAAACCCGCAAACATTGACAGTTTATAACGGGGGGTTACCGGGAGGTATTAGTGACGGTACGGGGTACCGTAGAGTTGTATTGTTATACGGATGCTAATCAGTAGCATTATTATTGTTTTAGACTGATAGAGACGGCACACGGAGCATAGGATCTTGCTGATTCATACTCCACCGTAATACATCAGGGAACGGTATGTAATTTATGTGGCTTGATTGTCTCTGAGGATTTCCTCAGTTCAGACATTGTGTGAAAATCTGTGATAAGATGAATGTCTGCTTGTGTGAATTAATATGCTTGAGTTGAGTATTAATGCTGCTTTATTATTATTACTGTTGTGCGATAACAGTACTGTTCGTATATATGAACATATTATAAAACGAACTAGCGGCAATGATGCTATCTTATATGTGTAATATAAGGAACGTAAGTAAAACGTTGTAGCATTAGGATAATAAGATATATAAAATATCTGAGACTTATTGAAATACCCCGTAATTAAAAATAGTGATTAATTAGGCTAATAAACTTTAGAAGCTTAATTAAGCATAATAATCATGAGGGACAAATCCCGAAGGAACGGATCCTTAAAACGGATTAAAATCACTAACAACCTTAAAGCGCGTTTTTCGAGGTAACGGGAAAACGTGTCTTTAAGCGGGTCAAATAGACTCGTAACAATTTTGGTCTACTAAATAATCACTAATAAATATTAGTGAAGCTTTAGGACCAATAAAATTAATAAAACGAGAAAATTAGTAAAAATGTCAAAAATGGGAAGTTGTGGTAGAAGTATAAAAATAACCAAACTTATGTGTCCATAATGTAAAAAGAATTTCAAAACCCACATGGGGGCTGGGTGTGTCCGATTGCATATCCCCCTCACACCCTCTCTTTATTTCCTTTTTACTCACAAAAGACAAAAGCAATTACAAATCAAAAAGCAACATACTTTACTCTCACACTCTCTCTCCTACCCTCTTTCTTCACTCACTGTAACAGCACCCCACCCTCACTCTCTATTTCTTTCTTCCTTCTCCAGCGACACCAATGGAGAAATAACGCAACACCCACACAAACTCTACTTCTCTCCTCTTGTAACCCCCTCAAATCTCTTCCAAAAATTACAAAAACTACACCATTGGAATCCTCTCATCAAGAGCTACGATTCTCTCTTTTCAAAATCCGAAAGGAGCACTTTCGATTTTATGGGTATACCCCATTTGGAGCTTCAAGACCACCATTAGAACACACCTCATTCTCCTTGTTCTTGTGAGGTAAAAATCTTCTTGAAACTCCTTTGTTTTTTCTAGCCTTAATGGCAAACGAATTTAAAACTAAACCTTGCTTGCTCTTTTGTACCCGCCGATTTTGGCATTCTTGAAGGGTTGAAATTTACTCTTGAGCCATTCCAAGCATTACCTACACTCTTGCAAGGTAATGAAAATTTTCCAAACCCTAAAACTTGTGTTAAGACTTAGAAATGGTTAGGGTTAATTATGGTGTGTATTGAAATGTGGATATATGGGTTGTAGTGTAGCTTTTGAGGTACCAAAATCGGTGGAGAAGAGAAGGAAGAAGGAAGAAGAGAGAAGAAGGAAGAAGAAAGGAGGAACTAGTAAAGCAACAAGGTAAATTACATTCTTTTTTGTAGCCTTGTATATACATGTATGTAACAGATTTTAGGAAGCTAAAATGGGTATTGTAATTGGTAGTGTAGTAATAGTGTAATGTGTAGGAGAATATAAGTATTTTGAACCTTTAAAAGACATTTAAAAACTATTGAAACCTAAATGGGAATTGAATGTAATGTGCAGGAATTTCTAATGTTGTTAGAGTGGTGTTTGCGTATGAGAGATTGAGCATATTTGTATGGCTATAAACAGGTGGTATAGATCATTTACATGAGTGAAACAATGTGGTGAGAATGTAAGATTTTGGGGAGGTTATGTCAAAAATTATCCAGAATTAGAACACTTAAGGAAACTAGAAACTAGGTGAAATTATGTGTTGTAATAGATTTTAATTGGAGCTGTTTAGTTGGTGGGTTAGGAGAGATAACTAGTGTATTGTAAACTCTAGGAATGACATCAAAAGAGGAAGTTAAAAATGAAGAAGGTGAGAGTTAAAATCTGTAGCAAATGCAACTTAGAAAAATAGTGTGAGTGCTGAAATGAGAACTTAAGGAAATAGGTGAGTGAATTAGTATAAAAGGATTGGTGTAACAGATTGGTAATGATTTAAACATGTTTAGGTGTCTAACTAGGTGCTAAATATGTAGGATTAAGTGTAGGAACAATGGGGGATTAATATGACAAAGTTAGGAATGTAACAGATTTAGAAAATGTAAAATCTGTCAAACTTGTAGCAGGGTCCGGGACCTACCTCCTGTACAAGGACCCGGACCAGGGTGCAAAATGATGTCGAGAGTTACAGCAGGTGGTGGTCCGGGACTTAAGTCCCATACAAGGACCCGGACCACCCCTGTAAAATAGGCCGAAGAGTTTTTCAAAGTTTAGGTCCAGGACTTACTCCTTGTAAGAGGACCCCGACCAGGGTATTAAAACTAGCCGAGACTTTCTAACCAGTTGGGTCCGGGACTTGACCCCTGTACAAGGTCCCGGACCATACCATTAAAACATGCCGAGACTTAGACCATGAGGTGGTCCGGGACTTAAGACCTGGACAAGGTCCCGGACCAACCTAAATTTGTAAAAAAATACGTACTTTAAATGGGTATAAGGTATGGGAGTGAATGGTAATGATAGTATAAGATGATTAGGACTTAATAAGGATGTTTAAAGGTCATTAAGAGTATAAACAAGTTTTGAAAGTAATAAAGAGTAAGTAAACCATATGTAAGTATAGAATTGTAAAGGTATAGTAAGTATGAGTTAGGAAACAAAGAGTAATCGTGTTTGGTTAATGATAGTTAGATTAATCATTCAATTGTATGTATATAATAGGATTTGATTTGTGAACACCGGAGGAACGTTTGGAAACACGTACGACGGTGAACGGTATGGATCCCTCATGCCCCGTATGCTTCTTGGTTACTCTGATTTGTGTGTTGTGTGCTAATTGATCACCAAATAAGATAAATGCACGAATCGGAGTTAATATGCATACTTGTGAATATGTAGTGTTGTATGTTGTGAATATTTTCTTAAATCTTAGTTTGTATAATTCATGAAATGTATGGATGAATTTGAATGCTTGTATGAATGTTGCAATGTACTGTGACCGATTGTGAATGTGTTTGGGCTTCTAACTTATTCCTAACAAGCTAACCAATCTAACTTAAATTGGTAATTAAATTGGAATGAGTAGAAGTCCGATATAGTTCGGCCACGCGTGAGGATGCGGAGTCACGAGAGGTTGGCTCCAATTCCTGACTCTTAAACTGGTCCGCGGCCCAAATCCTTAAGTGGGTAGCATCCCGGATGGTGAGTCAAGTAAATCCCGGAGGTGGGACGGCGTAGTCCCCAGGGCCGGAGGTCCCGATGACTTAACTTGAGTATGAGTAAGTAAGTAAGAATGAGTAAGTAAAAAGTAAATGAAAGTAGTAAGGTGTAAGTAAGAAAAAGTAAGTAATGAGTAAAAAGAGTAAAAGCATTCCGATTAACCGGATGCATAATTTGGCTAACCTTGTGAAGGTAAGTAAGATGCGTGTGTTATTGTATTGTTGCTTGGAATGTGTAATGTATTGAGCATGATTGTATGACGTATGTAAAGCATGTATGTGTGTAATTAATGAACAGCATGTTTAGTGGACGTCAAATAGTCGGCGTGCCCTAGCTAGCACGCGGTATATGCGGAGGTTTATACGCAGCGTTTGCTGAGCCCCTTGGGGCACCATTTTTACTACACGCAGGTACTCGCGAAGGATGAAGATGTGAAGACTTAGTTTTATTTCTTTTATCTTCTTTTTGGATTGTAAACATTGAATGATGATTGGTGTACTGAGTAGTACATGGCTGTAGTTTTTTGATTAGCCGGTGTACATGGGGTACACCTTTTTGGGATACTGTGAAGGGTTTTAATTGGTATAGATGAGTAGTTGGTAGGTACTCATTCTTTTGAAAGATTGGAAAGGGATGTAAGTATACACTTTAAATACTCGGTGATCCATTGATGTAAGTATACGGTATGTGTATTTTGGTAAGTAATTAGTAGCTCGGTATACTATGATCATCAGACCGTGACTGTAAGTAAGGTAAGCCTAGCTAGCCGTATGGGCGGTTAGCGGCGTTGTATCACCCGCCGTAGTTAGTAGTATTTCCGCTGCGAGTAACTCTGGATTATGGGATGATTGGACGGTAAGCATAGGATTAGCGGTGGGGTGTTACAAAAATGGTGTCAGAGCGTAGTAACGCTCTGATGTCCTTAGTTACCGAGCATAGGGGATTACCGAGTTAGGATTTCAACCGTCTTAAAACGAATACTTAGAAACCTACTAGGAACTACGTTGTTAACAACGGATACCCTTGACGTTCTTAGGAACGATACCTTGTTTAAATTCAAGACCCTTAGGTCATATCTGCAAAGCCTAATGTAACTGTTAAATATTCAGATGTCAGGAAGAGGTCCAGGTCGCCTAAAGGAGGGGGCAATGACGGACCCGGCACGCACACGATAGCTGAAATCGTCGCTGCCACGGTAGCGCAGATGCTACCCCAAGTGATCCAAGCTATGCAACAAACTCAGCAAAACCAACAGAACCAAGCGGGACCAATCCTCCCCCCCACCCAGAGAAGCTAACTGGGTAAAAGCTGTAGCGGAACTCCGCCCTCCTGCTTTAGGGGCGAGAGTGATCCGGCTAAGCTCGAAGCCTATATCTCCGAGATGGAGACGGCGTTCGAATCCCTCGAAGCTCCCGCTGGAGTTCAAGTCAGAGTTGCTGCTTACTACCTGAAAGATGCAGCCATGGATTGGTGGAAGCTAGTCAAGCACGAGCACGTCAACGACCCCACATTTGATTGGGAGTCTTTCGCATCTCTCCTCCGATCCAAGTACTATCCAGAGCACGTAAAGACAAAGAAAGAAAAGGCTAGAGCTGGACGCCTTGAAGATGACAGACAAGATGTCTGTGGATGAGTACTACCGCACCTTCACTTCCATTCTCCGTCTCCTCCCTGATCTAGGATACACCGGCCAGGTGTTGGTCGATCGCTTCTATGGCGGTCTGAGCCATCGCCTTCGGTACGGTATGGGCTACACACGATTACCTCCCTTCAGGTAAATATCGGTTAACCCTTAGTATCATTTCAATTCCTTGAAATCTTTAAATTCCTTGAATTCTTTGAATCTTTCCTTATCCTTCTTAAATAAGAATCCCAGCTAATACCTGAAACTTCAGGAGTGCTATCACGCGGCTTCTCGCGTTGAAATCACTTGCCAACTAAGGATGAAGAAACCGCGCTGAAGTGCAAGGCCAACAACAAGAACACCAATGGCGAGGAGCAGAACCAGGGTAAAAGCTGGAGGAAAAAGAAGAAGGGAAATTTCTTTCAGCAGTCCCAAAAGAAATTCCCAAGTGAAAGCAGTGCCCATGCTGAGCAGGGCAAACCGGTTGAACTTCTTCAACTCGGTACATCTGCACCGGTGGCAGCAAAGCCACTGAGATCATACCCACCTAAGGGTAAACTTCTATTTCTAATTCATATTCATATCAGTATCATATCTAGTATATCCACGCACACATGTGCTAACCCTCTAAACCTTAGGTTCTGGCTCCGGTGTCACCAAAACCTCCTCCGATGGCCGCGCCTATGTGTGCAGAAAGTGCAATCAGGACCATCCCGCAAAGATTGCTAGAGGGAGAGAGATCAAATGCTACAATTGCCAGAAGCTAGGACATACAGCTAACAAGTGCCCAGAGAATGGGAAGCCAAAGGGGAACTACCAAAGCTACAGGCAAAGGGAAGGCAAGGAGGTTGCATCTGGCGATGCACCGACCCAGTAGGCCCACAGGGACAGGGATCCGGGGACCTCCGCGGGTGCACCTCAGAGGCAGCCTGTCCTTCATGTGATTGACCGTGATGGGTCCGGTTCTAAATCCGGCCCAGGTAATAATCTAAACCTTTAATCCTTGAAGTAGCATGTCTAGTATTGGAGTAACTGTATGAGTGAATGCATGAGTAAATGAACTGAAGTGTGTATTAAGCATGAAATGAAAGTAGTTGAAACTAGTACTCACTGTAGACGAAATTTGTAACCATAGGAAGCTTTAGTATCTGTTATCCGATACCGGTAAACCTGAATCAAGAAGAGATCGACATCACCAACCACTACTACACAACGAAAAGTGTCAGGTCATCCGACCAGGTATGATCTTATTAAGGGGATACCTGACACCCGAAGCACAAATCTCAATCATCCGACGATGCAACGAGCTAGGAACGGGTCAAGGCGGATTTTATACACCCGAATTCCCCGTGGAGCAAAGATGAAGCTGAAGATGACGTGCTTGGGAAAGGACTGGAATCCTTATACAAGACATACCAGGAGACACGAACACAAGATGGAGCGACGCCACCGACAATACCTCCAGAGTTTCAGACACTCGTCACACAAGCAGTAGAACTTGCACAACGATGCGAACATGAACCGATCCCCGCACTTGAAGGGACCTTTGTATTGTCAACTTCTATGAGAAAGAAGGAAGACTTGGGTTACACCAAGACAAGGACGAGACAGCGGAAACTCTTGAACAAGGAGTGCCGTAGTGTCTTGGTCCATTGGTGATGACGCCGTATTTTTGTATAGCGAGCAGAAGCGTGTGGACCTCGCACAGAAATTGGTATTGAGATCAGGAGATGTCCTAATCATGGGTGGAAACTCTAGGTTGCTGTATCACGGGTATCAACAAGATCAAGCTGAATACGGCACCGCCGGCAATAATCAATGCCACACACATGAAACCAGGACGCCTGAACCTTACCTTTAGGAAGTATTAAATTCATAGTATCATGTAATCTATTAGTAACGTGTATTAGAGACACGGCATGTATGATGGTTGGTTTATCAATAAAGAGCAGTGTTAATTTAAATTCCACTTGTGTCCACCATCACTACTTATCCACTTGTGAATTCAATAGGTTGTGGACTCGGTACCGAAGGTAACCTAAGCACAAGCCGGCAGAAGCGGCACCATCTTAACGGGAACATTCCCAGTGAATGGCATTGATGCCAATGTGTTATTCGACTCCGGCGCCTCTCACACCTTTGTATCACCATCCTTTGTGAAGAGGTTGAAGCTAGATGCAGATGAGCTACCGAACTTCATGGTTACTCTCCCATCGAAGGAGCGTAGGAGTAAAGTGCACCAAATATTATCAATCAGCCACCATCGAAATCAAAGGCGAATTGTTTCCATTTCCTTCATCGAATTCAATGGATTGGGATTCGACTTAATCATCAGAATGAATTGGTTGGAGCGGCACAAGGGTAGAATCATCTGCGCCGAGCATCGATTGCTGCTCAAGAGTCCTTCTAGGGTTACCGTATCTTACCGCAGAGAGAGACGAGAGAGCCTTCGACCACACTTATATCTGCTATGGCTATGTACCGGGAGCTCAGAAAGGGCCAAGAGGTGTACTTATGTTATGTGCAAGACCTGGAGCGAGATCCAGAGTTCAGTGATGAAGTACCCATTGTATCCAAATTTCCCGATGTATTCCCTAAGGAGCTACCCGGCATGCCACCACCGAGAGCAGTGGAATTTGAAATTGACCTTTTGCCAGGTACCGGTCCCATTGCTAGGGCACCGTACCGCATGGCACCTGCAAGAAATGACAGAACTGAAGGAAGGAGCAGTTCAGTTGACTTACTCGACAAAGGGTTTATATGCCCGAGCGTATCACCCTGGGGAGCACCGGTCCTCTTGGAAGAAGAAGGACGGTAGCCTCCGACTTTGCATGACTACCGCGAGCTGAATGCGGTCACAGTCAAAAATAAATACCCATTGCCACGCATCGACGACCTATTTGATCAGCTGAAAGGAGCATCAGTCTTCTCCAAGATTGACCTCCGTTCTGGGTATCATCAGATTGCAATCAAGGAACAAGACATTGAGGAAAACGGCATTCCGTACCAGATATGGCCACTATGAATTCACAGTGATTCCATTCGGTTTGTCAAATGCACCAGCTAAATTTATGGACCTCATGAATCGTCTATTCAGTGAGCAGTTGGACACTTCAGTGGTTGTCTTCATCGACGACATACTTGTATACTCCAAATCAGCAGAGGAACATGAAACTCATTTGAGAAAAGTACTAGAGACACTGCGCGAGAGAACCAGCTGTATGCGAAGTTCTCCAAATGCGAGTTCTGGCTAGATCAGGTATCATTCTTTGGTCATGTCATCTCGAGCGCAGGTATCTCAGTTGACCCTTCTAAGATAGAAGCTGTACGATTAAGGCCTAGACCCAAGACTGTTACCGACATTAGGAGCTTTCTTGGTCTAGCCGGTTACTACCGGAGATTTGTAAAGGACTTCTCAAAAGTCACTAAGCCCATGACTACACTGATGAAGAAAGATGCACCATTTGTATGGACAGATGAGTGCGAGCTATCATTTCAGAAACTAAAGGACTCATTGACCTCAGCGCCCATCCTTACTCTTCCAGAGGGCATAGAGGGATTGAGGTATATTGTCACTACTAGAAAACAGTAGTTTACCTACGGAAATTATTCCGTAGGTAATTACCGACGGAATACCTACGGTTATAATACCAGCCCTTGGTTAAGTTGTTACCTACGGAATAACGACGGAATTCCAACAAAAATATTACCTACGGAATATTCCGTAGGTAAATTTGAAGGGAAAAGTGCGGGAGGACTGGCTCGTAATGGCGCGTATAACGCCAACAAATTACCTACGGATATTTTCCGTAGGTAAATAGGTGAGATTTTAAATAAAGGTTACCGACGGATGTTCCGTCGGTAAATGCTGCGTTTTATTCCATGTAAAGATTACCTACGGACTGCTTTCCGTCGGTAAATACCTACGGATTATTCCGTCGGTAATTTCTTCGTAGTGACGAGCGAGAGTTTAGACTAAAACGCGACGTTTTTCTACATGAAGATTACCTACGGAATGTTTTCCGTCGGTAATTACCAACGGATTATTCCGTCGGTAATGACTCTTTTATACAGGCGAGATTATAACATTAAATGTCGCTTTATTTGATGGATACCGACGGGACTATCCGTCGGCAAGGTTACTATATCGCTTACACAGTATTTTCTTCCCTTTTATTCTTCTCTTTCCTCTCTCACTTCCTTCCTCTCCTCTCGAACAACCTCTATTCGCAACATCGAGGCTTTGTGTTTCCCAATCTTCAATTGAAGTGGAGTTACCGTAAATCACGAATGCAAGGTGAGAAATCTTGCCTTCTTCCTCCATCATTTGCCTCACTAATGGTAATTTTACGAACCCTAACTGACGAATTAAAGGAACATACATGCTCTTTCCTCTTTCCGATCTTCATTCAAGCAAAGTATGCAATCCTAACTGGTGAACTAGTATCACTGACGGTAATTCTGTAATCCTAACTGGCGAACAAGGAACTACTACTCTACACCTCGGTAATTCTGCAATTTGAACTGGCGAACAAGGAACTGTTGCTCTGCGCTTTTCAGTCATGGTAATTTTGCACTCATAACTCGCGAGCAAGGAATTGCATGCTCTGTGCTTCACTCAAGGTAATTTTTCAAACCCTGACATACATGCCTTTTCCTCTTTCTGATCTTCAGTCACGACAATTTTGCATAACCTAAATGGCAAACAAGTAATCGCTCACGATAATTCTGCAATCCTAACTGGTGAACAAGGAACTTCTACTCTGCGCCTATCAGTCGTGTTAATTTTCGTTCTTAACTGGCGAACAAGGAGTTGCATGCTCAGCGTCTCACTCACGATAATTCTGCAATCCAAATAGGTAAACAAAGAACTGCAATTTTCTGCGCCTATCACTCAAGGTAATATTGCTATCCTGATTGGCGTACAAAGGAACATACATCTCTGTGCACTTTTGTGTCATGATCTTGTTTTTAAACAAGCATTAGTAACCTGCTGCCTGTGAATGTGTATCATGTTTGGTTAATGATATTCTTTTTTCTTATGCTTCTATACTATATTTGCATTAGCAGTTTTGGTCATGTTCTCTTCTGATTCTGTTTTGCACATCTGAATCACCTTTTTTTCATATTCTTCAATGCTATATTTGCACTAGCAGATTTGGCTAGGTTCTCTTCTGATTTTATTTGCACGTATGTATGTGGATTCTGAGTCACCTTTTTCGAGTGTAAACACATGATAACCAATCAAGTGTGTGACTCTTAAGCTGCTTCTGTAAGACACTGATTATGGTAGTCGATGTCTCTTCAGTTACGAATGTAACTAACTCTTATCTAATGAATGACATCAGAGATGGCAAGGCAGGACAGGCAAAGAAAAAAAGAGAATACAGAAGAAGTACATTTGGGCATCCGTTGGTGTTTCCATTACAATTGGTACTGCAGCTCTAGCATGGTCTTTTATACCAAGCACAAAGGGAACTTCTTCATCATCGTCATATCTGATCACATCCAATCTCCTGAATCAATTTCCTAGTCCAAGTTGAAACGGAAAAGGGAAAGTTGTGGTATACATGTGATGAATGTGTAATAAAGTGATATTGCAATATCGCTGCCACTGTTTGTACAGGTTTATGCTTTTTTTTGTTGTGCCTGAGAAAGAGAAATAATCACCAGCAACTTGGAGTGAGTTGCTTCAACAGCATGACAGGGTTGGGTCGGGTCAACCGCATCTCACGTGTGGCCAACAACAGCATGATAGTGGGTAACCAATGCAGTTTGGGTGGAGGAGTCATATTTCAGAAAGAAGGGCAGGTTGGGGAAGGAGACTTGGTAGCAAGTTACTGATATGTCCCTAGTTATGCATTTGTGTACATATTTCTTTTTATCTCATAGAGTATTAAGCCAAATATGAAATCTTCACCCTATAAACATGCTTTTGTGCCCTTGTATTATAATATTTATGAAGCTACTATAATTATGTCAGGATTATTTCCCTTTTGTACAGGTATATACGCTGATTATTGTCATGAAAAAGTATGAATATTGGTCATCATTAGCTCTTCTTCCTTTTGAAATTGTGGTGTCTGCAGGTCAAAAGGCCAAAGAGGAAAGTTTAGAAAAAGGTTTGAAATTTAACTTAATTCTTGGTTGCTTAGCAAATTTTTTTGAATCATTCTGGGATCTACTGGGCTAAATTTATGTTTAATTTCTTTGTATCCTGAAGCAGATGATACTCCTGAAAGCAGAATCAAACTTATCCAAGACTTTAATGATTCTCAGGAGAAGCAATAATAGAAAGCATGCTCTTAGTTGAAATGGGCTTAATGGAACTTGCTTCCTTGAAGGTATCCTTCAAGCTCTTTGATCCTTACTCAACGTCTGGTTTTTGATGCTGATGAAACTGTGTGCATTGTATGGTAGAGTTATAAGAGACTGAACAGAAATATGTATCTCATTATCACTTATTTCTTCCTCAAAACAGAATACACCACACCTTTATCTATCTTCAGGTTTTGAATCGCTTCACTATGGACGCATGCATATGTATCATATTGTCTTCTTGCAGAAAAGACTTTATGCCACTGAATATCTGATTTGATGTATGGTACCAGATGTCACTTTGGATCCTCTTCTTGCATTCCGCAAGGAGTTGATAGGTATGGATGTACCTTTTTTTATTGAGGTTTATTGTATGCCTGCCTCCTCTTTGGCTTACACATTGTTGTCATATATATATTTTTATGTATTTCTTATAGTTTTCTTGCGAGCCTATTTACTTATAGCACTTGTTAGTCTATTTAGTCATTATATTTTATTGTGTTAGATTGCTTATTCTCGAAGCATACTAGGTCTTAAATATCTATAAATAGGGCTGTACCCTCTCTTCTATTTTTTTAAGATAATACAAATCTATTCACCTCACACATTTTTGTGATCTTATGCAGAAAGACATAGTGTCAAGGTTTCTGTGAATGACATTGTCATCAAAGCTGTAGCTGTTGCTCTCAGGAACGTGCCTACAACAAATGGTAGGATTTTTGAAAAATGGTTGGTCCAATATAGTTTATCATATTCAGGCCGTTTGTTTTCTTATGTATGCTGCTCATTTCCTAGTTCTGTCCTGTATTTATGGAAGATGATTACAAGAAGAAAATATAATTGAATGCTAAAACTTACTGCTGTTAGACATCTGAGTCCATGTGTTTGATAAGCTATAGTTTCTATTTTTAAGTTGGAACGTCACTGATGTTTTACTATTTTATTCAAAGAGCTTGAGTGCCCAACGCTTGATTGTTTGACTGTCAATTTTTGTGATGAGTTGCTGATGGACATGTCTTGGTTTCTTTTTAAATGCTCAAGTTGCAAGGATTACAATTCATATTTGACCTGTAATGATCCATGCGCAATAGCTTTATGTTCCCGAACTAACTGTTTTAGTCACCACATATTAATCTAGTATTGTGCTACAATGCAATTGCTTGACAGGTTACTGGAGTGAAGAGAAAGGTGAAATTGTGCTTAATCATTCAGTAGACATATCCATTGCAGTCCAACTGAGAAGGTATCTACTTGATAGTGTACTTGATATATGTATATTTATGCTATTTCTTTACAAATCTGTCTTGATCTTGTAGGGCTTGATGACCCCAATAATAAGGAATGCTGATCAGAAAACGATATCAGCAATATCTTTGGAGGTGATGGTTGAAAACTTTTCTGCTGCTTCTACCGTTGATTGAGCCTCTACATGAAGAAGTTAAGGACATCATAATAGGATATTGACCAAAACACTGTAATAGCAAACACCGGACTGCTTCTTTGTTTCCAGGGTGAGGGGCAAGCCTGATGGACAAGGCTGAAAAAATGCCCTTATTCTGGTGGTAACAGAAGATGCTGTATTTCAATTTACATTCTGTTACAATGCAAATTGTATTTAGTAACTGTGTAAATTGTATTCAGTTACAGTGCAAATTGTAACAAACTGTTAATACTTGTACAATAACAGAAATGAAATACAACAAGAGAATTGATTCTTCTATCCAAGTTACTCCTTGATTTTCCCCTTGCTCCCTATGTGTGGCTTTATAATATATATAGTTCGTGGCTATTGAATATTTTAACATTTTATTGTTTAACAATTTTAATTTTGAAATAGCTTTATAATTCAAATATTAAAAAATGAAGAATAAATCACAATATAAACTAAATATGATCAAATAAATGCAAAATACAAAAAATATAAATACTTACGTATCACATACCGTTAATTCATATGTAACAGTTTACCTACGGAACGCCTAATAAAAATGGTTGGTAAGGGATTTTGTTGGTAATCCGTAGGTAAAATATTACCTACGGCTAAGGTCCGTAGGTAAAATATTACCTACGGATTACCGACGGATATTAAGAGACGGGGAAACGATGACATGGCATTGGATTACCGACGGATTTTCCGTAGGTAATTTACCTTCGGACCGTTCCGTAGGTAATCCGTCGGTAATTACGGCTGACATTTCCGTAGGTAATCCGTAGGTAATTTACCGACGGACTCATTTTTCCGTCGGTAATCTTATTACCGACCAATTAAATACCGACGGATGTTTTGAGTGAAATTTTGTCGGTAATCCGTCGGTAATTATGATTACCTACGGATTACCTACGGAATTGTCCGTAGGTAATTCGCTTTTTTCTAGTAGTGTGTGATGCATCAGGCAAAGGAATGGGATGCGTACTCGTGCAGCATGGCAAGGTAGTTGCTTATGCCTCCCGCCAGCTGAAAAAGCATGAGGAGAATTACCCGACTCACGACTTAGAGTTAGGAGCCATTGTCTTCGCCTTGAAGATATGGCGACACTATCTCTATGGGGTAAGCATCACCATCTACTCCGACCACAAGAGCTTACAGTATGTATTCACTCAGAAAGAATTGAACTTGAGACAGAGAAGATGGATGGAATTTCTTTCAGATTATGACATCAACTTGCAGTATAAGGAAGGGAAGGCAAACATTGTAGCCGACGCCCTGAGCCGTCGAGCACACTCGCTCCGTTCGCTACTTGCTTCTTCTAGCTTGGTTGACGAGGTGCGAGATGCTCAGTTGAGCGACCCTTACCTAACCGAAATCAGACACAAGATTGAGAATGGTACATTCGAGAAGAAGAAGTATGACTTCAAGCTACATGAAGATGGTCTGATTCGGCTGAATGGCAGGTTATGCATTCCCCGAAGCAATGCTGAGCTAAGGGATCGTATCCTGCGAGAGTCACACTGTTCCACATTGTCAGTCCATCTGGGAGCCTCCAAGATGTACAAAGACATGAAGAGGTACTTCTAGTGGTCTGGAATGAAATCAGATGTGACAGAATTTGTATTGAGGTGCTTAACATGCCAGAAGGTGAAATTTGAACATCGTAGACCGGGCGGAATGGTACAATCGATGCCAGTTCCGGAGTGGAAATTTCATGATATCTCCATGGATTTTTTTGTAGGACTCTCACCTGCCAGGGGAGGACTCAACATGATCTGGGTTGTAGTCGATCGCCTTACCAAGGTTGCCAGATTCATACCGATGAAGGACACCTGGAAGGTAGTAAAGCTAGCTGAGCTATTCGATAAGGAGATTATCAGACATCACGGAGTCCCGAAAACAATAGTATCTGACCGCGACACCAGATTTCTTTCGAGATACTAGAGAGCTACAAGGGAAGCGTTGGGTACGGAATTGAAGTTGAGTACCGCCTTCCATCCTCAGACCGACGGTCAGACAGAAAGGATCATCCAGACACTGGAGGACATGCTTCGGGCATGTGCCTTAGACTTTCAGGGGAGTTGGTTAGATAAGCTTCATCTTATCGAGTTTTCTTACAATAATAGCTATCATGCTTCGATTAAGATGTCGCCTTTCCAAGCTCTACGGTAGACCTTGTCGTACACCTTTGTGTTGGGATGAGTCGAGTGAAGCGGTCATCATAGGACCGCCTTGAGCAAGCTGAAGTGCAACAGATTCGAGCGAATATGAAGGCAGCCCAAGATAGACAGAAAACCTATGCGGATGTGCGACGACGTGACCTTGAGTTCGCCGTGGGCGACCAAGTGTTCTTGCGCGTTTCACCTATGAAGGGTGTCTTCCGATTTGGCCAGAAGGGCAAACTGAGCCCAAAGTTTGTAGGGCCGTATGCTATCACCGAAAGTGTTGGAGCTGTAGCCTACAAGTTAGCACTACCTGAGGACTTGGGACGTGTCCATGATGTATTTCATGTGTCACAACTCAAGAAGTATATTGCCGATCCTTCTCATGTGCTGGCGCCCGAGCACTTATCCATTGAGCCGACCATGAGATATGTTGAAACCCCAGTGAGAATCCTTGATAGGAAGACCAGAGACACTCGCCATAAGTCTATACGAATGGTGAAGGTCCTATGGTCAAACCATGATGTCGAAGAAGCGACATGGGAGTTGGAAGATGCCATGAAGGCTAAGTACCCACAGCTGTTCATAGACTAGGGAGTCTAGCACTTAGTAATACGGGTACGGGTCGTACCCCTTTTAAGGGGGGTAGAGCCCTTTTGCTTTTGCATTGCTTCGGGGTAAGCATTGCATAGTGTGTAGGTATTGTAATAGAATTTGCATGGCACATGTGGTGCAAATGAACTTGGTATGTGTATGTATGTGTAATGTGTAGTGCGTGGATGCGTATGTATGATGTGTGATGTATGTGTAATGTATATTGTGAATTGCAATGGTGTATGGTGTATTATGGAATGGTACGAATGGAAAATGTTGGATTGTGTATGTGAATTGTGCATGATGCTTGAAGTGTGTATGTTTGCAATGTGGAAGGAAGTAAACACCTCATTGGTGTAGTAAGACACATTAGTGCAATTGGTTTGCCTAATGAGTAGAATTACCTAAACCATTAACCTTGAGCAACTTTGAGGGCAAAGTTTCTTAAGGGGGGTAGATTGAAATACCCCGTAATTAAAAATAGTGATTAATTAGGCTAATGAATAATTTAAAAGCTTAATTAAGCATAAATAATCATAAGGGAACAAATCCCGAAGGAAACGGATCCTTAAAACGGATTAAAATCACTAACGAACCTTAAAGCGCGTTTTTCGAGGTAACCGGGAAAACGTGTCTTTAAGCGGGTCAAATAGACTCGTAACAATTTTGGTCAACTAAATAATCACTAATAAATATTAGTGAAGCTTTAGGACCAATAAAATTAATAAAACGAGAAATTAGTAAAAACTGTCAAAAATGGGAAGTTGTGGGGTAGAAGTATAAATAACCAAAACTTATGTGTCCAATAATGTAAAAAGAATTTCAAAACCCACATGGGGGCTGGGTGTGTCCGATTGCATATCCCCCTCACACCCTCTCTTTATTTCCTTTTTACTCACAAAAGACAAAAGCAATTACAAATCAAAAAGCAACATACTTTACTCTCACACTCTCTCTCCTACCCTCATTTCTTCACTCACGTAACAGCACCCCACCCTCACTCTCTATTTCTTTCTTACTTCTCCATCGACACCAATGGAGAAATAAGCAACACCCACACAAAGTCTACTTCTCTCCTCTTGTAACCCCCTCAAATCTCTTCCAAAAATTATAAAAACTACACCATTGGAATCCTCTCATCAAGAGCTACAATCCTCTCTTTTCAAAATCTAGAAAGGAGCACTTTCGATTTTATGGGTATACCCCATTTGGAGCTTCAAGACCACCATTAGAACCACCTCATTCTCCTTGTTCTTGTGAGGTAAAAATCTTCTTGAAACTCCTTTGTTTTTCTAGCCTTAAGGGCAAAACGAAATTTAAAACTAAACCCTTGCTTGCTCTTTTGTACCCAGCCGATTTTGGCATTCTTGAAGGGGTTGAAATATTACTCTTGAGCCATTCCAAGCATTACCTACACTCTTGCAAGGTAATGAAAATTCCAAACCCTAAAACTTGTGTTAAGACTTAGAAATGGTTAGGGTTAATTATGGTGTATTGAAATGTGGATATATGGGTTGTAGTGTTAGCTTTTGAGGTACCAAAATCGGTGGAGAAGAGAAAAGGAAGAAGGAGAGAAGAAGGAAGAAGAAAGGAGGAACTAGTAAAGCAACAAGGTAAATTACATTCTTTTTTGTAGCCTTGTATATACATGTATGTAACAGATTTTTAGGAAGCTAAAATGGGTATTGTAATTGGTAGTGTAGTAATAGTGTAATGTGTAGGAGAATATAAGTATTTTGAACCTTTAAAAGACATTTAAAAACTATTGAAACCTAAATGGGAATTGAATGTAATGTGCAGGAATTTCTAATGTTGTTAGAGTGGTGTTTGCGTATGAGAGATTGAGCATATTTGTATTGGCTATAAACAGGTGGTATAGATCATTTACATGAGTGAAACAATGTGGTGAGAATGTAAGATTTTTGGGGAGGTTATGTCAAAAATTATCCAGAATTAGAACACTTAAGGAAACTAGAAACTAGGTGAAATTATGTGTTGTAATAGATTTTAATTGGAGCTGTTTAGTTGGTGGGTTAGGAGAGATAACTAGTGTATTGTAAACTCTAGGAATGACATCAAAAGAGGAAGTTAAAAATGAAGAAGGTGAGAGTTAAAATCTGTAGCAAAATGCAACTTAGAAAAATAGTGTGAGTGCTGAAATGAGAACTTAAGGAAATAGGTGAGTGAATTAGTATAAAAGGGTGTAACAGATTAGTAATGGATTTAAACGTGTTTAAGTGTCTAACTAGGTGCTAAAATATGTAGGATTAAGTGTAGGAACAATGGGGGATTAATATGACAAAGTTAGGAATGTAACAGATTTAGAAAATGTAAAATCTGTCAAACTTGTAGCAGGGTCCGGGACCTACCTCCTGTACAAGGACCCGGACCAGGGTGAAAAATGATGTCAAGAGTTACAGCAGGTGGTGGTCCGGGACTTAAGTCCCATACAAGGACCCGGACCACCCCTGTAAAATAGGCCGAGAGTTTTTCAAAGTTTAGGTCCAGGACTTACTCCTTGTAAGAGGACCCCGACCAGGGTATTAAAACTAGCCGAGACTTTCTAACCAGTTGGGTCCGGGACTTGACCCCTGTACAAGGTCCCGGACCATACCATTAAAACATGCCGAGACTTAGACCATGAGGTGGTCCGGGACTTAAGACCTGGACAAGGTCCCGGACCAACCTAAATTTGTAAAAAATACGTACTTTAAATGGGTAATAAGGTATGGGAGTGAATGGTAATAATAGTATAAGATGATTAGGACTTAATTAAGGATGTTTAAAGGTCATTAAGAGTATAAACAAGTTTTGAAAGTAATAAAGAGTAAGTAAACCATATGTAAGTATAAGAATTGTAAAGGTATAGTAAGTATGAGTTAGGAAACAAAGAGTAATCGTGTTTGGTTAATGATAGTTAGATTAATCATTCAATTGTATGTATATAATAGGATTTGATTTGTGAACACCAGAGGAACGTTTGGAAACACGTACGACGGTGAACGGTATGGATTCCTCATGCCCCGTATGCTATCTTGGTTACTCTGATTTGTGTGTTGTGTGCTAATTGATCACCAAATAAGATAAATGCACGAATCGGAGTTAATATGCATACTTGTGAATATGTATGTTGTATGTTGTGAATATTTCTTAAATCTTAGTTTGTATAATTCATGAAATGTATGGATGAATGCTGCTTGTATGAATGTTGCAATGTACTGTGACCGATTGTGAATGTGTTTGGGCTTCTAACTTATTCCTAACAAGCTAACCAATCTAACTTAAATTGGTAATTAAATTGGAATGAGTAGAAGTCCGATATAGTTTTGGCCACACGTGAGGATGCGGAGTCACGAGAGGTTGGCTCCAATTCCTGACTCTTAAACTGGTCCGCGGCCCAAATCCCTTAAGTGGGTAGCATCCCGGATTGGTGAGTCAAGTAAATCCCGGAGGTGGGACGGCGTAGTCCCCAGGGCCGGAGGTCCCGACGACTTAACTTGAGTATGAGTAAGTAAGTAAGAATGAGTAAGTAAAGTAAATGAATGTAAGTAAGTGTAAGTAAGAAAAAGTAAGTAATGAGTAAAAGAGTAAAAGCATTCCGATTAACCCGGATGCATAATTTGGCTAACCTTGTGAAGGTAAGTAAGATGCGTGTTATTGTATTGTTGCCTTGGAATGTGTAATGTATTGAGCATGATTGTATGACGTATGTAAAGCATGTATGTGTGTAATTAATGAACAGCATGTTTAGTGGACGTCAAATAGTCGGCGTGCCCTAGCTAGCATGCGGTATATGCGGAGTTTATACGCAGCGTTTGCTGAGCCCCTTGGGGCACCATTTTTACTACACGCAGGTACTCGCGAAGGATGAAGATGTGAAGACTTAGTTTTATTTCTTTTATCTTCTTTTTGGATTGTAAACATTGAATGATGATTGGTGTACTGAGTAGTACATGGCTGTAGTTTTTGATTAGCCGGTGTACCATGGGGTACACCTTTTTGGGATACTGTGAAGGGATTTTAATTGGTATAGATGAGTAGTTGGTAGGTACTCATTCTTTTGGAAAGATTGAAAGGGATGTAAGTACACTTTAAATACTCGGTGATCCATTGATGTAAGTATACGGTATGTGGTATTTTGGTAAGTAATTTAGTAGCTCGGTATACTATGATCATCAGACCGTGACTGTAAGTAAGGTAAGCTTAGCTAGCCGTATGGGCGGTTAGCGGCGTTGTATCACCCGCCGTAGTAAGTAGTATTTCCGCTGCGAGTAACTCTGGATTATGGGATGATTGGACGGTAAGCATAGGATTAGCGGTTGGGGTGTTACACTTATATACGGAGCATTGGCCTCTTTAATGCCGCTCTCGTATCTAGCACTGGATCCCGAGTCGACATACTCAGGATTGGACTACGACCTGAGTCTGCTGTGTTAGAAAAAAAATAGTAAAGCGATGCGATGGTATAGATAAGTTTATCAAGAGGATGTGGCTCTTGCTGTAAACTGTGATCCATTAACGATACTAGGATACCGTGTGGTAGCCGTAAGTATCTGGATAAATTTCCAACGAACTATAGATTGTTCGTAGGATGGAGACTCTACCGCTGGAGTGGCTATTGTCGTGGGTGACCCGCCATAAGAGATGGGTAACTTAGAGACACGTCGTTCTAACGAGGCGTTGTCATTAGACATGACTGAACAATTACGAACGACTATATTAACTCGTACATTAGGCGAACATTATTTGGGCTTGAATGCCAAAGATGAGAGATTATACTCGTTTATAATTCTCGTTGTTTAGCCTTGTTGTTCATTGTTGTGCTTTGTGGTTATGTGTGGTATGTTGGTGGATTTGTTTGAACGAGCCTTTGTGCTCATATTGTGTGTTGTGAACTAGTTGTGTCGAGTCACTGTACTCATGTGTGGGTTATGGTGGATTGTTTTGGTCGGGTGAGTCGCCGAACTCAATTATGAACTATTAAGTGTTTGTTGGAATGGAGTCTCTGTACTCATATAAGCGTTGTAACGCTTTCAGTGGTTTGTTATGATGCGATGTGTAAAGCCGGGGGCTTGTTTGTTAATTGAATTTACTGCAATATATATATTGTTGCTTTACAGTTTTAACATTAAACTACTTGCATGAAAATGAATTGCATGCTCTTGACCAAATAACTGAGGGTCCGAGGGGGCATGACAGTCATGTAGTAACATACTCAGCTGGGGCTGATTCCATACCACAAACAACCATTTTTGCAGGTATGCAGCTTCCGGTGTCAGCAAAGAGAGGGACGCGCTGGGTAGTTTAATTATAGTTGTTTAAATATGCACTGTTGCATTTTGATACGAACTTAGAAACGTGTATAGGATTGGGATACTTAGAATGCTCACTGTGAATGTATTTTATATTGGTTTGGGAAGGTTAGATCTATCTCTTGTTGTCACTGTGGGAAGTTGTTTCGTATTTAAGAATCTATCAGTAAGCACGTTATTACTCGTATGGGCGAGTAAGAACGGTGACACCAGTAGTTCAATTGTTGAGATTACTGCTGCGATTCTAATGATAAGTAAAATGATTAGAAGCCGATTAGAGTAGGGGTGTTACAAAAGTGGTATCAGAGCGGAGTACCGCTCTGATGACAAGAGATAGTAGGATTTATATAGTGAGCATAGGTTTTGGGAATACGGGAAACGTTGTGAGGATATGTGACCTTGCGGGATTGACGCAATGCTTAAAGCTTGCACACCATAGCCGTAGAGGCACTTCAATATTAAACGACCGAGACTACGGTATTAGACCGAGTAAAGGTCTAACCCGTCCTCTTGACTTATATCAGGGAGAGGTCTGGGTAACAGTACTAAGGAAGAACGCGGAGCAGCGGAGGGTGGTGAAGGTCCAGGAACCCCAAGTAACGCGAAGACGGTATGAACCGCTCGCACATGATGGGAGAACATCCCGGGAAATTTGCAATGGTATCCCACCCGCCGCAGCCCGTTCCTCGAGTACTATCTAGTGAGACAATGAAATGAGAAACACCACGGAGATAACTCTCCTGATCGGGAAGACCCAATGTGGATGCTATGAGAACTACGTTAAATGTAGAGAATAAGACTTAGTGTTTTGGTGTAATGTTTAGGACCGGAGGTCCTGGTAATGACGTAATGTATACCATACGAGTATGAGATAAATAATAAACAGAGATTGTGGAGATAATTCCTGTAGGACTAATGGGGCTAGCTTGCTATAAGCAAGGCAACCCTGTCTTACATCCAGGAAAGCACTATTAGTGCGCTAGAGGGAAAGGAAGTGAAAATGACGAGTAATGGTTAGTTATGATATATGTAACGGACGGAATGGATGACCTTATAGAAGTCTCACCCGAAGCGAGTAATTCTATCCATGCAATGCTGAAGGTTCAAAATGGCCTGATGTGTATAAGGAGAGATTATGAGAGCTGTAGAAACAAGAACTCGCTAAGTTGCTATCATGCAACGCCTCGAGAGGAGAGTAGGACCTTACTACCATGGTAAACTTATGGGAACGAATGCAGGAGAGAGATTGTATTAATTTGAGTAAGAAATTTTGACTGGCACAGGAACCCAATTAGGGAATAGCACGGCACTGACACACCGTACCGGTGGCTCAGTCTGCATGGTGCACTTGCCACTGCAAGTGCCACACTGACCAAAGCATTAAATTTCAACCTGCCTTGCGCACTTGCTACAGCAAGTGCAGCAACGGTAAACTAACCCTAAAAGACCGAGTGGTCCAGGCAATTACCAACAAGCATTAAATCTTATGTGAATCCGTAATGCAATGAAGCAGGACACAGCCTTCTTAAGGGCAGGGGTACGAAACCCTTGAGTTGGAGGTCGATAAAACCTCGGGAAGACCTAGCCGGTCTGACCATTAAACCTGAAAATAATACACCATTGAGTAGAATATTAAAAGGGGAGTAGATGAGAATAACGATAATTAGTGCCTACATGCCTAACCCCAGTGCCGGTATGGACATTAAACGTCAATCATTACCGGTGGGCAGTGACGGGTCTTCAGGACCAGCATAACCATATCTAGAGAGTGCGCGATACTCGTGGTTAAACCACTACCATTGAACATTGCCAGAGGGCAAGAAGTGAGTTGTACGAGTCAGGACTTAAAAAAAAATAGGGAAAATTACATCCCTCACCCATGACGTTTGGCGAAATTACACACTCCACCCACGAGGTTTCAAAAATTACTTTGCCCACCCATGTGGTTTCCGATATTTTACATCCAACAACTTTTCTAATATTTGATCAACTTAAAAGATGGTGATATGTTACCCAAAATTGATGAAACTTTACATGGACGATTATAAGGTGTTATATTTTTGTCCAATACCAAATCCAAAGTTTTTTAAGGTCATATATTACCTGTGGGACCCAATGAAAATACGTTCACATGTCACATGTTTCATTGGGTCCCACGGATAACATATGAGCTTAAAAAACTTTGGATTTCATGCTAGATCAAAATATAACACCTTAGAATCGTCCATGTAAAGTTTCATCAATTTTGGATAACATTTAACCATCTTTTAAGTTGATCAAATATTAGAAAAGTTGCTGGATGTAAAATAGCGGAAACCACATGGGTGGGCAAAGTAATTTTTGAAACGTCGTGGGTGGGGTGTGTAATTTCGCTAAACGTCATGGGTGGGGAATGTAATTTTCCCAAAAAAATAATAATAATAGTTAATAGACAGATGTGAACGTGCAATAAAAGGGGCCGATGTAATGCCCGCACCACTCACACCGGAGGTGTTGTTGACCCATTATGCTGCTAGACTCCCGTATGGAAGGCAGTGGATATAAACTAAAAAGTGAAAATTGCCTGATGACGGAAGATACCGTTACCTCAAAGAGGATGGAGGAAATATGAGTTGAATAAGAGTAAGGACTACACAATGAAGAGGAATGATTAGCGGAAACCACTAAGTTGTGGGTATCCAATTGTAACCTCAGGAGAAGGTATTAGAACCAACTAGGAACAAATTAAATAACAAGACTAACAATCATTTAACTATCAGAATAAGTATTGAGTCTGAATATCGTATGGCATAGGCCTACGGAGGGATACCTTAGTACCACCAAGGTGACCCAAAACTAGGAGGAACAAGGGTGATGAACCACAAGTACTGATTAATATCAGACTAACGGGACTACCATAAGACAGGGGAAACACGAGGTGTCAACCTTTATCATGGAGTCCGGAAACACCATAGGGTGTAACCCAATAGATTGGGTAGAGTTCGAATACTAAAGACTCATATCTGAAGGCGTTAACAGCCTAGGAGCGAACGGGAGAGATAATAAATAGTTACTGATCCCCACTCACAAATACCAATGATGAGCATGTGGAAACCAGAATTAGGGCGATAAGTTCGCAAACACCTATCTAGAGAAAGTAAAGGAAATACACATTAATAAAGGAAACCATAGAACCTAATATTAGAGACATTCTGACGATAAGGTTAAGGATTGGCAGCATAGCTACTGAAATACCCCAAATCTAAATAATATTATTTAATCATTATTTATTGGAATATAATCCAAATATAATCATTTCACGTACGCATGCAAACCCATGCATGAAAACGTTACGTAAAAACAGTCGTTTCACCACACATAAACGCTAAAACGCCTTAAAGCATATGGTCAACATGACCTTGACCCTCTAATATTCAAACTAAATGGTCATACAATTATTATATGAAATACAATATATTCCCTAAGCTATATTCAGTCAAATACGCAAATGCTCGGAGTGCTCACACCCGCTCCTTAAAGCACGAAAAGTCCGGAGGAGTGCCGAGGTGGCACGAACTCCTATAAAATTAATTCCTAGAGTTCCTAACATCATTATTTATCATTCTAAAGAGAACCCACGAAGTGGTTTCCAAAATTCAGCAAAAACAAAGGAGGTTTCTTACGCTCCTTTTTGGCCCGGGAGTGTCCCGATAGCCCGTAAATTATGTCACGGGTTGATATAACCCCATATAACTCAATGTAACATCTTAGTATATGTTTTTACTATAATAAGTGTTTACAAACACTTGGAACTCATAAGAACAATTGGTTTCCCAAAATTTCCTTAGAGCACAAAAACACAACCTTCGGGTGTCACGAAAATGCGTTTTACGCAATTACCTTGTAGTTTTTTGACATGCCACGAATTGGTAATCTTAAAAAGGGTTAAAATGACCTTCTAAATCAGTTGGTGTGACTAGTCAACAGGCTCTCTATAGGGGCCGATTTTAAGGGCAAAAACTAGTATAAAATTTGCTTTAAAATTTTATAAAGGCTTAAAACATGATGACTCATCATCCCATGTGTTATATTACTTAATGTCTAAGTATGTAGGTCTCATTTGACCAGAGAGAGTCGAAATTAGGTCATGGAACAAGGCCATGTGAGCTAGATACAAAACAAATGCTAAAAGCAAAAAGTAGATTCCTTTTTCTTTTTGCCTTTTGATTTCTTAAGCAAGTAACCTTCCTTGCTTCTTCCTGGCTCTTCATGGCCGGTTTTTGAACCCCATTCAGACCTCCATTTCGTGACTCCACATGAAGAAGAAGACAAGCCAAGTAGCATTGAAAATCAAAGGAATATACTCACCTTTTCTTACCTTGTCTTCTAGCCAAAATAATTGTCTTTCCAACTCTTGCTTAGTCACACCACATGGCTGGTTTTCATGCTGGAAAGGAGGCATTTATTGAGCCAATAATCAAGGTAATAAACTAAGGAAAAAGAATTGTCAATGACATTAAAAATTGACAAACAAATCAAATTCCAATTTGCTTCTTTCATTTACGTGAGCTAGGTCTCATTTCCCTCCTTGCACATTTCCTCCACGGTTTGGTAAGGCTCCCTCCTCTCTCTAGCTTCATTCTTCTTCCTTTGAAGCTCTTAAGTCCATTAATGGAGTTTTAACTTCTATCTTCATCTTTAAGGTATTTCCTAGCATTTCTTGGCAAGTCTTGAAGCAAAACTCTTCCTAGCATATCAAGGTGGTTCGGCCACATTTAGTTCTCCAAGGGGATTGTCCAAACCAACATTAAACCAAGGAGCATCTCAAGGTTATCTTAAGGTAGGTTTTAAAGCTTGGAAATCCTTAAAACACATTTTTGTGTGTACCAAGTTCTACCTCTTCTAAGTCTCTTTTCTTCTTCATCTTGATGAAGGAAAACTTGTTCTTCATCTACCTTAGGAGTGGCGAATTTATAAGGAGAAAAGTCTAAGGTAAAGTCTTGTAAAACTACTAACTTACTTCAAATCTACTTAAGATCTTTATTCAAGATCTAACTCCTAAACACCTTCACCTCTTGCATAAAACCGAAGAGGAGCATCAAGTTTACCTAGGAGAAAGCTTGGAGATTCAAGAAAAAGTTCAAGCACTTAACCACCTTTGTTAAGAAGTAAGTTTACTAAGTAAATCCTTATATTATAAGCTTTGTTAAGCTTCTAAAAAATTGTACAAAAATTATGTACACCTCTTAGGTATATTAATACCGAAACTATATGGTTTTATATGCCAAAAATTAAACTATAACATATATAGAAAATATTTACCTTAAGACACATTTTTGTGTCACAAAATTCATTTATGTTACAAATAAATTTAGGCCGAAAAGTCTTAGGCAAAATGCTTTATTTTGAGCTTAGAATTTATATAAGACATTACAATAATTTACATGAGTTATATGACTCCTATGAATTATTTATAATTACTTAGACATATAAATCCACTTTTATATAACATAAGGTCTCATTTAAATTATGGCCGAATGTTCTACTTGATAAATAAGTTTTAATGAGCTACTTAGACATATAAATTTACATCATAAAGTTTGGTGAGTTAAAATATTCTATTAGTGTCTAAATGACTAATTAATCAAGTTATGTGGCTTAAGTATAATTTTTACAAAGTTTAGTGGGTTTGTATAAAAACCGAGAGCTAAAGGGGTACTTAGTGTAATTATAAAATAATATAAGGTTAGGAATTAAGTTTATGAATTTTAGATAATTTAAACATGTGTTTAAGTAACACTTTATAAAGTTTTGGGCTATTATGTAATTTATAAAAGTTGCTATGAAAGTTTAGAATATATTAGTGGGCGAATTCATAATTAAGAGAATCATTGAGTTCACTTTCGAAATTTTGAAGGATTAAATATTTAGGCTTTAGATTATAAGTTATTAAGATACTAATATAAAGTTTTGGGGTGAAAATGTAATTAATGGAAAGTTCAAGACCTAAGCCGAATTATTTGGGGTTAGTTTGGTAATTTAAGAATTTATATATATATCCGGCATTTATGGAGAATTAAAATTAAAACTATAAGTTTATAAGGCATTATGCAAAGTTATAAGGTTTTGTGGTTAAATTGTAATTATAAGAAATAAATTATTAAAGCCGAGAATTTAAGGGGCTAAGTTGTAATTTTTGAGAGTTATGATATTTAAAAGCTATATACCAAAATGTTATGGATGGCTTTGTAATTTAGCTAAATAAGGAGTTAAAACTCTATAATATAATGAGATTAGAATTTAATATAAAGTTTATGAATTTATGTGGATGTTTTGTGAATAACCGAAATATAAGGGTAAGAATTTAGATTAAAATAAATATAGGTCCTACATGGATTTTTGGAGGAATTAGAAAGAAAGAATTTTGATTAAAGGAGTTATGAAGTTTAAACTATGACTTATATAGTTATCAGGAATTTAAAAGTAACCAATGATTATTACTTTTGGTTAAAGGAGCAATAATGAAAACTATAAGAATCTTATGTCCATGTATGACATATAAATATAGTAAAGAAAGTTATAAGTTGTTATGTCACTTAGGCAATTAAAATAAACTACAAATATAGTACATGAATATATGAATACATATAGGTACATTAAAGGATTTATAAATAAATCAAAAAGGAATAACAAATAAGATATACATTAAATCATGAGGTAATTAAAAGAAATAAACCTCACATGAAATAGCAAATACGAGAATTGTTAAAAGATTCAAAAGAATCATTATATAAGGGTAACAAAAATTAACCCTCTCAGTTAATCCTATTCTAGGACTTTGTTTGACCAGACGTTGACCGGGAATTTACAAGTACAGTCTACGGTGAACGGTATGGGATTCTTGCAACCTGTTTTCTAACGGATTACACTGGCTTGTGTGCTATCTGTTGTTTGAAATAACGACCAAGATAATTAATGTAAACTATTGTTTTACTCTTGCACACTGTGGTATTATTTTATGTGCGTGATTGTTGCTGACTACAACGTGTATGTCCCACGCATACAAACACTACTATACCAGTGGATTAAATACCTGCGTTTCAGTATACCGAGGACTTGTACTCAAGTCTCTCACTAACTTCACTTTATAACATACGTCATTATCCTAAACGTGATAATTGACAATACACATTGTGTTCTTGTTTAACGTCTTTTATGACACTTAACAATTATATACTTCGAGATTGAGGAGCCCAGTTGGATCTGGCCATGCATGCTACGGGAGTTGTACCTGTCTCAGGTCGTCTCCTACTACGTCGCAACGGAACATTCAGTTGGGAGGAAGACTTTATTCCTTCCGGGATTCAAATGCCCTTCAGTTCGAGGAAGACTTTATTCCTCTAGTGGGTTCTTATTTCCCACGCCATTCAGTTCAGGGTTTGACTACGTCATCTCCTGGGGTTTTTATACCCAACCTTTCTTTATAACGAGGTCACTATACCTCCACTATTTCAGATATTCAGTTATAACGGTCAGTCCCATTGTGTGGACCGACTATCAGTAAAGAATTTCAGTTCAGCTAACTCGACCTTCTGTGTCTTGTTCTATGTGACATTATTGTCCTTGTATGGATACTTGTTATTATCAGACTATGCTTGTTTACAGCTTTATAAAAATGAACTGCATGTGTTCGACAAAGTAGTTGGTGTGGCCCGGTAGACGATGGGCTGCACGTTTTCCATACCAGCATTGTTTGCTGAGCCCCTTTGGGGGCACCCCCATTTTTCAGGTACCTGAAGTTTAAGAAGATCACCACACTGAGTGTAGGTGGGGTAGACCAAGCTTTGGGAGTCTACTATTAGTTAATTAATTTATTTCAGTATTTTACTTTGAGTTTGATTCCTAGTATCTCGGGTTGTATCTGTATTCCAGACCGTGACATTTGAGGATTGTATTTGGACTTAGCCTTGTTGGTCACAAGGGTGGCCAACGGCATTGTAATACCGCCCGGTGGTTGTATTTATTTCCGCTGCAGTTGTATTTTATTTGGGAGTGATCGCCGTTCAGTTTATTGGATTTCGGGTTGGGGTATTACAGCTACTCAAACATAAATTACCGAGACTAAGAGTACGATAATCACCGGGTACGAACGCTATGAGTGCACTAAACGAGACATGGGACGACCGCACTCCTAGGAGCTTGTGGGCCTGACAAACTATATTAAATTAGTTGGGTAAGTAGTAATGTATCAGTATGGTACCCCATGCATGTAAACGAGTAGTGTAAGGACCCAGGAGGTAATCAACTCTGTGTCTAAGTCAGCGAATGGAACCCTGGCTAGGTAAACCATGTAATGATGAGAGAGATCTCAGTCAAACTAGCAAGGTTAGGAAAATCAAGGATAGCTCGATAATAAGGTGACAATAAGGTCGCAACTCCACAATGGAGGAGTTATAACACAAGTTTTGAGGATTTTAGTAAACGAGGAAACTAAGGCCAATTTAATGGAAATGGCAAGTTGAACCCATGAATGAGAAGAGGAATTGTGGTATCTAAGGAAGTTATATTAGAGAAACCTTTGTGATAATAAATGCTACCCAAAAAGGGGGGCACAGAGAGAGTTATACCACGCGCTGAAAGCGCTGCGATGATGTCGCACTAAATAATAATAACCACATGCTCAAGCCATAAAACGTTAGTATGTTAGTACCAATTAGGGCTGAGCAGAAAATGAATACCAAGCTAAAACCCACAGTCATATTGTATGTTTACAACAGACGAAGGGCAAAAGCGAGCATTACAAGAGATACTCTAAGCTGGAGATTAGATACTCCATGCAAACCGCAATGGCGGATAACCGTCCAATCGACTGGTACATGGTGCGCTACAAGCGACCATTATAATAACTGTTAACCGAATAATGTTGGTAAGAATCAGAAGGTGGAGCATCAGATAAACAAATGGATTCCCCTAATCGAGAAGATGGATGAACCATATATGTGGATACTCCAGTACCAACACACGAGGGATACGAGTTCACACTAGCAAAAGCGGACCTACAAGGTGCCCAAAGAACGAACTCATTCCAGAGGAAAATAATTTGGAGTCATGAGGCGCCAGATAGTTGCGCATATCAGACTCGCCTTGAGATTTTAGACACGACTACTACGAGCACTAGGTGCTAGAGCATAGCTCAACAAGCCTTACACCGAAGGTTAGTTCGGTAGGGTGGCATGAACTCTTGGGAATATACCATGAGCATGTATAGAATTGAGGAGGACCAAATAGAATGGCTAGTTGAAATAATAAGCGTGTGTGACGAACGAGACCACACAGTAAAATCAATTACTCCATTCCTATAATCATGGAAGACTGTGTAGAAAACACCGTCACGTAGAGTTGAAACCGACACGAAACTACTACCTCAGAGGGGTAGACTAACCATAAAGTAGTTGGGCATACCGCTTGCGGAGCGAGTGGGCCCATATTGCTTAGAGTTGACGTACCTAATAGGTTTGGGAAAAACCAATGATGTGTTTACATCTCCCGATCAAACCGTATATGAATACACACACACCTAACCGTGACAGGCGGTATAGCCTGAGGGGCTAAAGCCCGACCCTATAGAAAAGGGGTAATGAATATGTAGCACATCAATGCACGAATAATTTCACTGGAATGGAACATCTTGAACTTATTACTTCACGATGATATATTCGTCGATTACGTGGGTGTAATCATTTTTAAGGGGGGTAGAGCGATTATGCACGCTTAAAATATACCGTACGTAGGAGTACGTAACGCATGGTGCACATGCTGCAAACTATTATTGTACGTAGAGTGCAAGTATTATGACTGTGTTATATTACTTGAGGTAATATTATGATGTATTAGGTGTATGAATATATATATATATTTTAGTTCGCATTAGTTGTGGTGAATAGGAAAGGGAGAACAAATAGAGTGTTCTTATCTTATTTTCGATTATGATGCAAACGTTGAGAACATTAAAACACATAAACGACTAACTTGTTAGCTCCAGTCGAGAGTTCAAGTAGGTCTATCTGGTAGCTTCTGTGAGAGATGTCAAATGGAAGGAGTAGAAAGCTCCATACTATTTGATTTGTGACTCGGTATGAAACCGATTGTTGGAATGCGATGAGTGAGTCGGCATGAGACCAATGTGTAACCTAGTGGAGGTAAAACCTCTAGGAATTGTATGAATAATTATAAGTCGAGTGAACTTGGTACATGGTTAGGATACATGATCCTATATGCCGGTGACTAGATTAATTACACTAGTTGACTTGTGTATCTATAGAACACAAGGTGGCAAATATCAAGAGGAAACAAGATTAGAAGTAAATAAACAATTGATTGATTGAAATCGACGTGGGAAGTTGAACTTGATCCTGGTCCGATCAAGGGAAACCGAACACAAATTGAGGTGAGAGATAGTTCAACACTGACGTTGACCACGTCGGGGTTGAATGATTCTCGAAACTTCCTACAAGTGGACACAGATATGAATAGAAATTGGAATTTAGGGCGTCACTCGAAGAGCCGTGGACCGTGGAGTCCTTCGTCATTAGACTGGTGTGTCTGCGAGTGACATCACCCAGAGAGCCGTGGACCGCAGAGCCCTTTGTCATTAGACCGGTGTGTCTGTGGGTGACTAAGGAAATAAGGTGATACTGTCCGAGGAGCCGTGGACCGCAGTGTCCTTCGTTATTAAACCGGTGTGTCCGCGGGTAGTAGACGTTGGTTGGGTTGGGGATCGTCAAGTCCTGGTCTTTAAGACTGCTTCCCTGTGGTTTCTCAACGTTAACTATATGTGCACGCTTACATGTGGAATGATGTGTGAGTATCCTCGCGAGATACTAACATGTAGATAGGGATGCGTGGAGTATCCCTTGCAAACACCTTTGAGTACTTTATGAGTTTTGCACCTTGTCTAGTGCTGTGTACCATGAGTTTTGCACCTTGTCTAGTGCTGTGTACTATGAGTTTTGCACCTTGTCTAGTGTTGTGTACTATGAGTTTTGCACCTTGTTTAGTGCTGTTTATGAATGAGTTTATACCATGAGGTTTGGCTATTTGACATATGATGTATGTATAGACTAGGTCTGAACCTAGTGGGAGTTACTCCCTAGCGATGGACTGTGTGGTTACTTAGTGGAACTTGATTCCTTAGGTGAACTGTAGAGGATTAAGGACTTCGGGACGAAGCCTTTTTAAGGGGGGTAGACTGAAATACCCCTAACCTTTAAAATATAATTAAATGATCTATTAATGATCTAAGATGAATAATAAACATCTAAATATTATTGGGGAACAATCTAAAGATCTCTACAAGGCAAAACATGCCTTAAGATCGGTAAAGCCAAAAAGGTGCTTTAAGACACCATAAAGATTGTATGACCTCAAATAGGATCCAAAGTGGATTCCTAAGTATTATAATGAAGTAAGGAACACAATAAAACAGTTCTCAAAGAAAACTAAGCTCAGAAGCACCTTGCAACACAAAATGTGCACTAAAACTCCTTAAAGTACATTTTTGTGAAATTGCTTTCTAAATTGGTTTTTAATGGGCTTAAAGGTTATAAATACCTTTAAATATGATTATATCACATTATATCATATTAGAATTTAATTCCAGATTTTACAAATTTTTACAAATTTAATATTAAAATATTAATAAAACCCTAAAAGGGGGGCCCGCTTGAGTCAACATTGACTAAGATTGGTCAAGAGGTCAAAGTTGACCCCTTAGACCATGTGAGATCGGAATTTACAAGCAAGAGAGGCTCCAAATCGCCACTTGCTTAGACAATAAACAAGACTCCAACATGTCTCCATAAATTAAGGGTTACTTTTGCCTTTTTATTACTTAATACACCATTTGGCTCATTATTGTCCCAAGAGGCCTCCAAAACCGTGTGAGCCTTCCTTTCTTCTCCATTAGCCGACCTCTTGTCCCCTCTTATCTCCTTGGTGAGTCATCTTACATTAAGGAACAATTAACTAATCTAAAGTAGCATTTTCAATCAAATACCAATTCCAATCACTCTCTCTCTCCTAGCTTCATTCCAACCGATGAAGCTGCTCCTTTAAGCTCTACCAAGCTCTCCCAACCGAAGCTCTTGAGCATAGAAGGTAAATCCATCTTCTAAGCTTCTAAGTAATGGTTTAAGGCTTGTTTTTTGGCTCTTTTTCTTCATCTCTTCACCACCTATGCTTAGATCTCGTGACTAATCAGTTCCTATGGCTTATTCTCAGTGTTCTAAGGTTAGAACATCAATCAAATTCGGTTGAAGCAAGTTAAGACACCAAAGTTTCTCAAAATCTCATTTTAAGGTAAAACATACCTTAAGCTTCTCTACAATTCATCCGATTTTCTTCCTCTGATTTTATGAGTTTATACACTCATAATCTTCATATTTACATGTTCAATCAGTTGGTTAGCCATTTGGAGAAAGGGTGGCCGAGATCCAAAGGAAATACCCTCTTTTAAGGCATTTTCCAAGGTAAAACCTAATAACAAGGTAGCTTGTTGTTGTCTAGCTATTTCCCATGTCAACATGATGAATCTAACACCTTGTGGTGTGTCTAAAACAGGCCGAACCTCTCTTGAACTCCTCTTGCATTTTTAAGGTGATTTTTGCCTTAAATCTTACATTAATTATTCCTTATGGTTAAGCTCAAGCTTGGAGTGTAACCATATCTTTTTTTTGTGTATTAAACATGTCTAAATCATGTGGTGAATTTTCCTACAAGAGGCCGAGTGCATACAAGGACAAATCAAGGTATAAACACCTTAAAACTTATGATTTTATAATTCCTAAGCTTATATATAATTATTGCCGAGAGTGAACTTATAAATATGGGTCATATTGACCTAAAAATGGAAAAAAAATGACTAAGATAAATTAAGCTAGTCAATTAAGAGATTTAATTAGCATAATGGTCAAATTATGACATTATATGGAAAAATAATCAAATCAAAGTGAGGCCGTGAGCATATATCATATTTTGAGACATTTATTGTGTAATTTATTTTGCAAGTACAAGGTTGTAATAAGGCCATGTCATTAGGCCATTTTAATTTAAGTTTATAAGCTTATTTAGTTTGATTTATGCTTATATAATTAAAATTGGGGGTCAAACGGTAATTACTAACTAAATATTAGGCCGAGAGCTTAATTTAGAAGAATTTAGGGTTTTTAAATGAATTTAATAAAAACTATAACATTTTATAAAGTTTTGGGTCAAAATTGTAAAAATAGAAAAGTATAGGTGAAGTCTTGTAATTACCGAAAGGTTTGGGTCCAATTTGGTATTAGAAGTCAAAGTTGACTATATAGGAGACTTTGACCAAGTTTGGAGAAATTTAGAAATTAAAATGCAACCTTATATTAAGATAAGTATTAAATTGTAAAAGATTTATAAGAGATGGGGCTAAAGTGTGATTTCCGAAAACTAGGGGTACTAAATGGAGTTTAGTACAAACCTTAGGTTATTAGGAATTTTTAGAAGTTGATTTGGTTAAATTTGGAGTTTATATGAATTATATAAGTATATAAGGTATTTCATGATATGTTATAAATGGGTAACTTATGTGGAAAAACCGAGATTTAAAGGAAGTATAAGGTTAGGAATAATATTTATAACCTTTGGTATAGTTTGGTGATTTTTGGAATTATATATAAGGTTTTATAAAGACATATGTATAATATATGATTTTAATGGAATTAGAAAACTATGTATTATAAATTGGGAGGATTTGGTAAAATACAAAGTTTGGAGGTGGGAATTTAATTAAAACAGTCCTAGGGGCTGTTCGAAAATTATAGCCTTTAAAACTATAGGTTATAATTATTTTAAGGTTTAAGGATTATAATATAGGTATATGTTATAAGTGTAACAATGAAATATAATTGAGGTTGATTTGTGATTTATAGAAGTTTAGTGGTTTATTTTGGAAACCGAAAATATAAGGGGTTGTTTGGTATTTAAAACAATTTACAACTATATGTTATAATTGTTTTAATGACATAAATGTCATAATATATGTTATATAACTATAATGTAACATTATATTAATTATGCGGTGGATTTTGTAAATACTTAATAGAATAAGGTGCTGTTCGAAAATGTTGACATTTTAAAATGGAATTTATAATATGGTTTTTTGTTATAAGAGTTATAACATTTATGATATAAGAGGTATTCATTAAAAAGAATGAATATATATCATAAGATTTACCATATAGGAAATAGTTCCACAAATACATACACATAAATGATTATATGTTATGGTGGAAAAATATGATATGGTTTAATGACCATGTATTTTCATAATTAAAATGACATATGATAAAAGGGGAAAGGATTACAAACATTAGATATGGAATTCTAATGTTAAGGGTGTACATGTGATAATAAGGATTCATGTAATTGAAAGTATTGTTTACATATGAATTATACCACCTTGAAACTTAAAAAAAATAGACAACCTTAGAAAAATAAATACTAAGGTGGATGCATAGTGCATGACAAAGAATCACACATGCAATAATGAAACAAATTATATGATGTACAAACAAACATTAAGTTACATGCGATAACAAGTTCAACAATAAGTGTATTAATATACAAGACAAGACTACGCATGTAATATAACACTTTTCTAATCTCGAGTTAAACCGAAAAACCCGACAAACATTGACAATTTATAACGGGGGGTTAACCGGGAGGTATTAGTGACGGTACGGGGTACCGTAGAGTTGTATTGTTATACGGGATGCTAATCAGTAGCATTATGTATTGTTTAGACTGATAGAGACGGCACACGAGCATAGGATCTTGCTGATTCATACTCCACCGTAATACATCAGGGTGAACGGTATGTTATTTATGTGGCTTGATTTCTCTGAGGATTTCCTCAGTTCAGACATTGTGAAATCTGTGATAAGATTGAATGTCTACTTGTGTGAATTAATATGCTTGAGTTGTGTATTAATGCTGCTTTATTATTATTACTGTTGTGTGATAACAGTACCATTCGTATATATGAACATATTATAAAACGAACTAGCGGCAATGATGCTATCTTATATGTGTAATATAAGGAACGTAAGTAAAACGTTGTAGCATTAGGATAATAAGATATATAAAATATCTGAGACTTATATACGGAGCATTGGCCTCTTTAACGCCGCTCTCGTATCTAGCACTGGATCCCGAGTCGACATACTCAGGATTGGACTACGACCTTAGTCTGCTGTGTTAGAAAAAAAAATAGTAAAGCAATGCGATGGTATAGATAAGTTTATCAAGAGGATGTGGCTCTTGCTATGAACTGTGATCCATTAACGATACTAGGATACCGTGTGGTAGCCGTAAGTATCTGGATAAATTTCCAATGAACTACAGATTGTTCGTAGGACGGAGACTCTACCGCTGGAGTGGCTATTGCCGTGGGTGACCCGCCATAAGAGATGGGTAACTTAGAGACACGTCGTTCTAACGAGGCGTTGTCATTAGACATGACTGAACAATTACGAACGACTATATTAACTCGTACATTAGGCGAACATTATTTGGGCTTGAATGCCAAAGATGAGAGATTATACTCGTTTATAATTCTCGTTGTTTAGCCTTGTTGTTCATTGGTTGTGCTTTGTGGTTATGTGTGGTATGTTGGTGGATTTGTTTGAACGAGCCTTTGTGCTCATATTGTGTTTGTGAACTAGTTGTGTCGAGTCACTGTACTCATGTGTGGGTTATGGTGGATTGTTTTGGTCGGGTGAGTCGCCGAACTCAATTATGAACTATTAAGTGTTTGTTGGAATGGAGTCTCTATACTCATATAAGCGTTGTAACGCTTTCAGTGGTTTGTTATGATGCGATGTGTAAAGCCGGGAGCTTGTTTGTTAATTGAATTTACGCAATATATATATTGTTGCTTTACAGTTTTAACATTAAACTACTTGCATGAAAATGAATTGCATGCTCTCGACCAAATAACTGAGGGTCCGAGGGGGCATGACAGTCATGTAGTAACATACTCAGCAGGGGCTGATTCCATACCACAAACAACCATTTTGCAGGTATGCAGCTTCCGGTGTCGGCAAAGAGAGGGACGCGCTGGGTAGTTTAATTACAGTTGTTTAAATATGCACTGTTGCATTTTGATACGAACTTAGAAACGTGTATAGGATTGGGATACTTAGAATGCTCATTGTGAATGTATTTTATATTGGTTTGGGAAGGTTAGATCTATCTCTTGTTGTCACTGTGGGAAGTTGTTTCGTATTTAAGAATCTATCAGTAAGCACGTTATTACTCGTATGGGCGAGTAAGAACGGTGACACCAGTAGTTCAATTGTTGAGATTACCGTTACGATTATAATGATAAGTAAAATGATTATAAGCCGATTAGAGTAGGGGTGTTACACAGACTCCACACATCGCCTCTTCGAATCCCTTCTCAAGCAACGAACTCTCGACTGAATAATCCCAGAATTCCCAAAATCAAAATTAGAAAAGGAGAGAGAAGAACTCAACGAGAAAAGAAATGGAAATACACATCTACAAACCTCGAAGACCATTGACTGACGAACGGATCCACAAGCATATAATTCCAATGATTTAGACTTGAGAGAGATTGGATGAGAAGGATGCAAAGGGAGGAACTTTACTTGGAGAGAAGAAAAGGAGGAGAGGGAGATTGAGGTGTAAACTGTCGTCAATGCGTCAGAGGGAGAGGAGGAAAATAAAATAAAAACTAGAAACTCCCTTCCTTAACTTAAAGTAAATAAGATAAAAGAAAGAAATAAGAATAATTAATTTAAATAGGGAAGGGAAGAAAAGGGAAGTTAGCAATTCTTTTACTAACATAAATAAAATCAAAACAGAAGATCCTTCTTCCCGAAGCTAATATAATAACAATTAGAATTGTCATAAACTCCCTTTGCAAATCAGAAACAAAATAAAAAAAAATTGGGGCACAACATTATACCCCTCTTTAAAAAGAATTTCGTCCTCGAAATTCAATGAAACTCAAAATACAATCAAATGCACTTCAAGTGCTAGAATACTACAAACACGAATACACACGGAAGGAATCTCACACCTCTCAAAAGCTTGAAACTCACAAAAAGCTATCTCTCAGAACTGTCAGAAGAAACGAAGTAGAAGATCATTAAAGGCTAAGCCTGAAGGAACAGGAACAACACTCAAACTCGCTGCTGACGGACAGAAGAACGTAGCAGAAACTTCTAAGGGCTCAGCCTAAAATCCAGACAACTCTCAACTCTTGGAAGACGTTCTCATCCAAAGGACCAAGCTCACCTCTCGCTCACACCACACAACCCAAACACATCTGACTAACACACAACACACAAAACAAACACATCTGTGAAGCTCAGAACTGAAACTCACATTCGGCATCCTTTCCCAAAGGACCCGACTCCCTCAGACTTACACTTAAAACTTAGAATACACACGGACAAACACTACGCTTCCATTGCGCTACTCTGATGGCGAACAACCACAGAGCAGACGCACATAACAGACACCAGATAGTAGATAAATCATGTAACAGTCAAAACATAGCATATAGCAGGCAAAGACACGGAAGCGTAGACATGCAGACACCTAACAAATGCCAACGAAAGCCAAACCTAGCTCTGATACCACTAAATGTAACGACCCCAAAACCACCCTGGTTCTGAGACCGTCACACGCCACGTGCTTACTACTTAAGACACGCAAGGCTACACACTGACGAATACCAAAACAAAACTAAAACTCATATATCCACAATAATGTTACAACTTGTCTTACAAATTACAAGCAGATGCCAAATACAAACAAAAGCTAAAAACAAATGGGCCTCAAAGCCGACATTACAGTGTACAAAACCGAAAAGCCAAAACCAAACACAAAAGCTGAATCTCCAACCAGGAGTTAAAACCTGCAAATCAGACGGAATATAGGGGTGAGCAAACCACAGCTCAGTAAGTGATAAACTTCATCAGCATAAGCATGCTCAAAACATTTTTACAGAACATAGCTTATATAGATATAAGTTAGCAAATCAGATTCAGAATCAAAATCAGATGGAAGCACCTCAAAACAATGCGAAGTCAAACACAAAGCAAAGTGAAACAGAGGTCGCAAAGGTGGCTTAACAATGGAAGACTTTTACAAAAGCCATAAAGATTTTCAAAAATAATAAGTCATATATAAACTATTAGAAGAAGGAAATAAAACAAGCATAGTTTCTTTACAAAGCTCATTTGCAATACAATCTAATCTTCACAAAACAGAAACCATAAACCAAGGCTGACAAAACGGAGAAGACAAAACGAAGCTGAAGCCACACACACAGAATGAGACAAAGCACAAAGTAGTGTCAAATGTCAGAAGCTGCCATCGCTCAAAACTGAACAAAAGCAAATCAAAAACTTATACACATCAGAACGTTATCGAAAATATAGTTTTTAAGGGACCCTAGTTCAGAGCATACAGAATAGGTCATGAGACCTCAGATAACAGAACGGGTCTGAAGACCCCAGATAACAGAATAAGTCCATCGACTCCAGATACAGAATGAGTCCGTCAACTCCAGATAACAGAATGGGGGATGCCCGTGATACAGATACAGAAGGACGTCCTACGCAGCGGGCTATGGGATAACTCGACCCAGTCATCCACGGCTCAGAAAGCTACAAACTAGGTCCCAAAAATCTTATAAATACAAACAATAACTCAAATACGAACTGTAATTGAAGACGATCTGAAATACCCCAAACCTTGATATGTTGTTTAGACATTAAACTATGGTATTTAAAGGCTAAAAAGTGCCTTAGAAACAACAGTGAACGATGTAAACCATAGTAAAACACAATAAAGCACTAAGACACAGCTTGAGCAAAAACATGCTCTAAGCTTGGAGTGAACTTGATTAGGACCCAAAGAACCTACCAAGACTAAATAATATTCAATTATGATATAATAAGGCTAATTAAGTCCTTAGGAAACCTTGGTAGACAACTAAACCAAATAAAACACAAATAAGTACCTTAAGGTCAATATGGGCAAAAATGTGCTCTAAGCTTGGGATAAATTTGTATAAGACCTAAAGGTCATATCTATACCTTAAATGTATGTTAATGAACATATTAAATCAATTACTAAAGAAAACCAAGCTTGAAAACAAGTTAAAATACAAAATGTGCTTTAAGGAGTCTTAAAGCACATTTTTGAAAAATTGTCTTGTAAATGAGTTTTGAATGGCTAAATGTCCATCATTACTCTTTAATTAACATTTGTACTACTTAGTATCACATTTGGAAGTCTAAATCAATGGGAAATAAAAAATTTCACAACTATGTGCCTTGTTTTTGTGAATAGTAACAAAATATGCTAGTTTATGACATAAGTCAATATAAGTAAGTTAATTGGTCAACAAAGACTATTATACCCCTAAGTAGATGATGGGGGCCGGTTTTTACTATGGTGAGTCACCAACATGTAAAAATCAATTAAGGAAAGGAAGGAAAAGTAAGTAAAAAAGAAGAAAGCTACTTTATAAGGTAAATATCTTGTAAAAGCAACACCTCATTTCATTTCTTCCTTTCCCACTCACCTCCACCGTCTCCAACCTCCCTCTCTTCTCCACTCTCGGTTTGCTACAGCAAACCATACCCTCTCCTTCTTTGAATGCTTGTAACTCCTAGCTTCATGGTCCAAATTCAATTTCAAGACCACCATTCTTCTTGTTAGGCCAAGCTCTACACTTCTCTCTTTTCAAATCTTCAAAAGCTCCATTTCGGTGCCATAGAGATTCACCATTGAAGGAGCTTGAGCTCATATTTTCATGCCTTGTCATTCTCCTTTGCTTCAAGGTAAGGAAATCAAAGAAAAACAACATTTCCTCTTGTTTTTGTGTGTAACCGAGAATCACCCTTTGATGGTGTCTTCTCTTGTTCTTTCATAGCTCCATTTCAATCTTCAAAGGACAAGGAGGAGCCCTCTCTTGATGCTTATTCAAGCTCTCTTTTGTTTCCAAGGTAAAATAACTATACTAATGTGTTAAGGAAATATATATATATATATATATATATAACCTAGGGTTTACAATGAGTTTAAGCCTTGCTTGTACATTGATTAGAAGTTTGACAAGCAATCAAAGCCTTGCCGGTTTTCTATCAAAGAAGGAGCAAGGGGTGACAATGAGAAACTTGTGAAGGAAAAGAGGTAAACAAACTATCTAAATGTAGTTTAAATGCCTTAGGAAAATGAGCTTGATTTGCTTAATAAAATACCTAAGGAGTCAATGGCAAATGAGCTAGTAAAATGCTCTCAAGGAGTTTATTAAGGGCATATGTGATGTTGAGTGTATTTGCAGGTTAAAGGCAATATATGTGTGGAAATTCAGTGTTTATGGTTTATGCAACTTAAGGGCCTAAGTGCCAAGCAATTTAAGTTTATGTACTATATTATGGTGTAGTGTAAATTTGGTGAAGTTTCGTGTGTGAGAAGGTTCTTGATGGATTTAGGTGTTCTTGAATGTTTAATGGTGAAAACTATGTGTTTTGGAGTGTTGATGTGCTAGGAGAACCCATGGCAAAATTTGGAAAATGTATAAGAAGTTCTAAGTGTTTTAAATGAGTTTTGGTGAACTAGGAAGTGTTAAAAATGAACAAGTGTTTTACTAGGGAAGAAAACATGTATTAAGGTGTTATATAGTGCTACGAGGATTTAGGCACTATCTTGAAGTTCTAGAAATCCAATGGGTGTTTTTGGGATGTAATAAAGTCTTGGAGAAGTTTGTATTAGGTTTAGGTAATGTTGATGTACAAGGAATGAATGATGTTTAGGTAAGGATATGAGGAAGGAATTTTAAGAAGGTGTGAACAAGGAAATTTAGTTAGTAAGAAAAGATTCTTGGGAGATGATGTTAAGGTGTAGAGGGAACATCTTGGTATAGTGGTCATTATAGGTGAAATACCACTTAGAAAACCAAAAGAGAAATGTTACAAGTGTTGAGAGATTTGTAAGTAAATGAGTGAGTGTTTAAGGACTTTAGAAGTAGCTTGTACATGCATTTGGAGGATGTTATGGAAGGTCTAAGTGTGCTAAATGATGTTAAAGCATACTAGGATATGTAAGGTGAAGTTTGGAGTCAAATAGGAATTTAGAAACAAAGGTCTGGAGCCGACCGACCTTAGGGACCGGACTTGCAAGGTCAGTCGAGCTTAGTTTACACAACCGGAAGGAGTTTCTGGAATGGACCGGACTTGCAAGGTCGGTCGGGCTTGTATTTTGGGTACGAATTGAGTCCCTGGAATCGACCGAACTTGGGACCGAACTTGCCAAGATCGGTCGGGCCTGAGCTTTCAAAGGGGAAAAACTCTCTAGAATAGACCGACCTTGTGGACCGAACTTGCAAGGTCGGTCGGAGTAGAATTTTTACAGTAATATGTTCTGGAATGGACCGACCTTGTGTAAGGTCGGTCGGTAAGGTCGGTCGGACCAAAAACATTGTTTAAGGTTATAAGATGATGGGGATTATTAAGTAATGATGTTATAAGAATGTTAAGGACATGTTAAGTGAGTTATAATGACAATTTAGTGGGGGAAAAGTTGTTTTAAAATGAAAAAAAAAAGAAAAACAAGTTAAAAATGTTAAGTTACTTAACTAGTCAACGGCGTTAACCATAGTCGTTCAACGTTACGCAAACATGTTACCCCCAATGTTAATGAAAGCAACTTCAATGTTACCAGTTATTCGAGAATTGTTCAAGGAACATAAGTGGACGTTAGAGTGAAACCCCGGTGACAGGTATGGTTTTCTTGCAACCTGTGTCCTACCGGATTACACCGGCTTGTATGCCAATGTGTTTTTCTGTATGTTTGCCACGTTATAAGATAAATCATGAAACGAGTTTACAGTCGTTATTATTGTGTGTATACGTGCCGATACCGGTAACCTCGAATGCGCATGAAAGGCTAGTTAACCACTATTAGGTAAACGTAAGAGAACGGTATCCGGTAATAACGTTTCCGACCTAAGGAACGTTCTAACCACGGCTATGTGTGAGATGGTTGTGTGATGTTGTGTGTGATGTTGCTATGAATATGTGACCCTCCTTTGTGTGATTAACTCAGTAGTAATACTGTATTGTGTGCTGGTGTGATAGGTTCCACAGCGGAGTCTTTATTGTGAATATTTATATATTATGGGGGGGTGAGGAATCCGGTATGTTCCGGTCGCGCGTTGTTTGGGAGTTGTTGTATACAGTTTCTTCAGCTTCCTCTCTGTTGGTTGTTTTCCTTCATTGGTCTTTGATCACCCCTGAGCTTAACCAAGGCTCTTGACTCACGTCTTTTGGGGATTATGTATGTTGTGTTCGGGTCACTAAACCCGATCCTTCTTTATGTTAAGTTATCCGTTCGCCTAACAGGACGGTAACGAGTTATGTAAACGAGCTTAGCATGAGTTTGACAGCATCCTCTAGGCTCTCCTTGTGAACTAACTATGTTTGGGGCGGTTCCTAGAGAGAACCGTGCCCGCTATGTTATGTGTTGTTGATGTACTGCAATGTTATTTGCGATGTTATGTTATGTGCACGTTGGAACGTGAAAAGTGTGGTTATGTGGTATATGTGGATCATGGATATGAATCCCAGTTTTGAAAGAGACATTTATGGATAACCCGATTATTGGGTAAGTGTCGTCTATTAAGGAAGTAGCTCCATTAGAGGAGAAACACTCTAGGGTTAATGAACACAATGAGTGACTTATCATGTATGGATGTGTTATCTGTTTGTTGAGCCCATTGTGGTGGAATGTGATGTGTTGTGTGTTAATTGTTTACATGCATGGTTCAAATAAAATCTATCGCATGCTAAGACGACAATTAGTTGTGCGTGGCCCGGTAGCATGCGGGCTGCGGGATTACCATACCAGCAAAGGTGCTGAGCCCCTGGGGGGGCCACCCTTTTCTCTTCTTTTCTATTTCAGGTACAAGGAGCTGGAAGCCGTTCGAGAGTAGGACGGGGTAGTCATTTGTATATGGGTAGCCATTTAAACTGTTCATGTATCTTAGGTGTAGTAAGACCGAAATTGTTATCGGCATTAGTTTATGAATACTCGGTACAGTTGAAAGGTATATGTTGTTGTTGGTAATGGAAAGGGACAGTAATGTGTAGTCACTCGGAAATCTAATCCATCAGACCGATACAATCTGTATGTAATAGCCTTGTTAGCCACGTGGGTGGTTAACGGCGTGTAACACCAACGAGTTAAGAAATGTGATGAAGTATATTTTCCGCTACAGTCTGTTGTTAAGCGTGTTTTTCTTGGATGGGGTGTTACAAAAAGTGGTATCAGAGCGAAGTATCGCTCTGATGACTGAATTACCGAGCCTAGGAAGTACCGAGTTAGGATTTTAGTACTTTGGGTTAAGGGTGAGTGATAGCGTCAGAGATACGCTAGCTAGGTATTACTAGTGAATACTGAAAACCTACTATATCCTTCCCACCCTCCACAACCCCTGTTTTATAACTTGGGAAACAACGCCAGAGAGATGGAAGTCCTCTCATACTCGGGATACCCGATCTGGCTGTTATTAAATACCTCTAAAAGTACGGAGAACCTGCCATACGGTAGATCCCGAAAACTGGGAATCCCGGAGACGGTTTCTACCTGAACAATGTTAACCGCATTAATAGCGAAGAATGAAGAATTTTGTGAATAAGAGAATAGAATTTCCGGCAACCTGGGTCGACATGCCGAGCAGTTAAGAACAACCAGCTTGCAACGCACTGACCGTGCAACAGGCAAGAAGTGGATTAATGAAACCCGGGACGAGTGTCTACGGGACCACAGCTGTTAAATGATACACCAACGGTATACAAACCGACAAAGGAACTACAACGTAGTGCCCAAACAAGAGACAAGTCTCAGTGACCACGACAAATGCGTGGAACGGGCTACGAAGAAGATACGGTACTAAGTAAAAAGGGGTCTCCAAGAATGGGAGACACCCCAGTTAATGATCATCATGTGAATACAGTGAGAAGTCGCCCAGAGGGTTAATTGTCAAGACTGTAAGATCAAGTGAGGGCCAACAAGGCCACTGAATACGGCGCAGATAAAAAAAAACAAAACAAAACCACAACTGGTATGTGTTGAACCGATAGCCAGTTAGCATGGCGCACTTGCCATGGCAAGTGCTGCTATAACAGGGCTGTTCGGGGAAGTTTTAACAAATACGAAGTACTTAGTAAAGTACCACGAAGTTAACTGTGATCATCATAACTGTGGAAGGGCTTTACAGCCTAACTTTTGTAATTGGAAGTACACCAGTCAGCAAGAAGCTAGTTTTGGTTAAGGGAAGAAGGCATTGTAAAACCATGAGAATTTTTCTTTCAACTTAGATTTATTTCAAACTCTTTTCTTTCAAAACCAGATTTACTTTCAAACCAATACTTCTTTCTAACCTTCTTCTAAACCAAACCGGTAAAACCAAGAGCAGTTGATAAAGATACAACAGTGGATAAACTTTCCCTCGATTAAGTTCGGGAAGCACGGAATGCATATTGTCACGGGACAATATAAGGGGGTTGACAACAGAATACTTCACCTAGGCGTGTGATGAACACTACGAGTGTACCAATTGTAATGTGGGACGACCGCACTCCGGTAGGAGCTTGTGGGCCTGACAGACCTACTTATGGGTTAGTTGGGTAAGTAGCAATGTATCAGCATGGTACCCCACATATGTATACGAGTAGAGTCCGGAACACGGGAAGTAGTCGACTCCATACTACGGTCAGCAGTGAAAGTCAAGCAAGAGCAACTGATTACCATGAATGGTTAAAGTAAAGGAACTCAGTCAAGTTAACGAGACTAAAGGAATAGTGAATTCATTTCAAGGAAATGTTTAAGAGTCAGGAGATGCGAAGTGCACTAACTGTTATGTAAAGACATAGTATATGTCTTAAGGATCCCAGGGATAAACATGATAGCTGGAATGGTGACCCAGCCTGTGCATGGCAAGCAGATGCCTAATGTTGACACATTAACGTACAATGAATGGGATGAAACTCCCAGAATGAGTACCTACACTACCAGGAAATGTTGATCTTCACAAAAGAGGATAATAAGCCAGTTAAGAACGCAAAACGGCGTGGTGAACTAACTGAATGTACCAATAAGTGCGAGCCAGATGTAATGGCATGACTTAGCAACACCTAGGAGCAATCCTTGAAGGGTGCTCACATCAACGATAGTTGAACGAAATAACGTGACAGAAACAACCCAGTTTAGACATAAGTTGTCAGGAGACGGACTGACAATCCTAAGGGGCATCCCATGAAAGGAAACGGAATGCAACGACCCTGTCATGGAGCCCAATACAACCTCTAACCATGTAATGTTGTACAGAGAAGTAAATGTGGATGAACAGCCTACAATGAGCAGAGCTCGAGGCAGTAAGACTTATAAGCCACAAGTAATACGTGTTAAGTACATTTTATTGATTACGAAAGTTTATGTTGTACAAGTAAATAGAGCGGAGAACGAACCACTGCTTTATGAGTGAGGATACCTCTCGATACTATGAAACCGCTAGATCGGTAGTTATGTGAACCAAGTTCAAGAAATATGTTAAGGATTGACCATGTTGTCATTGCGAGAGAACAGATGGTTTGGTAGCATGTGTGTATAAGTGAAGCACCGAGCTAAATAACACCGGCTTGTGACTCGAGTGATCAACGCTCAAGGAGCATTCAGTAGTCATCCAAATGAACGACAAACCAAAATACTAATGATGTAAGTATATGTGTGGAAGTTAATGTGACAGTAAGAGCACGGTACGCAGCAAGCGACCGTTGCATAAGTGTTGTTAAATAATGATATGGCAGATAAGACCAGTTATGAATTAAATTCAGTGGTGATGCAAGGTAAGTGATGATAAACAGACTGGGCAATAAGCCAGTAGCCAGTGCTACGAGATCAGAATCTCAATGAAACACAGTGTGAATTCCGTTGCGAATCGCATGAGAGATTTGCTGCCAAGAGTTTACGCCTCTACACTCTGTATGACTGAGTGTTTTGGTATTGCTCTTGCGCAGTTTTGATCGAGTGGGATAGCTAGGAATTGGAAACATGTTAATTGTGGAGGAATAATGTTATAATGGCCGATGCATAGGAAATGCAAGGCCACACCAATGAAAGAATACATGTACAAAACCAAATGTGGAGGAATGATTAACAGTAAGTGACTACAGTAGCACTAACTACCAAATATCGGTATGGAATATACCTCAAGTGTTGGAAATAACCAAGAGAGCGCTACACATTAGGTAGCAGCTCAACCTCAACCGACGGTAAGTCGGAAGGGAAACAAGTCAACCATTGTGAAATACATAGCAGTATACACAGTAAATTATTATGGAAGTGGTTGGGAAGTTTTGAAACTCACCGAATTCGCTCATGGTAAGAGATACCACGCGTCGGTTGAGAAACCGTTATTACCAAGATAAAGGTGATAATTGGTGATGTACAATACAGTAAGAATAACGAATGGGGAAAACTGAGGCCTACAGTTATTAGAGTTTCGCATCAGAAACTAGTGAGCCAGTGATTCAAGTGTTGAATGTGCACAGGCCAGAATCGAAACCAGTTAAGAGTTAAAGCAAACTCCAATGAGAATTCTTGGTTTAGGAACTAAACCGCCAATATGGTTAAGATCCTCTAATCAGAATGCATTGTATAATAGACCGCGTGGAAGTTAAAGTACTTCACTACGGCGGAACGTTTTTAAACCAATGATTCAGTGATTGATTACGTGGGCGTAATCCCTTTTAAGGGGGGTAGAGCGCAAAACCACTTAGTGTGTATTACCGTACAAGTGTACGTAGTGTATGTGACCTATATTGTGCATAGCACAAAATAATTGTTTTGATGATTGGTGTGTGTGTTACGTAAACATACACATTCATTCATGGTTTAGTTGTGGTAATTGCGCACTGCAGCTGTGAATACCATTGTGGTAAGTCTGTTTATTTGTTAACAGTTGTGTGTGATAGTACAAGCGTGGGGAGTAGAGAAACTCCCGGGGAACAAAAACCCCGACAATGTATAAATGTAAAACTGTGTGTTGTATTTTGATAAAAATATATGTATATATGTAATATAGTGATTCATGAAAGGGTACGAAGCCGACATAGGACCTAGTGAGGATAAGATTCCCTAGGTAACAAGATTAAAGTGAACGGAGATAACTGATAGACGGAGTTCTATCCTTTGGGGATGTAATGATTATGACTAGAAAGACTAAAAGATAGAAAATTGGAAATGAGTGTATTACTTGATGCTTGAAAATGAAGTGGGAAGTGGAACTTGATTTGCATGCGATCAAGGGAAGCCAAACCAAATTGGGGTGGAAGGATAGTTCAACACTGATGCTGATCACATCAGGGTTGGATGATTCTTGAAGCTCCCTATAAGTGGTCACAAATAACTACGCTAGGAAAAGAAGCAAAGAGCTTAAGTTGGATTTGGAGTTGTATGTGTTTTCAAAAGGATTTTGAATTGGTATTTATAAAACGTCGATAGATACTTTACATAATTAAAGTTCTCTTACTTAACCTCACAAGGAAAATTTTACATGTAAGTGATTGTTTTGATCTCCCAAAGGAACGGGGACAGAAGGTGTCCATCGTGACCGGGTTCTGCGGGATCACAGTGCATATAAAAGATATTTTTGATTGCCATACATGCTAAGACATGTTGTGTGGTATGTGTAATAAATATTATTTTGACCTTGAGTTCCAAAAGCGTATGTTATCAAGACCTATGAGTCTAAATGTTGTTGTGTTACATAGACCTGTGTGTCTAAAGGCTGTTATGTTATCAAGACCAATGGGTCTAAATGTTGTTATGTCACCCAGACCCAAGAGTCTAAGGGTTGTTGTGTATGTGCAAATGTTGTTAAGATACCCGGACCATTGATTCCGAGGTTATCATGTGAGTATGTTATGTTATGTATGGATGTGAATGTGTTACCCGGACCATTAAGTCCGAGGGTGTGATGTAAAGTGTGTTTGGTTATGAAAGTTTTATTTTTATAAGTAATCCCTGTGATCTAATCCAATGATGTGTGGGAAGTGTGAACTTCGAGGACGAAGTTCTTTTAAGGGGGGTAGATTGAAATACCCCAAACCTTGATATGTTGTTTAGACATTAAACTATGGTATTTAAAGGCTAAAAAGTTCCTTAGAAACAACAGTGAATGATGTAAACCATAGTAAAACACAATAAAGCACTAAGACACAGCTTGAGCAAAAACATGCTCTAAGCTTGGAGTGAACTTGATTAGGACCCAAAGAACCTACCAAGACTAAATAATATTCAATTATGTTTTAATAAGGCTAATTAAGTCCTTAGGAAACCTTGGTAGACAATTAAACCAAATAAAACACAAATAAGTACCTTAAGGTCAATATGGGCAAAAATGTGCTCTAAGCTTGGGATAAATTTGTATAAGACCTAAAGGTCATATCTATACCTTAAATGTATGTTAATGAACATATTAAATCAATTACTAAAGAAAACCAAGCTTGAAAACAAGTTAAAATACAAAATGTGCTTTAAGGAGTCTTAAAGCACATTTTTGAAAAATTGTCTTGTAAATGAGTTTTGAATGGCTAAATGTTCATCATTACTCTTTAATTAACATGTGTACTACTTAGTATCACATTTGGAAGTCTAAATCAATGGGAAATCAAAAATTTCACAACTATGTGCCTTGTTTTTGTGAATAGTAACAAAATATGCTAGTTTATGACATAAGTCAATATAAGTAAGTTAATTGGTCAACAAAGACTATTATACCCCTAAGTAGATGATGGGGGCCGGTTTTTACTATGGTGAGTCACCAACATGTAAAAATCAATTAAAGAAAGGAAGGAAAAGTAAGTAAAAAAGAAGAAAGCTACTTTATAAGGTAAATATCTTGTAAATGCAACACCTCATTTCATTTCTTCCTTTCCCACTCACCTCCACCGTCTACAACCTCCCTCTCTTCTCCACTCTCGGTTTGCTACAACAAACCATACCCTCTCTATCTTTGAATGCTTGTAACTCCTAGCTTCATGGTCCAAATTCAATTTCAAGACCACCATTCTTCTAGTTAGGCCAAGCTCTACACTTCTCTCTTTTCAAATCTTCAAAAGCTCCATTTTGGTGCCATGGAGATTCACCATTGAAGGAGCTTGAGCTCATATTTTCATGCCTTGTCATTCTCCTTTGCTTCAAGGTAAGGAAAATCAAAGAAAAACAACATTTCCTCTTGTTTTTGTGTGTAACCGAGAATCACCCTTTGATGGTGTCTTCTCTTGTTCTTTCATAGCTCCATTTCAATCTTCAAAGGACAAGGAGGAGCCCTCTCTTGAAGCTTATTCAAGCTCTCTTTTGTTTCCAAGGTAAAATAACTATACTAATGTGTTAAGGCAATATATATATACATAACCTAGGGTTTACAATGAGCTTAAGCATGAAGCTTGAATACTCATTACCTTGCTTGTACATTGATTAGAAGTTTGACAAGCAATCAAAGCCTTGCCGGTTTTCTATCAAAGAAGGGGCAAGGGGTGGAAATGAGAAACTTGTGAAGGAAAAGAGGTAAACAAACTATCTAAATGTAGTTTAAATGCCTTAGGAAAATGAGCTTGATTTACTTAATAAAATACCTAAGGAGTCAATGGCAAATGAGCTAGTAAAATGCTCTCAAGGAGTTTATTAAGGGCATATGTGATGTTGAGTGTATTTGCAGGTTAAAGGCAATATATATGTGGAAATTCAGTGTTTATGGTTTATGCAACTTAAGGGCCTAAGTGCCAAGCAATTTAAGTTTATGTATTATATTATGGTGTAGTGTAAATTTGGTGAAGTTTTGTGTGTGAGAAGGTTCTTGATGGATTTAGGTGTTCTTGAATGTTTAATGGTGAAAACTATGTGCTTTGGAGTGTTGATGTGCTAGGAGAACCCATGGCAAAATTTGGAAAATGTATAAGAAGTTCTAAGTGTTTTAAATGAGTTTTGGTGAACTAGGAAGTGTTAAAAATGAACAAGTGTTTTACTAGGGAAGAAAACATGTATTAAGGTGCTATATAGTGCTACGAGGATTTAGGCACTATCTTGAAGTTCTAGAAATCCAATGGGTGTTTTTGGGATGTAATAAAGTCTTGGAGAAGTTTGTTTTAGGTTTAGGTAATGTTGATGTACAAGGAATGAATGATGTTTAGGTAAGGATATGAGGAAGGAATTTTAAGAAGGTGTGAACAAGGAAATTTAGTTAGTAAGAAAAGATGCTTGGGAGATGATGTTAAGGTGTAGAGGGAACATCTTGGTATAGTGGTCATTATAGGTGAAATACCACTTAGAAAACCAAAAGAGAAATGTTACAAGTGTTGAGAGATTTGTAAGTAAATGAGTGAGTGTTTAAGGACTTTAGAAGTAAGCTTGTACATGCATTTGGAGGATGTTATGTGAAGGTCTAAGTGTGCTAAATGATGTTAAAGCATACTAGGATATGTAAGGTGAAGTTTGGAGTCAAATGGGAATTTAGAAACAAAGGTCTGGAGCCGACCGACCTTAGGGACCGGACCTGCAAGGTCGGTCGAGCTCAGTTTACACTACCGGAAGGAGTTTCTGGAATGGACCGACCTTGGGGACCGGACTTGCAAGGTCGGTCGGGCTTGTATTTTGGGTACGAATTGAGTCCCTGGAATCGACCGAACTTGGGACCGAACTTGCCAAGATCGGTCGGGCCTGAGTTTTCAAAAGGGAAAAACTCTCGGGAATAGACCGACCTTGTGGACCGAACTTGCAAGGTCGGTCGGAGTAGAATTTTTTACGGTAATATGTTCTGGAATGGACCGACCTTGTGTAAGGCCGGTCGGTAAGGTCGGTCGGACCAAAAACATTGTTTAAGGTTATAAGATGATGGGGATTATTAAGTAATGATGTTATAAGATTGTTAAGGACATGTTAAGTGAGTTATAATGACAATTTAGTGGGGGAAAAGTTGTTTTAAAATGAAAAAAAAAGTAAAACAAGTTAAAAATGTTAAGTTACTTAACTAGTCAACGGCGTTAACCATAGTCGTTCAACGTTACGCAAACATGTTACCCCCAATGTTAATGAAAGCAACTTTAATGTTACTAGTTATTCGAGAATTGTTCAAGGAACATAAGTGGACGTTAGAGTGAAACCCCGATGACAGGTATGGTTTTCTTGCAACCTGTGTCCTACCGGATTACACCGGCTTGTATGCCAATGTGTTTTTCTGTATGTTTGCCACGTTATAAGATAAATCATGAAACGAGTTTACAGTCGTTATTATTGTTGTGTGTATACGTGCCGATACCGGTAACCTCGAATGCGCATGAAAGGCTAGTTAACCACTATTAGGTAAACGTAAGAGAACGGTATCCGGTAATAACGTTTCTGACCTAAGGAACGTTCTAACCACGGCTATGTGTGAGATGGTTGTGTGATGTTGTGTGTGATGTTGCTATGAATGTGTGACCCTCCTTTGTGTGATTAACTCAGTAGTAATACTGTATTGTGTGCTGGTGTGATAGGTTCCACAGCGGAGTCTTTATTGTGAATATTTATATATTATGGGGGGGTGAGGAATCCGGTATGTTCCGGTCGCACGTTGTTTGGGAGTTGTTGTATACAGTTTCTTCAGCTTCCTCTCTGTTGGTTGTTTTCCTTCATTGGTCTTCGATCACCCCTGAGCTTAACCAAGGCTCTTGACGCACGTCTTTTGGGGATTATGTATGTTGTGTTCGGGTCACTAAACCCGATCCTTCTTTATGTTAAGTTATCCGTTCGCCTAACAGGACGGTAACGAGTTATGTAAACGGGCTTAGCATGAGTTTGAAAGCATCCTCTAGGCTCTCCTTGTGAACTAACTATGTTTGGGGCGGTTCCTAGAGAGATCTGTGCCCGCTATGTTATGTGTTGTTGATGTACTGCAATGTTATTTGCGATGTTATGTTATGTGCACGTTGGAACGTGAAAAGTGTGGTTATGTGGTGTATGTCGATCATGGATATGAATCCCAGTTTTGAAAGAGACGTTTATGGATAACCCGATTATTGGGTAAGTGTCGTCTATTAAGGAAGTAGCTCCATTAGAGGAGAAACACTCTAGGGTTAATGAACACAATGAGTGACTTATCAAGTATAGATGTGTTATCTGTTTGTTGAGCCCATTGTGGTGGAATGTGATGTGTTGTGTGTTAATTGTTTACATGCATGGTTCAAATAAAATCTATCGCATGCTAAGACGACAATTAGTTGTGCGTGGCCCGGTAGCATGCGGGCTACGGGATTACCATACCAGCAAAGGTGCTGAGCCCCTGGGGGGGCCACCCTTTTCTCTTCTTTTCTATTTCAGGTACAAGGAGCTGGAAGCCGTTCGAGAGTAGAACGGGGTAGTCGTTTGTATATGGGTAGCCATTTAAACTGTTCATGTATCTTAGGTGTAGTAAGACCGAAATTGTTATCGGCATTAGTTTGTGAATACTCGGTACAGTTGAAAGGTATATGTTGTTGTTGTTGTTAATGGAAAGGGACAGTAATGTGTAGTCGCTCAGAAATCTAGTCCATCAGACCGATACAATCTGTATGTAATAGCCTTGTTAGCCACGTGGGTGGTTAACGGCGTGTAACACCAACGAGTTAAGAAATGTGATGAAGTATATTTTCCGCTGCAGTCTGTTGTTAAGCGTGTTGTTCTTGGATGGGGTGTTACACGATCACTAACCACTGAACATCTTTAGAAACCAAAACCTTGAAACAGCCACAGATACAAACAATAATACTATAATTTCATGTTTAAACCGCAATTAAAAACCTGAATACAAACGTACCAAGAGAGTAAATAGGCATCAATCACCTATGTTGAAATCTATAAATCACTTGAAATCAGAAGCGAAAGACATACGAGATATACATGTACATTTAAAAATATAGACGTGGAATATGGAAGAAGTTACTTTTCTTTTAATAACACTCGTGTAAAACAACAAATAAAATATACTGATATGCATACGGACTATGGAATTTGATTACATCCCATGTGAATGCCATAAGCTTACCTTCATTAAAAGAACCAAGTGAAAATCAAGTTTTATCACACAAATCGCACTTACTTCAATCAAAATGTATATAAAAATACTTAAAATACAGAGAGATCAGTACAGATGTATATATTGCGAAAACAAAAGAAAATCGTTTGAATATAAATCAATCTCGTAAGAAAACAACTAAACGGAATTTATAGAATACAATGTTGCTGGATAATGCAATAACACCATTGGGAAGCGTTCGACAACAAATTTGAGATTTTGAAGATTATACTATGCTCCGTCGCATAGTTATACAGACAACTAAGAATATAGATAGATATATATATATATATATATGTAAACCAGGATAACAAATACAATCAATACCCCTGTGTATGAACGTACAGAAAATATAGTTTGGAAGCTAGTATAAGTGAATAGAAGATACAAATATCAATATATAATTTCGTACTATGAAGTGGTGTACAAAGAAATCTGTAACCAGACATCATATTTAAAATACAAAAGTAAACAGTGAGATTAGAAAAGTAATTTATAAATTAGACCACTAAATTAAATTAATGAAGGGATCGACAGGTTTATAAAATAATTAATATGATGCCACTGGTATAGAATAAAATTATTATTTAGTTTGAAGCGGAAGACTAACCATTAAAGCAATACATCTACACTCAAAATGAGCCGTACACAATTATCAAATCACCTGGTAACCACAAATTTTGGTGTGAAACAGTATAAAGGAATGCCCATATACGCGTAAGATAAAAATAAACACTTCTACTAGCAAAACACTATTAAAATAATAGTAATCTTCATCAAATGTATTGTTGCGAAATAACAAATCAAGCCGATCAAAAAGGTATAAAATAGCTGACGGCGGCGCCAATTAGTAAATCATAAACACTTTATAATTTCAAAAGTTTACTGCAGATCTGGTGCGGTTAGTATACATATACTGAGTAAAAGATTGAGATAGATAAGAAACCAGTATGAACATAGTCATCGAATCTAAACAAAAAAAAACAATATCAATCGGTGAACTCACATTCGGCACCACAGTAATTGATGTCGATACCAACATAAACTTATGGGTGAACGCACCCAAATTCAGTTTATCACCAAACAGTGGTTGTACACGAAAAACACCGAATTATATATAGATATATAATAGGAACGTCGTCAAGGAAACAAAATCAGAACGAGAGTAGTAGCAATCCACTATATCAAAAACATACTCGTCGAATTAAGAGTACTAGTTTGTCAAAAATAAAATTAACATATCACTTTTCATATCAAAGTAGGCAATAAAACACAATACCATGGGGTTTTAAGCGGAGTGAAAACGTATATCAAAATCAATCCAGATTTACATCGAAATCAAATATAAAAGCAAACACATTTAGAAACGAAACAAGATCTTGAATTCCCCATGGGTGAACACACCTATACCGAATCCATCTACCACCTACCTCACATCCGACGCAAAGCAAATCTCTTCCACAGACTCCACACATCGCCTCTTCGAATCCCTTCTCAAGCAACGAACTCTCGACTGAATAATCCTAGAATTCCCAAAATCAAAATTAGAAAAGGAGAGAGAAGAACTCAACGAGAAAAAAAATGGAAATACACATCTACAAACCTCGAAGACCATTGACTGACGAACGAATCCACAAGCATATAATTCCAATGATTTAGACTTGAGAGAGATTGGATGAGAAGGATGCAAAAGGAGGAACTTTACTTGGAGAGAAGAAAAGGAGGGGAGGGAGATTGAGGTGTAAACTGTCGTCATTGCGTCAGAGGGAGAGGAGGAAAATAAAATAAAAACTAGAAACTCCCTTCCTTAACTTAAAGTAAATAAGATAAAAGAAAGAAATAAGAATAATTAATTTAAATAGGGAAGGGAAGAAAAAGGAAGTTAGCAATTCTTTTACTAACATAAATAAAATCGAAACAGAAGATCCTTCTTCCCGAAGCTAATATAATAACAATTAGAATTGTCATAAACTCCCTTTACAAATCAGAAACAAAATAAAAAAAAATTTGGGGCACAACAGAAGGTCTTCAAGGGTAGGTTTTACACCTTGGATGAAGAGGAAAATCAGATGGGAAGGCAAGCCATGGAAAATGTAGTATAAAAAGGGAGAGAAATGGAGTTTTTATACCTTAATCTTCCTTCCACCATTAATGGTTTAGCTTTGAGCTTGGCTGGAGATAGAGGATGAAGGAGGGAGAAAGAGAAGTTGAATACGTAAGGGAAGAAGGAGGGATGGGTCTGATCGAGACTTGTAAGGAGAAGGTAAGAAAGAGTGGTATTAGTAAGTAGAAAGTAACAATATTTTATGTAGGTGTAGTACTTGCTTGTACTTTCTTGTTTACGTGTTAGATGATGACATGTGTTATTTTTTGTTTTAATGTATATATATAAGTGGTTGTTGTACTTGTAGTTTAGTTTGACTATATAAAGTATTTTATATAATCCTATCACTTTATTTGTGGTATTAGCACATGTATTGATATGTTACATGTAGTACTAATTTTAGGAGTTAATTTGTCCTTAATAATGTTCTCTCTTTGTTTAAAAATTTTATGTATAGTTTGGTGTCCATTTTGGACTATATGTTTTTATCACAATATTCATAATGAATATTGCTCATTAGATGACTAATTATTGATAATTCCCCTTCATTTAAATTATTTTCTTTATTAATTGAGGTAATCAATGTTTTGGGGTATTTCATTATGTGGCATCTCGTAAACTTAAATAACATATGGCTTCCTGTGCATTATGAAACTATAAACAACGGTTAAATACCGGTCAGTTGAGTCAGCGTGTATATAGATTTAAAATCATGGGGGCTCCAGTTAACGACCATCTAATGTCGGTCACAAGGTTGTGGGATCCGGTGAATTATAAATTTTCCTTTTACAGTATCACAAAACATATTTAAATTGTGTTAATTTGTACATTAGAAATAGTTTTTGTGGTATCCATGAATTATCGATATTTTAAAATTAAGACAAAATGTAGAACATCATATATTGAGTACAAGGGAGTAGTTTTTTGCTATAAAACCTCTATTTTGTCATACTAAACTAATAAATATTCATATAAAGCTTTAGTAATGTTCGCCACTACCATCAATTAAGTTCACAAAAAATTTGGTGACAATTAGCTTAGTAAGAAACTAGTTCCTTCGACTTGCTCCGTCTAGATCTGGTGCGGACTCATAGTTGCATGTCGATTTTGGTTTGTCAAACCCGAGATCTAGCCCATTCCGAATTTTCATTTTCGTTGATAAGGATGAAATATCATCCATCATGGATTTTCCCTTTTCTTTCATTTTTTTATGATCTTTAGCCTTACTAGCAGTTTATGTTTCAAATAACTTTTCTCTTAGGAGAGGTGGATGATTCACAACTTCACTTAGCCTTGTTTGTTTGGTTTAATCTGCTTGTTTTTCATAAAAAGCTCTCATGGACTCATTTCACTTTGGGGCTGACTTTGATGTTGAATTCAAGTTTGGTTATCTGGCGCTCTCTGAAGCTGGTGAAATCATCAACAAGTTCTCTACGCTCCCGCTCTTGCATTTTGGATGCATGATCAGCCTCTCGTCGCATACCTCGTTGAAGGATGCTCCCCTTCGCTGTTGGATAGGAAACCGTCCCTAACGATACGGTTGACCTCAGTAGTTTTTCCTTTGGGTCTTGCCGTTGCTTTCCTTCCTTCGGTATCGGGCATTTGAGATCTTGTGTTGATTTCACTAACTGCATAGACATTAAGTTTCTCAACTTGAATAGCTTCATAAGTCTTCCTTATGTACTTAAATCTCTTGATTTGTTCTTTAACTTTAGTTTTGATTCTAGGCTTGTAAGCTTGTGACTTTAATCAATACATATACATATTATATATCCTATTTTTGAAAAAGAAAAAGCAAAAAAGACACTGTTACTCAAAACCCCTGATTCCTAAACTGAGTAAAAAGAACCGAAGTGATCCTTAACCTCAAATTCGCGTTGCTTTGCGTTCGTTCGCGAGAGAAATAGCCATCCTCGACCATTCTCGTTCAGAGCGAGAGAAATACCCGCCCCTGTTCGTTCGCGAGTCGATACGAAGACCTTCCCATTCATTCGCGAGAGCAGAACACATTGATGCAGAAGACACGGTGTTGTTTGTTCGCGAGAGTAGAACACACCCTTCAGTGATTCCTGTTAGAAAATGTAAGTGTCCCGTTCTCCTCTTTCTCTTATACGTGAGTCGGTTGAATACAAGAATGAGATGGGAGGGGAGTATCATCTTTTCTAACTTACAACGGAGATGGACTACAATTCATCAAACCTGAAACGGTGGGAGTTTGCAGGAGGACAGATGAATTGGTGTGAGTTTTGAACACAAACCTACTTGATTTTCCCTCGCTGGTCCAGAAATCTTACCTTCGCTCAGCAAGCTCAAATGAAGACAGTTCTTTACTTGTTACAGTATTATTGGTGTAATTGTCCAAATATATCTATCTATCCATGGCTGGTTCAAATTAAAGTATATGATGCTGTTATAGTGCTGGCAAATCAAAGATATCCATCTTCTTGTGGGCATGATGCTATTCAAAATACTGTAAAATATTGAGAATAACTATTTTACTCAGATTGTATTTCATGAAATTTCTCTTCTATTTCATATGTCCGAAATTTGGCTTCTCTAGTCTCACTCTTAACATACCAGCGGCCCCGTCATCTGTCGGCACGGGGTGCTAAGCCAATCCATCCGACTCAGCTGAAGAGCAGACATGGCGAGAAGATCACCCAGGTCTCAGAAACTTCAATCTTTGCCTTCACCAGATGAGGAACTCCCAACAACATCCACTTCTCGGAACAAGTGACTGAAATTTCCTCTTTGCTTCTTATAAATCGTCTATATGGTTGATATGCTGTTTATGGTTGCTAATATTGGGATGAATTTCTGCCCCCTTGAGATAAGGAAACTGGGTTTGAAGCCTTCTGAGAGCACGAAGAGGGTGGCATCAAGTACTAGAGCCATCATAAAGTCGTCGTCATCCAAAAAGAAGAAGCCTCTTAAGAAGATCGATACCGATAAACCCAAAAAGCCTCCTACCGCCTTCTTCTACTTCCTGTAAGTTTCCCCTGTCTTTTAGCTTGCTTTGTGTGAGAAACATATTTACTGAAAAAATATCTCCTTTATTGAACATATGTTGTATCTTGTATACAGAGAGCGTACTGTAGGTTACTTATATAGCAGAATAAGTAACGGTAATAAAAGCAGTAAAATACAAGTGTATACCTAATATACAACCTAATAAAAGAAAATACATATGTACCTAAAATACAACCTAACACCCTCCCTCAAAACAAAAGGTGGTAACAGTTTGATTTTGAAGCAAGTGTAAACCTATATTGTGCAGCAGCTCTCTGTAATTCTTGCCCGGAAGGGTCTTTGTCAAGAAGTCAGCTAGTTGATACTGATTTGAGATGTGTTCAACATTGATGATTCCTCTGGATATTTGTTGCCATATGTAGTGCACATCAATTTCGATGTGTTTGGTTCTCTGATGGTGAACCGGGTTCTGGGTGATATAGACTGCAGATCTGTTGTCACATTTGACAGGAATGGGTGTGACATCTGGAACACCTAGTTCATGTATGACTCTGCTCAGCCAAGCCAACTCAGCAGTTACAGCATGCAATGCTCTGTACTCTGCTTCAGCAGAAGACAGAGCGATACTAGCTTGTTTCTTGGACTTCCAAGAAATTGGGCTCCCACCTAAAAAGATATAAAAACCAGACACAGACTTTCTAGTGTTGGGACATGCTGCCCAATCACTATCACAGTAGGCTTGTAATGAAAAATCGTTAATGTTGTTTAATAACAATCCATAGGATAGTGTTCCTTTCAAGTAGCGAAGTGTGTGTAAAGCAGCTTCATAGTGATCCTGTGTGGGTTCTTTCAGGAATTGACTTAATAATTGGACTGTGAAGCCTATGTCAGGTCTGGTGTGAACAAGATAATTGAGTTTACCTATTAAGCTCCTATATTGGGTGGGGTTGGAAAGGGGAGTACCTATATCAGATTTTAATTTTGTGCCAAGTTGTAGTGGTGCAGAAACAGAAGAAGTATTCAGGATATCATATTCTTTTAAGATTTCTGTACAGAATTTTCGTTGAGTGATGGATGAATTCCATCCCCAAAAAATAGTGTATTCTGCCCAGATCTTTAATTTTGAAGGTGTTGTCAAGCTGATTTTTCACGTGCTGTATGTCAGCAGAGGAATTACCACAGAGAAGAATATCATAAATTGCTAGGTATGTGACAGAGGAAGCAGTGTGTTTATAGAAGAGGGAGTAATCATTTTCTGATTTTCTGAAATGTAAATGTAGTAGGAAGTCACTAAGTTTTGAGAACCACTGTCTGGAAGCCTGTTTTAAACCATATAGAGATTTTTTGAGTTTGCAAGCAGTTATACCTTTATCAACTTGGAGACCTTTTGGAACTTGCATGTATATGTCCTCGAGGAGGTCGCCATGAATAAAGGCATTGTTTATGTCAAGTTGATCAATAACCCAATGGTTTTTAAGAGCTACAGCAAGTAACACTCTAAGAGTGGACATCCTAATAACTAGTCTATTCCATATTTTTGGCTGAACCCTTTTGCGACAAGTCTAGCCTTGTGCCTTTCTATTTCACCATCAGCCCTTAGTTTTGTTTTGTAAACCCACTTGCACCCTACTGGTTTTTTGTGTTTTGGAAGTTTTACAAGCTCCCATGTGTCATTTTTAATAAGGGCAATGAGTTCTTTGTTCATAGCATCTATCCAAACTTCATGTTTGGATGCTTCTTCGTAAGTAAGGGGGTCTGTAGTGGTTAGAGTGTTACTTAGTGTAATAGACGGTTGCACATAGAGAGTGTGCAGGGGTTGTGCATCTGTGAGGGAGAAAAGGTCAAGCTTAAAAGGTGTGGAGGGTTGAATGTTGGATTCTAGTGGAAAGAATGATGGAAAAGAGGTCTGTGTGAGCAATGTTGGTATTAGTGTAGTAGTCTTGTAGGTATATGGGGGTGTTTTTGGGTCTGGTAGATCTACGAAGATCCAGAGTTTGAGATGTTTGTGGTGGGGGAGAAGGGGGAGGAGATGTTTCTGTTTGTGGATTTTGAGGAGTTGTGGTTGTTGGGTTTATGGTAAGAGAGGGAGAAGCTGGAAGAATATTTTCCTCTAAATGAGAAAAGAACTGAGGGTTCTGATCAAAAAGAAGGGGAGGGCTGAAAGCAAGGGTTATAGTCCTCTGGATTATGAAAGGGAAGTTTGATTCATGAATGTCACATCTCTAGAAGTGATTATTCCATATCTCTCAGTCTAAGAAGCTTGTAACCCTTTGGTTTTCAGCTAGACTTAAATAACGCATGCCTCAGATCTAGGGTTGAATTTTCCCTTTTTGTTAATATGGTAGCATATGAAAGACATCCAAAGTTTTCATTCTATTGTAATCAGGAGCAGTGCCATAGATGATTTCATATGGGGTTTTATCTTTTAAAGAGGAAGGGAGCCTGTTTATGATTTGGGTGGCTGTAAGAATACACCCCCCCCCCCCCCCCCCAAATATTCTATAGGTATGTGAGATGTATAGTAAAGGCTCTAGCAGTTTCTGCCAAATATCTATGTTTGGAGTGTAAACACAAAAGTTTAGTGGATAATTCCAATATAATAAACAATTTTCCTTCTGTTGAAGAGCCTAATTCATAAGCATTATCAGATCGAATGGTTTTTATTTTCTTGTTGAGTTGTCTTTCGACCATAATTATAAAGTTTTTAATAAAAGTGAAGGCTTCACTTTTGTTTGTTAAAAGTTTGACCCATAAAGCACGAGAGAAATCATCAACTATACTAAAAAAATACTTCTGGTTGTTGTATGTTTTGTTTTTAAAGGGACCACATATATCAAGGTGTATTAATTCGAAGATATCATTTGTTTTGATGGTTGAGTGGGGAAAAGGTATTCTGTGGTCTTTGGCTAAGTGACAAGAATGGCAAACAAAATCAGTATTGACACTGTTTTTTTGATAACTCCAAGTTTGTACAATGTATTGAGAGTGGCATGTCCTAAACGATTATGCCAAAGAGTAAGAATATCACAAACTGTAGGAGATTGTATGTTGTTCTTAGAACTGACAGTAGAAGCATCATGGGATGTATATGTTTTTCTACATGTAACAAACTTGTCTAAGGAAGCTACATCAAGAAAATACAAATTTTTACTAGCTGTTCCAATCAGCATAGAAGCACTGTGTCAAGGTCCTGGATATAGCATGAGTTAACAAAGAAAGTAATATGAGAATTTAGTTGATACATTAATCTACGAGCTGTAACAGATTAAATTGAAAGGAAGAAACATGGAAAACATTTAACAAAGTAAAATGTTCAGATAATTTAATGTTTCCAGTTCCTTGTATTAATCCTGGATGCATCTGGCATTGTAACTTTGTAGTTACATTTTTTATAAGTATGGGAATCAAACAAAGCAATATTGCCACAGACATGATCAGTGGCACCAGTGTCAATTATCCAATGTGTGGCAATATCCATATTGTCTAAATTGTGAAGATTAGAGTTTAATTGCCAAAAGTGAGGGATTAACGGGATCATACCTGCGAACTGATCATAAAGACCAGTTCGAGTTGTTTGGAGGTCCTGATCGTTCTGGAAGTATGTCATTAGGCCAGCCAATTGTTGTTTGGAAACACCAGGAACCTCAGTGCTTTGTTGTTGTAGAAATTGCTTTATGCCTTCGAGCTGTTGCTGTGTGAAGCCAGGAATCAAAGAAGTGTTGTCGCCAGGTTGCCCAAGATCAGAAATGATTCCTCCCATGTAGCGTTTGTCTTTCTGAGTTTTCCAGTTATTGGGGAAATTCCCGGTTCCCCAATAACACTAATCATGTGTGCCCTTGTTTCTTACACTTGGAACACTAGGTCTTTTTGGTGTCGGATTTGGAAGATTTAGAGTTTGCTTTTGAATCAGTGGGCTTGGTATTGTTTGTCGGGTTGGAAGAACGGGTGGATTGAAAAGTTAGGGTTTCGTTCGACTCAAAACGCTGTGGGTATGTATTCTTTTGGTCTTCTTCTTGATGAGCCAAAGCGTAAACTTCTTCGATGTCAGGGAGAGGGGAGAGCATCAAAATGTTTGTACGCAAAGTATTGTAGGATGAATTAAGCCCCAATAAGAACTCGATAACCCTAGCGTTCGTGGTTATGGTTTCTAATTTAGAAGAAGCTTGACAGGTACATACCGGGTAGTCTAGGAGTTGTTCTTCTTCTGTCCATAATTGCACCCATTTTGTATAATACGTGTTGAGGTCATCGGAGTCTTGAACGAGATGGCGCGCTTCCTGGCGAAGGGCATACAGACGGGTACCACTCGATTTATTGAATCGTCGACACAAATTTTCCAGATTTGCTCAGCAGTGGGAAGGTAGATGACGGATTTTCAGATGGAATCGTCGAGGCTTATGAAAAGCCATCCCATAACCATTCCGTTCGCCTTTTCTCAAGCCATTAATCGTGCGCCGGTGTAGTTTTCTTTCTTGATAGTTCCATCAATGAAACCCAGCTTGGACTTGGAGATGAGGCTGACGGTGAAATTTTGTTTCCAGTCAAAAAATCCTTTGCCGTTGAACTTGTATGCGAGTTACATTCCAGGCTGGTCAGACGCATGGATGTATAATTCATCAGTGGTGGCAGGGTTTTCTTTATTGGCAGAGTTTTCTGGTGAAGTTTCTTTCTCTGGTGGTGTAGACATCGCCGGAATTCAAGAATGGTAAAGAATGTGGCCGAAGAAAGGAAAAAAGTGGAAGAATCACGGCGGAGACGGAAGCAAGGGTGAGTGGTGTCGTGGCGGAGAGAGTAGAGCTTAGGGTTTTGTTGTGGGTATGTGTTTCTCAAACACAAGCTGATACCATGTGAGAAACATATTTACTGAAAAAATATCTCCTTTATTGAACATGTGTTGTATCTTGTATACAGAGAGCGTACTGTAGGTTTACTTATATAGCAGAATAAGTAACGGTAATAAAAGCAGTAAAATACAAGTGTATACCTAATATACAACCTAATAAAAGAAAATACATATGTACCTAAAATACTACCTAACACTTTGTCATAGCGCTGTCCATTCGGCATCCATCGGGGTTCATGTCCTTGAAATTGAACGTTTGGTTATTGGTTGCAATCTATTACCTACTTGAACCGTTACATTGTTTGGCTGCCAATTGATTGGTAGATTTTGCTGCTGTAACTGAACTGTTGTATGCGAGTCCTGCACGGAAGGGGTTTCTTTTTTTTTTAGTTTGCTATAACAACCCTATTGGGTGGGTCTATCTTGGATTTTGGAGTGAGGAGGGGAGGAAGAGATGTTGGTCTTAGATCAATTCTCTCTTGTCAGGGATTGATCCAGCTTCCTCAAGTGTTTCTTTCTCATGTAGTTAAGCTCCGGGGGAACCAAAACATCATCAACTGTCGGAGCCCTTGATCCAGAGTTCCCAACCCTGAAGTCTGAATTTTGGCAAATTCTTGCCAAAGTCTGAATGCCTAGCAGGATTTAGGTTGTCTGAATAAAATGTCATTGCAAAGATGGTTTAAGATCAGAAGTGGCTATGCATTTCTAAGTCGAGTCAATATCATATGGAAAACGTAGGCATGTCTTGCTCAGACCCGTTCTCAGCTAAGTAGGGTTGATCTAGTAGGCTTGCCAACTTGCAACTTGAAATTTAGGCTCAGATATGCTTCATTTGGGACAATGTCTTATATCATATGGCAATCTGTCAAGGGTCAAACATAGTGCATGTCTTATACCCAAGCTGTTTGGGACCATGTTGGTGAAATTCATTGAACTTATCTTGCCTTGAAATTATTAACACTTGTCCCTTCATGCTTCATTTGGCTATGGATGACATTTATGTGTGTTTACTTTACTGTGCTTAAGGGAGGACTTCCGCAAAGTTTATCAGGAGCAAAACCCGGATGTGAGATCAATGCGTGATGTATGTTCTATATAGCACTTATCTGAAGAAGTATTTCCACACCTTTATTACCATTGTGATTATACTACTTGTGCATGAATAGTAACCATTGCATTTATGCTGATAGATCGGCAAGGCATGTGGGGAGAAGTGGAAGACAATGACTTACGAGGTATCTATTGTAACCAATTGGTTACATATGTGTTTGCATTGATCTTTGTGGAAAATCTTTCCAAGTTCTTTTCTGTTTTGTCTTGACAGTTCTGTAGGACTTTTACAAGCTTTCATATTCCTTTGAACTGATGCTTAATACCAGTTTATTTTTTTTATTATTTTTCCATTGCTTTTGGACCGCTTCAGCTCTGAGGCGCTTATCTTTTCTTGGTTGGCTTTCAACGTTTATTGACTTCAATGTAGGAAAAGGTTCAGTATTATGACATAGCCACTGAGAAACGAGCCGCGTTTGATAAAGCTATGGCTGAGTATATCAGGAAAAAGGTACTATTTGACATCCTCTCATGCCTTCAATTGTAAGTAGCGGTGGTGGTTAACTGCAGTTTGTATATATAGCCCGTTGTGGGGGGTACGATACAGCCCAACTTCCTCCTAAATTCTCCCAAAGAGGCCTAATTCTCTTCAATTATTATTCCCCAATCCGCCTCCCTACCCTTAATCATCTACAAATATATATCGTAATTGTTCTAATTACCCTTAAGCCCCTATCTAAACTAATAACCCCTTCTATGTCCTTCCCTAACATTGCTCCCCTCTAAACAACCACCTCAACCTCAAGGTGGGCAGAAAGTACATGTAGCTAGCCGTAGCCGGTGATTGGCAAGTGGCTGTTTGCCTGAAGTTCCTTGTCCTGCGCCTTTGTAATATCCTCCTCCAAGGGAGAAATAGAAAATACTTATTCCCCACCACTACCATCGTCGGTGAGTACTAACTGAAGTCCTGCGGTCTTGCAGCGATGGGTCGGACTCCATTCCCACAATGATAGTAGAGACCAAGCGAGCGTCAGTGCTGCATCTCCGCTTCTGGTACCCTTCGAAACATCACCAGTTGACCAGAGGAAGCAGAGCTCATGGGCTCGTTGGTGGTTGTGGTTGGTGTTTGCGAGAAGGACGGTGCGCTAAGCACTGAAGAAGACGATGTGGGGCTGCGACTGGATAGAGCCTTGCTTGCCGTAGAATCCCTGCCAGCTTCGCTACTTGAAAGAGCTAAAGAACGGGAAACCCCCAAATTTGGTGGCCGCTCTCTATCGTAGGGCAAACTAGGGTTCTTGACTTCCCCAGTTAACAAATTGTTGTGTTGTTCAATCTTTCTAGCCATCTTCATCAATTCTACCAAATCTTTGGGTTCGTACAAGACTAACTCTCCTTTGACAGTCGCCTTTAATCCAATCCGAAAGATGCTTTGGTAGACTTCGTCGGGAATTCCCTTCATGTGGGCGGAAAAGAATTCGAACTGTGTTCGGTATTCCTCCACCGTTGAATCTTGACGCAAGGAGCAGAGCAAATCTAAATGATTGCCCGTGATGGAAGGACCACAGCGCCCGACTAACAAGGTGGTAAACTCTTTCCAAGTTGGGAGATTGATATGGTTCTCCAATCATTCGGGCCAGTATAAGGCAGACCCTTCCATACACATGCTCACAGAACGAACGTGATCAGCCTCTCTGATGTTGCTCAATGCGAAGTAGTGCTGCACCTAATGTATCAACCCTTGCGGATCCTCCCTAATGAAAATAGGTAATTCAATGTTTCAAATCTTTATCTCCTTCTTGTTACTTCCTTCTCCATCGCCACCTGATCGGTGGTTTCTTCCGGAACTGTCTTCTTCGTCTTCTTGGTGATTTCCCCCTTTTTGTTGCATAGCGGACACAATATGTGCTAAATTCCCCACCGTCGTGGCACGTTCGTCAAGTTTGGTGGTGAGATCCGATAGTTGTGCCTTAAACACTACTCCTGGTCAAAACCATTCACACCTGCCCCACAGCCAAGGAAGGTGGCTCTGGAGGTCTAATTCTCTTCAATTATTATTCCCCATCTGCCTCCCTACCCCTAACAGAAATCGTAACTGTTCTAATTACCCTTAAGCCAGCCCCTATCTAAACTACTAACCCCTTCTATATCCTTCCCTAACATGGGGATTGACCATTACTACGTTTATTTAATGTGAATTGGTGGAACGTAAATGTTGCAGGAGTCAAGCGAGGATAAGCAACCTGAGGGATCTGATTATGATGATGTTGAGGAATTTCCGTGATAGCAAACAACTGCTCAGCGTACTTGTGAATTGTTTTCATAGTTTTTCTAGCTTTTATAGTAAAAGATGCAGATAACTGTATATCAAGTTTATTGTAAAATTCACCCTTTCTAAAAAGTTTATTGTCAAACTTTAGCTTTGCAATTGGAGGGAGCTTTCTTTACCGAACTTGTCATGTGAATTCCACGGCTTTAGTCATTAGTATTATTGATGTAATATACAATTATCTTCGAACTTTTCATCCTTCTGCTTGCTGTCGTTGTGCCCATTTGTGAATATCCTCCTTTTTTCAAGGGGTTTTATACTTCAATGAAACGCTTACTGGGCATGTAAAACTTTTTTGGGGAGCGCTAGTAGCAATTCTTTCAGGGATGTTAACCACCGCGCAAGAAGTAAAGCAGCCTTATTAGCAAGTATAGATGACAGGAAACCCACTGACCAGGTGGACTTGAACAAAACTGTGCTTCCATCTCTACTACAACTACCGAGGCCTTATCTGGATTCTGATTTTCAACTAGATTCTAATCTGTGGTAGAATCACTGCATCCTTGAACTTGATCTTCCCTCATGATCTGCACGCACTGCCTTCCATGGAGCTAATGACCCGTTTAGTGAATCAGCAATGCTCCTGACCTCTGCTATCATGGCCACAACATTGTTTAGCTTGTTTACAGCAGTGCCCACTCCCTGTTGTACCGTTGTTACCACAAATATTCAAAATCAAACATGCTGTATATTCACCCGCCGCCCTAGAAATATCCAAATCATAGATTGATGATAGTATACAGATCAACAACTTGTGAAATACAACAGATCATACCACGCCTGATGCCCCTGCTGTGATTGCCATGGGAGCAGTAACAGAGCTCAAACCAGAAGCGCACATGACGGGAATCACAACTGCTTTTGAGATAGAGTACGCTGATGCTAATGTGGGTGTTGCCTGGCATTACGTTTTTACATGAAGATTAAACAAAGATAAGGATACAGATTGCACTGAAACCAGGAATCAAACATTAGAACCATGATCTATGGTTTCATTTTATACAACCTCTAAGGTGTTCATAGTTCTTAACCAACCAAATCAATCGAGATTTACCTTTTCGATTAGTCCAAGGACACCTGGGTTTGTTGGGGTGGAGCCTTTTCCTCCTTCAGTTTGAATGATGTCAGCTCCTTCCTGCTCTAGGAGCTCTGCTAGCTTCACCTGCGGGTTGATTTTGCAAAAATAAAACACGAAGAAGATGGAAATGACCAGATTAAAGTGCAAAGAGAACCTAGCTTATGAATAACTGAGTAGAAGGTTAACCAGAGAACCTGATCAGGCAGGCTTAAGGTGTGCGGCACGGTAACAGAGAGAACCACAGATGGGAGTATTCTCCTTGTTTCTTTTGTCAGACTCAGTATCTTCAAACAGAAAGAGTACACAATATGATAATCAAAGTGGTAGCTGCCTGGGAAAAAGTCTAGACCAAATCTGAAAAAGGTATAGAGGGATATTGCATTTCTTCGTTCAGCATACCTCATCAGGAGAGAAGAGTCTGCCTGTTTCATAAAAAGAGTCATAGTTTCCAATCTCCACCTGCATTTTTCAAACAAGCATTTCTCAGGATAATCAAATCCTAATCTGATCTATACAGGCTTTAAAAGAAACAAGAACAGAGCAATGGTCAGGTTAGAGTAACCATTTTCGCTCCAGCTTCAACAGCAGCAGGGAATGCTTCAGGATCCACTGAAGAAACGCAAATCTGCAACAGAAACATGATTGTGGCGTCATTTCAAAAAGTGCTCTTATTTAGAAAGACTATCAACTACATTCATTAAACTAGATGTATTCATGCTAACCTCACTTGCTGAATGTCCATACAAAAGTCTGTTCAGCGTTTAATGGGATGTAGAAAAGAAATTACTATGACTTACAGGAAGAGATGTTAAGCTGACGGCAAGCTTCACCAGCTCAGGATTACAGGCTATATCAACCAGGGAGGCTCCTCCCTGTATATTATATAGTATATTGCAATTTAAATCCACAAGAATGAATAAAAAGGGAAGAGCGGTCAACAAAAAAACAAAAAACAAAAAACATCATATACATAAAAAATGAGGAAGAAGAGTGACATTTAACCAAAATAATATAAATGACAAAGGCTTTTTTTGATGAAGAAATTTAAAAAGTTGGGGTGAGAGAGGCTCGAACTCTCGACCTCAGGATTACTCAAGTAGCTATGAGACCTACGCGCTAGCCAACTGCGCCACCACCCCAGGTTGTGAAGCAAGAACAACTAATTTTCTTGGCCTTACTTCAAAGGATTATGCATGCTAACTGGTCTTCAGTTTATGCTAACTGCTAACTGCTAACTGTGAGTGAGACCAAATGCAAATGACATGCGCGCAATTTGGCAGCTTTACAAAGACAGCTAGAACCCTTACCTTATCAGCAGCAGTAACAACCGAAGCGACATTGTCTGTGTTGAAATTCTGCAGACCAGTGATTATCTGCACCAAAGACACAATTCCGAAACTCTAGAATATACATTATGCCATCCCACCTACAGTGTTGTACCGTCGAGCGTATTTTAAAAAAAAAACCTAGTTATTCTCCGACAGTAGCAGCGAATAGATTTATATCTCTCACAACAAATTAATTGGGGGTATTATGCTACTACATACAGGTTCTGTTTCAAGATCGGAAATGAAATCAGATAAAAAGTAGATGCAGCGAGAGTAATTGATGTCGGAGTACCTACCTTGAGAGCTCTTTTCTCTTGGAAATCTTTCAAGACAGCTTCTCTGGTAGAGGAGAGGAGAGCTCTGATAGCAGTAGTGGGGGAAATTCTTCTCCTACCGCTACAGAGACCGCTGATACGGCGGTTACTTCCATTACAGAGTGGTAAAGAGGAGGTGGGAAGGAGAAGATTACTGTGATTCGGTCCGCGAAGAAGGTGGTTGTGAGGGGAGGCATTGATGGGTGTACAGAGAGACGACATATCGACCGACCACCTCCTTAATTCGCTGTTGCTGGCTTTTGCTTGCTTTTCTCGACCCAACCCGCCCAAGTGAAGTGTAAAAAAAGAAGGGAAAAAAGGTGCTTGTGGATAACGTTTGATGGCGCGATGGGGGCATCCGGTGGATGGATGATATTATCGGTCCATTCTTGTCGTTTTGTGATCTGCCCAAAATTGAGGGTGTAGGTGGTCAAACATAGAGAAGAGAAAATGTGCTGTCAAACCAAGTGAACCGTAGACTATCGTATCGAAGGAAGACAGTCGCCAGTACCACCAGGCCAGGCAAGATATCCCTATCGTTCCGTCCTATTTTTCAGGACATCAAAAATACAGGAAGATATGGGATTGCCATGGCTTCCCCGCTTTGAACCACTTCTCCTCCCATCCTGAAACCCACTGATGATTTAATCTCTACATTCTCATTCTCGTCAAATCTCATACGGAGAAAACCCTTGATTGTAAATTCTTAGAAGAAGGAAAGATAAAAACTCAGATTGAAATTCTCTTCCTTCCTGTCTGTCTACAGTCTACCGATCCCTCTCAATAGTTTATTGAGACAGAGAGAGATTCAGAGGAGGGAGGGGGGCCGTTGGTAGGGTCTGGAATAAGCGAAGGGTGAATTACCAAAAACATCAACGCAACTTAACCCAGCCCAACTCAAATGGGGTAAGGATTAAGGGAAAGAACTACTAAAATAAATTAACTTACAAAAGGGCGGGATCGATAGATCGGGAATCATGGGAGATTTCCCGGGAAATCAATCCTGCAGGTACGAAGACGGGTTTAACAGCAAACAGCTATGGAATGAACCGCCATTGATAGGACCCCTTCCAGCCCTGGTCCGTCAAATCACCCTCACCACGGGTAGCAACCTCATCTTCCTCTTCATTCTCCAACCTTTTATCCAGCCACGCATCGTCCGAGATCTCATTGTGAGTTTTTTTTCTTTAAAAAATTAACCACACATTCAAGCAATTAATTAACCAGCAAAATATATATATATATATATATATTATATATATATATATATATATATATTCGTTAATTCATATGGGATCAATTGCAGAGTGCATTGGTGGTGTCCCCGTTCATCCTAAACCAAATAAACAAATCATGGTCGACAAAACTCTGGCCGGAGAAAGGAACGACGAACCTGGAAACCTTCGCAAACATGGGTTTGGCCTACGTCATGTTCATCAAGGGTCTACAAATGGACTTTACTCCTTTAACAAACCAAGAAAACAAAACAGACCTCGCCCTCGTATCCGCAATCATCCCCTTACCTTTCGCCATCGGCGTCGGCATCTACTATTTGTTCATAGAAACAGAAAACAAACCCGACGCCGGGTGTCTATACTGGGGAGTCATCCTCGCCTCCGCCGGGTTCGATTCCCTGACCTCAATCTTATCCAAACTGAAGCTCCTGTGCACCGATACCGGTCGTGAAACGCTATGTGTCGGGATGATCAACGACCTGTTCTCCTGGATTTCCGTCATGTTCACCATCTCTCTCTCCGCACTCCCCGTCTATGGAGAATCATCATCCCACGGCCCCAACGCATTCTTGCCGTGTTTGACTGTGACGGCCTTCATTACGGGGTTTGGTGGGATCGGGTACTTGCTGATCCGACCGTTGATTACGTACCTGATCAAACGCAAAGACGGCAGAGAGAATTTCAGTGAGTCAGTAGTGAACCTAATGCTGTACATGGTACTTGGCTGCGGGTTTGTGTCGGAGATGTTCGGCGCCTATTCAACTGTGGGTGCGTTTGTGCTCGGACTCAGCATACCGCACGGCTATTTCGCCTCTGTGCTGCAGGATAAAGCGGAACATTGGTTAAAGGAATCCTCCTGCCGCTCTTCATGGTTACAATCGGGGTGAAGATGAACCTCAGTACTGCTCTCCACAACCCGGCTCTTGTAGTCATACTCGTAGCCAGCATCGTGGCCAAACCGTTGTGTGCATTCTTGACCGCCTGCGTATGCAGAACTAACCTTGTCAGAGCAATTGTGTTTGGAGTTCTGATGAGTGCCAAGGGGCTAGCACCGTTGATCATCGCTAACGTAGGGTTTGATCGGGGGCATTTGACGGAGGAATCATTCACGATACTAGTATTGGTAATAATGATCACAACAATCCCAGTCGGACCAATTACCGCCGTAATTTATAACTGGGTCATAAAGAACTCCAAACCCCACGATCTTCGTACCATCCAAGACTCCCAGCCTGGTGACGATTTCAGAGTCATCGCAACTGTCCACGACACACGCAACATTCCGGGAGTAATCAACCTCCTAGAACTCTCAAACATATCCGACATCTCAACAATGTCGCTCTTCGCACTCCACCTCGTTGAACTCATTGGTCGACACACCACTCTTCTGATCTCCCACGACCACCTGACAACTTCATCCCCCACCACCAAACCCTTCAGTGGAGACGTCAGGAAACAAAGTTGTCGGCGGTGGCGTTTACAATTCCAACCAAGTCATCTCCGCCTTCGAAACTACAGACAGCGCCACACCGCACCACATCCGTTCAGACCTATAGTGTTTACTCACCGCTCAGCACAATGCACCGACGACATTGCCAGCATCGCGGAGGATAAGCTGGCGAGTCTCATCATCCTCCCCTTCCATATACAGCACACTGGTACTGTCGATGAGAAAATGGATGAAATCAGATCCGTTAACCAGAATTTGATGGGATCATCACCTTGCTCAATCGTAGTACTAGTCGATCGCGGGATCGGAGCACTCCGACTAACTTCTCCACGGCCAATATCCTCTTACCCAGCTTTACGACATCAGTCCACAGCCGCGAGAGCTGGTACAGCACTCAAACCGACCAGTCGCCACCTCTACTTAAAATCGGAATGTTTATTTCGGCGGTCCGGATGACCGTGAGGCCCTCTCATTCGCCGTCCGCCTTGCCGCCCATCCGTTGGTTAGACTCTCTGTAATCAGATTCGTGGCGGGTGATAATCCAGTCGACGTGCGGCAGCAGTTCATGCTGTCGGACTTGAATGACAACGACGACGACAACATGGAGGATGATTGGATCACCACGGTGTTTACTCAAAGCCAGAGGGAGAAGCGGATGGATGAGGCGTTCTTGGGGAATGTTTTAAGGGGGAAGGATATTGAAGAAGAAGGGCATGGGCCGATTGAGTATAAGGAAATGGTATCCAACAGTGGAGAGGAGACGCTGGATTTGTTGAGGATGATGGACCATTCTGTGTTTAAGATGTACGTGGTGGGAAGAGGGAGACGAGTTTTGTCGCCTATGACGGCTGGGTTGGCTGAGTGGAGTGATCTACCGGAGCTTGGACCGGTCGGGGATGTTCTTGTTACGTCCGAGTTCTTGATGGGGTGTCGGTTCTTGTCGTGCAGAAGTATGCTGGTGCGAGACAGATTGAATGTAGCGGAAATATTGGTGTTGACAGTGTAGACGGGGGTAGTTCTGCCGCTATGGCACCTTACGTTTAATCTTGATATTCTAATTACAACTCACTTAAATTGTGAGGTGGAGTATAAATAGCTTTTTCTCAAGCAATTGATTCTAACCTCTTTTGCTCATAGCCCCATTCGTAGATGTCCGTTGAAGTTTGACAAACTAAATAGAATAAAAATATGTAAGAGATAAAATAAAAATTTGATATGACAAATAATATATAGACGTATAGAAAAAAAAATAACCTGATGAGATACACTCGCTTCCATAAGAACCGTAAGTCTAATTGAGCAACAAAAATGTACATAGCAGTCATATCCTCATAGTTTTGGTCAAATAATAGACTTTTAGGAAGAGAGATGGTGGTTGGGATTATGCTTTAAGTATTGCATAGTGCGACACAGTGAGTGTAAATCTAACATTTTAAGAGATGTCAGATTGGAAGGAATTAGTGTCTAAACAAACAAATATATTTTTGGGGGCACATTGTCAGGAACCCCCATACCTCGAGGGGTTACCAGATATATTAATAACCTAAAGATGTTAACTTGTAGTATCGCTAAATCTCATGGGGGCTTTGAGTTTGCTCTAAATTTTTTTATCTAAACTAATGTGATTTACAAGGAATAATATCCCTTAATTATCTTCTAGGATAAAACTGATCGATATATTCCATTTATTGTGGGCGCGTCTATCTGATTTAATTACCTTTGAAGATATTGCCGAGTAAATAATATGTTGAGATCTTTTACTAAGGTAGGCACGCGGGTTGTTGCGAAAACAATGGCTGGTCCTAAGCTGGCGCTTTTGCCACATCACAAACCATCAGTAAATATATGTTTACAATTTCTGCACTACTAGAAAACAACAAATTAGCTATAAAGTTAGAGACAAACAGCTTTTCGTCTCTAATTAGAGATAGACTAGCGACATACTACTCCACGTACAAATTGCGAGGAAATGACGATGGATTGGCAACAGAATCTGAGCTGGAAATTAGGCGTTGAATTGGCATCAATGCTAGATACAGAATGGCGGAGGAAAGGCCCTCGCTAAATTTAGCGATGGTCATTGTCTGTCGCCACTCACTCTATTTTTTTTTAGATTTTACTTAGTGATAGACTGTGTTCCGTCACCTTTTTCATACAAAACGGCGTCGACTCATCGTTTTGTTATTGATCCCGCAAAATCGAAGTTCAAATCAAGATCGCATCATTTTTTAAAACATAGCGATGAATTTGCGACCGTCTTTCCGTCGCCAAACTCAACCAAAACCACGTCGTTTTGGTATTTTCTGTTACAAGGCAGGTTTAGTAGACTTGATAACAAAGATGTCATTTTCTTTTTACTTTGTGACGGACTTGCGACAGACCAGTCTGTAGCTATTCTTTTTTCTTTCCCTTCCTTCTTGTGTCTTCTCTTTTCTTCTTCCTCTTCGAGCTTCTCCACCGGAAAAAACCAGTCCCGACTATATCTGCTCACTCGGCAGCCGTGACAGCAACCGCGTCACCACCACAAGCAGGGCGATCTTTCGCGTCGGTTTCCTTCTACTGTGATTGAGGTAAGTCCATCAAAACTTAAAAATTCAATTCTAAATTTTGAACTTGCAATGTCCAAAAATTCACATGTCTATAAGTTAACTGATGTCATTAATGGTTGTGCAAACAGGACAAGTAGTATACTAAAAACTAAGAAAATAACCTAGAAAATAATAAATCAAAAAGCCTGTCGGGTTGTAAAAATCTCGGCCGGAGCAGAGTATAGCAAAGAAGCAACCACAATCCACGGGACTTGAATAAAATAAGCATAATCCTAAGAAATCTGCAAAGGTTGTTCTCGTTTTTTGAAAATTAAATAAACAATAAGAAAATAAACTAACTAATAAAATGATATGGGTGATCGGAACCCTAGGTTCAGGCCATTTCTTCGCTAGTCAGAAAATGTAAACTTCTATAGTTTAACCAGAGATATGGATTGGCTAAATGCTATAATATCTTACATGCGTTAAATCTTAATCACAGGAAGCCCATCTAGCTGAACACGTAAGATATAGTCAAGATTCTAGTAGAACACACTTAGATGGATTAAGTGCAAAGAATTATTCAAACTTGAAGGAAAACCTAATTTATCCTATTCAATTCTTCACAAGAATTGAAGCACCTGAAGGACAATGTATTCAATCCGATCTTGTTTCCACATACAAAATATTAATAGGACCATCTTATTAATCACCGATCTAATCATAACATAATTCAGAAGCTAATTAAGAAATCATGAATTATTAAAAAAGCACAACTTAAACTTAATGTGAACAATCTAGAAATAAAATCTCTAATCAAATCAATAGAAGTAATTGCATAATCAACTAGCTACAAACAACCATCCCCTAGAGTAAATCCTTCATAGCCTGACATGTTACACGGAATAATAAACAAAGATAGTAGTGAATCATCAAGAGAGAAGACTCATGCACTTGTCATGCTTGTCCGATCTGGAGACTCACCGGTTGGAGGTTGAAGATGATGAAGAGGTGGTTATGGTGTGGTGAGATAGAGAGGTGCAAGCCTTGTATGAGGCATCTGGCGTGAATAGGTAATGTTCTCTCTACCCTAGGTGATATTTTATACCAAAATATGAAATTTTATCTCTTAAACACGTATATTTTTGAATTTTGTACCCGGCGTCCGAACTTGAAAGTCCGGATACATGTCTGGACACATTTTTCAGGAAGTTACTGTTAAGTCAAGATCCTTTAGTTTTGATGATAGCAAACCCATGTTGTTTATCTATAATGTTTGTTAAGCTTTGAGATTCAGATAAACAGGTAAAGGAGTGGCTTAGCACGCAAGGTTGCAAGCGCACTCCGTTCATGACATGTGCCCAACCAGTCGGGCACCTGTCTAGGAGAGCTTCCGATAGAATCTAGTACACACAAGAAGTCAAGCACCACATGACCATATCTCTCATGCATCATATGTAACATAAAGACAAAATACCTTAAGAAGTTTGACAAACTCATGCAGACTTTTACATCCACATAAACAACCAGCTCACGACAAAGGCATAGTTCATTAATGTGCAAGACAACAAGATAAGCTAGAGCCATTAAGAAAAAGCAATAATGAAGTATAAGAGAGCATTTATGAACATTAATGAAGTAGACAAGATCGGGCAAGTGGAGAGTGCTAGTGGTGATCGACCACTTGAGTGTTTTCCGCCAATGTGTCCAATCACAAGGCAACACGTGTCTTGACAGCTACAGATCAAGCTGAAGATTAACCCACATTCGAGCGTGGCTATTTTGCTAAGGGATGAAGAAGCAGTCGACTTCTAGAGTTTAGGAGATCATAGATTGTTGGTTATATCTTAACTAACCTGTATAAATACGAGTATAATGTCCTATGAAAGCAAGCTTGGCAAAAAGATAGACAGAGCAACATAAAGAGAGCAAGTGTGAGTCAGACTAAAGAGTGTGTAAGTACAAGGGAGTTGGTGAGCTAGATAGGTGTTGAGATAAGACTACACATTAATTGATATAGATTTAAAGCAAACTAATAGGCAAGTGCACCTAATCGGAGTAGTACAACAAGTGTCGTATCCACAGGGAAATTGTTCAATTTTCTTAGTTCCGGTATTTAATAAACAGTAATTAAAAGGGGGTTTAGCCAGTGGCAATCTTAGTATTTTTGGGTTGAACAGATAAAAAAATTAAAAGCTTAAATAAAACAGTTGTGTATTAAGTGGATGGAAAAAGTGCTAAGGAAGGTGAAATCGCCCAAATATAATTCAGATATTAATTATAATCCTAGTTTGCTCTTATTGTCTATTAAGAATTTATCTTGTGGCCTTCCTAAATCATAGATAAGGACAACTCTTAATTAATTCAATAGACTTTTTACAATCAGAAAAAGTCTAAAATCATTAATTAGCTTTAAGCGAGAATTCTTTTTATAACAGCGATGGATTTTATCTGCTAATCAAGGAGATAATATCTAACGTTTATCTCTCTTTGTGGTCTATTCTCTAATTTACAAAATCATTGAAATTAGAGAAAACCGTAAATGCATAAAAATGATCAGTTGTTAGGCATTTAATAATTTAGAGAGATAAAACAAATATTTATAAGCAAACTCGGTATTATAAATACGTCTGAATTATTTTGGGGTTAAACACCCATCCTAAGCACAAATATAAAATTACTCAGACATCGACATAATAAAAACAGAGTAAAGATAGAAATAGTCATTATTCAGAAACTGCTTGGGAAGAACGGGTATGCACTCGCTCTTACTTCGGCTGCCTCTTTTCTCTCTTTGTAAAAATACTGCTTCTGTTTGAGTACGTGAGTGAGTGTGGTGAAGTGGTGAAATAAATAAAAGATGGAGTGTTGTGGTGTTACGGGAGGAAATGCATGAGAGGAGGAATGGAGTGTGGTGCTGTTGTGTGATTTTCTTTCAGCCTCACGCCGTGGTGCAGTTATTTATGGTAGAAGGATTGGGTTTATATAGAGGCAGAGGATAAGGTTAGATGCAGATCTGGAGTGGAGGAAGATTGATTGCAGACAGAGCTGGAGACAGACGTGTGAGTGAATTAAGGTAGGCGCGCCTGGTATTAATGAAGAAGCAGTTCGACATGTTTGCGGCGCCGCAAAGGAAGAAGGAAGAAGAAAACTGTCGCGTCTGAATTTAGTCACGTCCGCCCCCTGTCCGCCCAGTTTCATGCGGACACACTCCCTGTCCGCCTAAGGTTACGCGGACACACTCCTTGTCCGCCTAAGGTTACGCGGACACACTCCCTGTCCGCCTAAGGTTACGCGGACACACTCCCTGTCCGCCTATGGTTGGGCGGACACAACATGGACGCGAGTCTTGCGAACTTTGACTGGCTCTAGATTCTTCGTTTGGACTCTGTTTTTCGAGCCGTCTGTGCCTATGCGTTCGTCTCTTCGTGTACTTTGCTCCTAGCTTGGTTCTTCCTCATGTTTTAACCAATAAATTTGTGAGATAACCAATAAAACATAAACTAGAGGAAAACATACGATAAGTGAGAAATGAGCAGAAAAGTGTTGATATAATATATGAAATACACCTATAAAACATGCTCATTTGGACACTTATCACACCCCCACACTTACCTTTTGCTTGTCCTCAAGCAAAACCATGTACCCAAGCAAGTAGGGAATGCTCAATATTAACAAATACTATTATGAAGGGTAGGATAAAGAAGTCAATAGTACATGATCTTAAACTTTTTAGAGGAGTGTGATCCATCACCTACTAGGGGCATAGGTGTACTCAGGGCAAAAAATAAAAATTAGTTTCGGGGTATGATCTGAGAGTACTTCAATGCTTCTTGATTTAAGGTGACTTTGAGAACTTTTACCATGGCCAACTTCTCTCAAGAATGGGCATTGAGGAGAAAACAAAAGGAAAAATAGAATTATGCATTTGTTTCACTTTTGCATAAGAGATGAGAAGATAATATGTAGGCATCAAGCCTTTGTATTTAAGAACACTCAACTCTCTTTGTTGGTTACCAATGGTGTCTCGCATGTCCCTTATTTATTTTTGTATATATATGTTTTTTTGACAGAGAAGCACCCCTTAGCAATCCCTAAGAAAGAAGACAGAAAGAACCCCTGAGCAATAAAAATCCAACAATTTCAGATCATTTGGTCACACCGCATAAAAATGCTCCTCAAAAGCCAATCAAAATTTTAAAATTTTTGTACATTATATCATTTATCCCCAATTCATAACAATATTTATTCATAAAGAGAACAACCCACATATAAAGGGTCCACGATATTGAATTTTGACAAACGCAAGATTAGTAGAGAGATTAAGCATTTAAGCATAAAATGTCACCGAAAAGGGCACACTCCCCCACACTTAAATTGAACAATGTCCTCATTGTTCACCAGAAAAAATAAGGGAAAGTTTCAGAAGACCTTTTCGGTAAGTAGATAAAATAGAGAACCCAAAGGTCACAAATAGTCACTTAAGCACAGAAACGCTCCTCTGCAGATTTTATTTAAATAAAAGCATAATTAAAGAAACTGGTACTCCTCTGAGATAATTTTTGCCAGCGTTATAGGAGTTCCCCCACACTTGAGCTTCAGCCTCAAGTAGCGTAGCTTGGTTGCGGTGTAGACATGAAGTTGTACCTGCTTAAGACACTAGAAGCAACCATACTACAAACGGGGTTAATAGTTAGCAAAAACAAAATTGAAAGAGAACCTGATAATTAAAAGAGCATAAAAACATATAAAAGATAAGTTCCTCCGGGTTGCCTCCCAGAAAGCTGCCCTTCTTTAACGTCTTTGGCTAGACGCTTTTAAGCGTACTCAAATCTGAGGATCTTGTAGATTTATTGTACGAGCATCAACTGTCTCGAGATTACCACCCTGGTAATGCTTTAGTCTAGATCCATTGACCATGATGTTTGTTTTTTCGAATCCACCAACTCAACGGATCCATATGGGGTGACCTTGGAGACAGTAAATGGTCCAGCCCAATAGGATTTTAGTTTACCAAGGAAACAGCTTTAACCTGGAATTGTACAACAGAACCAAATCTCCCTCATGGAACTCCCGTTTAAGGATCATCTTGTCGTGCCACCTCTTGGCTTTCTCTTTGTAGATTCGGTTATTTTCATAGGCATCCTCTCGAAATTCTTCTAGTTCAGTGAGCTGGAATTTCCTTTTGTCACCTGCTCTCAGTAGATCAAAGTTGAGGGCTTTCACCGCCCAGAATGATTTGTGCACGAGCTCGACCGGTAAATGACAAGCTTTGCCGAAGACTAGTCGATATGGTGACATGCCGATGGGCGTCTTGTAGGCTGTTCTATACGTCCAGAGTGCATCATCCAGCTTCAGGGACCAGTCTTTTCTTGAAGAATTAACTGTCTTTTGTAGGATCCACTTCAATTCTCGGTTAGAGACCTCAGCCTGGCCATTTGTTTGGGGGTGATAAGGCAAGGCTACCTTGTGCCTCACTCCATATTTGGTCATCAAGGCTGTGAACTGCTTATTGCAGAAGTGGGATCCTTGGTCACTGATTATAGCACGTGGGACTCCGAATCGTGTAAATATGTTCCTCTTCAAGAACTTGAGTACTACCTTTGCATCATTTGTGGGAGAGGCGATAGCTTCCACCCACTTAGTCACATAGTCGACTGCTACCAAGATGAAGAGGTTTGAGCAAGACGAAGGGAAGGGTCCCATGAGGTCAATGCCCCACACGTCGAAAGGTTCTACCTCGAGTATGATGTTGAGAGGCATCTCATGTTTTCTGGAGGTGTTCCTAAGTCTTTGGCACTCATCGCAGGAAGCTACAAAGGAGTGACAGTCTCTATGTAAGGTTTTCAGAAAAAAGCCTGATTGAAGTACCTTAGCTGCTGTCCGAGCTGGCCCATGATGTCCTCCTGCTTCAAGAGAGTGACAATGTCGTAGAATGCTTTGGATTTCATCTCAGGGGGTACACATCTTCTCACCATCCCGTCTGCACAGATCTTGAAAAGGAGAGGGTCCTCCCAGTAGTAATGCTTTACATCTGAAAAGAACTTCTTTTTCTGTTGGTAGGTTAGCCCATGTGGTATTACTCCTTGTGCCAGGTAGTTGGCCATGTCAGCGTACCATGGATCACCGGTGTCACCAATCATAAAAACGCACTCATCTGGGAAGAATTCATTGATGAATGTGCCATCACTTGGTGCCTCTATGCGAGATAGGTGGTCTGCTACTACATTCTGCACTCCTGGCTTGTCTCTGATTTCAATCTCAAATTCTTGTAGTAGGAGTATCCACCGGAGGAGTCGGGGTTTGGCATCTTCTTTGGCAAATAGATACCTCAGAGCGGAGTGATCGGTGTGAATTATTACTTTGCTTCCCAAGAGATATGATCAGAATTTATCCAGAGCAAAGACTACTGTTAGAAGTTCCTTCTCAGTAGTTGAATAATTCTTCTGAGCGTCGTTGAGGGTTCTACTTGCATAGTAGATGGTTCTCAAGATCTTCTCCTTCTTTTGGCATAAAGCGGCACCCACTGCGTAGTCGCTGGCGTCGCACATAATTTCAAATGGAAGGCTCCAGTCTGGTGATATCACAATGGGGGCGGAGATGAGGCATTCTTTCAGTGTGTTGAAGGCTTGTAGGCATTTGTCAGTGAAGTCGAACTTGACGTCTTTAGCTAGGAGATCACATAGAGGCTTCGAAATCTTGGAGAAATCCTTGATAAACCTTCTATAGAACCCAGCATGGCCAAGGAAGCTTCTGATGTCTTTCACCGTCGGAGGTGGTGGTAATTTTTCAATGACTTCGACCTTGGCTTTGTCAACTTCAATGCCCTTCGAAGATATTTTATGCCCAAGAACTATTCCTTCTTTAACCATGAAATGACATTTTTCCCAGTTAAGCACAAGGTTAGTTTCTTCACATCGGGTGAGGATAGCGTCCAGATTATTTATACAGGATTCGAAAGTGTGACCAAAGACAGAGAAGTCGTCCATGAAGACTTCGATGCTCTTCTCAAGATAGTCGCTGAAGATTGCCATCATGCATCTTTGAAATGTGGCTGGGGCATTGCATAGACCAAAAGGCATCCGATTATATGCAAATGTCCCGTACGGGCATGTGAATGTGGTTTTGTCTTGGTCTTCAGAGGCAATGGGTATTTGAAAGTATCCTGAATACCCATCCAGGAAGCAGTAGTAATCTTGCCCAGCCAATCTTTCCAGCATTGATCAATGAACGGTAGAGGAAAGTGGTCCTTCCGCGTTGCGCTGTTCAGTTTCCTGTAATCGATGCAGACTCTCCACCCCGTCGTGGTTCTCTGGGGGATTAGATCACCCTTGTCGTTGGGGACCACAGTGAGACCTCCTTTTTTCGGGACCACTTGAACGGGGCTCACCCATTTGCTGTCAGAGATGGAGTAGATAATCCCAGCGTCGAGAAGTTTGAGCACTTCTTTCTTTACTACGTCTTTCATGTTGGGATTCAGCCTTCTCTGTGGTTGGACTAAAGGCTTGTAGGTATCTTCCATGTATATGTGATGTGTGCAGAAATGGGGGTTGATACCTTTGATGTCCGAAATGGACCAGCCTATTGCCTTCTTGTGGCTCTGAAGGATCTTCACAAGCTGTTCCTCCTGTGTACTTGTTAGGGATGAAGAAATAATAACAGGTAAAGTACATAGATCAGAAAGATAGACATACTTCAGGTGTGAAGGTAATTGTTTCATTTCTACGAGAGGGGGCTGTTCGATTGATGGTGGTATCTTCTTAGTAGAAAGCTCTAATGGTTCTGGTGGTGGGTAGCGTGGTTTTGTATATGATTTTATCTTATCCAGAGCTGCTACCATTTGGATTGTGTCAGGGCACATTGGTTGTTTATCACAGATTTCAGCTAAAGCATTTTCAAGAGCATCATTACGAATAATAGCAGATGAATTATCCTGCACAATAGAGTCGACAATGTCTATGAAAAAGTTGTCTTCTATATGAGCGGGTTCTTTATAACCTTGGACATGTCGTATTCTAAAGTTTCGTTATGCAGCCTTAAAATGATTTTTCCTGTTTCAACATCAATTAGTGCTCTAGCAGTTCTCATGAAAGGTTCCTAAGATTAAGGGCACCCTAGTGTCTTCTTCCATGTCAATTACAATAAAATCAGCGGGGAACACAAAAGTTCCTACAGTAACAATCAAATCTTCTGTTATCCCTTTTGGGAATACTAAAGATCTATCTGCTAATTGTAATTGAATAGAAGTAGGCATGCATTTACCAATCTTAAGTTTGTTGAAAGTTGAGAGTGGCATTAAATTGAAACTAGCTCCTAGATCACATAGCCCACTACCACAATCAACATTATCAATGGAACATGGAATAATTGGCAAACTTGGGTCTCCAAGTTTTGGAGGGAGACTCTTGAGAAGCACTGCTGACACTTCCTGTGTAAGGTGTACAGTTTCCACTTCCTGCAACGATCTTTTGTTTGTGATGATATCCTTCATGAACTTTGCATATATTGGCATTTGTTTTAAAGCATCTGCAAAAGGAATATTAATCGTCAGCTTCTTGAAGTGAGTTAGAAACTTTCCAAACTGTTCATCTAGATTTTTCTTTCTTATTCTGTTTGGAAAAGGAAGTGGGGGGGGAAGAATCTTAGTGAGAGAGGAAGGAGTAGATTCAGGAGGCTCCTTCTCCTTGGAAATATTTTTTGGAGGAGGAGGGGCTTCTTCAGCATCTTCTTGTTCTTCTTTTTGAGGCTCGTGAGCTTGCTGCTCTTGATTATCAATATCATCTCGGGGAAGAGATGAGTCGAGCGGCCTACCACTTCTCAACGTCACTGCCTTGGCCTGTTCCCTTGGATTTGGATTTGGCTGACTAGGGAAGGCACCAGGTGGCCTTTGTGCAAGCTGCTGGCTGATTTGCTCCAACTGTTGGTTGGTTTGTTGTATCTGGGCTTCAACCCTTCTGTTAGTGGCTTCTTGATCCACGAGTCTGGTATGGGTCGTAGTCACGAATCCTTTCATTAGGCTCCTGAATTCCTCATTTGGATCAGAAGAGGTTGAGGAGGTGTTGTTGTTTTTGCTGGAAACCAGGAGGGGCACCTTGTGCTCGATAACCTATATTAGAGTTTGGTTGGGGTCTGTTCCCTGATAGGTATTGGAATTGTTGTTCTGCCCTCCTTGGTTCTGATCATTATTTTTCCATGAGAAATTCGGGTGATTTCTCCATGGGTAGTTGTTGTTGAAGTTATTGTTGTAGGAATTACGGGGCGGTTCCCTATGAAGTTTACATCTTCGAACTGATTTTTACCTTCGCATTGATGGGTTTCATGGGGACCAGCGCATATGGCACATCCTTCTGGTGATGGATTTGTAGGTGGGGAAGCTATTGTCTTCACGATTTCGTTTTGAGATGTTGTTAGCTTTTCCACCATCTTTGCAAGGGACGAGATCTGAGCCGATAAATGATCTGTAGGCTCAACATGGAGTAGGCCTGCTGCTCGTGGTGTTCTTCCTTTGGATCTCGTCCACTGTCTTGTATTGCTCGTCATGGTTTCGAGAAGGTTCATCCCTTCTTGAGGAGATTTCATCATGAAACTTCCTCCTGTAGAGGAATTGACGAGTAGTCGGTTTCCATCATCTAGACCATTGAAGAATGACAGGCAGAGGGATTGATCGTCGAGACCATGGTGGGAACATTTCATCAGCATATCCTTGAATCTGTCCATGCGTCGTATAACGTTTCTCCCGGTTCTTGACAAAATGTGTTGATTTCTCCGATCAATTGCCTCGTTCTACTGGTTGGGTAGTATTTTGCAAGGAATTTCTGGGCCATTTGCAGCCATGTGGTGATTGATCGGGAGGGAAGGCTTCGGTACCACCTGTTTGCTGAATCTGACAACGAGTGAGGAAATAGTTGTAGACGGATTCTTTCTTTGACGTTGCCAGTTTGACCAAAGGAATTACAGAAGTCTAGGAAGAGACTCAAATGATTTGGGGCTTCATCAGGATTCGCTCCACTAAATTTGCCTAGATCCCGGACGGGTGATGTGTAGTGTGGGTTTGAAAGCCCATCGTCCGGTTTCTAGCGGTGTTAGTTCGGGGAGAACTATGGCTGATGCCCTTCCTTCGGTATCCGGTTGGTGGTAATCAGATAGGGCACGACGTCTGGTTGATTGGTTGATTTTCATGGTTCATTTCTTCTATAACTTCGTTATTAGCCATGTTTTGATTTCTCAGGTTTCTCTTGCTTGTAATAAAGTGCGCTCGGGTTCAGGTCTCGGATTGACAAGTGGAGAACCTCGAGTTCGAGTTTGGTGGCATCGGGTCCGATTCTACCGGAACCGGAAGGGAACCGGAAACGGAACCGAACCGCCTCAGCGGTTCGAATACGAATACATGTTTTGAGATTCGGCCCGAACCGGGCCCGGAACGAACCGGACCGCTCGGAACAGCTGGAACGCTTGGAACCGTCATCGGATTCGGAACCGGGAACCGGAACCGGAACCGCAACCGGTGGAACGGAAACGCCCCGGAACCGGTTGAAGTTACGTTGGAATCGGGCCAAAATGACGTCATTTTGGGTTCGGGCCGCGCTCCTTGAAGAAAATAGTCGTTAGATCCCAAGCACGCGCATGCAATATGAAGGCCAACATCATGATTGGTATGAGATGAATGGGGATAACACCACTTAGACTTCTATCTTCTATATTTTAGAATGTATTAATAATTTAGTATTACTTTTTCTCCATGTAATCTTTTTTTTAAGACTTGCAAATTGAAATCATGTAACCTCTTAGTAGCTGTACTCTTTTTCCTTATAAGGTTTTCTCAAAGGGTTTACCAATAAGCTTTTAATGAGGCAGTGATCATCAATAAAATTTCTTTGTTCCTTATTTTTTGTAAATTCAATAAATTTTATAAGTCTTTGTTTCTTAACATTTAAGATTAAAACTTGAAGAATAACCTATCTAGGAGTAAATGGATGAAAAAGCAACGTGTGCGCCAAAAGGATCTCAATCGGAGCTAAAACGAAGCAACTAGAGCCGATCGAATCTTCCGGAACCGCTCCGGAAAGTCGGAACCGACAGAACCGGCGGAATTTTTTTGACCGAATCCGAAGCGAATCAGATTTCAGAACCGGAACCGAACCAGAACCGCCCAGACCGGTTCGATACGAATACACATTTTCCGGAACCGGAAACGGTGGAACCGGACCCGTGGCCACCATTAGTTCGAGTGTTTGGCATGCACATAAGATACTTGATTATGAGAAACTGCGAAAATAATTAGTAAATAGATAAAGAAAAGCAGAGAATTGTTACCGATAAACGTTAATTAAACAACACTGATATAATTTTTTTATATCTTTTATTATATATTTTTTTCTATATTTTTTAACAAGAGTAAAATGACAGAAATAAGTGACAAGGGAATTTAATGTTAGTAGTTAGATGACAGAAATTTAATGTTAGTAATTAGTTGACAGAAATTTAAATGACAGAAAATTAAAGATAGAAATTAAGGTTAGTAGTTAGTATACTGGAAATTTAAATGTTAAGGACAATGGAATTTAATGTTAAGGACAATGGAAAAATTAAGGAAATTGTTAAGGACAATGGAAATTAAATGACAATAATATTAAGAAGTCAGAAGTCAGAAGTCAGATGTCCAAAGTCAGATGTCAGATGTCCGAAGTCAGATGTCCGAAATTAGATGTCCGAAATTAGATTAACAACAAAATAATATAAACAAAATATTACAGTATAGCAAGTGAACTACCGGAAACTAGGGAATCAATTTCCCGGCAACGGCGCCCCAAAAACTTGTTGAGATAAGACTAAACATTAATTTATATAGATTTAAAGCAAACTAATAGGCAAGTGCACCTAATCGGAGTAGTACAACAAGTGTCGTATCCACAGGGAAATTGTTCAATTCTCTTAGTTCCGGTATTTAATAAACAGTAATTAAAAGGGGTTTAGCCAGTGGCAATCTTAGTATTTTTGGGTTGAACCGATAAAAACAAATTAAAAGCTTAAATAAAACAGTTGTGTATTAAGTGGATGGAAAAAGTGCTAAGGAAGGTGAAATCGCCAAATATAATTATAGATATTAATTATAATCCTAGTTGCTCTTATTTGTCTATTAAGAATTTATCTTGTGGCCTTCCTAAATCATAGATAAGGACAACTCTTAATTAATTCATAGACTTTTACAATCAGAAAAGTCTAAAATCATAATTAGCTTAAGCGAGAATTCTTTTTATAACAGCGATGGATTTTATCTGCTAATCAAGGAGATAATATCTAACGTTATCTCTCTTGTGGTCTATTCTCTAATTACAAAATCATTGAAATTAGAGAAACCGTAAATGCATACAAATGATCAGTTGTTAGGCATTTAATAATTTAGAGAGATAAAACAAATATTTATAAGCAAACTCGGTATTATAAATACGTCTGAATTATTTTGGGGTTAAACACCCATCTTAAGCACAAATTATAAAATTACTCAGACATCAACAGAAATAAAAACAGAGTAAAGATAGAAATAGTCATTATTCAGAAACTGCTGGAAGAACGGGTATGCACTCGCTCTTACTTCTGCTTCCTCTTTTCTCTCTTTGTAAAAATACTGCTTCTGTTTGAGTACGTGAGTGAGTGTGGTGAAGTGGTGAAATAAATAAAGAGATGGAGTTGTGGTGTGTTACGGGAGGAAAATGCATGAGAGGAGGAATGGAGTGTGGTGCTGTTGTGTGATTTCTTTCAGCCTCACGCCGCAGTGTGGTGCAGTTTATTTATGGTAGAAGGACTGGGTTTATATAGAGACAGAGGATAAGTTAGAGGCAGATCTGGAGTGGAGGAAGATTGATTGCAGATTGATTGCAGACAGAGCTGGAGACATACGCGTGAGTGAATTAAGGTAGGCGTCGCCTGGTATTATGAAGAAGCAGTTCGACATGTCTGCGGCGCCGCAAAGGAAGAAGGAAGAAGAAAAACTGTCGCGTCTAAATTTAGTCACGTCCGCCCCTGTCCGCCCAGTTTCATGCGGACACACTCCTGTCCGCCTAAGGTTACGCGGACACACTCCTGTCCGCCTAAGGTTACGCGGACACACTCCCTGCCCGCCTAAGGTTACGCGGACACACTCCCTGTCCGCCTATGGTTGGGCGGACACAACATGGACGCGAGTCTTGCGAACTTTGACTGGCTCTAGATTCTTCGTTTGGACTCCATTTTTCGAGCCGTCTGCGCTATGCGTTCATCTCTTGTGTACTTTGCTCCTAGCTTGGTTCTTCCTCATGATTTACCAATAAATTTGTGAGATAACCAATAAAACATAAACTAGAGGAAAAACATACGATAAGTGAGAAATGAGCAGAAAAGTGTTGATATAATATATGAAATACACCTAAAAACATGCTCATGTAGACACTTATCAATAGGACTAGGTCTGAGAGTTAATACTTCGTGTATTTGATAGACTGATCAGGCGGGGAACGGTTGGGGAACTGTAGGCTGATTGTCAGGAGTGGGTAGAGGACTTAAGGATAAAAGTCCTAAACTGTCCCGGAGTCCTTAGGTAGGGTGAGGGAGATTGAGTGAATTCTAGGTGTAAATTCTCAATCGAAAAAGAGTTTCCAGTTTGAGTTTATTAAGTTCTTTGCCTTGACTATCAAATAGATCACATAGGACAACGATACGTCCACGATCGATCGGGGACGCATCAGGAGCACCAATCAGTTTCAACTGGTATCAGCGCGGTCTCTTCTAGAAAGCTAACTGCTTTGGAAGACGATCGGAATGTCTCATTCAAACCTACTGGCGTCAGAAGAAGGTTCTGCACCAAATCGACTACCACTTTTCGGTGGGACAACTACACTCATTGGAAGAACAAGATGGAGTTTCACATCAAGTTTGATGATCCAAGGATGTGCAGGGTTGTATCACGAGGTGAATACACCTTCCAAGACGCTCAAGGACAAGACATATCAGTTGACAACATGACTGATGATCAAATCCAAAAATGATATTCAATGCTCGAGCAGTAAGAATCTTACATTGTGCATTACTACCTAAGCAATACTCTAGGTGGCCTCAACTAAAACGGCCCTAGAGATCTAGAAAACTCTTGAAGTTATTATGAGTAAATGATGAGATCAAGAAGACTCGCACTGAGCTGACTACTCACTCATTGGAGTTATTCAAGAAGAAAGAGAAGGATAGAATCTCTGAAATGCACACTAGGTTCACCAAGATGATCAATGAAATGCTTGTGCCTGGTAGAACCATCTCAAATGAGGATCAAATTCGGAAGTTCCTCAGATCACTTCCTGCATCCTTCGACAGCAAAGTCAATGCCATGCAAGAAGTCCATGATCTCTAAGATGTCTCTGGCAGACATGTTAGGATCCTTAATGGCGTTTGATTAAAATTACAACAAAGAAGTTCAGAAAACATAACAAGAGAGAACAGAAAAGGCATAGCCCTTCAGGTAGCTGAGAATGAACACTACAAAAAACTGTAGTATTAGAGACTGAAAATTTTCAACGGATTAATCCGTATGTAAAAATCATTTTACCTACGGATTCTGTATGAATAGTGACGGAAATTGAATCCGCATAAAACATACATTTATAATGATATTACAGATGGAATACAGACATAGTACCGACGGAAATAGTTTCGTAGGTAATTTTTTTTAATATTCTATCCGTGAAAGTGTTAAAATTTTGGAGGGAAATAATTCATCACCAAATATACTTTTACAGACGGAATTTCCGTGTGTGAAAGTGAAATAACATTTACCTACGAAACTAATTAGTAACTTCCATAGGAAATAATCTGCTATTCTAAAAATAAAAGTGACTCATTTAACTAGGGCTGCAAATTTAGGTCGGGATTTCTCGTCATTCTCTCATCCTCTTTCTGCAACCCGATTTAGCCATTTTCTCTCTTCTTGACTACTGTATACCACCCGTTCGTCAATCAGCTTCATAATCTTACTTCCCTTCTTTTGATCCGATGGTGGTTTTGGTTTCTCTGTGAATGGTTTTCTGATGCGAATGGTTTTCCTGAATTAAGGTGAGTTTTGTTTTCTCTCGATCTAGTAGTAATTAAGGCGGGTTTTGCTTCCCTTCCATGAACGTCATTGCTGCTGCTAGTACATAAAATTTTATCTATTTGGGTGATTAGATTTGTATCGGTTGGTGACTTTCCTCAATTATTGATTCGATCTGTATCGGTTGCAACCTTGACTGGCGAAAAGGAACATACAGGTCATTCTCTTCTGCACCTCGTAAAGATAAATCTGGAGAAGCAACCTGGCGCATTGCAGAGATAATTCTGGTGAATAAACTTCTCAATTAATGAATTTATTTTGTACCTATCACTGTTGCAACCCTAACTAGCGATACTGAGTGCAGGTTCATTCTTGTCTGTGCCTTGCAAAGATAAATCTGGAGAAGCAACCTCATTGAACGTCAAGAACCGGTAATTTAATCGAATTTATCTGTTCATTTTTGTATGCTGCCCAACCTCTGAAATTATGTTGACTGCGCCTCTAAAATTATGTTGTTTGTGCCTATGAATTATGTATATTGCAACTCCATTTGAAATTATGCACCTTGCAAAGATATATTGAAATTCTAAATGTATATACATGCGCCTTGCTTCGCTTCAGTTCTAGCTGGGAAAGAACACAATGTGGTGCTTAGGAGGACTTGTTGATAAAATTTTCATTCTACGTATTAAATATCTAAAACTACTTTAGATCCAAACTTGACACCTAATTATACATACATAGAATGTTATCAAATTTGCCAAAAGATTTATGAACTCCAATCCCTATAATCTTCTCCATCTGGTAAGGAACAGTTCAAGTTTGTATTATGTAGTTTTTGAAGGAACTCTGCGATTGGGTTACTGACTAATAATGCTTCAGTGGTATCATGCATTGATGCTAAAAATTTTCCATCTCAATTCCTTTCATAATTTTATTTTACAGTTTCATTAATAGGGTAGTTTAATCTGTTAGCTAGCTTGTAATCAGGTAGGAAATTCAGCTTTCAGTATTCTTGTTGCAACAGCGGAAAGTGTTTGGTTTATTGACAGTGTAGGATGCGAAGCTCATTAAGAAATGAAAACCCATTAATTCTACAGCAAGATCTGCATAATTTCCTTTTTTATTTAATTTTTTGTTTTTGCTGATGATGCAGCCAATATTATGTAAATAGAAATGTTGATCCAATATCAGATGGGTTCTCGGCAGGGTGAAGTCTTTGAATGGTAGTAATGCCTTATGTAATATATAGTGGTTCCACGTTTTGGTCCCACCTCTCTTTCTTTTTTCAACCGAGCTTAGTATTTTACCAGTTGAGCTATTGTTAATAGTCATGCTTTAAATTTTTTATCTAACAATAATCTGAAAGTGTGGGGGATAAAAGAATCAAACAAGAAAGTATAAGACAAAAAGACGTGACATCATTCAGTACAAGGATACTCTCCGCATAGCTACTATAACTCTTGATCTGAAATCCTGGGCAAGTACCTAGAGATTAGCTGATTTTTGCTCCTCAGATCTGCTTCAACTTTGGTGTGATGCAACTGGGTTTCACTCGGGGATCTGGAAGATTTTGTGAAACAGAACTTAATTGTCTTCTGGTAAGAATATTCAAATTAGGATCGTCAGTTATAACCCTAGCTTGACTGTTGTTTTTCTAGGCATTGCAGAACTTATTGCAAAGTTACACTGTACACTATTTGGTATATCCTTTAAAAAGGCTGGTTGCAAACCCAAATCAAACTGATATCATTCTTTAAATGATACTAGTAGTAAGTATCTGATGAATGTCTGTGCATATAGTCTGACTCTTAGGATTGTTTATGCAATACAAGGAACTTTAAGAACCAATAGGATTTTGTGTGGCTATATTGATTATCAGTGTGACCACCTTTGATTATTAATTTATGCGGGGGTATAAATTTGTTTATTGTATGGATTTTTTGCACCACTGCTATCCTTCTGCTAGAACTAAGGTAATAAATTATAAAGTTCATTTTGTTGCTAGTTTTTTTCTATACTAATCTGCATTTGTTAGAAGTTCATAGATTCAGGTTGTTTACTTTTACATTATTGGGACAAAATTCAGCCTGTTTGAATTTGTTTTTTGATATAAGGGAAGCCAGTTTTCTATGCGAATGTGCTGGTGTTTTGCGTCTTCATATCGAAGCATTGTTACTGCTGCCTTATTGAACTATTGACAAAGTTTTCTAGCAATTTATAATTATAAATCATGCTCATGACCGTAGCTGTTTTTGGCATTTGTTTGGAATGTTTTCTTTGGCTATGCGACCTGAAACAACCTCTAAAACTTGCATTATTAAAAAACAGTAGCTTAGAATGCTACATATATGGCTATACGTCATGAGCTCAATCTTTCCTGCTGCCTGTAAATCACCTCATCTCTTTACAAGCGGCTAAAGTTTCTAAGTAACCTGGAAAAGTTGCACATCATTGTGACTACATGCTGTATTAACTGCTACTGCTGCTATCTCTGCATATTGGTTAATGGATTCCAAGTCTTCACACCCTGAACATTGTCGCAGTTAATTAGGTGTTGTCATATGTTTCTTACAAATGTATTCCTCTACAATGATTGGTTGTATTACAATAACAATGACAGATGTTTTGTTACATTTGTTTTCAGTTTATAAACTGTGGAATATTAGGTGCTGTCATATGCTTCTTATAAGCTTTCTGTTATAATAAAAGAATTTTGCTAGTCTTTCTAATGACGAGGATACGAAGACTGCCACAATTATTTCTTCTGCCATACCAACAGTCTGCGCTTCACCAAAAGATGTTGATGCTGAAAGTTGGCTTTGGAGCTACACCCCCGAGACCTATGTGAAAGTGAAGATGGTTGTGATAAACAGAGAAATCTGTTTCTGAATTGTTTCATCAATTGATATGGAGTCCTCACTATTCTACTTTGTTTATTTTGAGTTCTTACTACTTGATTCAAACGCCTAAGTATTCAAGAGGTAGTTCTTTTGTATGAATCAAGATCTATGTGGACAGACTTGGCTAAAACTAGTATCCACTGCAAACCTCAGGTTTGCGTCTCAGCTGGGTTTAATTCTATAGTGTGGATATTGCTCCTCTACATTTGATTATGAAAGTGCTAAAACAGGATAAGAAGTTCCTTTACATATTATACAACATATTGTTTTTTTGTCTTGTCTATGGCCAGAGAGTTAACCAGTGCCTTCAAGATGAATGTCATATTTCTGGGATCCACTCTTGTGAAAAATTTATATACTACATTATACTATTCTTGGGTGGCAGGGCTGTTTGTCTGGTATGTCTGCATTATACAGCATCAGAAAAATGATTTTTTCTGATTTGTCTGTATTATACTATATAATATTCTTGCTGCTTGATCTGATGGTTTGTTTGCTGCTTGATCTGATGGGTGGCAGGGCTGGTCAGGCATTGACAAGCCCCATAGGATATTTTTCGGTCATTTATTGAGGTCGTCCTAGTGGTGTAACACCCCAACTACAACCATATACTTAACAACACATTGCAGCAGAAAACTTAACTCATCACATTACTTAACCCAATGGTGTTACATGCCGTTAACCACCCACGTGGCTAACAAGGCTATTACATAACATTGTATCGGTCTGATGGACTAGATTCCCGAGCGACTACACATTACTGTCCCTTTCCACTAACAACAACAACAACAATACCTTTCAACTGTACCGAGTATTCACAAACTAATGTCGATAACAATTTCGGTCTTACTACACCTACTATACATATATAACTTAAATGATTGCCCATGTACAACGCTACCCCGTCCTACTCTCGAACAGCTTCCAGCTCCTTGTACCTGAAATAGGAAAATAAGAGAAAAGGGTAGCCCCCAGGGCTCAGCACTTTGCTGGTATGGTATGGTAATCCCCCAGCCCGCATGCTACCGGGCCACACACAACTTGTAACACCCCAACTCAATCCAGATGTGGTCTCGCAACTTAACAGTATATATATAAACATGTCACAGCGGAATTCTTTACAATCCAGGACCTTGCCACGGTCTGACTACAGAACATACCGAACATTAGTACATAACAACCTTAACCAAATACATAATCTTCTTACAATCCTCTCACATCCTATACATCTTACTAACTCAATTGCCATACGAGTGTACATGCACAACTCGTAGGCCACACTTAGTCCTTAACACTTCTACTCCTTCTTACTCTCGCGACAGCCGCCTCCTGATGTTCACCTGTGTAGAAAAAAAAAGCCCCCGAGGGGGTCAGCACGAATGCTGGTACGATCCTCTCATGGCCCCTAAGCTAACGTGGCTACGACGACTAATTGTCGATAGCATGGAGGTTGATTAGATGCACAACATAATAGAAAGTGCAGTAAACAACAACTCAGATATGAACAATCAAAGTTCACACACAATGAACGACTTAAATGCGTTCGCTTAATTAGAGAGTTAATTATTCAACTCCTTAAGTAATGTTCCCTCTTAAACTTAGTCCATCCTTATCTCACCTCAATCTTAGTCTTATCTTAACCTTAGAAACAACCATCCTTTAATAAGGAGTGGATGTAGCTTATCTTAATCTTAATAATACAAAACCATCCTCTAAAAAGGAATGGTTGCAAACTTACCTTAACCTTACCTTAATCTAATAATACAAATCATCCTTTAAAAAGGAATGATTGTAACTTATTAATCTTAACTTAATCTTAATCTTAATAATACAAATCATCCTTTAAAAGGAATGATTGTAACTTATCTTAATCTTAACTTAATCTTAATAATACAAATCATCCTTAAAAAGGAATGATTGTAACTTATCTTAATCTTAACTTATTCTCAGAATACAAACCGTTCCTGAGGGGAATGGTTGTAGCCTAAGTCCAAACCTGGGATTTAGGTGATCCCACCACACCATCTTAATGCCACCTACCCTGGACGGGAATCCAGCATAGCTGAGCCGGCAACCGGCCCTAGGCTACAAGTCCGAAGACAAGTCCTTAAGCGGAGGGCGAATCTGATTCAGATACCGTCCCCCTTTTTCCTTAGCATGCATGACCGGAGATCGGTCCCGGGTTTCCTCACTCAAGTTCCAGTTAGTAATAGTCTCAAGACCATGTTTGTTGGTTAACCTCTTTCGGTTCATATCGTCCCTTATTAGGGGCGTTCCTTAGTCTCACTCAATTCTTACTAAACATTGGTTAGTAAGTTCTCACGGTATGTTGTGTTAGTTTTCAAACATCACACAACCATACAATAAATATAATATATTCCGGTTGCATGCTTTATCTGTTTAGTGAGCACACAAAAACAAATAGCACACAAGCCGAGGGACACCTCGTTAGCAAGCAGGTCACAAGAGAACTGTACCGTTCACCGTTGGCCGTTCAGTTGCTTAATCTCTTCCGGAGTCCAATTTCCAAGTCCTAAAACATTCATTCAGTTTTAGGTTGTTATCACTTAACTCAATTCAACTTACTTATCTTACTTAACTTACTTAACCCTTAATGACTCCAACCTAACACCTCTTAAATCTTACAACTAATCTTACAAACTTAATCTTAAACTTTTAAGTTTATTCTTAACTTAATCCCTTAAGTCTTTATACCTCTAATCATCATTGCCCCCTTAATGGGGTACCATTAATACCACTAAACTCTCTTAGGGTTTCTTCTTTTTTTTTTTATGGTCCGACCGACCGACCCACCGACCGACCCACCCCCTGGGTAGGTCGGCTGCAGAAAACATCCAACTTCACAGTTTCAGCCCGACCGACCCAGACTGGGGTCGGTCCCCTGGGTAGGTCGGCTGCAGAAACTTCCCATACATTGTCAAACTTTCTCCAAATTTTTCCTCAAGCCTTCTAATGTGTTCTAACATCATTTGGCACATCAAACACAACTTATAACCTCCACCAAACTCATTAAAACAACTTCCAAAGACCTTCTCAAACATTTGCTCAATTCTTACAAACACTCCTAACACTTATCATATAATTCCTTACATTACCAACTTGTATCTTTACAAAACTTCAACCAACCCAAGTGTTCCCTCCTTAACAGTTTGGGCACTTCATAAACATTATTTTCCATCTCAGGTCATTTACCAAAACTTCCTCAAGTCATCTTACATAACCATGAACAAATTCCTCTCTTTCCATTTGTTACTCATCATTCCTAAAACTCTTGGGCATACCTAAACATTCTTGTCATCCTCTTAGCACCTTAACCTTGTTCTTCTTTACCTTAACTATACTACACCCTCCTTGGACATTTCCACCTCCTTTACTCACTTACTCACCATTCTCACGATCATACGCTCTTTTACATTCCTAGTCATTTTCCTTGATGACTTACAACATCCTCCTACCTTTTTCACTTCCATCACCCAAGTCCTCACATTACCATTCAACTAACCCTACTAATCCACCACTAACATCACACTGTTACCAAACTTCCCGAACTCTCATTGTTCTTCTCTTAGTCATACCTAAATCATCTCAAAGCATTATACATCATTTCCTTAAAACTTATGCACAAGTCTACATTCCTCACATCATGATTTTGGTGTGTTTAGTACACTCGCCAGTCCTCTAATTCCTCCTAGACATCTCTAGGTCACTCTAACCTCAAGAACTTCTTAGTTAACTCATTTCCACCCAATTTTTCTTTTCATGCTCCCTAGTAAGCCCTAGGGCATATTAACTCACCACCACCACTTAAACACTTTGTTTTCTACTCAAATTTCGCCATAGCTCCTCTAGTATATTATCATGCCCAAACACATTATTTTCCTCACTCAACCATCTCATTCACAACAAACTCAATATATTGCAATAATCTTAAATTGCATAGCACTAAGGCTCTTAAATGACATGGCTCTTAGGCCCTAATAACTTAAACTTAAACACTGAATTTCCACATATAAAAGCTTTCACCTGCAAATACACCCATCAATCTCATATAGTTATAATGTTCTTAAAACTCATCTTAAACTTATTACTAACTCATTTCCTTTGGCTCCTTAGTCACAAGTTCTTCAGCTTATTTAAGTCTTTTTCTTAGGTTATATAACCCAATACACAATGTAAGCTCTAACACACATTGTATCCACCTAAACTCATCCCTTAAAACTTAAACCACCATTAGGTAAGCATTTACTTGTTTTTCGAGATCTCCTCACACTTTTCTCCTGGGTATTCTAACTTCTTTTTTTTTTGGTTCCTAACCCAGTACTAATTAGCATTGTATCCACCTGTCTCTAATCAGTACATTGACCCTTTTTCTCTCAATTCTATCTTTTGGCCACCCACTTAGATTTCCTTGCAATGTTCTAATCAATATACATTGACTCTATGAGTGCTAAATAATACACTAACCTTAAGGAATCATTCCTAGGTTAAAAATGTGTTTTAAAGCTTAAAAGTGTGTGTTTACCTTTGAATTTGGAATGCTTTCATAATGAAGCAAGGCAAGACCTCCTCATGTCTTTGAGAATAGAATCAAGCTAGAACAAGAGTAAAACAAGCCATCTTAAGAGGCAAATTTTCGGCCATATATGAAAAAATGAGGAAAGTGGATTTTTCTTTCACTTTCCTTACCTGAATGAATGAAGAACCAAATGAGCTCTTCAAACTTGATTTTCCCCCTTCAATGGAGTTTCTCCATGGCACCAAAATTGAGCTTTTAAAGATTTTAAAAGATAGAATGAAAGAGCTTGCTCTAACTAAGAGTAATCTATGCTCACTTTTTGATTTGGAGCTAAAATGAGTATTTGGTGAGCAAATGAAGATGGAGGTGCCATGGCTGGATAAAGAACGGTTTTGGAGCAGAGAGGGGAGGAATAAAACGTTGGTGAAGGTGTGAAATGAAGAAGAGAGGAGAGAGAGAAGGTATAAGAAGATATTTGCTTTTAAAAAGGTAAATAGTCTTTTTCCTCTTTATTTCCTCTTCTTTTCTTATTTGATGAAGCCTAAGGTGACTCATCACCTTAAAACCGTCCCCCCCTTAGTATTTAACATACATAAGGCCTTGTTTGGCCATTTAGCTAATTAAGGTTGACTTAAGTCAAAACTAGCACTGTTTGAGCACTATTCACTAATTAGTGCACATATTCGGGAAATTTTGGTTTCCCATTGATTTAGGCTTCCTAATGTGATACTAATTAGTACACATGTTGATTAAAGAGTAATGATGGACATTTAGCCACTCAAAACTCAATTCTAAGACAATTTCTCAAAAATGTGCTTTAAGACTTCTTAAAGCACATTTTGTGTTTTACTTGTTTTCAAGCTTGGTTTTCTTTGCTAATTGATTTAAAATGTCCATTATCATTACTAAAGTCTTATAATGGTATTTGGGTGCTAATCAAAGTCACTCCAAGCTTAGAGCACGTTTTTGCCCTGATTGCCCTTAAGGCACTTTCTTGTGTTTTCCTTGGTTTAAATTGTCTACCAATCTTTCTAAGGCATATTCTAGCCTTACTACATCATAATTTGATGTTCACTTAGCATACTTAGGTTTGGGGTATTTCAATCTACCCCCCTTAAAAGAACTTTGTCCCCAAAGTTCCCATGCATCTTATCTCATTAGAATACATGTCTTACCTCATTCCTTAGATCATATAGATCATACTTACGTATACTTAATCTCATTGGTCATTGGATCCACCATATTCTTATACTTAAATATCACACAACATGCTTAAGCATGTATAGCACTCAAAATTCTCCTTTTCTTTTGATGATTAAAACATTCACATAACTTCCAACGTATTCCCATGTCACCGGTCCGTAGACAATGGCTCATTCGTCCTCGTCACCATGGGCCAGATACAAAACACCTGCTCTCCCCATGTCACCGGTTCGAAGACAAAGGCTCGTGCGTCCTCGACTTCATGGGCGAGACTCAGTAAAAAGGTAATCCTTTTTACGAGGTCATGTGAGGAATAATTCCTCTAATTAAAAATACAAGCAACTCCAATTTCATTTTATCCTAAGGCCTCTATTCTTAGTGTGATTTAATTGTGACCACTGGTAGGGAGTTTCAGGAATCATCCAACCCTGATGTGATCAGCATCAGTGTAGAACTATCCTTCCACCCCAATTTGTGTTCGGTTCCCTTGATCCCTAGAAAATCAAGTTCCACCTCCCACGTCATTTTCAAACATCCAAATAATTCACTCATGTCCAATTTTCTATCTTTTTAGTTCTTCTAATCATAATCAATTCATCTCCAAAGTATGGACTCATTCCATCTAACATTCCCAATTCATCTCTTAGTAATTACCTCAGACTTAAATTCCTACTAAATTCTATATCAGTCTCATACCAACTTCCACTGTCTCATACCACATAGCATTACTATTCCTAACCCATAATCATATCAAATTGTATCCCATAATGTTATCTTATTCTTATCTCACACATAGTCTCATATCGACTCATACCTCATATATTCTTATTCTTAAGTCTCCTAATCCTCTTCCTTAATTCCTCTTCCTTAATTCTCTTAACTTGTACTCACACCGGAGTTAACAAGATAAGTACTTAATATGTATGGTATTCACATCTTCTGTGTGCAATAACCATGTTTTATCTCAAAATGTTTATGTAAAACATTCTCAAGTTATTTTGTGCTATGCACACCGTAGTTTATGTACTCAGTACACAAACATACGCTAAGCGGTTTTCGCTCTACCCCCCTTAAAATGGATTACGCCCACGTAATCAACATTACATGATCTTTGAACATAAGTTCAAGATGTATCTATCTTACTTAGAATTCGATCAGGAATGACTTAGTCTCTGTATCGAGGATTCTTAACGGTACTTATACCGTTTCCTTAACTTAGTTTGGTCTAATCTCAAAGTAGTGGTCTGCTAGCTTCCGCTGCGCGACTCTCATAATCTTAGGCTTAATTGTTCAATGGACACGTGTTATATTTATATATACACGGCCTTAATGAGTTGTAACTCCTCTATCCATTCTCCTTGAAGATCTTACGCTCATAATCTTAGTATTTTCTCGAATGTCTAAATTGTTCTCCCCAACTGACCTTTGGTCTGAGGATGATTCTTAGTCTGAAACTACTGTTTAGTGCATATCGCGCTTACAGTCTTAATTCCTTACATTTAAGACATATCCAATGTCTGTACTTAACAATCCGTGCTTTCGCACTTCATAGTCCTTAATTATTTGTTCTCTAGTTCCTCTGTGTTGCTGGTTCAACTGAATTCTTCTCCTCGACTGTTGTGGTAGTAGCTGTTCTTGTCTGATCTTGCGTCGTTGTCCGTGGTACGGAGTCGACTACCTCCCGTGTTCCTTACACCATTTGTTACATGCATGGGTACCTTACTGGTACATTACTACTTACCCAACTAACTCATAAATGAGCGTGTCAGGCCTGCAAGCCCCTGTGGGGTGCAGTCGTCCCACGTCTCGTTTTAGTAAACTCATAGTGTCCGTCACACGTTTAGCTATTGCTAATTATGAAGTATTCTGTTGTCGATCTCCTCTTTCATCGTTCCATAATAACATTTATTGTTCTTCTTGAAGTCAATCAAGGAAGTCCATTTACTGTGTTCTTGGGTATGGTATGCTCTAGCTTCTTCCTGTATCCGTATTGATTCGGTCACTTAATATCTGAGATCTCTTTCCGTAGAGCCTCTTATCTGTTTTCTCATATTTATGCTACTAGGAATGCACTTCTAGTTCCTTAAGGAATGGATAGTGTGCTTCCTGTGAAATCTTACCTAACGAGGTCCAGACTACTGGCATCAATGCACAGCTCGTCTACCATCTTATTTCCTTACTTATACTGGTCTTAACTCATAAATCTAATTGCCTCAGTGTCAATATTTGACGGCTCATACATAATGGTCGCCTTACCGCGCACCATGACTTAATCCACTTATCTAACTATTGTACTCACGACTACCACTATCATGGTAGTTTGCCCTACCATGTTGCCCATTAGTGGCGCAACCTCTTATTCACTGGTTGTAATGCCTTACCTTATACTCAATCCCTTCTTGGTGTAAACACACTGGGAGTTCTCTCATTCCGGTATTGGCGGTTGTCGTACCGTGTTGTAAAATAGTTGACTCTTGATATGAAGATGTTATGCTCCAATCTCAGATTCGTAAGTAGGCTAATTTCTTTCGCTTTCTTTCATCCTAGTGATGTTATCTACCATGTAGTTTAACTGGTTACTGAAGAAGTCATCCACTGAATCACAAGCTCTTCTGAGCATTGATTAATTGACATGCCATAATGTGCAGTCACCATGTTATCTCTGACCATTACTAATTCTTACATCCTGGGTGTTGGATATGGGGTCTATCTGTGCAACCTTCCTTATTATTCTAGTGTATCTGGTATGTTCTAAGGTAATCTCAAGGTTCATAGTTTCCATTTTCTAAATAAAGTGTATTTTATCTCTAATATGTGAAAGCCTTTTGAGGGGTTCATTCCCACTCATGGCCTCACAACAAGGAGAGGTATCCCCACCCTAAAAGTATGGTTCGTTCTCCGCTCCTGTCCTTAGATTATCTCAATATTCTCATTGGTACCCTTTCTTGGTAATGTTCTTCCCAATCTAAGTTATAGGTTGGTAACCGTTCATATCTACAAATTGTAGTCCCTTCGTGGCTTAAACAAGCTCTCTTATAACTTATTGCGCCTCGGGCTCTGATGTGGTTAACATCCTTGGCTCGTAGGCTCTTAATGCTTAATGTCTCAGCTCATTATTTGTACTCTTACTCATCTACAGGTCATCCCTATAAGATTCTGGTTCTTTGAGCACTATCCACCGTTAGGTTACATACTAAATGTAGCATCGGTTTCATGATAAGTTGCTGCATCCTGCTTCCTGCTAGGGAAGTTGTTCAGGTGATCTGAGGTTACTTAATGTCTTTGACAACGCTGTCATTTTACTAGACTTATGTCTTTTAATAGTCAAGGTTAGGTTCGTATTAGGCGTTCGCCTTAAGGTGTCCAAGTTGGATATAATCCTGTTATCTTATACTCCCATCTCAACGCTCGTTCAACTTCCGTTGACTATGCCCCCGTTGATGATCAATCATACTTGGTGTTAATGAGTTAGACAAACAGTACTAACTGTCATTCATCAGTTTGCTCGGCTCGACTATGCCCGCTCTGTGGGGGTAGTCCTCCGGGCTTTCCTTTTCCAGGTTGTACGTCTTTAATCCTCAGTAGGTTATAGCTTATGTTTATTCTCATTTACCCTTGTCTCTTGGGTTTTCCAACATCTTCATTGAAGAATGTTGTATTGGTATCCTTAATGGTCACTCTGGGAATCTTATCCCGTTTTCGTTGTAAGTCGATGCTTCAAAAAATCTCAATAGTATCTTATAATACATCCCTTGTATATCGTTGCTTATATAGCGTTTTTGCTCGCATTACCGAGCGATCTCTTAGGTTTTCCCCTTTGGATCCGGGTTGGTGTTCTTACTGCTGTCGGTTGTTGTTGTACTGTTGCTAACATCCATATGGTCTAATATTATGTCCAAGTTCTGCTCCCGGCTGACTGATGTGTCACCTCATCTCATCATGGTCAGGTTGTCGGGCCTTTCCATGGTCTTATTTTTCTGTTCTTATGGATTACGATCCGGTATTAATATGTGCTACAACTGTAGCGTTCTCCTATTTATCCATGATGGCTTTCCGTGTAGCTTAACGTGGTAGCACTTGCTATGGCAAGTGCGCCATGCAGATGGGCTATTGGTGCAAGGTACATTATAGCGATACTTCCTTCTAATTTCCATGTAATTGGTAGTCCTCGGGACTCCTTCGATAATCCCTTATTTTGGATAACGACCATCGGGCAGTTTCCTTGTTGTTTGATAGTACTATCATCTAATAGGGCGTTCCTCTTTCTGAGGGAACCCCTTAATATTTCTTATGTCTTAATCCTCGCTCCTGTCTCCACACATTTTGTTGTGGTTCTCAGTAATGATTCTCCTTTAGGCACTACTTCGTAGCCCTATTTCGGTATACAATTTATATGAGTTCCTATCGTCGTCCGCATTATGTTGGCCAGGTTTGTAACTTTTCATTATATGGGGTTTGGAGTTCCCATTTCTAACCGGACTTTCCAGTAATCTCAATCCTCATGATTTGTATTATCCCACTGTTATGCTCACTCGGACCGCTGTCCGGTACTCATGTCTCTTATAATTTCCTTATCCATTGCACGCGTAGTGCTTTCCTTACCATTGGTATCGCGGGTTATTTCGACTGCGTAGCATGTCGACCCTGTTGCCGGTAATTCCGTTCCCTTACTGATAGTATTCCATAGGTAGCGCTTGTTTCTCTGTTGCGCTCCATGAAAACCTCCAAGTTCTCCATAACTGTTGTACAACAATTGTTTCTCGTATTGCTTACTGTTAGCTAACTGCCAGACCGGTTTCCCGAGTAAGAGAAGGCTTTCTTCTCTCTGGCGTTTGTTCCACATATTCAGGGTGGGATGTGAAGGGCGGGTCTAGGTACTATGGATGTCCGGTAAGCACCGGGAAGTCCGACTAATGCACCTCTCACTCTATCTCTCAACCCTAACCCATAACTCAATCTCAACCTCAATATTCTCCTAAGTTCGGTATTTCTTGTCTTCAAGCGTAACTACGCTCTGATACCACTTTTTGTAACACCCCAACTCAATCCAGATGTGGTCTCGCAACTTAACATATATATATAAACATGTCACAGCGGAATTCTTTACAATCCAGGACCTTGCCACGGTCTGACTACAGAATATACCGAACATTAGTACATAACAACCTTAACCAATACATAATCTTCTTACAATCCTCTCACATCCTATACATCTTACTAACTCAATTGCCATACGAGTGTACATGCACAACTCGTAGGCCACACTTAGTCCTTAACACTTGTACTCCTTCTTACTCTCGCGACAGCCGCCTCCTGATGTTCACTGTGTAGTAAAAAAAAGCCCCCGAGGGGGTCAGCACGAATGCTGGTACGATCCTCTCATGGCCCCCAAGCTAACGTGGCTACGACGACTAATTGTCGATAGCATGGAGGTTGATTAGATGCACAAAATAATAGAAAGTGCAGTAAACAACAACTCAGATATGAACAATCAAAGTTCACACACAATGAACGACTTAAATGCGTTCCCTTAATTAGAGAGTTAATTATTCAACTCCTTAAGTAATGTTCCCTCTTAAACTTAGTCCATCCTTCTCACCTCAATCTTAGTCTTATCTTAACCTTAGAAACAACCATCCTTTAATAAGGAGTGGATGTAGCTTATCTTAATCTTAATAATACAAACCATCCTCTAAAAAGGAATGGTTGTAACTTACCTTAACCTTACCTTAATCTTAATAAACAAATCATCCTTTAAAAAGGAATGATTGTAACTTATCTTAATCTTAACTTAATCTTAATCTTAATAATACAAATCATCCTTTAAAAAGGAATGATTGTAACTTATCTTAATCTTAACTTAATCTTAATCTTAATAATACAATCATCCTTTAAAAAGGAATGATTGTAACTTATCTTAATCTTAACTTATTCTCAGAATACAAACCTTCCTGGAGGGGAATGGTTGTAGCCTAAGTCCAAACCTGGGATTTAGGTGATCCCACCGCACCATCTTAATGCCACCTACCCTGGACGGGAATCCAGCGTAGCTGAGCCGGCAACCGGCCCTAGGCTACAAGTCCGAAGACAAGTCCTTAAGCGGAGGGCGGATCTGATTCAGATACCGTCCCCCTTTTTCCTTAGCATGCATGACCGGAGATCGGTCCCGGGTTTCCTCACTCAAGTTCCAGTTAGTAATAGTCTCAAGACCATGTTTGTTGGTTAACCTCTTTCGGTTCATATCGTCCCTTATTAGGGGCGTTCCTTAGTCTCACTCAATTTCCTTACTAAACATTGGTTAGTAAGTTCTCACGGTATGTTGTGTTAGTTTTCAAACATCACACAACATACAATAAATATAATATATTCCGGTTGCATGCTTTATCTTGTTTAGTGAGCACACAAAAACAAATAGCACACAAGCCGAGGGACACCTCGTTAGCAAGCAGGTCACAAGAGAACTGTACCGTTCACCGTTGGCCGTTCAGTTGCTTAATCTCTTCCGGAGTCCAATTTCCAAGTCCTAAAACATTCATTCAGTTTTAGGTTGTTAATCACTTAACTCAATTCAACTTACTTATCTTACTTAACTTACTTAACCCTTAATGACTCCAACCTAACACCTCTTAAATCTTACAACTTAATCTTACAAACTTAATCTAAACTTTTAAGTTTATTCTTAACTTAATCCCTTAGTCTTTATACCTCTAATCATCATTGCCCCCTTAATGGGGTACCATTAATACCACTAAACTCTCTTAGGTTTCTTCTTTTTTTTTTTTTATGGTCCGACCGACCCACCGACCGACCCACCCCCTGGGTAGGTCGGCTGCAGAGAACATCCAACTTCACAGTTTCAGCCCGACCGACCCAGACTGGGGTCGGTCCCCTGGGTAGGTCGGCTGCAGAAACTTCCCATACATTGTCAAACTTTCTCCAAATTTTTCCTCAAGCCTTCTAATGTGTTCTAACATCATTTGGCACATCAAACACACCTTATAACCTCCACCAAACTCATTAAAACAACTTCCAAAGACCTTCTCAAACATTTGCTCAATTCTTACAAACACTCCTAACACTTATCATATAATTCCTTACATTACCAACTTGTATCTTTACCAAAACTTCAACCAACCCAAGTGTTCCCTCCTTAACAGTTTGGGCACTTCATAAACATTATTTTCCATCTTCAGTTCATTTACCAAAACTTCCTCAAGTCATCTTACATAACCATGAACAAATTCCTCTCTTTTCCATTTGTTACTCATCATTCCTAAACTCTTGGCATACCTAAACATTTCTTGTCATCCTCTTAGCACCTTAACCTTGTTCTTCTTTACCTTAACTATACTACACCCTCCTTGGACATTTCCACCTCCTTTTACTCACTTACTCACCATTCTCACGATCATACGCTCTTTTACATTCCTAGTCATTTTCCTTGATGACTTACAACATCCTCCTACCTTTTCACTTCCATCACCCAAGTCCTCACATTACCATTCAACTAAACCCTACTAATCCACCACTAACATCACCACCTCTTACACAACTTCCCAAACTCTCATTGTCTTCTCTTAGTTCATACCTAAATCATCTCAAAGCATTATACATCATTTCCTTAAAACTTATGCACAAGTCTTACATTCCTCACATCATGATTTTGGTGTGTTTAGTACACTCGCCAGTCCTCTAATTCCTCCTAGACATCTCTAGGTCACTCTAAACCTCAAGAACTCCTTAGTTAACTCATTTCCACCCAATTTTTCTTTTCATGCTCCCTAGTAAACCCTAGGCATATTAACTCACCACCACCACTTAAACACTTTGTTTTTTACTCAAATTTCGCCATAGCTCCTCTAGTATATTATCATGCCCAAACACATTATTTTCCTCACTCAACCATCTCATTCACAACAACTCAATATTGGCAATAATCTAAATTGTATAGCACTAAGGCTCTTAAATGACATGGCTCTTAGGCCCTTAAATAACTTAAACTTAAACACTGAATTTCCCACATATAAAAGCTTTCAACCTGCAAATACACCCATCAATCTCATAGTAGTTATAATGTTCTTAAAACTCATCTTAAACTTATATTACTAACTCATTTCCTTTGGCTCCTTAGTCACAAGTTCTCAAGCTTATTTAAGTTCTTTTTCTTAGGTTATATAACCCAATACACAATGTAAGCTCTAAGCCACATTGGTATCCACCTAAACTCATCCCTTAAAACTTAAACCACCATTAGGTAAGCATTTTACCTTGTTTTTTTCCGAGCTTCTCCTCACACTTTTCTCCTTGGTTTCCTTGCTTAGTTTTGGCCACCCACTTAGATTTCCTTGCCAATGTTCTAATCAATATACATTGACTCTCATGAGTGCTAAATAATACACTAACCTTAAGGAATCATTCCTAGGTTAAAATGTGTTTTAAGCTTAAAAGTGTGTGTTTACCTTTGAATTTTGGAATGGCTTTCATAATGAAGCAAGGCAAGACCTCCTCATGTCTTTGGAGAATAGAATCAAGCTAGAACAAGAGTAAAACAAGCCATCTTAAGAGGCAAATTTTCGGCCATATATGAAAAATGGAGGAAAGTTGATTTTTCTTTCACTTTCCTTACCTTGAATGAATGAAGAACCAAATGAGCTCTTCAAACTTGATTTTCCCCCTTCAATGGAGTTTCTCCATGGCACCAAAATTGAGCTTTTAAAGATTTGAAAAGATAGAATGAAAGAGCTTGCTCTAACTAAGAGTAATCTATGCTCACTTTTTGATTTGGAGCTAAAATGAGTATTTGGTGAGCAAATGAAGATGGAGGTGCCATGGCTGGATAAAGAACGGTTTTGGAGCAGAGAGGGGAGGAATAAAACGTTGGTGAAGGTGTGAAATGAAGAAGAGAGGAGAGAGAAGGTATAAGAAGATATTTTGCTTTTAAAAGGTAAATAGTCTTTTTCCTCTTTATTTCCTCTTCTTTTCTTATTTGTGAAGCCTAAGGTGACTCATCACCTTAAAACCGTCCCCCCCTTAGTATTTAACATACATAAGGCCTTGTTTGGCCATTTAGCTAATTAAGGTTGACTTAAGTCAAAACTAGCACTGTTTGAGCACTATTCACTAATTAGTGCACATATTCGGGAAATTTTTGGTTTCCCATTGATTTAGGCTTCCTAATGTGATACTAATTAGTACACATGTTGATTAAAGAGTAATGATGGACATTTAGCCACTCAAAACTCAATTCTAAGACAATTTCTCAAAAATGTGCTTTAAGACTTCTTAAAGCACATTTTGTGTTTTAACTTGTTTTCAAGCTTGGTTTTCTTTGCTAATTGATTTAAAATGTCCATTATCATATTACTAAAGTCTTATAATGGTATTTGGGTGCTAATCAAAGTCACTCCAAGCTTAGAGCACGTTTTTCCCTGATTGCCCTTAAGGCACTTTCTTGTGTTTTCCTTGGTTTAAATTGTCTACCAATCTTTCTAAGGCATATTCTAGCCTTATACATCATAATTTGATGTTCACTTAGCATACTTAGGTTTGGGGTATTTCACAACTATTTGTCGTCTTAGCATGCGGTTGATTTTACTTGAATCATGCATGTAAACTACAAATACACAACACATTACACTGCACAACAATGGCTCATTAAAACAGCCAATACAACTACACTTAACAAATCACTCATTGTGATCTTTAACCCCTAGAGAGTGTTTCTCCTTTAACGGAGCTATTTCCTTAATAGACGACACATACCCACCAATCGGGTTATCCTTAGACGCCTCTTACAATAAACTGGAATTCATATCCATAATCCACATACTCCACATCTTAACAACATATCACATCACATCGCAATAAGAAATGCAGCACAACAATAATACATAACATAACGGGAACAGTTCCCTTTATGAACCGGCCCATACATAGTCAGTTCACTTGTAGCCTAGAGAATGTTGCCAGTCTCATGATAAGCTCGTTACATAACTCGTTACCATCTCGTTAAATGAACGGATAACTTAACACAAGGTGCCTCGGATGTAGTGACCCAAGCACACCGAACAAACATAAACATAGTATGCCCTGTGGCCCGACGTGAGTCAGTAAAATAGCCTTGGTTAAGCTAAAGGGAAGGTTGGAAACCAAATTGGAAAACAACCATAACATATAGAGAGGATCGAACCTGATATGACAATGACCCCCATACTCACACGCGTGGCCGGAACAGACCGGACTCCTCACTTCCCCCGTTAGCACTTGTTAGTAGTTCAACATTGAACTCAAATAACAAATCACAAACATTGGGTTAAGTCTTGTTAGACACACACACAAGGGAAGGGAGAGTCATACATTCACACACAAACATCACACACAAACATCCACCTAACTCACGCATAGCCGTGGTTAGAACGTTCCTTAGGCCGGAAACGTTATCACCGGATACCGTTCTCTTACGTTTACCTAATAGTGGTTAACTAGCCCTTCATGCACATTCGAGGTTACCGGTATCGGCATGTAAACACACAACAACAATAACGACTGTAAACTTGTTTCATGATTTATCTTATAACGTGGCAAACATACAGAAAAACACATTGGCATACAAGCCGGTGTAATCCGGTAGGACACAGGTTGCAAGAAAACCATACCTGTCGCCGGAGTCCACTCTATCATGTCCACTTATGTTCCTCGAGTAATTCTCGAACAACTGATAATATTACATGTACTTTTATTAACATCGGGGTAACATGATTGTTTAAATTCTAATGCTCATAACTTATCCCCGTTAACTTAGTTAAATAACTTCACATTTTAACTCGTTTTACTTTTACATTTTAATACAACTTTTCCCCCACTAAATCGTCATTATAACTCACTTAACATTTCCTTAACAATCTTATAACATCATTACTTAATAATCCCCATCATCCTATAACCTTAAACAATGTTTTTGGTCCATACAGCGCCTTGTCCGAACTTGTGTCCGGACTTCCCAAGTTCGGACACTGTTCGAGGCTCAAATGGGTGTAAATAGACGACTGTCCGAACATGCGTCCGAGCTTCCAAAGTTCGGACGTTGTTCGAGGCCAAAACAGAATATATAAATAGGTGTGTCCGAACTTCCAAATTCGGACGGTAGTTCAGACACTGGTCGAAGTTCAGGTGACTTACGCGCAACAGGGCATGTCCGAACGTCCATGTTCGGACGGTAGTTCGGACGTGCCCAAACTCCATTTTCTATACCTTAAACACTTACTCATTTCTTGCCTAAATGCTCAATACTCTTAATACTTCCCCCTTAGGTTTATAGCATGTTCCCCACTATATTTAGCCCACCAAAAATACTTCATGTCCTTCCAAGAATTTTCTTCACAAGTTCAAACATCTTCCATACCTAAACATCATTTCCTCCTTGTACATCAAACATTACCTAAACCTTAACAAACTCCTCCAAGACTTTAGTACATCCCAAAACACCCATTGGATTTCTAGAAATTCCAAGATAGTGCTTAAATCCTTTTTGCCTTCTAAAACACCTTAATGCACCTTTCTTTCCCTAGTAAAACACTTAATCATTCTCAACGCTTCCAAACTCACCAAAACTCTTTTTAAACACTTAGAACTTCTTATACATTATCTAATTTTAACATGGGTTCTTCTAGCACATTGCTATACCAAAGCACATAGCTTTCACCATTAGACATTCAAGAACACCTAAAATCCATCAAGAGTATTCTCACACACACACTTAGGTTCTCACCCTTTCACAACCAAAAACACTTAATCACTTAATACACATTCCTTACACACAAACATATTGTTTTTTCCTCCTTTAACCATCCAAGACACTCATCTTCACAAAGAATGTTCTTTACACACATCTAAATCCTTAACTACACTACATCACAATATAGTGCATAAAATTAAATTGCTTGGCACTTAGGCCCTTAAATTGCATAAACCTTAAACACTGAATTTCCCTCATAATATATTGCCTTTGACCTGCAAATACACTCAACATCACATATGCCCTTTAATAATCTCCTTAAGAACAATTCACTAGCTCTTTTCCCATTGACTCATTAGGTATTTTATTAAGCAAATCAAGCTCATTTTCCCTAAGGCATTTAAACCACATTGAGATAGTTTGTTTACCTCTTTTCTTCAAGATTTTTACTTGAACACTCTTGTTCTTCCTTGTTTGGAAATCGGCAAGAGGACTTGGTTACTTGTCAATGTTCTAATCAATACACAAGTAAAACCAATGAGCATTCCAGCTTCATGCTTAAACTCATTTACAAACCCTAGGTCATATATATTGTCTTTGCACATAAGGATAGTTATTTTACCTTGGAAACAAAAGAGAGCTTGAATAAGCATCAAGAGAGGACTCCTCCTTGTCCTTTGAAGATTGAAATGGAGCTATGAAAGAACAAGAAGATGAAGGCACCATAAGTGTGATTTTCGGCCACACACTAAAACAAGAGGAAACATTGATTTTCTTTGACTTTCCTTACCTCTAAGAACAAAGAGAGAAAAACAATGAAATTCTATTCTCCAACAGTGATCTTTCCTGAACTCTTGAAGCAAAGGAGAATGACAAGGCATGAAAGGTGAGCTCAAGCTCCAACAATGGTGAATCTTCATGGCACCTAAATGGAGTTCTTGAAGATTTGAAAGAGAGAATGTAGAGCTTGGCCTAACTAAGACAAATATGGTCTTAGAATTTGATTTGGTATATGGAGCTAGGAATTACAAGCATTCAAAGATGGAGTAGTTGTGTGGGCTGTAGCAAACCGAGAATGAGAAGGGAGAAGAGAGGTTGGAGACCGTGTGAAATGAAGAAGGAAGGAAGGAAATGAGGAGGAAGCTTGCTTTTGGAGATTTTTATGCTAAAAGTAAATAGTAACCATGCTTTATTACTTTTCTTGTTTATTTGATTGGTCAAGTGTGGTGAGTCACACATGAAAAATCGGCCCCCTTTACATAATAGGGCATATCATGGTCTTTGTTGACCAACTAACTTACTTATATTGACTTATGTCATAAACTAGCATACTTTAGTTACTGTTCACAAAAACAAGGCACATAGTTGTGAAATGTTTGATTTCCCATTGATTTAGACTTCCAAATGTGATACTAAGTAGTACACATGTTAATTAAAGAGTAATGATGGACATTTAGCCATTCAAAACTCATTTACGAGACAATTTTTCAAAAATGTGCTTTAAGACTCCTTAAAGCACATTTTGTTTTTAACTTGTTTTCAAGCTTGGGTTTCTTTGGTAATTGGTTTAATATGTTCATTACATATTTATAAGGTATAGGTATGACCTTTAGGTCTTATACAAATTTATCCCAAGCTTAGAGCACATTTTCGCCCATATTGACTTTAAGGTATCTATTTATGTTTTGTTTGGTTTAATTGTCTACCAAGGTTTCCTAAGGACTTATTTAGCCTTATTAAATCATAATTGAATGTTATAAAGTCTTGGTAGGTTCTTTGGGTCCCAACCAAGTTCACTCCAAGCTTAGAGCATGTTTTTGCTTAAACTGTATTTATGGTACTTTATTGTTCTTACCATGGTTTAAATTATACACTGATGTTTCTAAGGCACTTTTTAGCCTTTAAATATCATATTTTAGTAGTTAAACAACATATCAAGGTTTGGGGTATTTCAATCTACCCCCCTTAAAAGAACTTCGTCCTCGAAGTTCACACTTCCCACACATTATTTGGGTTCAAACACGGGGATCACTTGGAAATAAACTTCCATAACCAAACATACTTTACATCACAACCTCGGACTTAACGGTCCGGGTACATATACACGTCCATACATAACATAACATCACATAACATAACATACTTACATGATAACCTCGGACTCAATGGTCCGGGTATCTTAACAACATTTGCACATACATAACAACCCTTAGACTCTTGGGTCTGGGTAACGTAACAACATTTAGACTCATAGGTCTTGATAACATACACTTTTGGAACTCAAGGTCAAAATAATATTTATTACACATACCACACAACATGTCTTAGCATGTATGGCAACCAAAATATCTTTTACATATACTGTGATCCCGCAGAACCGGTCGCGATGGACACCTTCCGTCCCCGTTCCTTTGGGAGATCAAAACAATCACTTAAATTTGAAATTTTCCTTGTGAGGTTAAGTAAGAGAACTTTAATTATGTAAAGTATCTATCGACGTTTTATAAATACCAATTCAAAATCCTTTTGAAAACACATACAACTCCAAGTCCAACTTATGCTCTTTGCTTCTTCTCTTAGCGTGGTTAGTTGTGACCACTCAAGGGAGCTTCAAGAATCATCCAACCCTGATGTGATCAGCACCAGTGTTGAACCATCCTTCCGCCCCAATTTGTGTTCGGCTTCCTTGATCTCATGAAATCAAGTTTCACCTCCCACTTCAATTTCAAGCATCAAGTAAATCACTCATTTCCAATTTTCTATCTTTTTAATCATTCTAATCATGATCATAACATCTCCAAGGGATAGAACTTCGTCTATTAGTTATTTCCATTCACTTTTAATCAAGTTACCTAGGGAATCTAATTCTCACTAGGTTCTATGTCGGTTTCATACCCTTTCATGAATCACTATATTACATATATACATATACTTTATCAAAATACAACACACAGTTTCACATTTAGTGTCATATGAACATATAATGTCGGGGTTTTAGTTCCCGGGAGTTTCTCTACTCCCCACACTTGTACTATCACACACAACTGTTAACAAATAAACACACTTATCACAATGGTATTCGCATCTTCTGTGCGCAATTACCACAATTAAACCATGAATGAATGTGTATGTTTACGTAACACACACACACCAATCATCAAAACAATTATTTTGTGCCATGCACAATATAGGTCACATACACTACGTACACTTGTACGGTAATACACACTAAGTGGTTTTGCGCTCTACCCCCCTTAAAAGGGATTACGCCCACGTAATCAATCACTGAACATTGGCTTAAAATGTTCTGCCGTCGTGAAGTGTTTTAACTTCCACGCGGTCTGTTATACAATGTGTTCTGGTTAGAGGATGTTAACCATATTGGCGGTTTAGTCCCTAAACCAAGAATTCTCATTGGAGTTTGTTTAAACTCTTAGCTGGTTTCGATTCTGGCCTGTGAGGCTTCTAGGCATTAATAACTAGCCATTCACTCATGTTCACCATGCACATTCAACACTTGAATCACTGGCTCACTAGTTTCTGCTGCGAAACTCTAATAACTGTAGAGCTTAGTTGGCCCCATTCGTTATTCTTACTGTATTGTATAACAGTTTCTCAACCGACGCGTGGTATCTCTTACCGTGAGCGAATTCGGTGAGTTTCAAGACTTCCCCCCACTTCTCTAATAACTTACTGTGTAAACTGCTACGTATTTCACAATGATTGATTTGTTCCCTTCCGACTTACTGTCGGTTGAGATTGAGCTGCTACCTAATGTGTAGCGCTCTCTTGGTTATTTCCAACATTTGGGGTATATTCCATACCGATATTTGGTAGTTAGTGCTACTGTAATCACTTACTGTTAATCATGCCTCCACATTTGGTTTTGTACATGTATTCTTTCATTGGTGCGGCCTTGCATTTCCTATGCATCGGCCATTATAACATTATTCCTCCACAATTTACATGTTTCCAATTCCTAGCTATCCCACTCGATCATTACTGCGCAAGTGCAATACCAAAACACTCAGTCATACAGAGTGCAGAGGCGTAAACTCTTGACAGTAAATCTCTCATGCGATTCGCAACGGAATTCACACTGTGTTTCATTGAGGTTCTGATCTCGTAATTGTAACACCTCAACCGTTAATCTCGTCGTTACCTCTTAAACCGTACTAAATACTCCTACTCACGCAGCGGAACTCTAATTACAACGAGGGGTGAAACAACGCCATTAGCCACCCATGTGGCTAACCAGGCCTTTCTTACATACTGTAGCGGTCTAATGAACTGGAACAACCGAATACACAATACAAATACTTTACTCGAATCATTTTTTTACTATACCGAGTCTACAATATATGGATGCCGACAACATAATCGGTCTTACACCTCTTTCAATACATAAGTAAATAAATCTAACTACCCATGCAAACCACCGACCCCGTCCTACTCTCGAACGGTAACATCTTCGGTGTACCTGAAAAATAAAAACGTTGCTCCTAGGGGCTCAGCTTAACGCTGCATATGAAATTCGCATACCCCGAGCGCTAACCGGGGTACGCCGACCACTTTGTCGGATATACATGGAGTTCATTTTAGTCAAACAACATGCATCATAGCAATACAATAAGTACGTGTAATACTCAAGGAATCTACATCCAATCACGGAACACAATTCCTAACTAACATAACAAGGTTGTTAGTTGTATCTGTTTACTCTTAGGCCTTGAGGGTTACCTCACTATGCCCTTTTTACTTATTCAATACCTCACCCGCTCTCTCGGTTACTTATTCATATACACACCCATTCTCTTAGGCTACTAGCACTATACTCACCCACACTCTCGGGTTACTTATTCTTATTATCTCACCCACACTCTTGGGTTATTTATACTCATTATCTCACCCACACTCTTGGGTTATTTATACTCATTATCTCACCCACACTCTTGGGTTATTCATACTCAAGCTCTAGTAGATTCTCGAGACACTACAGGTCTCCTACGTCACGCTTGTTACTCTGAATACATACTTAGGCCAAAACTCATGGCTCTCGGGCATAGTCTTACTTCCCCGGTTTCGACCCTACTCTGGTCTAGCATGGTGGGAAGGTTCAACTAGCTCACAGAACTCTCTCTTAGTTCCTAACTCTTTTACATAGGTCTGACTACTCTCGGATTACTCTCATTCCCCATACACCCCTCTCTCGGAGTTTATAATAATATTATGTGTTTTAGTCTAGAAGCATCACTCTCGATGTTTCTAATGACTATGTGTAACACCCCATCCAACAACCAACACATAATAACCAACCGCAGCGGAAACTCAACTCATCACATTACTTTATTCCAATGGTGTTACACGCCGTTAACCACCCACGTGGCTAACAAGGCTAATTCATGTACATTTGTATCGGTCTGATGGACTAAATTCCCGAGCAACTACACAATAAAATACTCATTCAATCTTCAACATTTATTATATACATACACTCCCCCTGTACCGAGTATTTATAAACTGTTGCCGACAACAACTTCGGTCTTACTACACCTACTGTATACATACACTTAAAAGTTTACCCATGTACAATGACTACCCGTCCTACTCTCGAACGGCTTCCAGCACTTCGTACCTGAAATAGGAAAAGAAGAGAAAGGGGTGGCCCCAAGGGGCTCAGCACCTTTGCTGGTATGGTAATCCCGCAGCCCGCATGCTACCGGGCCACGCACGACTAATTGTCGTCTTAGCATGCAGTTGATTATATTTAATTCATGCATACAAACCATTAATATGTCTCACATAATGTTTCGCCTCAATGGGCTCCACCTATAACCAAAACATCCACACTTAACCAACCATCAAATGATTCCTAAACCCCAGAGTGGCTCTCCTCTAAACGGAGCTACTTCCTTAACGAACGGCATATACCCATTAATCGGGTTATCCTTAAATGCCTCTTGTCACAAACTGGGATTCATTTCCATGATCCACACATTCCATATCCTACAACATAACTCATCCTACACATAACAAACATAACAACCCTTTCTTGTCTCGACGGACACATGACCACATTGCATTCATTTAAAACGTCCAATATATATATATAAACCAAAGCATAGCAAGGTATTTTGCGTATCACAACAACAATACATATCATCATAACTCGGTTCTCACAAGGAACCTTCCATCATAGTTAGTCCATACCATGAGCACAGAGATTGTTGCCAAACTCATACCAAGCTCGTTAATTACCTCATCACCATCCTGTTATTTGAACGGTTGACTTAAACCCAAGGTGTGTCGGATATAGTGATCCCAAGCACACCAAACAACACAGTATGCCCCTATGGCCCGACGTGAGTCAGTAAACTAGCTTGGATAAGCTAAGGGAGGTTGAAACCAATTGGAATACCACCTAAACATACACCAAGGGAGCCGAACTGGATTGATAACCAAATTGGCAACCACCTAAATCACACAACGAACCTCACACATAACCCACCATCACCCATCCCAAATCCGATCCCCACCATCACGAAACCCATCCTACCACATATAGCATCCATAAATAAGTAGTTAGAGATCCATTACGGAGCCTACCACAACCACACACCATACGGTATCATAACCGAGTTATGCACACAAGGGAGGAGAGAGTCATACATTCACATACAAACATCACGCACAAACATCACATAACCAACTCACGCATAGCCGTGGTTAGAACGTTCCTTAAGTCGGAAACGTTGTTACCGGATACCGTTCTCCTACGTTTACCTAATAGAGGTTAACTAGCCCTTCCAGCGCATTCGAGGTTACCGGTATCGGCACGTAAACGTACAATAACAATAACGACTGTAAACTCGTTTCATGATTTATCTCATAACGTGGCAAACATACAGAAAAACACATTGGCATACAAGCCGGTGTAATCCGGTAGGACACAGGTTGCAAGAAAACCATACCTGTCACCGGAGTCCACTTTACCACGTCCACTTATGTTCCTCGAGCAATTCTCGAACAACTGTTAACATCACATGTGTTTTCATTAACATTGGGGTAATATGTTTGTTTAAAGTCTAACGCTTATAACTTTCCCCCGTTAACTTGATTAAATAACTTGACATTTTAACTTGTTTTACTCTCACATTTTAATACAACTTTTTACCCACTCAAGTGTCATTTAAACTCCCCTAACATGTCCTTAACATCCTTATAACATCATTACCTACCAATCCCCATCATCACATATCATTTCATAACCTTAAACCATGTTTTTGGTCCGACCGACCCACCGACCGACCCACAGCTGGGTCGGTCCATTACAGACCCCTTTTACTTCCTTACAAACATGCCCGTCCGACCCACGTCCGACCCACCATTCTGGGTCGGTCCATGTGCGAACATTTTCCCTCCTTTGTAACTTGACCGACCGACCCATGTCCGACCCAACCTTCTGGGTCGGTCCATTACCGAACATATTCTTAACATTTTACAGAGGCTCGACCGACCCACAAACTGGGTCGGCCCCTGGGTCGGTCGCCTCCTAAACTTACCCAAACTTTGTCAAATCTTCACCAAACTTCTCCTAAGGCCTCTTAATGTTTTCTAACATCATTTGGCACTTCAAACACACCCTTAAGATATTCTTAAACACTCACAAAATTATTTTTCCTAATTCCTTAAACCTTTACTTATATCTCCACAAAATTCCTAACACTTACAATGTTTTCTCCTTATGATTTCTAGGTGGCATTTCACCTATCATAACTACTATCCCAAAACACTTTCTCCTCATCTTAACATCATCTCTTAAGCATCATTTTCTCACTAACTAAATCTCCTTTTTACATCATACCTAAACATCACTTGTTCCTTGAACATCAACATTACCTAAACCTTAAACAACTTCTTACACATTTCCCAAATTTGGCCATAGCTTCTCTAGCATATACCCACATCCAAACACTTAGGTTTTCACCTTAATTCATCCAAGAATACCTAAAATCCATCAAACACATTTTATACACAAACTTCACACATTAAGCACTACATCACGATATAGTGCATAACTTAAATTGCTTGGCACTTAGGCCCTTAAATGCATGGCTCTTAGGCCCTTAAATTGCATAAACCTTAAACACTGAATTTCCCACATAATAATGCCTTTGACCTGCAAATACACCCAACAATACATATTCCTTTAATAAACTCCTTGAGAGCATTTTACTAGCTCATTCACCATTGGCTCCTTAGGTACTTTAACAAGCATTATAAGCTTATTCCTCCTAAGGCATTAAACCACCTTAAGATAGGTTGTTTACCTCTTTTCCTCACAAATTTCTTTCTTGTTTCCTTGTAGAACCGGTAGGGCATTTGGTTCCTTGCCAACAACTAAACAATATACCAACATTAAAATGAGTATATAAGCTTTAAGCTTTATCTCATTGTAAACCCTAGTTACATGTATTATCTTAAGGTATTAACATGATTGTTTTACCTTGGAATGGAAAGAGAGTTTGAATATATATCAAGAGAGGACTCCTCCTAGTCCATGAAAGCTTGGAATGAAGCTAGAACAAGGCAATATAATGACTCCATTACGAGTGATTTTCGGACATGACAAAACATGAAGGAAACTTGATTTTTCTTTGAGTTTCCTTACCTTGAAGCAAAGGAGAATGTCAAGGCATGAAAAGATGAGCTCAAGCTCTTCCCATGGAGGTTTCTCTTGGCACCGAAATGGAGGTTTTGAAGTTTTGAAGAGACAAGATTGTAGAGCTTGGCTTAACTAAGAGAATGGTGGTGTTTGTTTTTGATTTGGTTAAGTGAGCTATGTTTTACATGTGGTCAAAGATGAACTTCCATGGTGATGGTGCTATATTACCGAGAGAGAACAAGAAGAAGAGAGGGAGAAGGAGTTGGAACCGTGTGAAATGGAGGAAAGGAAGGGAGAATGAAGATAGAACTTACTTTTGAAGATATTTAAGTCTTAAAGCAAATAGTAACTATGAGTCACATTTATTTACTTAACAAGTTAACATACTTGGTGACTCCTCACTACAAAAACCGGCCACCATTATGCCTAGGAGGGTGTTTTGGTCTTTGTTGACCAATTTAATCACTTATAACATTATATGTTACAAACTAGTTATAAAAATCACTATTCACCAATAACAAGGCACATAGAAGTGAAATTTTTGATTTCCCATTGATATAGCCACCCAAATGTGATACTATATAGTACACATGTTAATTAAAGAGTAATGATGGACATTTAGCCATTCAAAACTCATTTACAAGACAATTTTTCGAAAACGTGCTTTAAGACTCCTTAAAGCACATTTTGTGTTTTAACTTGTTTTCAAGCTTGGTTTTCTTTGGTAATTGATTTAATATGTTCATTAACATATTTATAAAGTATAGGTATGACCATTAGGTCTTATACACATTTATCACAAGCTTAGAGCACATTTTTGCTCTTATTGACCTTAAGGTATTTATTTGTGTTTTGTTTGGTTTCATTGTCTACCAAAGTTTCCTAAGGACTTATTTAGCCTTATTAAATCATAATTGAACATTATCAAGTCTTGGTAGGCTCTTTGGGTCCTAACCAAGTTCACTCATGGCTTAGAGCATGTTTTTGCTCATACCGTGTCTTAGTGTTTTATTGTGTTTACCATGGTTTAAATGATTCATTTATGTTTCTAAGGCACTCTTTAGCCTTTAAATACCATAGCTTAACATTTACACAACATACCAAGGTTTGGGGTATTTCACTATGGGAACAATACACAAGTTCGGTTAATCTTAGGTTTTAAGAGTTACCCATAAGTTTCATTTACTCATACATTCGGTTATTTTCTTATACCGGGTAAAATCCTCATATAGGAGGTCGACCATGTCTCAAGGGAGCTACAAATCCCTTAGGTCTCTTTTACCTTCTTTACTAGTTCACATCTTCGAACTATCTTTAATCCTCTTGAAGGAGGTTCACTTATCTTCCCACTCTCATTTGTTTCGTGGATTGTTTCAATATGGTTTCCTAACCGTTATCGGGTATTTACTCAACCCGTACTTCTCCTCACATTCTAGGGAGTTCACATGTTTTTGTTATCGTTATACTTTAACGGATAGTTTGTGTGTTTGCACGTTTTCGTTATCTTAAGCATCGACCCGATCTTTGGGTCTCTAGCCTAACGTTACTCACTACGAGTCGGTCCATACACTATGTTAGACCACACCGGCATACAAGTATGTTAGCTCATTCAACATACAACAAGGCATACATAATCAAACAATGGATTATTTTCATGCTTTAATCTTGATTAAGCCGGCACACAAACACACAAATCAACGTAACTAGGTTAGCACGCGGAGTATGAGAAAATCATACCTTCCACCGGGGTTTTTACTTTTACCGTGTCATCTCACCATGCTCGGGTCTCGTACGATTCTCTGATAATGTTTCAAACACTATTATTAATACTAAGCTCATACGGAACATAATTAAATGCTACTCCCGTACTTTCCCCGTTATCCCGTTATCTCGGTTTTACTCTTGTTAATTTGAGTTCTCACTTCTCAATCACTTCTAACACTTTCTTACACTTCCTAGGGCCTTTACATGTCACCAAACAAGGCTTTAACATCTTATAACATCATTAACACTTAAACCCCCATCAATTACAACCTTTAAAATGCTCTCTGTAGGTTTCTGGGGGTGGTCCGGGACTTGGTCCTTACCTAAGGTCCCGGACCAATTGTTTTCCTAACTCTCGGCTGATTTTTGATGGTGGTCCGGGACCTTGTACCAGACTCAAGTCCCGGACCAAACATGGTAGGCAACTCTCGGCATGAATAAAGGGGGTGGTCCGGGACTTTGTCCATGGACTAGGTCCCGGACCCTGCTACAGATTTTACAGATTTGGCATTTCCAAATCTGTTACAACTCCATTCTTCCACCATTTGATTAACCAATCTTTCCCACTTATAAACCACATGTTTTAGCACCTAATTACCCTTCTAAATCACCTTAATCCAACCACCAAGTCCTCTCACTAGCTTTTGATTACTTCACTCAAATTCACTTATACTTTCATAACTAGTTTTCTAGTTCTCACCACTTCTTGTAACAGATTTAGCTCCCTCTTTTACCATTCAAACAATGCCATTCCCAGCACTTCAATTGACATTATTTCTACTCCTCATACACACTTCTCCTTAGTTTGGTTTCCAAATCATTAACCACTCACTTAACACCTCTTAAACACCTAGTTTCATCCTTATAATAAAACACCCAAATCTATCCATTCCTAGGCAAATTTTGACAGCACTTGCCTACTTCTATAGCATATTAACCACACCATATATGCTCACAAACACTTCTTCACACCTGTTTGGTTTAGACATCAACAATCACATTAAATTCCCACTTGTTCACATATAAACTAGTTTGGGTTCCTAGGTTCATTTGCACACTTAAACCCATTGAGACATTCCCATTCAACAACCAACATTATAGTATCAAGACTACCACAATTCAAGGTTCTTAATTCAACCTCGCATATGATTCACAAGTCAAATAAAAACTAACTCAAGGTAAGCTTTTTACCTTGCTTGTTTTCGGTTTTCTTTCTCTTTCTCCTCTTTCTCTTGTTCCCTCTTTCTCTTCATGTTTCCACACCAAACAAAGGAGCATAGATTTCCAACTACAATCATATCCCCACACACACATATCAAGCTTATGAATTTAATTTTTCCCACACAAAAACTAGTATTTCAAGAACTAGTTTTTAGGCTCTAGCTTAGATATTACCTTAGAGTATTCAAAAGGAGAGCTTGGCAATCAATTGAAGAAGTTCCCAACATCCCACAAGAGCAAGGAGCTGGCGGCTAAAATGGGAGAAAATTTTCAACGTGAGGAAAATTTTCTAAATTGCAAGAACAAGCTTGAAATGGCCAAAGCTCTTACTTATTATTACCTTAGGACATTAAGGTGGTGAAGGAGAGTCAAAATCAGCTCCTTAAGCTTCAAAAGGCAAAACACCCATGGAAGTGAAGGTGGAGGAATCAAGATTTTGAGGGGTGGAAAACGTAGCCCTCGCCGATACGAATCTAACGGTACAATTTTTGTGTGATTTGGTGGAGAAATGAACAAGATAATGGAAGGAGAAGATGGAGGTGATGGTGCTGTTTGGAATCACCCAGCATACAGAGGAAGAAGAAGATAATAACAGGGGCTGGGCAAAAACGTGAGAATAAGAAAGAAGGAAGTGAGAGAGTGTATTTAAGTTGCTTTTACTATTCACTATTTGCTTTACTTACTTATTTCCTTGTCATCTCATTACTAATTAGCTAACAAGCTATTAATGAGTGTATACATATTAATTAAAACCGGCCCACATGAATTAATAGCCCGGGTCGTTTTTCGTCTTTTCGAATTAAACGCGTCTCGTCTCCCGGTTTCGTCACTATTCACTTACCGGGTCCGTTTTCCGGAATTTTCTCGTTTAATTAATTTTAATGGTTATTAAGCTTCCATTAATACTTATTTATAGTTATTTAATCAACTATAATTTTTACGGGTCCGTTTGACCACTTAAAGTCACGTTTTCGGGTTTTCTCAAAAAACGTGCTTTAAAACTCTGTTAGCGTTTTAATCCATTATTTGGATCCGTTTTCTTCGGGAATCATTTCCGTACACTAATTAGGCCTAACTAAGCCTTAGGAATCCATCTCGGACCCTTACGAGATCATATATCTCTTTTTTTCATTTAATGCGCATTTTAGCATTTTTCGCTTTTCAAGCGTTTTCTCTTTACTTTTGGTTTTATTTTCTTTACCAATACTCTTTAGGCACCATTAGGCCTTTAATAATCATATTAGAGTAATTTAATCACCATTTTTAGATCCGAGGTATTAAAGTAATACTGGCTACTGGCTTACTGCCTAGTTATTTGCTATCACTTATCGGTTAACAATACTTATACAACGGTCGCTTGCTGCGCACCGTGCTCCTACTCATTGCATAACACTAACTTACATGGTGTATTTACTGTCATTTTAGCTTCCACACATATAGTTACATCACTCGTATTATGGTTCACCACTCATTTGGCTGATTGTTGAATATTCTAGTCTTTTGAGTCTTAATGCTCCGTGAGCATTGTCCATTACTCATTTAGCGTCACACATTTATGGTGGTTGCTATTAGACTTGTTACTCTTCCGGTCTCCACAAGTGGTAGTAACCATATTGGTCCACCCTTAACGTATTCCCTTAAGAGGTATCCCCACCCTCTTAGCAGTGGTTCGTTATCCGCTTCACGTACTTATATTACATAGACTTCTACAGTTGATTCAAATTTACATAACACATTTGCTTGTGGCTTAGTAGCCTTGCTGCCTCGAGCTCTGCTCATTGTAGGCCGTTCACACCCATTTACTTCTCTGTACAACATTACATGGTTTGGATATCATATTGAGCTCCATGACAAGGTCGTTGCATTCCGTTTCCTTTCATGGGATGCCCCTTAGGATTGTTAGTCCGTCTCCTGACAACTTATGTCTAAACTGGGTGTTAGTTTCAACCCTCGTGTTTCTATCACGTTATTTCGTGCAACAATTGTTGATGCGAACACCCTTCAAGGATTGCTCCTGGGTGTTGCTAAGTTATGCCATTACATCTGGTTCGCACTTATGGTATATTCAGTTAGCCACGCCGTTTGCGTTCTTAACTGGCTTATTATCTTCTTCTATGAAGATCAACATTTCCTGGTAGTGTAGGTACTCATTCTGGGAATTTCATCCCGTTCATTGCACATTAATGTGTCCACATTAGGCATCTGCTTGCCATGCACAGGCTGGGTCACCATTCCAGCTATCATGTTTATCCCTGAGGATCCTTAAGACATATGCTATGTCTTTACATAACAGTTAGTGCACTTCGCACCTCCTGACTCTTAAACATTTCCTTGAAAGGAATTCACTAATTCATTTAGTCTCGTTTACTTGACTAGGTTCCTTTACTTCAACCATTCATGGTAATCCTTAGCTCTTGTTTGACTTATACTGCTGACCGTAGTACGGAGTCGACTACTTCCCGTGTTCCGGACTCTACTTGTATACATATGTGGGGTACCCTACTGATACATTACTACTTACCCAACTAACCCATAAGCAGGTCTGTCAGGCCCACAAGCTCCTATCGGAGTGCGGTCGTCCCACATTACAGTTGGTACACTCGTAGTGTACGTCACACGCCTAGGTGAAGTATTCTGTTGTCAACTCCCTTATATTGTCCCGTGACAATATACATTCCGTGCTTCCCAAACTTAATCGAGGGAAAGTTTATCCACTGTTGTATCCTTGTCAACTGCCCTTGGTTTTACTGGTTTGGTTTAAAAGAAGGTTAGAAATAAATATTGGTTTGAAAGAAAATTTGGTTTTGAAAGAAAAGAGTTCGAAGTTTGAAAGAAAATTTTTCATGGTTTCACAACGTTTTCTTGCCTTAACCAAGTCTAGCTTCCTGCTGACTGGTGTACTTCCAATTACAGAGTTTAGGCTATCAAGCCCTTCCATGGTCATAATGATCTCATTTAACTTCATGGTACTTTACTAAGTACCTTGTATTTGTTAAAACTTCCCCGAACAGCCCTGTTATAGCAGCACTTGCCATGGCAAGTGCGCCATGCTAACTGGCTATCGGTTCAACATATTTCAGTTATGGTATTGTTTTTACCCGCACTGTCATCAGTGGCCTTGTTGGCCCTCACTTGATCTTACAGTCTTGACAATTAACCCTCTGGGCGACTTCTCACTGTATTCACATGATAATCATTAACTGGGGTGTCTCCCATTCTTGGAGACCCCTTTTTACTTAGTATTGTTTCCTCTTCGTAGCCCGTTCCACGCATTTGTCGTGGTTACTGAGACTTGTCTCTTGTTTGGGCACTACGTTGTAATTCCATAGTCGGTTGGTATACCGTCGGTGTATCATTTAACAACTGTGGTCCCGTAGACACTCGTCTCGGGTTTCACTAATCCACTTCTTGCCTATTGCACGGTCAGTGCGTTGCAAGCTAGTTGTTCTCGACTGCTCGGCATGTCAACCCAGGTTGCCGGAAATTCTATTCTTCTATGCATAGGGTCCTTCATTCTTCGCTATTAAATGTGGTTAACATTGTTCAGATGGAAACCGTCTCCGGGATTCCCAGTTTTCGGGATCTATCGTATGACAGGTTCTCCGTACCTTTAGAGGTATTTAATAACAGCCAGATCGGGTATTCCGAGTATGAGAGGACTTCCATCTCTCTGGCGTTGTTTCCCAAGTCATAAAACAGGGATTGTGGAGGGCGGGAAGGATATTGTAGGTTTCCAGTACACACTGGTAATACCTAACTAGCGTATCTCTCACGCTATCACTCAACCCTTAACCCAAAATACTAAAATCCTAACTCGGTACTTCCTAAGCTCGGTAATTCAGTCATCAGAGCGATACTTCGCTCTGATACCACTTTTTGTAACACCCCAACTACAACCATACACTTAACAACACATTGCAGCGGAAAACTTAACTCATCACATTACTTAACCCAATGGTGTTACACGCCGTTAACCACCCACGTGGCTAACAAGGCTATTACATATACATTGTATCGGTCTGATGGACTAGATTCCCGAGCGACTACACATTACTGTCCCTTTCCACTAACAACAACAACAACATATACCTTTCAACTGTACCGAGTATTCACAAACTAATGCCGATAACAATTTCGGTCTTACTGGACCTACTGTACATATATAACTTAAATGATTGCCCATGTACAACGACTACCCCGTCCTACTCTCGAACGGCTTCCAGCTCCTTGTACCTGAAATAGGAAAAGAAGAGAAAAGGGTGGCCCCCCAGGGGCTCAACACCTTTGCTGGTATGGTAATCCCGCAGCCCGCATGCTACCGGGCCACGCACAACTATTTGTCGTCTTAGCATGCGGTTGATTTTACTTGAATCATGCATGTAAACTACAAATACACAACACATTACACTGCACAACAATGGCTCATTAAAACAGCCAATACAACTACACTTAACAAATCACTCATTGTGATTTTTAACCCCTAGAGAGTGTTTCTCCTTTAACGGAGCTATTTCCTTAATAGACGACACATACCCACCAATCGGGTTATCCTTAGACGCCTCTTACAATAAACTGGAATTCATATCCATAATCCACATACTCCACATCTTAACAACAACATATCACATCGCAATAAGAAATGCAGCACAACAATAATACATAACATAACGGGAACGGTTCCCTTTATGAACCGGCCCATACATAGTCAGTTCACTTGTAGCCTAGAGAATGTTGCCAGTCTCATGATAAGCTCGTTACATAACTCGTTACCGTCTCATTAAATGAACGGATAACTTAACACAAGGTGCCTCGGATGTAGTGACCCAAGCACACCGAACAAACATAAACATAGTATGCCCCTGTGGCCCGACGTGAGTCAGTAAAATAGCCTTGGTTAAGCTAAAGGGAAGGTTGGAAACCAAATTGGAAAACAACCATAACATATAGAGAGGATCGAACCTGATATGACAATGACCCCCATACTCACACGCGTGGCCGGAACAGACCGGACTCCTCACTTCCCCCGTTAGCACTTGTTAGTAGTTCAACATTGAACTCAAATAACGAATCACAAACATTGAGTTAAGTCTTGTTAGACACACACACAAGGGAAGGGAGAGTCATACATTCACACACAAACATCACATGACTAACTCACGCATAGCCGTGGTTAGAACGTTCCTTAGGTCGGAAACGTTATCACCGGATACCGTTCTCTTACGTTTACCTAATAGTGGTTAACTAGCCCTTCATGCACACTCGAGGTTACCGGTATCGGCACGTAAACACACAACAACAATAACGACTGTAAACTCGTTTCATGATTTATCTTATAACGTGGCAAACATACAGAAAAACACATTGGCATACAAGCCGGTGTAATCCGGTAGGACACAGGTTGCAAGAAAACCATACCTGTCGCCGGAGTCCACTCTATCATGTCCACTTATGTTCCTCGAGTAATTCCCGAACAACTGATAATATTACATGTACTTTTATTAACATCGGGGTAACATGATTGTTTAAAGTCTAATGCTCATAACTTATCCCCGTTAACTTAGTTAAATAACTTCACATTTTAACTCGTTTTACTTTTACATTTTAATACAACTTTTCCCCCACTAAATCGTCATTATAACTCACTTAACATGTCCTTAACAATATTATAACATCATTACTTAATAATCCCCATCATCCTATAACCTTAAACAATGTTTTTGGTCCATACAGCGCCTTGTCCGAACTTGTGTCCGGCCTTCCCAAGTTCGGACACTGTTCGAGGCTCAAATGGGTGTAAATAGACGACTGTCCGAACATGCGTCCGAGCTTCCAAAGTTCGGACGTTGTTCGAGGCGAAAACAGAATATAGAAATAGGTGTGTCCGAACTTCCAAATTCGGATGGTAGTTCGGACACCGGTCGAAGTTCAGGTGACTTACGCGCAACAGGGCATGTCCGAACGTCCATGTTCGGACGGTAGTTCGGACGTGCCCAAAACTCCATTTTCTATACCTTAAACACTTACTCATTTCTTGCCTAAATGATCAATGCTCAATACTCATAATACTTCCCCCTTAGGTTTATAGCATGTTCCCACACTATATTTAGCCCACCAAAAATACTTCATGTCCTTCCAAGAATTTTCTTCACAAGTTCAAACATCTTCCTTACCTAAACATCATTTCCTCCTTGTACATCAAACATTACCTAAACCTTAACAAACTCCTCCAAGACTTTAGTACATCCCAAAACACCCATTGGATTTCTAGAACTTCCAAGATAGTGCCTAAATCTTTTTTGCCTTCTAAAACACCTTAATGCACCTTTCTTTCCCTAGTAAAACACTTAATCATTCTCAACGCTTCCAAACTCACCAAAACTCTTTTTAAACACTTAGAACTTCTTATACATTATCTAAATTTTGACATGGGTTCTTCTAGCACATTGCTATACCAAAGCACATAGCTTTCACCATTAGACATTCAAGAACACCTAAAATCCATCAAGAGTATTCTCACACACAACACTTAGGTTCTCACCCTTTCACAACCAAAAACACTTAATCACTTAATACACATTCCTTACACACAAACATATTGTTTTTCCTCCTTTAACCATCCAAGACACTCATCTTCACAAAAAATGTTCTTTACACACATCTAAATCCTTAAACTACACTACATCACAATATAGTGCATAAACTTAAATTTCTTGGCACTTAGGCCCTTAAATTGCATAAACCTTAAACACTGAATTTCCCACATAATATATTTCCTTTGACCTGCAAATACACTCAACATCACATATGCCCTTTAATAATCTCCTTAAGAACAATTCACTAGCTCTTTTCCCATTGGCTCCTTAGGTATTTTATTAAGCAAATCAAGCTCATTTTCCCTAAGGCATTTAAACCACATTGAGATAGTTTGTTTACCTCTTTTTTTTAAAATTTTTACTTGAACACTCTTGTTCTTCCTTGTTTGGAAATCGGCAAGAGGACTTGGTTACTTGTCAATGTTCTAATCAATACACAAGTAAAACCAATGAGCATTCCAGCTTCATGCTTAAACTCATTTACAAACCCTAGGTCATATATATTGTCTTTGCACATTAGGATAGTTATTTTACCTTGGAAACAAAAGAGAGCTTGAATAAGCATCAAGAGAGGACTCCTCCTTGTCCTTTGAAGATTGAAATGGAGCTATGAAAGAACAAGAGAAGATGAAGGCACCATAAGTGGTGATTTTCGGCCACACACTAAAACAAGAGGAAACATTGATTTTCTTTGACTTTCCTTACCTTGAAGCAAAGGAGAATGACAAGGCATGAAAAGGTGAGCTCAAGCTCCAACAATGGTGAATCTTCATGGCACCGAAATGGAGTTCTTGAAGATTTGAAAAGAGAGAAGTGTAGAGCTTGGCCTAACTAAGACAAATATGGTCTTAGAATTTGATTTGGTATATGGAGCTAGGAATTACAAGCATTCAAAGATGGAGTAGTTGTGTGGGCTGTAGCAAACCGAGAATGAGAAGGGAGAAGAGAGGTTGGAGACCGTGTGAAATGAAGAAGGAAGGAAGGAAATGAGGAGGAAGCTTGCTTTTGGAGATATTTATGCTAAAAGTAAATAGTAACCATGCTTTATTACTTTTCTTGTTTATTTGATTGGTCAAGTGTGGTGAGTCACACATGAAAAATCGGCCCCCTTTACATAATAAGGCATATCATGGTCTTTGTTGACCAACTAACTTACTTATATTGACTTATGTCATAAACTAGCATATTTTAGTTACTATTCACAAAAACAAGGCACATAGTTGTGAAATTTTTGATTTCCCATTTATTTAGACTTCCAAATGTGATACTAAGTAGTACAAATGTTAATTAAAGAGTAATGATGGACATTTAGCCATTCAAAACTCATTTACGAGACAATTTTTCAAAAATGTGCTTTAAGACTCCTTAAAGCACATTTTGTGCTTTAACTTGTTTTCAAGCTTGGTTTTCTTTGGTAATTGGTTTAATATGTTCATTAACATATTTATAAGGTATAGGTATGACCTTTAGGTCTTATACAAATTTATCCCAAGCTTAGAGCACATTTTCGCCCATATTGACTTTAAGGTATCTATTTATGTTTTGTTTGGTTTAATTGTCTACCAAGGTTTCCTAAGGACTTATTTAGCCTTATTAAATCATAATTGAATGTTATAAAGTCTTGGTAGGTTCTTTGGGTCCCAACCAAGTTCACTCCAAGCTTAGAGCATGTTTTTGCTCAAACTGTATTTATGGTACTTTATTGTTCTCACCATGGTTTAAATTGTACACTGATGTTTCTAAGGTACTTTTTAGCCTTTAAATATCATAGTTTAGTAGTTAAACAATATATCAAGGTTTGGGGTATTTCAAGTGGTCCTGGTAATCTTTCAGTCTTCAACCAAGTAGTTCATTTGGAACCACAATTGATGTATGCCAAAGCCAATATTTATTTTGCACAGATTCTTATTGTTATTATTATTATCACTATTGTCATTATCGTTATTTTTACCTATTGTAAATCATTGGTGAAGTTAGTGCGACAGTTGAGGTTCTTATTTATTGATTTTGAAGTGGTTTCTTGTCTAATGTGTAGTTTTATCTTCTATTGAAGTAGTTGTGTTTTTTTTTTTTTTTTCAGATTTGAAGTAGCTGAATTCAAGAGACATGAGGCTGTCAAGTGAAATATGTGTTTTCTATATGATGCAGATGTGAAAATGATTGTCATAGTCATCAGTGAACTTCAATACTGTGAACTTTTGATAGGATATGAGCGTTATAGTATTCAAATTCTTAGGAGAAACATCTTATAGTTTTCTTATTATGTAAAACATTTGCTAGCTAGTTATGAGAAATATTTAGGGAATGTTGTGACTATGGATAAAAACTACTTTATGTAGCACTTTGTGAAGAATATTTTTGTAAAATGTCACAGGTGTTTCAGCTATGAATGTAACAGTTGTTTATATATTCAGGTCGTATGTGTCTTATTTGTGAAAATGATTAGGTACAAAACATTTCATAGGTGATGTAACTTATGAGATGAAAGATTTCATAGATAATAAGATTATCTGAGACGGAATTTTCCGTAGGTGATAAGTAATTCTCAGGTGAAACATCTCGTAGGTAATAATATCTGAAACATAAAAATTTCGTTGGTGATAACATTAACTGAGACGGAATTTTTCGTAGGTGATAACAATTATCTGAGATGGAACTTTCCGTAGGTGATAATTATTTTCTGAGACGGAAATTTCCGTCTGTGATAATTATTACCTATGGAGTTTTCCGTCAGTAAAAGTTCGTAACATCACCGATGGAATTTGTTTTCACAGACGGAATAGTATTACCGACCCGTTTATTACAGACGGAATTTTCCTACGGAATTTTCCGTATGTGATTGTCATTACATACGAAAATTTAGCTTTTACATACGGAATATTCCATCTGTGATAGTGCTGTTTTCTTGTAGTGGAATAATCCGAGTCAGGAGAAGACAGTGATGAGATGGTCCTCTATGCTAAGAGGTACTTTCGAAAGTTCATAAGAAACAACATGAGAAAAGGCAAGGAGCCCAAGGAGTCTAACGATCATCAAAGGAATAACAATAACAAGTGCTTTCGGTGTTCAAAACATGGGCATCACATCAATGACTACCCTCAACGACCCCGAGAGGACAACGACACGATCAGGAAACCTGCCCGAAGATCGTTCTACAAAGGGCCAAGGAAAGAAGCCTTCGTTGCTGCATGGGGGGGGGGACTTAGAACTAAGTGACAAAAATCAAACCTCAGACAGCGATCTCTCAAAAGATGAAAAGGCTCACCTGTGCCTTGAGGAAGTTTACCTGATGGCCCAAGACAAGGAAATGTCAGAATCAGAGAAGGAAGAGGAACAAAACAAGGTAAACTACTCTCGACTTAGAAAGAAAATTAAAAAAGCTGAACCTCTAGGACTCAGAAAGCTTTCTATTATATTAGTTGATCAACTAGCAGCATTGGAAAATGAAAATAAAGAAGTCTTAGAGGAAAATGAAAAACTGGAGAAAAATTCAGACAAGGATAAAGTAGTGAATCTCACGAATGCACTCAAGAAACTCCAAACCGACCACAGTGAAATTCTTGATGTTCATGAAAAAATGAAGTTAGGAAAACAACTTGAAATCGATGAATTGATTGTTGTCCTTAACATAAAAGAAAAAGAATCAGGGTTCATCAAAGAAAAACATGTAAAACTAGAAACTGATGCTAGGACACCCATGTGGAAAAACAAACGACCGGTCAGGTACCAATCAGGATCGAGTCGTAGAGGTATCTGCCAACTGTGCAAACAACCCGGTCACCATGAAGCCCAATGCTATAGAACAAGATTTATGAGGCATTGGAAGCTCAAGAAAATAGGACTAAAATGGGTAGTTTGGAGTGATCTTAGAACAATGTTTGTTGGTGGAAATGGGTCCAAACTTTCTTGGGACCCTAACCGTACACTACTAACTTGTTAAGCGCAGAATCGAGTGGGAAGGGACCCCTGCTGGTATATCGACGGTGGATGCTCTAAACATATGACTGGAGACAAGTGGAAATTCTTCTCACTCGAACCAGGAAGCCAAGGAACTGTTTCCTTTGGCGACAACAAGAAAGGAAAATTGTCGGTGTAGGTAAGGTTGGTTTTACTTCAGATTATGCCATTGATAATGTCAATTTAGTTAATGGTTTAAAATTTAACTAGCTCAGTGTATCTCAAATTTGTGACAAAGCCAACTCAGTCCACTTCTATTCTACACATTGTAGCATAGTAAGTATGAGTAACAAAAATGAGTTGTTAAGGGGTAAAAGATGGAAAAATGTATATGTAACTAGTCTGGAGGATATTGACAGTCTAAATCTTCCATGTTTGACTACATCAATAGATGACTCCACACTATGACATAAAAGACTAGGGCATGTTAGTATATCCTTACTAAGAAAACTAGTCAAGAAAAAGTTGGTAAGAGGTCTCCTTAAGATTAAGAAATCTGATGTAACACCCCAACCGCTAATTTTTTCATTGTCCTCTAATCGTCTCCATAACTACTCTACACACAGCGGATACTTACCTACTCCCGGCGGGTGATACAACGCCGTTAGCCATCCCAAGGCTAACAAGACTCTTACTACTTACTGTAACGGTCTGAAGATTAAGATATACCGAGCAACACAAATACTTACATTACATTCCCAATGCTTACTTACATTCTTGATTACCGAGTATCCAAAAATATATGAATTACATTCCAACTCTACAAGTCTCTGTTAAAAAATTATGACTTTATACAACCACTCATTCTTTATAAATTCACAAATTCAATTCTCCAAAAGGGTGTACCACATGGTACACCGGCTACTCAAAAAGGCGTCAAGCTGTGTACAACTCGGTACACCTTTCTCATTCTACTAACTACTCCAAAAAGAATTCATCATGGTCCTTACTCGACCTTCAAATCTCACGGGTACCTGTAAAATTAAAACAGTGCCCCAAGGGGCTCAGCGAAACGCTGCATATGAAATTCGCATACCCCGCGTGCTAATGGGGGTACGCCGACTACTTGGTCGAATACATGTGGTTCATTTTATTCATACATACATACATGCTTTTATACGATACAATACATTCTCATCATAAAACATACATACATTCCATTCAACACATACAAGGAAGACAATGCAAGTCCACCGTTCATACTTACCGAATACCGAGATACACTTCTCCAATACATACGCAATACTTGTTAGGTTCTTTACTCACCCGGGTTAATCGGGTGTACTTTACTCTTTTTACTCGTGGTCAGTGACTTACACTAGTCATGACCGTTACTCATACAATTACTTTTCTTTCTAACATACTCAAGTCAAGTCGGTATGACCTCCGGGCAGGGACTACGATATCCCACCACCGGGCTTTAGGGTGACTCACTAATCCAGGATGCTACCCAACTAAGAGATTTGGTCCATGGAAAAGATTAAGGCCAAGATTCGGATCCAACCTCTTGTGTCTCCTTATCCTCACACGTGGCCGAAACTATATCGGACTTCTACTCATTCCATTTTACCAATTACTCAAGTTAGAAGGTTAGGTAGTTAGGAATTAGTTAGAAGTCCTTCCTCCCATACCATGGGTTAATACACTACACATCAAGGCCACACAACACTTCATTCTCATTCATACATTTCATGAATTATACAAACTAAGAGTTCAAGACATTATAACAAGAACAATATAATACATGCACAAGCAAGTGCATTAAAAATCTAATTCGTGCATTTATCTTATTTAGGTGATCACATAAACACACAAATCAGAGTAGCCAAGGTAGCATACGGGACATAAGAAAATCATACCGTTCACTGTCGTACTCGAACTTCGACTTTCATTCGGTGTTCGACTATTAGAGTCCTATAACATACATGGAGTTGTATGGTCAATGATCTATTATTGACCTAACTCATTCCTTCATTAATACTCCCAATGTACACTTACTAGTTCTTACAATTCATACTTGATTATGATAATCATTCTTTTCTCATTATTTCTTTAACTTGCTTTCTTACCCATGTACATACTTTCTCACCATTTTTATTCTATTAATGGTGTATTACCAAAGCCCCATATACATATATATACATATGCATATATACATATATGATTACCATTTTTTTTGTTTGGGCCTGACGGACCCATGTGTGACCCGACCGACCCAACCCCCTCTGGGTCGGTCGAAGTCAGAAATAAATCGGCTCCTGGAATCCATCTCGACCGAGCCACGACTGACCCATTCCTCCTGGGTCGGTTGAAGTCAGAAACTTCGAGTTTGGAAAATTCTTTACCCGACCGACTCACCGTCTGGGTCGGTCGAAGTCAGAAAGTTACATTCCAGTGGTTTTAGTCCGACCGACCCACGACCAACTCAACCTTCTGGGTCGGTCGAGGTCAGAATGGTTCTATTGAATCTGTTTCAACTCCTTTCTTCTACCCATTGCTTCCCCAATTTTTACCAACGTATTACCAACATGTTTAACACAAAATTTGGTGCTCTAAACTTCCTTAAACCACCTACTAAACTCATTACTCATTTCTATCTTGATTCACCCAATTTTTCTCACTTTCCCTTCAACACTTATACTAGATTTTGTTTCTTCAATGCTACAGATTTGTAAACTCATTCTTGCCACTCATTATTTCTTCATCCAATGCCATTACTAGTATTCCAAATACATTAACTTACACCCTAGTTCTTCCCACCACTGAGCTCTCTCTCTCAAGTCTATTTTCAAAGTGATAAACTACTCACAACAAACACCAAACACACCTAGTTGTATCCTAGGTTATTCCATCTTCTTAAACATCTAAGTCTTCTAATTTCTAGAAAAATTTTGATAGAGGTTCCCCTATAATTTTCACTTTGCCCACACACAATTTCAGCTCACAATTCATTTACAATCACCACATCATTCTACATACTACAACACAATAATTCCCGCACTTACACATTTTTTCCCCAAGGTTTTCCCAAGCTTTTAATCATCTTTTAAAAGTTCCAAAACAGATTAATTTTCTTCTCATTATACTACAACATGACTACTACTCAAAACAATATACATTACTCATTTTAGGCATTAAAAATATGTTACATTAAGCACACAAAACTAGCTCAAGGTAAGGGCATTTACCTTGTGTTTCTAGTTTTCTTTCCTTTCCTTTCCTTCCTTTCCTTTCTTGTTTCTCTCTTCCTTGTTCTTCCTTCCACAACCGATTCAAGGCGGACTCACTCCTAATGCTACAGCCATGCCAATACACAACAATTTCCAATTCAAAACTAACCCTTAATTAACCCAGAGCTTAGGACATGTTTTTAGGGTTTAGAAAAAGTCATTACTTTCCAATCAATTAGTGGAGTTCTTGGCTAGCACAAGAGCAAGATTCCAACACCAAGAATGAAGCCAAAACTGGCTGGAGAACAAGGCACAAACCAAGGGCTTAACTTTGAATTTCGTTTTGCAAGAAAGAGCTAGGAAAACTTGGATTTTTAAAACTCTTTTTACCTCAAAACGTCAAGGAGATGAATGTGCTTCCAATGGTGGTATTCAAGCTCCAAAATGCAGTACACCCATGGAGATGAAAGTGGTGTTTTCTGATTTTTGAAAAGAAAGTAATACTCTCCTTGACAAGGGGAATCAAATGGTGTAATTTTTGTAAGATTTGGACAAGGTTTAAGCTTTGAACAAGAGAAGAGAAGGAGAGAGCTGAATGGGGCTTACAAAATCACCATTGTCATGCTGAGAGGGAGGAGAAAATTCAGAAGAAAGGAGGAGGGAGCTACGTGAGAAAGAGGAGGGATAGGAGAGAGAGTGAGTTACTTTTGCTTTATTTATTTATCCTTTTGTTACTAAAAGCAAATAAAGAGGATGGGGAGAAGTGAGTGAGCCGGCCTCCTATACACACACACACACAAGGTTTCTCATTTTTATTTTCAATTAGGACACATTAGTTTAGCTTATTTACACTTATCACCCCACAACTCCTAGTTTTTACATTACTCACCAACCGGAACCCGTTTTCTGGAATTTTCTCGTTTAATTAATTTTATTGGTTCTAGACCTTCTCTAAGGTCTAGTTATAGACATTTGATTGACTAAAATTATTACGGGTTTATTTAACCCGCTTAAAGTAGCGTTCTCCCGGTTTCCTCGAAGAACGCGCTTTAAGGTTCATTTGTGCTTTTAATCCATTTTAAAGATCCGTTTTCTTCAGGAATCGTTCCCTCATATTTATTTAGGTGTAATTAAGCCTCTAAAATACTTATTAGCCTTAATCACTATTTTTAGTTAAGGGGTATTTCATCTGAGACCAATCTTTGTGATGCGTGAGTAAGATGCAATAAAACGCGTAGTCGCCTTTAGCGAACGGAATTTGTATTCGTAATCGTATTCGTATTCGGCCTTTAAGGCCCATCATTAATCATCAGTTGGGTGTCAAGTTAGGACAACCTGTACTGTTGCTATGGCACTACTTTAGAAAACGATGTTGTGAATTATTATTTCTATGTTTTTTTGGGATTAGCCTGAGCACTCAAGTGGTCCGAGGCTTTGGACAGGGCGTTCGGGACCCTGGATGGGACGTCCGTGGGTGCGGACCGCTTTTTGACGGTGGCGTTTGGCCATTTTTGGCGGTGTTTTCAGCTCAAATTTATGGGTAGGTAGCCTAATAGATTCTAAACATGCTAGTGATTGAAAGACTACAATTTGACTTTGAATTAAGCACGAATCTTAGCAAATAAGGTATTAGGTAGAAAGAAACATAAACCCTAATAAAGTCACCGGAAAAGTCGAATTGACTGGAAATATAACTAAGAATGTATAAGGACCCGAAGAGTTAAGAAATTTGAATTCTAACCTGTTTTTGACATTGAGAATCGAATGTTTCTTCACGTCCGAGGCTTTGTTGATGACCGGTCTAGTTGAACTTTGGCCCGAGCTTCTGTCTATATGGTTTTGATGAGTTTTCTCACGTTTTGGTGGTGATTATGATGATTTTATAGGATTGCATTGATGGGGAGAGTCCAAAGAATCCATTTTTGTGGATTTCAGGAAAATTTCAGTAACATTAGGTGTCGTGAGTGGGAAAAACTGGGCAGATGAGTTGGTGGCCATCTTTTCTGACTTCATAGGGTTTTGAGTCTGTTTAAAGTCAATAGGAAAGGTTCCTTATACAGACAACAAATGCGATTGAATAACCTCGGTAAAGGATCCAAGTTTACTGAAACTGGTCGGTTAACTTTAGGAGGGAATCTTATCATGAAAATTTACCAGCATGTAAAAGAGGAATTTTCTGAATTTTGCAATGAAAAATTATTTTATTTTGTTTGAAGAATTTTTTTTAAATTAATTTTTCATCAAATATGTTCAGAAGTTAATAGAAAATATTTAGGAAATTGAAAATTCAAAACCAAATCCATTATGCTCTAAATGTCATCCTTTATTATGTGTTAAAATTTCAAGACATTTCGAGTTGTTTTGTGCCATTTTTGGAAGAGAGAGAAAATTACAAGATAACTTGTAATTTTTCCTATAATTTTGGGCTTTTGGATTCAAATAATATATGTTAGGCTTTCGGTCACGAATGGGCCTAATAACTAGGTTGCAAGTTTTAATATTTAATGGATGGAAGTATTTTCTTTTTATTTTCAAAATTTTGTGGGTTCGGTTATTAAAAAGTTGGCTATTAATATGTGTTAAAAGCTAATTTTTCATAAAAAAAAAACTCCCAAAAATTATGAAAATGCCCTTCATGATGATAAAGCTGTCATGACCATTCTTAGGTGAGTGGGTTAATCATGCAAAAATAGAAAATTCTGAAAACGTCCTTTACAATTTGAGATTCCAAGTTTTTTGACCATTTTGCCCTTATATGCATCCGTGCCTAACAGGACTCCTTCCGAGGGTCAAAGTTTTGGGTAAAATAGATTGTCCCCCGTCAAATAGACTTTGTAACAATGATGAAAAGACTAGTTGATGTTTTAGTGATACCCCAAAATTTTGCTCGACTTTGGAAAGTCTACTCCCTGTTTCGAATTGCTGCGAAAAATCTCTTGATTGTGCCGAGCTATTCAAAGGTGTTGTCTACTTGAAGAAAGAAATTTGAAATTACTGGACTATTCAAAGGCACCAACTACCTGGAATTTGTCGAGCTATTCTAAGGCGCTTACTACCTAAAACGAATAAACATCGGGGTGATAGGGGTATTTCATGAACTATAAAACATAAATGAGGGTATCTTGTGAACTTCAAAACATAAACAGGGGTATTTCGTGAATAATAAACTTAAACAGGGGTATATTATAAACCTAAAAATTTTCAAAAAGAGGTAGCCATTGCAGAACAATACCGCGAAGTTTTTAAAAGAAAAAAAACAGGCCAGGGGTAAAAGTCATTTTCCGGGGGGTTAACGAATTTGATGGTCGTTAGCAAAAAGGGGTTTTTTGTGCATTAACAAAGGAAACATGGGTATCTTGTGACACAGTTTAAAAAAGGGGTATATTGAGAATTACAAAAAAACATAGGGATATATTGTAAATTTTCTCTATACTGTATATAATACAGATGACCTATACTATTCTCTAATTGAGTTGATTAAAGTGTTAACAGGCTGGGCCGCACTTGCCTATAGTATATGTCGTAACCCTGACAAAAGAAGTTAGAGGGCGTTTGTTTCAAGCGGGGGAACAGAATGGAATTAGGAAAGGGAATGGAGATGAATGGAAAAGAATTCCCTAAGATTTTTCTAGATGTTTGCTTGAGCAGGGTAAAATAAAATAAATAACCAGTCAGCGACCACCGGTCAATGGTCAACGGCCGCCGGCTGCTAGTCAACGGCCACTAATTGGCGGTCAAAATTCACTGGTCACCACTCAATGACCATTAGTCATCGGTCAATGGTCATATATCGTTTGTCAAAATGTGCTGGGGACAGGGAATTCAATTCCTAGTAGGGGTGGGAAATCAAGAGAAAAAGTTTTGGGGTAATCCAATTCTCATTCCCTTTCCTAAAAATAGGAAAAACTGGCTAAACAAACAACCTTGATTACCTCAAAACAAACGACCCCTTAAAGGCAAGTGGAAGGAAGGCAGAGTAGTAGTGGCATAGATCGGATTTCCTATCGATATACCAACATGACACCGTTTAAGATGAAAGATGACAAGATATGCCGCTGGGAGATTGAATTTTGAGACACCCCACCCCACCACGTTTTGTAGGGCAAATTCGAACACACGGTCTGGTTGCACCTAGTATCGTACAGGCTATCCATTTGGAAGCCCAGTCAGCTGCTGACTGGACTGTTGTTGCTGATTGGGCTGTCTTTTTAATATATTAACTTTAAATTGTTATAACTTTTAATATATAAATCCAAAATGAAAAAAATTATATCATTGTTCACCTAAATTCAAGCTTTTCAAAACAAGACCAGTCATGGATATGTTTTGACAACTTTAAAAAATCATGTGTATGATGATACACTAAAATGATAATATGATTCATTAATTTTGATATTATAATTCATTAAAATTGATGTTATCATTCATTAATTTATAAGTTGTGAATTAGATTACGAATATCGGAACTGATAAAAATCATTATTGTTTTGTAGTGTATTTTTAGGTGTATTTTAAACCTTATATCGTGAATCATGTATTTTTCATACATACCAAATATTGTGTTTGTATTATATTTTGTTTGAAAATTTTATTTTTATATGTTTACTATGATACACTAAAATGAAGATATGATTCACTAATTTTGATATTATGATTCATTAAAATTGATATTATGATTCATTAACTAATAAATGGTGAATTAGATAACAAACTTCGAACCGATAAAAATCATTATTGTTTTATAGTGTATTATCATTGTTGTATGGTGTATTTTAAACCTTATATGGCGAATTGCGTATTTTTCATACATACCAATTATTACTTTGTGATGTATTATTGTGTAAAAATATTTATTCTTATATGTTTGCAATGATACACTAAAATGAAGATATGATTTATTAATTTTGATATTATGATTCATTAAAAGTGATATTATGATACACTAAAATGATGTTATGAATCATAAGTCTTATTGATATAAATATATATATATATATATATATATATATATATATATATATATATATATATATATGGATATATACATGTAATTAATATAAATTTTTAAAGTTCTCAAAACATATCCATGTTTAGTTTTGTTTTGAAGAGTATGAATTTAGATGAACAATGATATAATTTTTTTATATTTTAGACTTATATTTCATAAGATACAATAATTTTAAATTAAAGCAACCCAGTCAATAGTTGACCGGACTATCGACCGGTTGCCAACTCATACAGCCGCATGATTGTTGTAAGGGGTGGGTTGCACGATCTCAAGTCTGGTTTTGTAGAAATACTGCTGTCAAAGTCGATGATGTGAAACTTCTTTATTGTACAAACCATTCCATTACTTTCTCTTTTCTTATCTACCTGGAAAAGCAAACTTTCTTTCATTAATGATTGATAGTGTAACTAGATTTGATGAATAACATTCGAGTATGAACATATACTGTAACGGCAAGTTTTTTTTTTTGAGAAAATAATACTGTAACGGCAAGTTGACAACGGTAATTACATCTTTTTTATGCAACAGCGAGCGAGAAAATAACTACTTTACTACTGTGGAGAGTGGGTACTAACAGTAGCAGCGAGCGAAGAAAACCAGCAGCTATTTTATCACCGGTGGTAGTTTACTGCATTTGTCTTGGGAAACTGCATCTGTAATATTTACCAAATGTTTAAGATACTTTAATCTTTGTTCATCAAGGAGATTGTAGATCCATGAAATTATGCTGACGATAACAGAATGGAAGATACTCTACTTAATCATCTTCGAATTGGAAAAAATTGCTGCTGGAAAATTGCACATAATAGTATGTAGAGAAAGAGCAAAAAAAACAGAGACACTACACGGGATGTTACGAAGAAATTGATGTACTAAGAATAATCATTCATTCACTAGTCGGAATTTAGGGAACATCGAACAGAATCTGTTAGTCTGCTTCCAGTTCTATACATTGGAAATTAAAAAATAAGGGTAGAAGAAAGTAATAAACTTAAGTAGATGTTAGAAAATTTACGCGCTCTATTCTTGAATTAACTTGCTCAACTTAACAATCCAAAACAATAAAGAAAAACAAACAAGTGGAAAATGCTTAACTTCTACTAGAAAGACCTGCACAGCTAGAGGGAAGGGAAGGGAGACAAATGAAAGAATTCTTCCTGATGTTCCAGCCAGGATCCATCCAATTTATTTCCACTGCGTCTGGCCGCCAAACAACCCCGGACCGTGTTCCACCACCAACCGCCGAATGTCTCTCCACCAAAACTACTCTAAAAAGAGCAGAAACCAGGAAAAAGAAAGATCGATCTCTTAAAAGTGGCAGCCGCAGAAGCAGTAGAAGAAACAGAGAGTGGAGACAAGGAAGACGGCCTCGAAGACGGAGATAATCTTGAAAAGGAAATCGTCAAAGAAAGAAATCTTAAAGTTTAGCCTCTTCCAACGGAAAATTCCGCCTGCCGCTGCTTCGGTAGACGTTGTTGTTGTTGCTGAGCTTAGAAATCTCCAACTCCACGCTTGTTTGGTCATTAACCTACGCATAAACCACTTCCTTTTCGCCGATGCCGTTGATTTCTTCGTCACTGCCATCTGTTACAGGTTTACAGCACCAGAGAGAGAGAGATGCAAGACGGGCACAAAGAATAGAGAGAGGGGAGGGGAGTTGTTTGTGCGTGGGGGTTGAAGACGGGAGAGAGAAGGATTCCGTTACTTGCTTTTAAATTGGGGTTAGTTGAGGGTATTGTCGGTAACTTATATGTTGGGAAAGGGTCGTATTGGAATTTTTGCTTTGAAAAGAAATATTCACGCGCATACTAGAGTCGGAGGGAATTGACACTGGGTTTTGGTCGCCGAAACGGAGAGGTGAGCGGGGTTCGGGAGTCGGAAGTTGAGTGGAAAGATGGCAGAATTTTTCTAAGAAATACTCTATTGGTCAATAACCGTCACAAGTGTCTACGCCTATCTAAAATTGGGGACCGTTATATAATGAATAAGGTGTTCTTACTCGTTGGCGAGCCGCAGATTAATCGGATTTTGGAAAATTATCAGGAACAGATTGCATATATTGGATAAAAATTGACAAAAGCTTACATATCAAACTAGAATAGGTCAACTACAATGACCTTATTCCTAAGGGAGGAATTGCTGCGTTTTTGTGTGGGTCCAAGGGCTCCAAACTAAAAAAATTTGTACAGATTTCATTTATTTTCTCTGGATTTTAACTAAAAACTTCACTTTTATCATATAATTGATCCTCTATGTGTGTCCTACTATAATATACTAGTATTTTTTTTCATCCAAATTTAGTTATTGTAGTGGATGAGTTTGGTAAGTAATAAAGTAGTACTTCGTTCACTGTCGTTTTAGAAATTTATACACTTATTAAGGAAAGTAGAAAAATCATGGATTTACTTTTAGTTTTAATTTTCTTTTATCTAGATAATAATTAATTTTGTGTTGAAAAATAGAGTAAAAAGTGAAAAAATATGTTAAAAAACTAGAATGTCTTATATTTTTTTAACAAGATTCACATCCTAAAACAATAGATATTATTGACAAAGGAAATAGTGTATAGATAACATGACAACTAAGAATGTGTAGAAAAAAAGACAAGGGAAATTTCAAGAAATGTCATTATATTTTTGACTAATTCATGAAATACCATTAAAAAAAAAAGTTACGAAATGTCACTATATTTTCTGATAAGTCCATGAAATGCCACTATGATGGAAAAAAGATAAAAATACCCCTATTTGTTAACAAAGTACTTTTAAAGTTCACAATATGCTCCTAAGTGTTAAAAATTAACAAAAATATCAAAATATGATAATAATATAAAAAAATTTAAAAAATTTAAAAAATTTATAAACATTATAAAAATTAAAAAAATTAAAATATTAAATATTAAAAAAATAAATATTTCATTTTTAAAATTTATTCAATATCATAAAAAGAATATTGAGTTCTAAATAAATAATTTATACCAATTTTTCTACCCAATTTAGTACCATAATTTATACTAAATAAATACCATAATTTTTATCATGAAATTTTATAAATAATTGAAATATCCCTAAAGATTATAGAATAATTAAGGCTTCATTATGAAATTATTAAAACCAAATTATATAATTAATTAAGACCGATGAACCTTAATTAATTAAGGATTCAGGAAACTTGATTATATTTATATGTAAATACCTATATGGTTCAAAATGTTATTAAATCTTCCATAAAAAAATGGAATTCAATAATTTTATTTAAGAAGAGGAATTAAATAATTATTAAGGCTAATATGTCCCAATAACGGGTTATCTAAATATTGACGTAACTTATGAAATTGTGGAACCTTAATGATAATCATATTAATATGTGAGTAATTTAAAAAGAACTTATCAAGCCTTAACTATATATTTATATGAGTTAAAAAAAAGGCTAATTTAGCCTTAACCATACATTGAAGTAAAACTGATAGAATTTATTAAACCTTATCCCTAAGAAAGTAATTTTAGAGGAAATGATAAAAAAAATATTATACAAGGATTTACGACATTTAATTATGCTATAGAATATAGTGTATTTAAAGAGAAAATTAAACAATAAAGAGAAGGATATAATATATAATATACCGCAAATTCGACGGAACGGGAGCGCTGCACATACCATTGCACGGGCACATTATGTGCTGTCAATTCAAATGCTGATTGGACTGCTGATGTGGCACATATGGTGACAAGAAAATTTGTATTAATTTTAAATGGTTGTAACTTTTAATATATAAATCCAAAATGAAAAAAAATTATATCACTGTTTATCTAAATTTAAGCTCTTCAAAACAAGATCAGTCATGGATATGTTTTGACAAATTTGAAAAAAAAAATATTTTACATGTGTATGATGATACACTAAAATGATAATATGATTCACTAATTTTGATGTTATGATTCATTAAAATTGATATTATCATTCATTAATTAATAAGTTGTGAATTAGATTACAAATTTCGGAACCGATAAAAAATCATTATTATTTTGTAGTGTATTATTATTGTTGGATAGTGTATTTTAAACCTTATATAATGAATCACGTATTTTTTTTTCGATGAAAGTGAATCACGTATTTTTCATACATACCAAATATTGTTTTGTGTTGTATTATTGTTTAATTTTTTTATTTTTATATATTTGCGTTGATATTTGATATGATTCATTAACTTTGATATTATGATTCATTAAAATTGATAATATGATTCATTAACTAAGAAGTGGTGAATTAGATAACAAACTACAGAACCGATAAAAAATCATTATTGTTTTGTAGTGTATTATTATCGTTGTATGGTGCAATTTAAATCTTCTATGATGAATCATGTATTTTGCATACATACCATATATTGTTTTGTATTGCATTATTATTTAAATTTTTTTATTTTTATATGTTTGCGATGACACTAAAATGAAGATATGATTCATTAATTTTGATATTATGATTCATTAAAATTGATATTATAATTCGTTAACTAACAAGTGATGAATTAGAACAAACTTCGAAACTAATAATGGATCATTATTGTAATGCATTATTATTATTATTGTTTTTGGTGTATTATTATTATTATTATTATTATTATTATTCTTATTATTATTATTTATATGATGTATTATAAGTCTTATATAGTGAATCATATATTTTTTTAATATATCGATTTCAATACACATAATGAATCATTATTATTTTGTAGTGTATTATTATCGTTGTATGATGTATATTAAACTGCATATGGTGAATCAAGTATGGTTGATATGTACAGATATATGCATATAAAAAAATATAAAATTTTAAAATTATTAAAATATATCCATGTCTGGTCTTGTTTTGAAGAGCTTGAATTTAGATGAACAATGGTATAATTTTTTTTCATTTTGGACTTGTATTGTAAAAATTATAACCAATTGAAGTTAATACAGTAAAAAAGCAGCCCAGTCAACAAAACAATCCAGTCAGCAGCTGACTGGACTGCCAAGTGGATAGGGCTGCACCATAATGGACACGGCCACGCCGCAACATCTATCGTCTGATAATATACAAAGAAATTAGTACTCCCTCCGTCCTGAATTGACCGTCTCCTTTGCTTTATGGAACGTTTTTCCACTTCAATATTTAACATATAAGATAAAATAATTTTATAAAATGAAACAGTGTAACATATAGTTTATCATGTAAGGAATCATTTACAAAATTCAAATTTTAAAAATTATTTTATCTTATATGTTAAATATTGAAGTCAAACGACACGTCCAAATAGTGAACAAGACGGTCAATTCAGGACGGAGGGAGTAAATAATAAAATTGATGTATGACAACAGAAAGTTACATAAGATAACAAAATAAAAAGCAAGTTAGTAAAAATAGAGAATAATGTAACATTATAAAAATAAACTAGCAGATCAACTACCTATTAGTTCATAATAGGAGCCACTCCATACCCAACACATCATAGCGCTTCATCTTATAGGAATCAACAATACTCCTTCATCGGTAACAAATACCTTCCACTTTGGGAAACCCTAACTAGTCAACAAAACAAACATGCTCTGCAAAGCTTTCCATTCTCTTTTTGTGTTTGTGTGCAGCAGGTCACCGAACTCCTTACCTCGCTCATCAGACAGAACTTACATACTCTGCCCCTTCTTTATTCTCTTCTTTTCCTATGCAACCCTACTGTACTCTCTTCACATCCTCTTATGTCTACGAGCAAACCAGGAATACATGCTCTGATTCATTTCCTACTTGTGCATAACTATTGAACAAAGACAATACTGCACTCTGTTCGTTTCTCTTATGTGTGTGTGCACAGCAGTAATAAATGACTGGAACTGCATCTCGTGCGTCAAAGTAAGGCGGGGCCAAAAAAATAATAAAAAAAAAACAGCTGCTGTGTTGTAGTGGATGGGCTGATAGTCCATTGTCATGATGGGGATGGTTCAGAAAAGTTTCCTGCCCATATATATAACAAAGATGGTGTATCAGCAATGGTAATTCTTCGTGCAGAATAGGGGACAACAATGGAAAACTTGTCATAAGAAGGAAGGTGTTGATCTTAGACAAATCATTGAAATTACACCTCTCACACACCGATTTTAGACGGAGCTGGAAGTTGTTCACTCCGGATTCGGTAAAGCATTGGACTGTTCCTTTCTTGCTTTCAATTTTAACAATAAAAGTTTTATTTCTACAATCGTATGTTCTGAAACATCAATAGGCATTATAAGCAGCATGTAGTCGCCGCTATTCCTAAAACTCAAAAGCCACAATCCCTCCATTATGACAATAAAAGTTTTGTTGTTGTGTCGCACTTCTGAAACAACCGATGGACATATAAGCAGTAGGTACTCTGCTGTTTCCAAAATCCAAGCCAACTGGAGTATTATCCATCTGGTGATTATAGCAATTGAAGATTTAATCTCTACTGTATGAAGCTAACAACAAACAGTATCAGCAGTAATGTATTTCTGGTTGTATAGATCTAAAGACCATGTTGGAGTATAAGTTTCATAGCAGTGATGCTACTCCCCTTTCCTTCAAACCACCATCAATTAGTTTTTTATTCTACTGTCGCACCAGTGAAGCAAATGATAATCATCATAAGAAGTAGTAGTATAGTCTCTGCTGTTTAGAACCAAAACAAGCCGTTGTTTCTTCTGTCGCACCTTGCTAAACAAACGATAAACATCAAACTATAACTTCCCTTGCTATCAAAATACAACATGTATTGTTTTACTTTCTCTGTTGCACATCTAATTTTTTTTTCTGGAACTCATAGTATACATGGTCTTATCTCTTCACTAGAAAATATGTTAATACAAGTTTTATTCCTTCTGCTGTACTAGTCAAACAAACAATAGTAGCTTGAATTATTCTGTTGTAACTTGTTGAAACCACCGATTATTGTTACAGGCAGCAGCATAGTTTATGTTACTGCAAAAAGAAAAAAAATCCAAAGTAACTGGCTGATGTCTCTACTTGCACCTGGTGAAATAAACGATAAGTATCATAAGCAGTAGCATAATTCCAGCTGTTGAGAGTAGAAGTGGTTAACTTGTTAAGCTGCTGTCAAACTGTTGTTTTCTTGTTTCAATTCTACAGCCAAATAATCCAACTCTGCAGCCAAATAAACCTTCCTACTTATATGAACAGATTCGGTTAATTGAGCTGGTGTGGTTTACTTACCTATCGACAAACAAAAAATAAAAAAGAGAAGAAACAACATATTAACCCGATGATCACTGTATTATGACGACACATAAATTTTGAAACTATGCACCATAACAACACCCAGCTGAATGCATTATATGACAGCTTCAGCTGTAACTCAATGATACATTTTTACCGTTGTTTTGCTGCTAATGAGGCACACCTTCAGCAGTTTTCTTAAGCACCATTCAAGTGTAACACCATTTGTTTTCAGATCTGGTTTTGCCACTGTTTGAAGTAGAAGATGAGGATATCGGCTCTTTCTCGTGTTAAACCTCACGTTCACTAGATTCTGTTCAAGAAGAGTTGGGGCAAATTATATTGATTCAATTGCTCATATGTGAGAAGTTGCATCCCGGAGCTTAACTTTGTCTTGGTTCTCTAATTCAATTAGAAATTCCTCTCCTGACCATGGGTTACTCACTGGTGGAACGCGAGCCTTTAATGACGGTGGTTTAATCACGGCTTTAACAGACACCGTGATTAATAGGAAGACCGGAATTAATTAGCGACGATGATTGAAATAACCGTAATCAATAATTGATCGGAGGTAGGTGCGCCTTTTTTAGGACGGACTTTAGATGACGGTTATTAGTGAAACCGTAATCTAAAGTCCCGTGTTGACGCGCGCTTTACGGTCAACGGAGTTTAGATTACGGTTTCACTAATAACCGTCATCTAAAGTCCGTCCTAAAAAAGGCGCGCCTACCTCCGACTGATGGTCAACGACGTCGTTTTGACCTGACGCCAAATATTTCCCGTATTATTTGATTTTTTCTACTCCGCGCGTAATCTAAATTACAATTAACGACGTCGTTTTACCAGTGTATTTTAGATTAATAAAAACTATATTAATGTGTTACCTATGTTTGAAACCCAACATATGCCAAATAATTATCGCGCTATTTTTTTAATTTCGTTACACTTTAGATTACGGTTAACGACGTCGTTTTACCAGTGTATTTTAGATTAATAAAAACTTAATATTAATGTGTTACCTATGTTTGAAACCCAACATATGCCAAATAATTATCGCGCTATTTTTTTAATTTCGTTACACTTTAGATTACGGTTCTTTAGGAACTGTCATTTAAAGTGTGCCTTTAGATTACAGTTTACATGTAAACTGTAATGTAAAGTCCTTTTACATTTGCCTATACCCTGCACACTGTACTCACAGTAACTCTTCTTCTCTTTCGCGCTATCTTCCTCACTGAAATCGCCTCCTCTCTCCCATCACCTTGCTAACGGCCATCGCCGCCGTCGCTCCCACCACCTTTGTCACTCCCATCGCCGCCGGTCACCACCCATCTACCACTGGTCTCACCGTCGACATCTCTATCGCGTATTGGGTATGCGATCGATCGATTGTCATTTTTTTCTAACTTTGTTCATATACATGCATTTCGATTGCAAGTTCTAACCTCGTTTGTATCGAATCCTGAGAGTGTAATGGCAAATGTTCTAACATTGTTCATATATTTGTGCCCAGATTCACAGTTAATTGCAACCTAGTTCGTGGGCTGATTTCTACACTACTTGCCCACTTCGGTGCTTAGTAACGGTATCTTTGCAAACCAAACTGTAAACTGCTGTATTTATTTATTCTTAGCATTTAGTATTACAATTAATACATAATAATGTAGTTTTAAAAATGCTACTACTTAAAACTGCCACAGGAAAGAAAGTAAGTTCAAGTATATTACTGATTCCTGAAAATAGCTCATTTTCAACTGCTCAATCTGCTATGCCAAATGCTCTCTGTTTGATTCACAAGCTGTGACAGGAATCAACAATGCTATTGTTATAACCACCAGAAAGAATAAGATGAGTTTTGGTATTTTAATGTTTCTAGAATGACTAGTTTCAGTCCTTCAATCTGAAGTACTGCAGAGAAGGTCATAAATAAACTTCATTTACAGTAGAAGAAGATAAGTTTATGTATGTTACCAGTTCTAGATGGTGCGTGCGAATTTGACTTTGATAAAACTGATTTGGAGACGTTAGAAATATAGGGGAGATGCTGTCGATTTTTTTCCGCGGTTTAGCTAGCATTTAACCTTGATTTTTTGATGAATTCTAATGTTGTCGTTTTTCATTTATGCATCAGGACTACGACTTTATTTAGGCTTCCGACCTCAACCGTCTTAGCATTGGCTAATCGTCTACCAGAGGTAAGATTTATATATATACATATAATATTTGACAAACTACCAAACATAGTTATCCGCCCAAGATATACCTAATAGAGGTATATCTTCGGCAGTCCCTGTCGGGACTGTCCACGATTGTTAAATCTCACACCTAGGGTGTGAATGTGCTTTTAATATGTACTTTATTGATTATTTCAGCAGTATCTCTTTATTGTTCTTCGAATGCATATATTATTGATTAATATCATAATATCGTGCATTTGAAGAACTGTAGGGAGATGCTGCCAAAATTTTCAATAAATTACATATTAAAAACACGTTCACCGGTGGGATTTAATACTCATGGATGGATTTAGGTTGATAAGATACAAAAGTGTAAAGACTCTGCCACGGGTGATGGTATGAAATGGCTGCCTTCATATAAATAGCTAGAAGGAGATGGAACGTTCATGGATTTACAACGGAAATTTGGACGACAAGTTTTTAGAAGGAGTTGATAAGTTATGCACGGTGTTGGCGAACAATATGAAACCTACAGACAAGGGATACATATTTTGTCCGTGTATCGACTGCCAAAACAATCTGAGATATCGCGGCGTTGAAACAATTAAGGAACATCTGATCCGCCGCGGTTTTACAAAAGATTTCCAAGACATAATCCGATGGCATGGTCAGAGTGCGTTCAATGTTATTAAGCCTGACGAAGGGGATAATGGTCAGGCAAACACAGAAACAGAACTTGGAGATGATACAGTTGCTGGTGATCCAGAAGACATTACAGCGAACGTTGAGCCATATTTCTGGGATGATGACATTGAGACTATGCTCGAAGATGTGGAACGACATTACTCTAACACGCCAGACAAGCATGAAAATTTGTTGGATTCATCTAAAACACCGTTGTACCCCGGGTGTGACCCTACAAAGTTAAGCAAGTTGAGTGTCGTCCTCAAGCTATTCAACTTGAAAGCGAAACATGGCTGGAGCGACGTAAGTTTCACTGACCTCCTGCAACTATTGAAATACGTTCTTCCGGTGGACAACGTTTTACCAACGACTACGTACTCAGCCAAAAAACTGATGTGCCCAATGGGTATGGGGTACCAGAAAATTCATGCTTGTCCAAATGGTTGCATGCTGTTTTGGAAATCGGATGAATTTGCTGAAAGCTGTTCAGCATGTGGAGCGTCACGGTATAAGAAACAATAAACTCACATCAGCGGTAGTAAGAAAGGTTCACCAGCTAAGGTACTGTGGTACCTGCCCATCATTCCAAGGTTCAGACGTTTGTTCTCCATTGAGAAAGACGCAGAGAATCTTCGGTGGCATTCAGTTCACAGGAAAAAGGATGGCAGATTGAGACATCCCGCTGATGCACCACAGTGGAGAAACATAGACGTAAAATTTCCTGAGTTTGGTAACGAACCGAGAAACCTAAGGCTAGGCTTGTGCACGGATGGGATGAACCCTTACGGTACTTTGAGTAGCATACACAGTACCTGGCCTGTGCTTTTGGTTATTTACAATCTACCGCCGTGGTTATGCATGAAACCAAGACACATCTTGTTGTCTTTGTTAATATCGGGTCCAAAGCAACCGGGCAACAAAATTGACGTATTCCTACAACCTTTGATAGAGGATCTACAACTCTTGTGGAATGAAGGGGCTACGGTTTACAACTCATTCAGTAAAGAGGACTTCAATTTGCGTGCTATGTTGTACTACACAATCAATGATTTCCCCGCCTATGGTAATCTTTCAGGCTATTCAATCAAGGGGGCGTTGGCGTGTCCGATTTGTGGTGAAAACACTTGTAGCATTCGCTTGAAACATAGTGGCAAAACCGTGTATATGGGCCACCGAAAAATGCTTCCAAAAGGACATAAGTATCGAAAGATGGTGAAAGAGTTCGATGGGAAAACTGATCACAGCGTGGCGCGCCAGCCTTTGACAGGTACAGAGATTTACAAAAAGTTGGATAATATTGTGAACAACTTCGGGCCGCCAACCAAAAGTGGTGAAAAAAGTGTCTGGAAAAAGAAATCAATATTTTGGGAACTACAGTACTGGCAGCATCTGGAGGTTAGACATTGTATCGATGGGATGCATGTCGAGAAGAACGTGGGTGAAAGTATCACTAGCACCCTTTTGAACATAAAAGGAAAGACAAAGGATCATTTGAAAGGAAGAAAAGATTTAATTGAGTTGGGCATACGCACAGAGCTTGGCCCGCAAGAACGTGGAAAACGCACATTCTTGCCTCCTGCCTGTCACACTCTGTCTAAAGAAGAGAAACATAGTCTATGCAGTACCCTTTACAACATCAAGGTGCCATCAGGTTACTCCTCAAACATAAGAAACCTAGTGTCCATGACAGATTTCAAATTAGTAGGAATGAAATCTCACGATTATCATGTCCTACTTCAAGAATTTTTGCCAATTGCACTACGTGGGATCTTGCCGGATGCTGTCAGACACACAATCACAAACGTCAGTGTCTTCCTCAAATCCATTTCGTCTAAGGTTCTTGATGTGGACACTCTGTCTAAATTACAAAAGGATCTTATTGTGACAATGTGCCAGCTGGAGATGTATTTTCCTCCATCGTTCTTCGACATAATGATACATCTCCTCGTGCATCTTGTAAGAGAGATTCTGATGTGTGGTCCTTTGTACCTTCGCTACATGTATCCGTTCGAAAGGTACATGGGTGTCCTGAAGAAGAAAATGAAGAACCGTCGTCACCCAGAGGGTAGTATTATAGAGGGCACTATCACAGAGGAAGTTGTAGACTTCTGCACCAATTACCTAGAAGGTGTCGATACCATTGGACTTCCACGTTCTAGACACGAGGGCAGATTGAAGGGTGTTGGCACGGTTGGAAGGAAACTGAAAAGAATTGACATAGACACTCTTAACAAAGCTCATTTAGTTGTGCTAAGTCATCTTGAAGATGTTGAACCATACTTTGATGAACACTTGTGTGTTTTAAGAGCACAATATCCAAACATGAGTGACGTTAGACTACAAAATGAGCAGAATAGGACATTTGTCCGATGGTTCAAAGACAGAGTGTTGTCCGATCAGTCCACGAATGTGCCTGAACTGATTAAAGTAGTTGCATTTGGACCAAATCTGGATGTAATTTCTTATGAGGGGTACGATGTCAACGGATTCACCTTTTTCACAGAACGTCAGGATCAGAAGTCAACGAATCAAAACAGTGGTGTAGAGCTTGAAGCTTATCAAAACTTATATGACATCGGTGTCGTGGGTCATAGTCCAGTCTCAGTACAACAATCATATTTCGGTGTTATACAAGACATCTGGGTATTGGACTACAACAGCTACGAAATGTGTGTTTTCCGCTGTAACTGGGTTAACAACAATCATGGCTACCGTGAGGAGGAGCATGGTATGAAACTGGTTGATCTGTCTAGAGCTACTCCCACGGTTGAGCCATTCGTTGTTGGGACGAAGGTTAAGCAGATATTTTATGTAACTGATCCCTGTAATCCTAGATGGTCTGTTGTGCTTAAAGGGAGAAGAGGAATAGTTGGTGTGGATGGTGTGGTTGATGAGGATGAGTATGATGCAGAAGATGAACCTCCAACTGTTCCTATTTCATTGGAAGAGGCTGAGGTCACAGGTCATCGTGAGTATATACGATCAGACCATAACGAGGGAATGTGGGTTGAGAGATAATGGTGTATGTAAGTTATTACTATAAAAATTTATATGAAATTAACACTCTTTTATTTATTGCTTGTATATGACCATTATGAAATGCTTAATTTAATTCAAATTGTATTTCAATCCTTGCAGGCATGGCTGATGAAGAGTTCGATTTATTTTGTCGTAGGAGGAGGAAAATGAGCAGCAAATGGTACCGGTCCCATCTACATCTGCCGCTGCTGCTGTTGGCCCATCTACATCTGCCGCTGCTGCTGTTGGCCCTTCCATGAGTGCACCTTCTACGAGTGCTACTCAGAGACCCAGAGGTAGAGGTCCGACCCGTGGGTTGAAACTGCAGAAACCGGATCAGATTAGTCTTCTGTGGGACAGTATGGGAGGTATGGTGGGGGCAGCAGGTCAGAGTTCGCTAGTATGCTAGGGACTCTGGCCAGATCACATTGCTGCATCAACCACACATGGAAACAAGTCCCGAAGAAGTAAGGAGACCATCTGGAAGAAGGTGCAAGAACGATACAAGATCCCAGAAGAAGTGAAGAAGACCGTTCTTTCTTTGGTGTCCGGCAAAGCTAAATCATTCCGCCACTACTTGGTTGAGCATTGGATCAACAGGGTGCCCCCACGTGAGCCTCCGCCGTATGTTGTGTACAATGGCATGATCACTGAAGAGGAGTGGAAGGAGTTCGTTGAGCGGCACGCCACCCCCGAGTTCAGGGTATGTTTGTGTGTACTCTTTTCTTAATTAATGCTCATAATGCTTTATCCCTGATTTTCTAATTAATTTCTGTTGTACTTTCTTAACAGCAAATACAAGAACAAGCACGGCAAAACCGTGAAGCTAATCTCTACCCCCACACCATGGGACGAAGGGGATATGTGGGCAGCCTCGAGGGATGGAAAGAAGCTGGTTTGCTGACACGGAGGAACGAGGATGGAAGTGAATGCCCGATCGAGGATGTCTCTGAGGCGAGGAGGGTGCAGATGTACATACTGGGACGCCAGAAAACGACCAGCGAAGGTCAGAGGATATTTCCTAATGCTGCGATGGAACAACTGGCTAACCAAATTGTAAGTATTTGAAAGTAGCTGTTAAATAATTTACTTATATACTCAAGTGTTTGTTGATCTTAAATTTAGTGTTAACTTCTTTGAATTGGACAGTATGAAGCGGCACAGAGAGGAGAAGTAGACATACACGCTCCTCCTTCTCAAGACGACGCTCTCAATCAAACTTGGGAAGAAGGATCACCCGGGGCGTGTTAGAGGATTTGGGGGAGAAGTACGTCAGAAGCACGTATTCCCGCCATCTGCTAGGAAGGGTCAGATGAGTGCTGCTGAAGTCGAGGCGATGGTAGAGCGTAAGTCGCTGCTGAGCGCCAAGCTAATGACGAGAAACAGGCTGCTGAGCGCCGGGCTTCGAGGAGAGGCTGCAGGAAGCGTTGAATCGATTGCACATGCGACTACTCAGCAGCAGCAGCTGATCCTCCTCGACTGTCTTCCTCGTCTAGTTGTGCTCCGGCCGCTGACCCGTACCCGTTTGCCAACATCCAGGTTAACTTTGTTTAACTATTTTTCTCCTAAAATAAAGTATTTAAATAGTATTAGATTGGACTCACTTATTTATTTCACGTATTATCTCTGTTTATTAAAGGAGCAAAAAAATGTCGTCTCCAAATACCATTAGAAGGGCACCCTGTAGATGCGGCCTACGGGACGGTGTTGCCATCAGGTCCACTCACGCTCATCAGTTTCGTACGTCTACCCCCATTCTACGCGCGTGTGACCTTGGACCTGATATTGATGGATTTGAGCATGCATACCTTCCAATGGCGTTTGACAACAAATGCACGCTGATCGAAGCGAAGGGAGACATATTGCCCTGGCCAGCATGTTATATTGTTGTCACCGATGAGGTAAGACTGTTTGACAACCATTTAGTATCTAATAAAATGCATTATTTAGCATTAAGTGTCTAATCTAATCTATTATAGATCCCTGAGCTTCCTCGCCGCGTAACCCGGCCCAGACTAGAAGAGACCAGCGCGCCGGCGAATCCTGAGATCCCTGAGCTTCCTCGCCGCGTATCCCGGCCCAGAGAAGAGATGCGCGCCGGCGAATCCTGTCAGAAGTACAAGGGTATGTTCTAGATAAATGTTTAATGTTACTATAATAATCAATTAGTAATTATCTTTACATTTATGCTTTACTGTTTGTGTGTGAAGGGTAAGAATCCAGTGAGTCGGGGTGCGAAAGGTAAGAATCCAGCGCCCGTCCGGGGTCGCACCAGGACTTCTGAGGCGCCTAAAAATAAGCTCGCACTGCCACAAAAACTTGTTAATGTTGTGGGGGCCAGCAGATGAATTTCTACGGGGGGGGGGTGTTGAAGTCATCTCAAACTAACAACTTCATGATGACGCTTCCAAAGTCGATGTTTCACTACGAAGAAGATATGATCACGGCAATCAACTTTGAGGACATCAGAGAGATGATGTGTGGAGATTATCTGAACATTAACATTATTCAAGCTTATCTAAAGTAAGTGTTCTTTCCTCATACTGTAAAAACATATAGAATAAGTATCTATGAAGTTGCATTGGCTAACTTTTTATAGTACATGTGATATAATAGAGGTCTGCTTGAGAGATGTGCTGAGAAGGACATGACCTCCATTACTGCGGTGTGCCCGGAGCGTTTATCGTACGACTCAGTCACTAGGGACCCGGGGAGGTTTTGTAATACATGATTCATTGCTTCAATGTTGTGATCACAGAATAAATTATTCATTCTAATGCCGTATCACCAAACGTGAGTTCTGATATAAAATTACATACTAATTAGCTAACTTTTTTACCTTCATTTCTCATTTCATTTTGTATTTGACATTGTAGCCACCACTGGGCTTTGTTTATATTCTGCGCTGCCACCGCTACTCTGCTCGTTCTAGATCCACTAGGGCAGTGGACAGAATTCAACACTGAAGACTTAATCAAAGAGTAAGTTTTTATTACTATTTAATTGTTTGTAAGTTTTTTGAACCAAAATTAATGTACTTGTTCATTTTGCTAAACGCTTTTGTTAATATATGTAACAGTTGTTACAAAAAAACCCCACAGGGAGAGTTTGGTGATTTGACCGTCGATTACATCAAGGTTTGGTAATTCATGTATTTCATTCGTGCTGCTATTATCTTTGTACAATTGTTTTACATTTGTGAATTTTGGTGATTTAGTGCCCTACCCAAAAGGATCTAGAGTTGCGGGTACTACGTGATGCGGTATATGTACGAGTTCTGCGGGTACTTCCCAAGTTTTAAGAATGATAAAGACAAGGTAATACGAACGCTGTCTTGTATTTAATTCTTTCGGCAGATTTTTTGTGTCTTTATCTTAATCTCATTATGTTTTCCATTCCTTTTCTTGTTGCAGATTAAAGAGCATTTTGCCAATTCTCGACTTATCATCCAAACGACTTGTTGCATGTCAGAGAGAGCATGTCAGCCATGTTTATGAGAATGGAGTGGTAGACTAGCTAGCTCTGATGCTGCTATGATGGATTTTGTTTTTCACAGTTTTCTGCACCGTTTTTGTACTGTTTTACGCTTCTGTTTTATGCTATTTCTTGCTGGGAGTCATCCTAGCTGTATCTACCATGTATAGGTTACACTGCTACCTTTGTAGCCCTCTGATTCTGCTAGTTGCTGCTGCTGTAACAGATTATATTTTTTGTAATGAATTGCTAGCTGCTGCTGCTAACAGATTCTAGCTGTGTATTGAATATTTCTGTTGCAATTGTGCGCAGAGAATGAATTTGCAATTGTTATCTCTGTTGCAATTGTGTAACAGATTGAATATGCAATTGTGCGCAGAGAATGAATTTGCAATTGAATATTTCTGTAACAGATTTTCGATCTGGTGTATATTAGATCTCTGTTGCAATTGTGCGCAGAGAATGAATTTGTATTGTTGGTATTTGATTCAGGTGGTTCAATTGTGCAGTTTCTGCACATTTGTTGGTCTGATGCCCTCTGTTGCTTATCTGTTACAATTCTGTCTCTGTTGCAATTGTGTAGATTTGTAAAAAAAAAATAAAAAAAATTACACTTTAGATGACGGTTATCACAATAACCGTAATCTAAAGTCCTTTGGGCGCGTGCGCCAAAAGACTTTACATTACGGTTATTGTGAAAACCGTCATCTAAAGTGTCAACTTTACATTACGGTTATTAGTAAAACCGTAATGTAAAGTCAATGACACGTGGGACGGAAAAGGGCCTTTAATTACGGTTTAAAATCGTAATTAAAGACGTCGCCATCTTTATTGACGCCCGCGTAGATTACGGTCCAGAACCGTAATTATACACGGTTTTGGAAACCGTAATTAAAGGCTCGCGTTCCACCAGTGACTTACTACTTGTCGATTTCAGATTATGCTCTCATTTTTTTTTTGAACAAAACCGTTTTTATCCAAGGCCTTTCCATTCGGTTCCCAGCAGAAGACTTGCCACTTTTTCTGAAAAGTGAATTCTTTGCTGTTATTAATATTTGACTCAAGGACATTCTAGGATGGCGAGTACTACTGTACTAGGTTGCTAGCAAACTCTGTTTGGACTTTATTCCCTAATTTTGGGTTATACAAAGTGTTTGCATGGCCAATTCCAGTGCCCCTAATATATCAAAAAAAAGAAGATAAGGCATAGTTGAACACGTTTATGGTCTGAAACAGAAGACTGGATGCAGTATTGTTTATGCCATGACTGGACTAACAGTTCACATTATTTTTTCCTTGCTCCAATGGTTAATATTGGTCCATGTTTTGCTGCTGTTATAGATGTCTGTTTCAGCAATTCATAGGCCATGATTATAACTCATGTTTGCTTCTGTTTTTCCTGCTCAATAATGCCTCTTTCATAGCACCTTAACTTCCTCTAGAAAAATTGCTCATTCCCAATCAGTTTGTGCTGTTGCTCAAGTGCCGCATTGGGGGTATCATATCTCTACACTTTCCAGCTATGTGTCAGCTTCTTTTTCCACTACCTTCTGTAGATAAATAGAGCGTATTAGGTGCTTAGAATCAGAAATGAACAACCTGAGTTGGGCCATGGGTTGTGGTCAGTTTTAGACTGATAAATTGCACAATTTCTGCACTGTTACATCATTGTTCCATAAGTGGATTTAGCATCTGTTTTATACTCTTTAAAATGAGCACTCCCTAAATTCTACAACCATTTACACTTGTTACAAACTGGATTAAGCTGCTATACTTGATGCTTAAGTTCTACCAGAAACACCTAGTAGTGAATTAAACATGAAGATGATTGGTTAAACTAAGTTAATGAATACTTGGGTTTACAAATTATGATGGTATCGGTGTTTTGGAGGAGTTCAAAAAAAAAGGTGAAAACATTGAATATGAATATATATAAGTAATATGAATTTGTAATAAGGTTGAGAATTTAATAAAATAAAATAAAGATGGAGATTAATATAAAGTGGGGAATTACATTATATAACATTAAACATAAAGACTTAATATTATAATAGTATGAAGATTTAGACAAGTAAAGGATTTATATAGTTCAGGGATTAAATTATGAATTATATAATAATGTTGACTTGGATACTTGGACCAAGTCAACCAAATTGACCAAAGAGAGTCAAGTTGACCAACTCTCAATCTAAATGATAGTTTTATGTTTAATAATATTATGAGGTCAATTATAAAATATAGTAACAAACTATATTGTTATATATATATATATATGTATGTATATCTATACAAGAGTAACCACCGTTAATTAAGTGGAATATTGTATTAGAACCCGAAGTCAAGAACGAAGCACTACATACCACTCGTAACATAAATAGAGTATGGTTTAGACTAATTCTGAACTTGTCTAAAAACCCGAGCAAGACAATAGCTTAATCGTGGGATTAATACCTTGGGGATTTGTGGTTATTCGAAATACCGAACCAGTTGAGTTATAGTGAATTAATATTTAGTGGTATATATGTTCCGGAGATATGGGCTAGGAGCTACAAGCTACGTGTGAGTAGAAGGCGAGCGTGATACGTCACGCTAGCATTGTTCAGCGGTGAACGGTATGTGAATGTGTGGTCTGAAAGCCCTAAGGGTTTCATTGGGTTCCAGACATAATGTGTACTTGCATGTTAAGATTAATAATGTTATGCATGTGTTTGTATGCGTTTATTTTCCCGACCGTCAAAGCGTTAATTAATTGCGCGCGTACGTCGTCCGGACATGTGATACCGATTATCACCTAACTGTGTATGAACTTTGGAAGAGATTCTGAATATCACCTTGTGAGAGTAAACAACTCCTAAAGCACTAAGTGAGGATCTTAGTTTAGAGACCCGGTATTAACTGTCTCTAGAGCGATGACTCGACCTTTGAACATCACCTAGCAGACTTCTAGGTTGCGTGTAAGACCCGGTAGGGCATCCAATAAAAATGTGTTTTCTCCAATAACGAGATTGAGTCTCCAGGAGACTAATTAAAATACACTAACATATGAGAGTGTAATAATTATTGAAACATAGTTTAGTAAATCCTGGGTTGCATTCGTTCCAGCAGGTTACACATAGTGATCACTAGAGTTTCGTACCCGGTTAGGGTCTACTCTTGTTAATCTAACTAACCGGATACGATCGTTAGTCAGAGTGTGCTGCTGTTGGCACCAAGGCTTCGGCCTAATGGACATCTACCACTATAGATAAGTAAGCCTACCTACCCTGTAACAGCCCAACCCGAAATCCAATAACCTGAACGGCGATCACTCCCAAATAAAATACAACTGCAGCGGAAATAAATCACAACCGGGCGGTATTACAATGCCGTTGGCCACCCTTGTGACCAACAAGGCTAAATCCAATACAATCTCCAAAAGTCATGGTCTGAATACGAATACAATCCGAGATACTAGGAATCAAACTCTAATGTAAAATACTTAAGTAAAAACAAGTAACTATAAGAAGACTCCCATAGCTTGAATCTACCCCACCTACACTCAGTGTGGTAATCTTCTCAACTTCAGGTACCTGAAAAATGGGGGTGCCCCCAAAGGGGCTCAGCAAACAATGCTGGTATGGAAAAGTGCAGCCCATCGTCTACCGGGCCACACAACTACTTTGTCGAACACATGCAGTTCATTTTTATAAAGCTGTAAACAAGCATAGTCTGATAATAACAAGTATCCATACAAGGACAATAATGTCACATAGAACAAGACTTCAGAAGGTCAAGTGAGCTGAGCTGAATCATTTGATAGCTGTCGGGTCCACACAGTGGGCCTGACAGATGTATAAAAGTATATCAATATAGTGGAGGATATGACCCCGTTATAGAGAAAGGTTGGGCAGTTTAGTCCCCAGGAGATAACGTAGTTAAACCCTGTACTGAGAGCTGATGGGAAATAGAACCCACGAGAGGAATGAAGTCTTCCTCTCCACTGAACTGATGGGCATTAGAAACCCGAGAGGAATAGAGTCTTCCTCTCCACTGAAATGTTCCGTCGCGACGTATAACTGAATAGGAGACGACCTGAGACAGGTACAACTCCTGTAGCATGCATGGCCAGATCCAACTGGGCTCCTCGTTCTCGTAGTATAGAGTTGTTAAGTGTCATATAAAGACGTTAAACAAGAACACAATGTGTATTGTCAATTATCACGCTTAGGATAATGACGTTTGTTATAAAGTGAAGTTAGTGAGAGACTTGAGTACAAGTCCTCGGTATACTGAAGCGCAGGTATTTAATCCACTGGTATAGTAGTGTTTGTATGCGTGGGACATACACGTTGTAGTCAGCATCATTCACGCACATAAATAATACAACAGTGCACAAGAGTAAACAACATTATATTAATTATCTTGGTCGTTATTTCACAACAGATAGCACACAAGCCGATTAATCCGGTAGAAAAAGGTTCAAGAATCCCATACCGTTCACCGTAGGTTGCAGTTGATTATACCCTGGTCAACGTCTGGTCAAACAAGTCCTAGAATAGGATTAACTGAGAGGGTTAATTTATGTTACCCTTTATAAATAACCTTATTGGATCTTTCAACAAATTTCGTATTTGTTATTTCATGTGAGGTTTATTTCTTTTAATTACCTCATGATTTCATGTACAACTTATTTGTTATTCCTTTGATTTATTTATAAATCCTTTAATGTACATGTAGGTATTTATTTATCATGTACTATGTTTGTTGTTTATTTTGATTGTCTAGGTGACATAACAACTTAATTCCTTAACTATATTTGTGTCATACATGGACATAAAATTCTTATAGTTTTTACTATTCCTCCTTTTAACCATAGATAATATTTATTGGTTCTTTTAATTCCTATAACAATATAAGCCATAGCTTTAATCCCATAGTTCCTTTAATCAAAATTCTTTCTTCTAAATCCTCCAAATATCCATATAGGACCTATATTTATTTAAATCTAATTTCTTAAACTTATATTTCGGTTATTTACAAAACAACCACATTAATTCATAAACTTTACAATTAAATTCTAATCTCTTTATATAACATAGTTTTAATTCCATATTTAATTAAATCACAAAACTACCATTAATATTTTGGTATATAATTTTAAATATTATAACTTTCGAAAATTACAATTCAGCCCCTCCAATTCTCAGCCTTAAATTTATAATGCCTATATTACAATTTAACCACAAAATCTTATAATCTTACATAATGCCTTATAAGCTATAGTTTTAATTTTAATTCTCCATAAATGCCAAATATATATTATAAATTCTTAAATTACCAAACTAACCCAAAGTAATTCGGCTTTGGTCATGTACTTTCCATTAATTACATTTTCACCCCAAAACTTTAAATAGTACTTAATAACTTATAAACTATAGTTTAAATATTTAGTTCCTCAAAATTTCAAAGGTGAACCTAATAAATCTCTTATTATGAATTCGCCCCATTTAATGTTCCAAACTTTCATAACAACTTTTATAAATTACATAATAGCCCAAAACTTTATAAAGTGTTACTTTAACACTTGTTTAAATTTATCTAAAATTCATAACTTAATTCCTAACCTTATATTATCATATATATTCCAGAACACCCTTAACTCTCGGTTTTTTGTAATAACACACTAAACTTTGTAAAAATTACATTTAGGCCCAATAACTTAATTAATTAACCATTTAAGCTCTAATAAAATATTTTTAACTCACCAAACTTTATAGTATAAGTTTATATACATAAGTAGCTCCTTAAAATCTATTTAACACTTAGAGCATTCGGCCATAATTTATTAAGGACCATATAGTATATAAAGTGGATTTATGTCAAAATAACTATACATAAATTCATATGAGTCATATAACTTATGTAAAATTATTGTAATGTCTTATATTGATTCTTAGCTTAAAAATATGCATTTTTGCCCTTGACTTTCGGCCTTAATTATTTTAACTTAATAAATTTTTTGACACAAAAATGTGTCTTAAGGTAAATATTTTCTATATTGTTATAGATTATATTTTTGGCATATAAAACCATATAGTTTCGGTTTTAATTAACCTGAGGATGTACATAATTTTTGTATAATTTTTACAAGCTTAACAAGCTTATAACATAAGATTTACTAGTAAACTTACTTCTTAACAAGGTGGTTTAGTGCTTGAACTCTTCTTTGAATCTCCAAGCTTTCTCCAAGGTAATATTGATGCTCCACTTCGGTTATATGCAGTGGTGAAGGTGTTTAGGAGTTAGATCTTCAATAAGATCTTAAGTAGATTTGTAAGTAGTTTTACAGAATTTACCTTAGACTTTTTCTCCTTATAAATTCGGCACTCCTAAGGTAGATGAAGAACAAAGTTTCCTTCATGAAAATGAAGAAGAAAGAAACCTTAGAAGAAGTAGAACTTGGTTACACATAAAAATGTGCTTTAAGGATTTTCAAGCATTAAAACTACCTTAAGATAACCTTGAAATGCTCCTTGGATTAATGTTGGTTTGGACAACCTCCTTGGAGAACTAATTGATGCCGAATGCTTATTGATGTGCTAGGAAGAGTTTTGCTTCAAGGCTTGACAAGAGATGCTAGGAAATTACCTTAAAGATGAAGATAGAAGTTAAAACTCCATTAATGGACTTAAGAGCTTCAAAGGAAGAAGATGAAGCAAGAAGAGAGAGGTGTGAGCCTTACCAATTCGTTGATGAAGAGTGCAAGGAGGGAAATGAGACTAAACTCACGTATAAGGTAAGAGAATGCAATTTGGAATTGATTTTTGTTTTGTCAATTTTTGATGTCAAATGACTATTCTTTTCTTTAGTTTATTCCATGGGTTATTGGCTCAATAAATGCCCATGTTATCTGCATAATTTCGGACATGTGGGGTGACAAGGCAAGATGGAGAAAATAATGGGAGCTAGAAGACAAGGTAAGTTAGGTAAGGTATATTCTTTTGATTTTTCTATGTTTTGTGCTTGTCTTCTTCTCCTCTTGTAGGTGAACGAATTCAAGGGGTAAAATGAGGTGTCTCAATCGACATTGAAGAGCCAAGGAAGAGCAAAGGAAGGTCACATGGAGAAAAGAAATCAAAAGGTGGAATCTAGATCTACTTTTTACCTTTTTGCATTTGTTTTCTTCCTAGCTCACATGGCCTTATTCCAATGCATAATTTCGACAGCTTGGTGGTCAAATGAGACCTACATACTTTGACATTAAGTAATATAACACATGGGAAGGTGAGTCACCATGTTCTATGCCTTTTATAAACTTTAAATGCAAATTTTATACTAGTTTTTGGGCATAACTTCGGCCCCTATAGAGAGTCTTGTTGACTAGTCTCTCCAACTGATTTAGAAGGTCATTTTAACCCTATTTAAGATTACCAATTCGTGGCATGTCAAAAACTACAAGGCATTGCGTAAAACGCGTTTTCGTGACACCCGAAGGTGTGTTTTTGTGCTCTAAGGAAATCTTTGGGAACCAAATTGTTTTTATGAGTTCCAAGTGTTTGTAAACGCTTATTATAGTAAATAAACATATATTAAGATGTTACATTGAGTATATGGGGTTATTAACCCATGTCATAATTTACGGGCCATGGGACACTCCCGGGCAAAAAGGAGCGCTAAGAAATCCTCCTGTGGTTTTTGTTGAATTTTGAGAAACCACTTCGTGGGTTCTCTTTATAATGGTTAATATGATGTTAGGAACTCTAGGAATTAATTTTATAGGAGTTGTGCCACCTCGGCACTCCTCCGGACTTTTCGTGCTTTAAGGGACGTGCGTGAGCACTCCCGCGCGTTTTGCGTTTTTGACTGAATATAGCTTAGGGAATATGTTTATATATTCATATAATAGTTGTATGATCATTTGGTTTGAATATTAGAGGGTCTTACAAGGTCATGTTTGACCATATGCTTCTAAGGCGTTTTAGCGTTTATGGAGAAACGACTGTTTTTACGTAACGTTCTCATGCATGGGTTTGCATGCGTACGTGAAATGATTTATAATAGGATTATTTTCCATTAAATAATGGTTTAATAATTTTAATTAGATTTGGGGTATTTCAATCTACCCCCCTTAAAAAGGGACTTCGCCCCGAAGTCTCATATCTAAATTCTAAGGTTGTGGGGAATCAAGTTCCACTAAGCATCCACAACTCAATCTAGTTTTTAGGGATCAAGTCCCAAGTCTCCATATACCTAAGTTCATAGTGTATATCAAGTATAACAGGAATACTTGGAATGTCATAACATATACTTGTAATGCAGAGCAAGGTAGTAAACACAATCACGTTTCATTTCAAATAGTGCAACGTAGTGCACATAATATTTCCATTGTAGTGTAATGAAGTACACACAGTCAAGTAGAAGTACAAAGTACATTCAAATACAGTGTTACACAAGAACACAGGCAAGACAAAGTGTCACTGAAATGCACCAAAGTGCAACAAAATGCATTCTGAACTCACAAACGAAAAAGGCTCTACCCCCCAAAAAAGAGGGGTACGCCCACGTACCCTAGACTAAAGTGTCTAGTCGGTAAATAATGAGGGAAACTTCGCTCGCATATCCGCTTCTAGTTCCCATGTGGCCTCTTCCACATCGTGGTTTGACCAAAGAACTTTTACTAGGCTCACAGATTTGTTTCGAGTATCTCGTGTCTTTCTGTCTAAGATTCGTTGCGGTGTTTCCACATACCGCATTGTTGGTTCTAATGAGAGTGTCTCTGGTTGTAGAACATGAGAAGGATGAGGCATGTATTTCTTAAGCTGAGACACGTGAAAAACATTGTGTACTTTGCCCAACTCTGCTGGCAAATCAAGTCGATATGCCACAAGGCCCACCCGCTCTATGATAGCGTAGGGTCCTACAAATTTCGGGCTTAGCTTGCCCTTTTGCCCAAATCTGAATACACCCTTCATGGGTGATACTCGTAGAAATACCTGGTCGCCAACCGCGAACTCAAGGTCTCGTCGCCTCTCATCAGCATATGATTTCTGTCTGTCTTGTGCTGCTTTCATGTTATTTCGGATTTGTTGTACTTCTGCCTGAACTTGCTCCAAGTACTCAGGCCCAATGATGACGGTCTCACTAGACTCGTCCCAGCACAATGGTGTGCGACATGGTCTGCCATAATGATGAAAGGTGACATCTGTATAGAGGCGTGATAGCTGTTATTGTATGCAAACTCGATGAGATGTAATCTATCTATCCAGCTACCCTGAAAATCCAAGGCACATGCTCGTAGCATGTCCTCTAAGGTCTGGATAGTCCTCTCTGACTGACCATCTGTCTGAGGATGAAATGCTGTGCTAAGCTTCAATTCAGTGCCAAGTGCTTCGCGAGTAGCTCGCCAATATCGTGAGAGAAATCTAGTGTCTCGATCTGAAACAATAGTCTTTGGTACTCCATGATGTCTGATAATCTCCTGCTCAAATAGTTCTGCTAACTTTGGCACTTTCCAAGTGTCTTTCATCGAAATAAACCTAGCAAGTTTAGTCAGTCGATCAACAATAACCCAAATCATATTAAGTTCTCCTCTCGTAGGTGGTAGTCCCACCACGAAGTCCATGGAGATATCGTAAAACTTCCACTCTGGAACTGGCATAGACTGTACCATACCTCCTGGTCGTCTATGTTCGAATTTCACTTTCTGACAAGTGAGACATCGAATCACATATTCTGTCATGTCGCCCTTCATACCACTCCACCAGAAATACCTCTTTAGATCTTTGTACATCTTAGAAGCTCCTGGATGGACAGATGTGGAAGAAGTGTGGGACTCTCGAAGAATATGCTCCTTTATATCTGTGCTGTCTCTGGGTATACACAATCTGCCCTTCAATCTGATTAGTCCATCATCATGTAGCTGAAACTCGTACTTTCCACCCTCAAATGTACCGTCAGACAACTTCTGACTGATCTCCATCATTCGCTGATCACTCTGCTGTGCGCTACGTATGTCGTCCATAAGACTCGAGCTAGCCACAATGCATTTAGAGAATGTGCTCGTCGACTCAGTGCGTCTGCTACAACATTAGCTTTCCCTTCTTTGTACTGCAAATCAATGTCATAGTCCTTAAGAAATTCAACCCATCTTCTTTGTCTCATGTTTAACTCCTTCTGGGTGAATACATACTTCAAACTCTTATGATCCGAATAGACGGTCATCTGGACACCATACAGGTAGTGGCGCCAGATCTTCAAGGCAAAAACAATAGCTCCGAGCTCCAAGTCATGTGTGGGATAGTTTTCCTCATGTTTCTTCAACTGTCGGGAAGCGTAGGCGACTACCTTCCCATTCTGCATGAGTACACACCCTAATCCCCTTCCTGATGCATCACAGTAAACTTCATAACCCTCAGTGCCTTCAGGTATTGTCAAAACTGGTGCTGATGTCAAAGCGTTCTTCAAAAACTGAAATGATGATTCACACTCTGTAGTCCATGTGAATGGTGCATCTTTCTTCATTAAACTGGTCATAGGTTTTGCTAATTTGGAGAAGTCTCTGACAAACCTTCTGTAGTAACCGGCTAACCCAAGGAAACTCCTGATATCAGTCACTGTCCTTGGCCTAGGCCAACTGCGAACTGCTTCTATCTTTGCTGGATCCACTGCGATCCCAGCATCTGAGATAACATGTCCTAAAAAGGAAACTCTGTCCAACCAAAACTCACATTTGGAGAACTTAGCATAAAGCTGGTTCTCCCTTAAGATCTCAAGTACATGTCGGAGGTGACTCTCATGCTCTTCCTTAGACTTTGAATAGATGAGGATGTCATCGATGAATACAACCACGGTCTTATCCAACTGCTCTCTGAATAATCTGTTCATCAAATCCATGAAGACTGCAGGTGCATTAGACAAGCCAAAAGGCATAACTGTAAACTCATAGTGGCCATATCGTGTTCTGAATGCTGTCTTTTCTATGTCTTGCTCCTGATAGGTATCTGATGGTATCCTGATCTCAAATCGATCTTCGAAAACACTTTTGCTCCTCTCAACTGATCAAACAAGTCGTCAATCCGTGGTAGTGGATATTTGTTCTTCACCGACACTGCATTAAGCTCCCGGTAATCAATACATAGCCGAAGGCTTCCATCCTTCTTCTTCACAAACAGAACTGGTGCTCCCCAAGGAGATACGCTAGGTCGTATGTATCCCTTGTCCAGTAAATCTTTCAGCTGCTCCTTCAGCTCAGCCATCTCTGCTGGTGCCATACGGTACGGTGCCTTAGCTATGGACCGGTACCTGGTGTAATTAGAGAAAGAACTCTACCTCTCTGGATGGCGGTAAGCCTGGAAGTTCCTTTGGAAAAATATCTGGAAATTCCGACACCACTGGCATATCTGGATCAAAATCAGGGTCGTGCTCTACATCCTGAACATAGCATAGGTATACTTCCTTCTGCTTCCTGACTTGCTTGTACATAGACATAGCAGATATAACTTTTATTGATGGTGCTCTAGGGCTCTGGCGGTATGATACTGTCACTCCTGATGGACTCTTAAGTAACAGTCTGCGCTCTGCACAAAGAATGCGGCCTCTGTGCCGCCCCAACCAGTCCATCCCGACTATAACGTCGAATCCTAGACCTCTGAACTCAATAAGGTCAATGGGAAAATCCTCCTCCTTAATACTGATAGTGGCTCCTCTATAAAGACGAGTGCAACTGATCTTCTCCTTAGACGGGAGTGCCACCTTAAAATCAGGTAACTCTACAGCGTCTAGCCCCAACTTCCCCGCAAGCGAAGGCGAAACGAAAGTATGTGAGGCTCCGGAGTCAAACAGTACTAGTGCATCCACTCCATTAACAGGAAAGGTACCAGTGAGGATCGCGCCGCCCTTGCTGGCCTCCTCCTCAGTAAGAATACTTAAGGCACCTTCCGTCTCCTTAGTACAACCTAATAACAGAATCTGAGTAAGTACTTTGATATATGATGGGGTCTAAAGACATTCACTTTCATAACAATAATGCTTCATTGATGAGATGATCTCCTTTCAGATGTCCAAACAATTACAATACTAGTACTTTCTAAAAGTCAAACTTAATCTTCCTGGTTTCATGTGAGTGGTGTTTATCACTGTCGAAGGTGCTGTGTTTAGTTTGATCCTCTTAATTCCATGGTATAGCAACCTTGACTTTCCACCCATTACTAAAACATCTCCTGAACTCAATATGATTTTCTTTGCAAGGTCCACACGCTTCTGCTCGCCATAAAGGAACTCTGCGTCATCTCCAATTGACAAAGATAATACTGGTATCCCCTGTTCAAGGGACCCTTTTGTTTCATCATTGTCCTGGTGTAGTCCTAAACGGCCTCCTTCTTCATAGAAGTTGATGATACATAGATCAGCCCTTAGATTGGGAACTGGATCTTCTTCTAGCTGTTGAGCTGTATTAACTGCTTGTTCCACAATTGGTAAAAATTCTTCTGGGATTTTTGGTACTTGTGCTCCATCTCCATTTCTTGTATCTTGGTAGGTTTTTGTGTAAGGATTCCAATCCTTTCCTAAGCACATCATTTTCAGCTTCATCTTTGATCCTCCTGGAAATTCTGGAGTGTAGAACCCTCCTGGTCCTGCTCCCAATTCTAGACATTTTCTGATGATTGTAATTTGTGTCTCCGGTGTTAGGTATCCTTTGAGTAATATCAAACCTGGTTGGATAACCTTACATTGTTCGTTCCCTGGTTCTTGTATTTTGATAATGTTTTCTTCCAGGGAGGGCGGTGAGGGGATAGGAAAGCATATCTTATAGCTTCCTACGTGGTTTAAATTTTACTAGTGAGTCTTACTAATTCTTCCCTACTCAATTAGGCAATCAAGGCATGCAAGCACTCATTCACATCATCCATTGCTCAATAATAGGTTCACATGGTTTAGAAATACCTGGGTTGGTAGAAGGACCAGCCTCATCTGAGCGGTCCATGACATGCAGGGCGGGTCCCGATGCTGGGCCTTTGCCCTTATACCCCTGAGCCTGGTTTGTTGGCGGAGGGCGAGTATCGCTAGCTCCATTCTTAGGGCCGGTGTTTGCCTTTGCTCCCGGGCGGTAGTTCTTGCTCTCCGGGTTTCGGATACACTCGAAGGCCCGATGTCCAAGTATTTGACAGTGGCGACACTGAACTTTCTCCCCTTGGCAGTCCACGCCGGGGTGATCTTTTCCACACTGTCTACAGTTGAAACGGCGGACATACTTCTGGCCCGTGTTTGAGCCAGATCCAGAACCTAATACAATCAAGGTCAATTACACATTCTAACGGTACTGAAGTAATCACACAAGTTTCAAATTTGACTGCTTGGTTAGAGTGCCTACCCTTAGGTGGGTAGGTTTTCTGTGATGTTGCCGCCCGTGGGTTCCTGACTGGGGGTTCCCAGTAGTTTGGTTCCCCTTCCCTTGGTAGGACCCCTGGCCTTTCTGATAAGGTTTGTTCCTTTTGTTGGAGTTCCCCTGCTTAGCATCTTCGCCACCAGGTCCGTCCTTCCTCTTTTGGGAGCTCAAAGCATCCCTTCTCTTACATGTAATCTCCACCACGGAGGCAGCATGATAACATTCCTGAAATCTCAAGGTATCAATCTCCAATTCTCCATGACGGGGTATAGTAGTAATAAAATTTTCAAATGTCTTCTCCTGTTTTACCTGTAAACTGGTAGGGATGATTGGTCCCATCCCAAACTGGAGTCGAGGGCTCAGTCCCCCGTAGAATCGGTCGACCAACACTTGGTCCGAGTATCCTATACCGGGTAGTAGTCGGAGTAGCGAAGTGAACTTCGCATAGTACTACTCATCCACTGACATCTTTCCCGTCTGCTCCAGGGCATCAAACTCTCTCGTCTTCACCATCCTGGTGTGGGCCGGGTAGTATTTGCCCCTAAGTAGTGCAGTGTAGTGTCCCCAAGTAAATGCTGGGTCATCCAGGTGGTCGGCTTTCACCATGTTCCACCAATCTCTCGCTGCATCCTTCAGATAAAAGGCAGCAAGCCTTACCTTTTCCCTAGCTGGGACTGCAAGCGTCTCGAACGCTGTCTCCATCTCCATGATGTATGTCTCCAAGTGAGCAGGGTCAGTCTGCCCCTTGAATGCAGTTGGCCTCAGATCAGCCAAACTCTTCACCCAATCTCTCCCTGGGTGGTGGTGGTGGAGGTAGCTGCTGCTGCTGTCCAACCCCCGCCTGTGCAAATGCCTGAGCGATTAAAGTAGCAATGTCTGCCAGCCTGATGTTTGGCTCCTCATCGGCCTGTCCACGGCGTCCTCCTCTTCCTGACATCTGCAGGATGTTGAGGTATATTAGATACTGTGGTCGCAATCTCGGTCTTGGATAGTAGTCTAAGTAAAACTAACTTAAACTCCTTTCAATACTATCACTCAACCCATAACCTAAGCTTTTAGAAATCCTAATCTCGGTGTATCCTTGTATCCAGAGCGTAACTACGCTCTGATACCACTTTTTGTAACACCCCAACCCGAAATCCAATAACCTGAACGGCGATCACTCCCAAATAAAATACAACTGCAGCGGAAATAAATACAACAACCGGGCGGTATTACAATGCCGTTGGCCACCCTTGTGACCAACAAGGCTAAATCCAAATACAATCTCCAAAAGTCACGGTCTGAATACGAATACAATCCGAGATACTAGGAATCAAACTCTAATGTAAAATACTTAAGTAAAAACAAGTAACTATAAGAAGACTCCCATAGCTTGAATCTACCCCACCTACACTCGGTGTGGTAATCTTCTCAACTTCAGGTACCTGAAAAATGGGGGTGCCCCCAAAGGGGCTCAGCAAACAATGCTGGTATGGAAAACGTGCAGCCCATCGTCTACCGGGCCACACCAACTACTTTGTCGAACACATGCAGTTCATTTTTATAAAGCTGTAAACAAGCATAGTCTGATAATAACAAGTATCCATACAAGGACAATAATGTCACATAGAACAAGACTTCAGAAGGTCAAGTTAGCTGAGCTGAATCATTTGATAGCTGTCGGGTCCACACAGTGGGACTGACAGATGTATAAAAGTATATCAATATAGTGGAGGTATAGTGACCCCGTTATAGAGAAAGGTTGGGCAGTTAGTCCCCAGGAGATAACGTAGTTAAACCCTGTACTGAGAGCTGATGGGAAATAGAACCCACGAGAGGAATGAAGTCTTCCTCTCCACTGAACTGATGGGCATTAGAAACCCGAGAGGAATAGAGTCTTCCTCTCCACTGAAATGTTCCGTCGCGACGTATAACTGAATAGGAGACGACCTGAGACAGGTACAACTCCTGTAGCATGCATGGCCAGATCCAACTGGGCTCCTCGTTCTCGTAGTATAGTTGTTAAGTGTCATATAAAGACGTTAAACAAGAACACAATGTGTATTGTCAATTATCACGTTTAGGATAATGACGTTTGTTATAAAGTGAAGTTAGTGAGAGACTTGAGTACAAGTCCTCGGTATACTGAAGCGCAGGTATTTAATCCACTGGTATAGTAGTGTTTGTATGCGTGGGACATACACGTTGTAGTCAGCATCATTCACGCACATAAAATAATACAACAGTGCACAAGAGTAAACAACATTTACATTAATTATCTTGGTCGTTATTTCAAACAACAGATAGCACACAAGCCGGTGTAATCCGGTAGAAAACAGGTTGCAAGAATCCCATACCGTTCACCGTACTGTTGTTGTTAACCCGGTCAACGTCTGGTCAAACAAAGTCCTAGAATAGGATTAACTGAGAGGGTTAATTTATGTTACCCTTATATAATGACCTATTGAATCTTTAACAAATCTCGTATTTGTTATTTCATGTGAGGTTTATTTCTTTTAATTACCTCATGATTTATGTATAACTTATTTGTTATTCCTTTGATTTATTTATAAATCCTTTAATGTACATGTAGGTATTTATTTATTCATGTACTATGTTTGTTGTTTATTGATTGTCTAGCTGACATAACAACTTATAATTCCTTAACTATATTTATGTCATACATGGACATAAAATTCTTATAGTTTTCATTATTCCTCCTTTAACCAAGATAATAATATTGGTTAATTTTAATTCCTTATAAATATAAGCCATAGTTTAAACCCATACTTTAATCAAAATTCTTTCTTCTAATTCCTCCAAATATGTAGGACCTATATTTATTTAAATCTAATTCTTACTTATATTTCGGTTATTTACAAACAACCACATTAATTCATAAACTTTATATTTAAATTCTAATCTCTATAGATATAGTTTTAATCCTTATTTAAAAATCACAAACTACAAATATTTTGGTATATATTTTAAATATTATAACTTTCAAAAATTACAATTCAGCCCCTAAATTCTCGGCCTATAATTTATTCTTATAATTACAATTTAACCACAAAATCTTATAATCTTTACATAATGTTATAACTATAGTTTTAATTTTAATTCTCCAAATGCCATATATATATATATATATATATATATATATATATATATATATATATATATATATATTCTTAAATTACCAAACTAACCCAAAGTAATTCGGCTTTGGTCATGTACTTTCCATTAATTACATTTTCACCCCAAAACTCTATAATAGTTACTTAATAACTTATAAACTATAGTTTAAATATTTAGTTCCTCAAAATTTCAAAGGTGAACCTAATAAATCTCTTAATTATGAATTTGCCCCATTTAATGTTCCAAACTTTCATAACAACTTTTATAAATTACATAATAGCCCAAAACTTTATAAAGTGTTACTTTAACACTTGTTTAAATTATCTAAAATTCATAAACTTAATTCCTAACCTTATATTATATCATATATATTCCAAGAACACCCTTAACTCTCGGTTTTTGTAATAAACACACTAAACTTTGTAAAAATTACATTTAGGCCACATAACTTAATTAATTAACCATTTAAGCACTAATAAAATATTTTTAACTCACCAAACTTTATAGTATAAGTTTATATACATAAGTAGCTCCTTAAAATCTATTTAACACTTAGAGCATTCGGCCATAATTTATTAAGGACCATATAGTATATAAAAGTGGATTTATATGTCAAAATAACTATACATAAATTCATATGAGTCATATAACTTATGTAAAAATTATTGTAATGTCTTATATTGATTCTTAGCTTAAAAATAAGCATTTTTGCCCTTGACATTTCGGCCTTAATTTATTTGTAACTTAAATAAATTTTGTGACACAAAAATGTGTCTTAAGGTAAATATTTTCTATATATGTTATAGATTATATTTTTGGCATATAAAACCATATAGTTTCGGTTTTAATTAACCTAGGAGATGTACATAATTTTTGTATAATTTTTACAAGCTTAACAAAGCTTATAACATAAAGATTTACTTAGTAAACTTACTTCTTAACAAAGGTGGTTTAGTGCTTGAACTCTTCTTTGAATCTCCAAGCTTTCTCCAAGGTAATATTGATGCTCCACCTTGGTTATATGCAAGTGGTGAAGGTGTTTAGGAGTTAGATCTTCAATAAAGATCTTAAGTAGATTTGTAAGTAGTTTTACAAGAATTTACCTTAGACTTTTTCTCCTTATAAATTAGGCACTCCTAAGGTAGATGAAGAACAAAGTTTCCTTCATGAAAATGAAGAAGAAAGAAACCTTAGAAGAAGTAGAACTTGGTTACACATAAAAATGTGCTTTAAGGATTTTCAAGCATTAAAACTACCTTAAGATAACCTTGAAATGCTCCTTGGATTAATGTTGGTTTGGACAACCTCCTTGGAGAACTAATTGATGCCGAATGCTTATTGATGTGCTAGGAAGAGTTTTGCTTCAAGGCTTGACAAGAGATGCTAGGAAATTACCTTAAAGATGAAGATAGAAGTTAAAACTCCATTAATGGACTTAAGAGCTTCAAAGGAAGAAGATGAAGCAAGAGAGAGGAGGGAGCCTTACCAATTCGTTGATGAAGAGTGCAAGGAGGGAAATGAGACTAAACTCACGTATAAGGTAAGAGAATGCAATTTGGAATTGATTTTTGTTTTGTCAATTTTTAATGTCAAATGACTATTCTTTTCTTTAGTTTATTCCATGGGTTATTGGCTCAATAAATGCCCATGTTATCTGCATAATTTCGGACATGTGGGGTGACAAGGCAAGATGGAGAAAATAATGGGAGCTAGAAGACAAGGTAAGTTAGGTAAGGTATATTCTTTTGATTTTTCTATGTTTTGTGCTTGTCTTCTTCTCCTCTTGTAGATGAACGAATTCAAGGGGTCAAATGAGGTGTCTCAATCGACATTGAAGAGCCAAGGAAGAGCAAAGGAAGGTCACATGGAGAAAAGAAATCAAAAGGTGGAATCTAGATCTACTTTTTACCTTTTTGCATTTTGTTTTCTTCCTAGCTCACATGGCCTTATTCCAATGCATAATTTCGACAGCTTGGTGGTCAAATGAGACCTACATACTTTGACATTAAGTAATATAACACATGGGAAGGTGAGTCACCATGTTCTATGCCTTTTATAAACTTTAAATGCAAATTTTATACTAGTTTTTGGGCATAACTTCGGCCCCTATAGAGAGCCTTGTTGACTAGTCTCTCCAACTGATTTAGAAGGTAATTTTAACCCTATTTAATATTACCAATTCGTGGCATGTCAAAAACTACAAGGCAATTGCGTAAAACGCGTTTTCGTGACACCCGAAGGTGTGTTTTTGTGCTCTAAGGAAATCTTTGGGAACCAAATTGTTTTTATGAGTTCCAAGTGTTTGTAAACGCTTATTATAGTAAATAAACATATATTAAGATGTTACATTGAGTAATATGGGGTTACATTAACCCATGTCATAATTTACGGGCCATCGGGACACTCCCGGGCAAAAATGAGCGCTAAGAAATCCTCCTGTGGTTTTTGTTGAATTTTGAGAAACCACTTCGTGGGTTCTCTTTAGAATGGTTAATATTGATGTTAGGAACTCTAGGAATTAATTTTATAGGAGTTCGTGCCACCTCGGCACTCCTCCGGACTTTTCGTGCTTTAAGGGACGTGCGTGAGCACTCCCGCGCGTTTTGCGTTTTTGACTGAATATAGCTTAGGGAATATGTTTATATATTCATATAATAGTTGTATGATCATTTGGTTTGAATATTTGAGGGTCTTACAAGGTCATGTTTGACCATATGCTTCTAAGGCGTTTTAGCGTTTATGGAGAAACGACTGTTTTTACGTAACGTTCTCATGCATGGGTTTGCATGCGTACGTGAAATGATTTATAATAGGATTATTTTCCATTAAATAATGGTTTAATAATTTTAATTAGATTTGGGGTATTTCATACCCACTGTAGATGGCACCGGACTACTGTCCAAAATATTAATGTGTGAGGTTAAACGGGGAATTGTCTTTAGCATGACACCCGTATATTTATGTGAGACTGTTGGAAGTGGGGCTTCATATGGTGGAAGTGATAAGTGAGACTAACTGGACCTCCACTAACTGTTGACTCGCGCTCATTATTCAATTATGATTGTTGTAATAGCATGCCTTGTTGTGTGATTATTGGAATGCCTGTTGTATGTTTAAATTCCGCATGTACAGTTATATTATAAGCATGTAACCGGAACAGCATGTAACGAACTCCATGTTAATCAAGATGACTAAAACGACCTAAGTGGCCTAAACGGGTCTAGGATCACATTTAGCATACCAGCAGTTGGCTGAGCCTTTATGGCACTACATTACAGGACTTGATTGAGCTATGAAGCCGGAGTGCGGGACTTCAGGGTAGTCAACGACGTTATTTATTTATTGCACCTTCAGAACTAGTTTATATTAAGTACTATGTAAACATTGGGATTACATTAGATGCTCACTTACCTTATGTATTAGTTTAAACTTAGGATGATGTAGTATATATCTCGTTCATCACTGCGGTTAATTACTGTCGATGTGTTGTTATATTCCTTTTCCGCTTCTTTACTCGCATGGGCGAGTAATGACATGTGACACCCGAGTGAGAATTATTAGTGTTTAACTTTCACTGTAAGACGTCTTTGATTATGCTACGAGAGTGATTAATACGAGCTTATTTTGAGGGGTGTTACAATTATTATCTTCTATCAATTTAGATTATTTATTTCTCAAAGTAAATGATTTTTTTTTATATTGCTGATAAATTTTAAAAACTAAAATTTTTAAATATAATAATTTATTGAAAATTGAGCAATTGAGAATATATATATAACATACAATATTAAATAATAAAACTTATTTCAAATGTAGAATAAAACGTTTTCAGAATAATAATATGCCACTTATTACGAGCAAGTAATGATAACCAAAGAAAGAATAAGTTGCATATTATTATTTTGAAAACGTTTTATTCTACATTTCAAACAAGTTTTACTATTTAATATTGTATGTTATATATATTTTCAAAGTAGCTCTATCTTAAATAAATTATTATATTTAGAATTTTAGTTTTTAAAATTTATCAGCAATATACAAAAAATTATTTACTTTGAAGAAATAAATAATCTAAATTGATGGAAAATAGTAATTAAAAAATGTATGATAAAAATTATGGTACTTATTTAGTATAAATTACAGTACTAAATTGGTTGAAATATTGGTATAAATTATTTGTTTAGAACTCAATATTCTTTATATGGTATAGAATAAATTTTAGAAAATGAAATATTTATTTTTTTAATATTTAGATATTTTCATTTTTTTCAACTTTTTTTAATTTTTTAATTTATAAATTTTGATAAATTTTGATATTTTTTTATATTTTATTGTATTTTGATACTTTTGTTAATTTTTTAACATTTAGGGGCATATTATGAACTTTAAAAGTACTTTGTTAACTAGTAGGGGTATTTTTGTCTTTTTTCCATCAATAGTGGCATTTCATGGACTTTTCAGAAAATATAATGGTATTTTACGACTTTTTTTTAGTGGCATTTCATGAATTAGCCAAAATATAGTGGCATTCATGAAATTTCCCAAAAGACAACTAAGCATGTGTAACAAACTTAGCGGAGGCCCTAAAATAAATTAAACATAAATACGGGCTTGTTATCATCGTCATTACATAAGCGTTGATCTGGCCGTTGGAAGATGAAAGAGTTGGGCGCAGCCACGGAGGGAAGCAACCACCTAGTACCTCAATTGACCGTCTTGTTTGTTTTATGATATGTTTTCGATTTCAATATTAAGTATATACGATTAAATAATTTCATAAAACAAAATTTTGTACAGTAATATATACTTTATCATGTAAAGAATCATATGTAAATATTAAAGTTTTAAAATTATGTTATCATATATGTCAAATATTAAAGTCAAACAACATATTCAAATAATGAACAAAACGGAAAGACCGAGGAAGTACAACATTTGTTACAGTTCACGTTTTGTGATGAGTTTCTCAATAATTAAATAAAAAGGTACAAGTCTATTAGTTGGTTCTATTTTTACATAGTAATTTGAGTCATTTAGTCGAGCTGTTCTTTACATTGATTTGTTTTGGTTGATTTTAGATTATTTATATATATCTAGCTGAATTTTACTTTTAATTTTGTTTGAATTTGTGATAGTTCATCTAAATTCAAATAACTTTAAACAATTTCAACAAAAAAGTAAATTAAAATAACATAATAATTTTATTAATCTTAATTAAGATTTAGATTTCATGTTCACTATATATTGTTTAGCTGACTTTAAGTTGGATAATTTAAGTCTAAATGATACTTGGTTAAATCTATATATTAAATTAGTTTCAAGCTGAAATACCCCAAACCATGATATGTAGTAAATATTAAAATTTGGTATTTAAAGGCTAAAAAGTGCCTTAGAAACAATGGTGAACAATTTAAACCATAGTAAAAACAATAAAATACCATAAGCACAGTTTGAGCAAAAACATGCTCTAAGCTTGGAATGAACTTGGTTAGGACCCAAAGAGCCTACCAAGACTTTATAACATTCACTTATGATTTAATAAGGCTAATTAAGTCCTTAGGAAACTTTGGTAGACAATTAAACCAAACAAAACACAAATAAATACCTTAAGGTCAATAAGGGCTAAAATGTGCTCTAAGCTTGGGATAAGCTAGGTTAAGACCTAATGAGCTTACCAAGACCTCATTTATATATTAATGAACATATTAAACCAATTACCAAGGAAAACCAAGCTTGAAAACAAGTTAAAACACAAAATGTGCTTTAAGGAGTCTTAAAGCACATTTTTGAAAAATTGTCTTGTAAATGAGTTTTGAATGGCTAGATGTCCATCATTACTCTTTAATTAACATGTGTACTACTTAGTATCACATTAGGAAGTCTAAATCAATGGGAAATAAAAAATTTCACAATTATGTGCCTTGTTTTGTGAATAGTAACTAAATTAAGCTAGTTTATAACATAAGCCAATATAAGTAAGTAAATTGGTCAACAAAGACCAAAACACCCCTAAGTACATAAAGGGGGCCGGTTTTTATAAGGTGAGTCACCACCTTTGCTAGTTAACAAGTAAGTAAGTAATGATAAAGTAAGTTACTATTTACTTTAAGCATAAATATCTTACAAACTTACCTTTCCTTCATTATCTTCTTTCCTTCTTTGTTCCCACCGTCTCCAACCTCATCCTCCCTTCTCCATCTCGTTTTGCTACAGCAAGTATCCATTCCCCATCTTTGAGTGCTTGTAACTCATGGCTCCAAGCTCCGAATTTAATTCCGAGACTACCATTCTTCTAGTTGGAGCAAGCTCTTCATTTCCCTCTTTTCAAAACTTCAAGAGCTCAAGTTTGATTCCATGGAGAATCTCCATTGATGGAATAAAAGCTCCATTTCTTGCACCTTATTGTTCTTCTTGGTTCTAAGGTAATAAAAGTCAAAGAAAACTAGCATTTCCTCTCATTTTTATTCATGGCCGAGAATCACCTTGTAATGGTGTCTTCTCTTGCTTTTGTTTAGCTTCATTCCAAACTTCAAAGGACTAGGTGGAGTCCTCTCTTGCTATTTAATCAAGTTCCCTTGCAAATCCAAGGTAAACATCTCATTTAGTGTTTAAAACACTTATGTTAATCTAGGGTTTGTTCATGAGCTTAGGTATAATGCTTAATGCTCATTATCCTTACTTGTATATTGCTTAGAAGTTTGACAAGCAATCAAAAACACCTTGCCGATTTTTAATCAAGAAGGGCAAGGAAAAACAAGTGAGGAAGTTTTGAAGAAAGAGAGGTAAATGAGCTACTTTAATGAAGTTTTATGTGTCCTAGGAAATTGAGCTTTAAAATGCTTATTATAAGCTACCTAAAGAGCCAATGGGAAATGAGATAGCAAACTATCCAAAAAGGAGTTTATTAAGGGCATATGAGATGTTGTGTGTATTTGCAGGTCAAAGGCAATATATATGTGGGAAATTCAGTGTTTAAGGTTTATGCAATTTAAGGGCCTAAGAGCCATGTTATTTAAGGGCCTAAGTGCCAAGCAATTTAAGTTTATGCACTATATTGTGATGTAGTGTAGTTTAAAGGTTTAGACGTGTGTAAAGAACATTCTTTGTGAAGATGAATGTCTTGGATGGTTAAAGGATGAAAAACAATATGTTTGTGTGTATTAAGGGATTAAGTGTTCTTGATTGTCTAAAGGTGAAAAACTATGTGTTTTGGTGTAAGGTGATACAAGAGAAGCTATGACAAAATTTAGTTGATAAACAAAGGAGTTTATGTGTTGTAATGAGATTTTATGACCTAGAAGGTACTAGGAATTGTTAAGTGTATGGTTGTAGTTGGGGTGTTACACAAGCTGATTCAGATTTTTGATATAACACACTTAAATCAAGTCATTGTTGTTGTTAGGTCTAGTTCTACTCCCTTTTATTATTATTTTAAGAAACAGTTAGTACTTATGTATTCTTTTCTTTTTGAACGAAAGTTAGCAATGAAAATCTTTCCATGTGACAATAATTTAGTAATCTCTAGGAAAAGGGAAACCATGCTCCCTTTAACTTGTTACAATAAAGACGAGAAGGGTGTGGAAATGCGCGTTCTCTAGTACTAGTACAAAACATGCAAAGTTCAACTCATCTACATTTTTTTTTCAAGACAACTCATCTACATTATTAACTTAAGCTTTTGCTTTGACTGGCATCGGACTCGGGAGTTATATCAATCTTGATCCTACATAGACATCTCTCTATAATTTCGCCGTGATTGTTGTTCGGTAATCTCCAAACTAATAAAAGCCAAACTTTCTTGGGAGTACGCGATATTTTTTTTTGAAAGTAGTATTCGTCTTTCTTACAAATATAGATAATATAAAGGACTAAAAATGTCCCAAAATGACCCATTAGATTATAAAAAATAAAAATAGAAGGTCCAGTATTCATATTATACTAATAGTCAATTGAAGATTAAATTGATACCATATTTTGTGGGCTTTTAACCAACCCGTTTGAACTACCGAAACCCACCACAGCCCAGACCAAAACCTCACGGTTATTTCTCTCTCACGACACCATGTTGTCTTCATCGCCAACCTCGGCGAACAAGCTCGAATTCACCGGCAACTTCGAGACCAAGGAGTACATCTTCTGGATGCGCCTCTCTTCATTGTCAATAAACCTAACCGGTGAGCGACGAACCTATAATCATTGCGCCTTTGTTGATTTTTGATAGAAATAACGTCAGAGAAGTGGTTGGTTCTTGTTTTGTCTTTTCAGCCTAGAATCCAAATTCTTCATATCTCCTTTCGCTTTTGTTCCCTTCTTCTGCCGCTGCTCAGTTTCATCTTTGGTGGGTTGAACAAGGTATGTTTGGTTGCTCGCAATGTTTGCTTTAATAGTTTGTGTTTCCCAATTTTCACTTGGTTGAGTAGACAAGGTATGTTTTGTAATCATTAACGAGTATATATCATGATTTACTGGTTACTAATCACTTGAATATATGGAATGACTAGTACAATTTGCATTAACATTTATCTATCCACCAGAAATTTGTTTCCTTACGGAAGGCTTGAAACTTATAATTTTATTCAATTAATTAATTATGTACTCTTTATCTAGGCCCTTGGGAAAGAGTTAATATTTATAGAGGGTTGCTAAAGGTTAAAACTTTCTGCTTGAAAATTCTACCTTTTATGCATTTTGGTAAGAGATGGCTATGGATTTCACGGGGATTATGTGCTTGGTTGCATCCTTAATTGCACCTTTAGCTGTTCTATAAGATCATGATGGATGAGTGAATGGCAGCTATGCTTGTGAGGGAGATTCAACTTGCAAATATTGCTTAGATCTTTTATGATTTCAGGTTTTAGTTAGTTGTGACTTGTGGTATCTGAATGAAATTTTGTCTTTCACCTTTTTTGGCAAGTTGAGTTCAATTTTACAGTAGAAGTGCTAGGTTGATATACTCTCAGTTGTAGAATTGTGCACTCTTGAAGCAATTTTTCAAAAAAAAAACATGCATTCTATGGCTTTGCTATAGCCAACTATACACCTTTCAATAATATGAGTAATTAGGTTTAACTGTGGTTATGGTACTTTGTGAACAATGGTTGGTTAAAAACGTGAATTTTCTTGATTTTCTTTACACCCACTGATTTAGCAACCATAATTGACAAACAACGAACAATAAATCTCCGGATTTGGTACAACACGAACAATTAATAGTAGTAATTATCTACATTTATGGTTGGGGTTCAATGTCAAATATTGTTTGGTTGTTAATACACTTTTTCTTGGTACCTTATGATTAGCTACCAAAGTAGGTTTTGTTCTTATTTAACTATTTGTATGTACCTGATTATTTGTATGCTGTTGAGGAAGAATTAATCCCAAAATAGACTGAATACGCCATCAAACTTTTATATGTATGAGAATAAGAAACAAGCCTGTTGTGTCAACCTTCTTGTTTCCTAATAGTTTTTAATTTTGTTTTATGGTATTTTACGCTAATCTGTTGTAACTAGATTTTGCCATAGCTAGTATGTTCTTGTTGTTGATTGTGTGTAGAGCTGTCAAAATTTGACCCAACCTGAAAACCCGTCCGTTTTATCCGAACCCGAAACCCGACTGGACCCGAAAATATTTAAATTTATTAAACTCGAAACCCGATTGGGTAAAACCCAAAATGACCCGAACCCGAAATGACCTGAAAAATTTATAACCCGAAACCGACCCGAACCCGAAATGACCCGAAATAATATTAACTAAAAAGTAGCCAAACTCGAATAACATGAAATAATAGTGACCATAAATTGTCCCAAACCTGAATGACCCAAATAAATATGACAAAAAGTTGATTTAAACTTAGTATATCCGTAATGAAATTCAGAATAGATATTGTATTGAAAATTCTGCAATCTATATGTTATATATTCTTATAGAAATTAGGTATATATTTATATTATAACTTTTTTTAAAAAATATTAACCATGACCCGAAATAACCGAAACCCGATTCTATCTGACACTATTACAACCCGAACCCGAATGACCTGAACCCGAAATGACCCGAAAATTTAATGACTTGAACGGATATTGACCCGAAAAGATATGACCCAAAACCCGAATGGATAACCCGTTTGACAGGCCTAATTGTGTGTGCCTTTGTGCAGAGCACCTATTACTGCTCCAGAGTCCGAGTGGCAAGACAGTCTCTTACCTCAATGAGCAGAAGGAACCCTTCATCAAGATAGTGTCAGCCTTGTCACTGATGAAGGACAAGCAAGCTTGAAATACCCCTAAATTTTATGAATATAGTTAAGGGTTAATAAATTAATTATAGAGGACAATAAGCCCTAAAATGATTAAGGAGTTATACAATCTCCAAATGTATTTATTAAACAAATACATATAGTCTAACAAGGCCATTAAACCTTACATAAAATATTGGACTAAAATGGGAGTAACTATAAGGAGAAATCAACTAGGAAAGTTGATGTAACATGTAATAAATCATTACATGAAATAATAGCACAAACGTCATGAGTGAATTAATATACTTAACAAGTCATAATGAATTGTAAAGTATACTAATCATTCAAAATACAAAGGAATACATCAAAATACAAAGGAATACACCTTAGAACAAGGTAGCTACACAAGTTACAACCTAACACATGAAACAAGTCCAAATGAACAACATGTAACACTCTAATATTATAAGTTTAAAAAATTACAAAAAAACACACAAATGTCTCCATGTTGGGCGGCCAAAATGAGAGGCAAATTTAAAAGCAAAATGAAAAAAAGTAGATTGTACTCTTTGAGGGAGGAAGCTTCCTAAAGCACAAAATTCTTCTCCTAGGGAACTACCACTCACACTCTCTTACACAACACCATTCCTCTCATTTCTCTCTTGCCCACACTCTTGACAGCAACCCTCTTCCCTTACAAGAATACCATCTTCTTCAACCTCTCTTCTTTTTCTTCTCTTCAAGCTCCAAAGAAAGCCATTAATGGTGAATACTCTCCTTTTCTCTTAAATCTTCATTTCTTCATTTTTATTCTTCAAGAACACAATCCACTTCTCCCCTTCACTTCTTTACCAAAAATACACACTCTTGGAGTCCAAAAATCTGTAGAGAAAACACAGAGAAGACACAAGCCAAGTTCAACCAAGTTAAGGCAAGAAAGGTGTCTTAAATCCCCTTCATTCCTTCATAAAACATAGCAAGAAAACCACCACTCATTCTCCTCTTATTAGATCCGAACTCAGCAAATTTTTGGCCAAAAATCTAAATAAAAACAATGGTGAAATGCTAGTCATAGTCATCCAAATAAAGGTAAGAAAAATATGCTTTTAGCTCCTAGCTTCTCCTTTGAGTTATGGCTATCCAAAAATCCATATAACTTAGCCTATTCTCTTTATCTTTTGTCCTATAAAATTGGAGCTTCATCAACCACCCATGCTGGCCGAAAGTTACAAGGAAAAATAAGCCTAAAACAAGCTAGACTTCAACCAAAGGATAGCCATGAAAAACTAGCTCTATTGATGCCTTAGCCATCTTCTACTCTAAGATAAACCAAGGAACTAACTCTCAACCTCTTCTTCCTATATTGGCCAAATATTTAGAGCAAAATCTCACTTGGAGACTACAAGGTAAAGATCTCATCTTCTAGCACATTTTTTGTGCTTTAAGCCTTGATTAAATTCCTTTGAATACATTAGAAGTCTAATGACTTACATTTTCCCTCCTCTTTAATGGCTGAAAGTGAAGAGCCAAGTGAATATGGGTGGCCGAAAATCTAAGAAAGAAAAGGGAGGGAAAATCAGGAAAATCAACATCAAAAGTGTAAGTTCTTCATCCAAAGTTTTAAGTACTTAATCTTCCATTAAACTCTTGTATTAGTACAAGGATGAAATGTCCTTCCCTTATGTATAATAGGGCCGAATATCATGGAGGGAGACTGTAACACCCCTACTACGCACATAACATTACTTGAAATCGCAGCGGAATTTAAACAACTAAACAATAACTAAACGATTGGTGCTACAACGCCATCAACCACCCACGTGGTTAACAAGGCTGAATAAATACAAGTGTATCGGTCTGATGAACAGACTCCCGAGCATAGAACTAATAATCACATATACATAACCATAATACCGAGTATTTACTTACATCCTTCACTGTAAACCATCACTGTAAACTGTTCACAACCAAAATATATAACGCCACGGGAGCACAGGCGCATCCCGGGCCCAACATCCAAAAGTGATCAAAAGTAATCCTGCATCCTAGAATCTAGAGCCATTCTGCTTCTTCGATCCTCATCCTGCAGTAAAAGAAATATGGAGCCCCCGAGGGGGTCAGCAACCCTTGGCTGGTATGGTTAACGCGCAGCCCATCGGCTACCGGGATACACGCAACTAATTGTCATGGTGACATGACATTCATTTTAAAACACACAACTTATACATATATCATGACATGGGTATTGTACACAACATCACACATAACAAACAAGAACAATTCCTTTAAGGAAGAGAACCAACACAATTAGTTCCCATGGAGAGCCTAGAGAATGTTGCCATACTCATGTCAAGCTCGTTACATAACTCGTTACCGTCCTGTTAGATTGAACGGATAACTTAACACAAGGCGCCTCGGATATAGTGATCCAAGCACACCGAAACAACACATAGTATGCCCCTGTAGCCCGACGTGAGTCAGTAAAATAGCCTTGGTTAAGCTAAAGGGAAGGTTGGAAACCAAATTGGAAAACAACCATAACATACAAAGAGAATCGAACCGGTTATGACATTGACTCCCATACTCACACGCGTGGCTGGAACAGACCGGACTCCTCACTTCCCCCGTTAGCACTTGTTAGTAGTTCAACATTGAACTCAATAAATAATTCACAATAATTGGTCAAGTCTCGTTAGACACACACAAGGGAAGAGAGAGTCATACTTAGCAACATAATAATATTTAACAACTGTAAACTCTTTACATGGTTTAATCTTACAAAGTCATTAACACAGAAAAACAAACAACACACAAGCCGGTGTAAACCGGTAGGCAATAGACTGCAAGAAAACCATACCTTGGTCCTTGCTTCGATTTGTTTCCACCGTAGGTCACTCTTATACATGATTAATAACGTCGGTTAATTAATTTACTTAATGTCAAATTTACTAAATGTTTAACATGATTATATGACATGTTTTAATGCCCCAACTTATCCTTGATTACCTCCATTATACCCCCTAGTTAACTACATTTGCCACTTTCTTTACTATTTTTTTTTTAAGTTTTGGTCTGTCCGACCCACCGTCCGACCCACCAACTGGGTCGGACCCTTCCAGTGATTCTCGGGTTTTGAAAAATTCTACTTGTCCGACCCATGTCCGACCCAACCATCTGGGTTGGACCATTCCTGAGATTTTATCGCCCTTTGAACATACACGTCCGACCCATGTCCGACTCACTCGACTGGGTCGGACCATTCCAGAACATTTATCGCCTTAGACACACTCATGTCCGACCCATGTCCGACCCAAGTCCTCTGGGTCGGACCGTTCCAGAACATCTTACTGGCGTCTAACAGAGGCTGTCCGACCCAAACTTGGGTCGGACCCCTGGGTTGGACGCCACCAAAATATGCCCAAACATTGTCAAATCCTCTCCAAACTTCTCCTACAGCCTCCTAATGTTTTCTAACATCATTTGGTATACTTACATCCTCATACAACATCCATGAAACTCATTATCTATCTCCTTAAACACTTACTCATTTCATACCGAAATTCCTAACACTTATGTTATTTCCTCCTTGGTTTTCTAAGTGGTGTTTCATACCTATGATAACCACTATGCCAACAATGTTTCCTCACCACTACTACATCATTTCCCAAGCGTCTTTTCTTTCTAAACAATTCCTTGACATCTTTACAAGTTTATAGCTTCCCATGCAACAAATCACTTCATCCCTTTTTCACCAACAATACACAAGTCCTAAATACAATCTCACCATGATCTTGAAATGTCCCAAAACATTCTTTTGTATTCTAAATCCTCTAGAACATTGCCTAAGCCCTTTTTACATCTTTAAACAACTCAATGCATGTTTTTTTTTCCACTAGTTGAACACTTAACCATTCTAAACCTTTCCTAACTTACTAAACTCATTTTAAACCCTTAGGACTTCTTGTTTATTACCTAAATTTGACATGGACTCTTCTAGAACACCACTAAACCAAAACACATTGTTTTCACATGAACAAAACACCATTCCTAGGATACAATAAACAACTAAACATAAACCAAAAACACACTCACTTAGCACTACATCACAATATAGTGCATAATTTAAATTGCTTGGCACTTAGGCCCTTAAATAACATGGCTCTTAGGCCCTTTCTTAAACACTGAATTTCCACAATATATTTGCCTTTGACCTGCAAATACACTCAACAATACATATGCCTTTTACTAAGCCCTTGAGAGCATTCTTCTAAGTCATTCACCATTGGCTCCTTAGATCATTTTCATAAGCAATACAAGCTCATTTCTCCTAAGACTTTAAACCACATTAGGTTAGCACATTTACCTCTTTTCCTCACAAACTTCTTTCTTGTTTCCTTGACTAAATTGGCAAGGCTTTTAGTTGCTTGTCAACTTCTAAACATTATACAAATGATATAATGAGTATACAAGCTTTATGCTTCATCTCATTGTAAACCCTAGGTTTTACATTGTTTCAAAAGCATTAAGATAGTTGTTTTACCTTGGTATTTGAAGAGAGTTTGAATATCTATCAGAGAGGACTCCACCTAGTCCTTGAAAGGTTGGAATGAAGCTAGAACAAAGCAATATAATGAGCACCATTAATGGTGATTCTCGGTCAAGATAAAAACATGGAAGAAACATCATTTTTCTTTGAGATTCCTTACCTAGAAGCAAAGGAGATCAATAATATGTAGAAATATAAGCTCAAGCTCCTTCAATGGTGGAACTCCATGGCACCGAAATGGGGCTCTTGAAATTTTGAGAAGGTAGGAATGAAGAGCTTGATGAGAGGAAGAGAATGGTGGTGTTTGTTTTTGATTTGGTTAAGTGAGCTAGGAATTACAAGTGGTCAAAGATGGAGTTTTGGTGTGTACTATTGCAAACCGTGAATGGAGAAGAAGAAGAGATAGAAGAGAGCTTGGAGGCATGTGAAATGAAGAAGGAAGGGAGAAATGAAGACAAGTTTTGCTTTTAGAAGATATTTGTAGTTATTAAAGCAAATAGTAACTTAAGTAGTCATCTTTATTTACTTAACAAGTTAACAAGAGTGGTGAGTCACCACACTTAAAAAACCGGCCCCCAATAGTTAATTAGGGGTATTTTAGTCTTTATTGATCAATTTAATTACTTATAATAACATATGTTACAAACTAGCTTATTAAAGTCACTATTCATAAAAACAAGGCACATAGAAGTGAAATTTTTGATTTCTCATTGATATAGACTTCCAAATGTGATACTATATAGTACACATGTTAATTAAAGAGTAATGATGGACATTTAGCCATTCAAAACTCATTTACAAGACAATTTTTCAAAAATGTGCTTTAAGACTCCTTAAAGCACATTTTGTGTTTTAACTTGTTTTCAAGCTTGGTTTTCTTTGCTAATTGGTTTAATATGTTCATTAGTATATAAATAAGGTCTTGATAAGTTCATTAGGTCTTAACCAAGCTTATCCAAAGCTTAGAGCACATTTTGGCCTTTATTGACCTTAAAGCACATTTTGTGTTTCCTATGATTTAAATTGCTTACTAATGTTTCTAAGACTCTTTTTAGTCTCACCACACCTTATTTTAGTGTTTAAACAACATAACTAGGTTTGGGGTATTTCAATCTACCCCCCTTAAAAGAACTTTATCCCCAAAGTTCATACTTCCAGATATCCTAAATATAGAACACGGGAACACATATCAACAATACTTCCATAACAACATTAACAACATCTTTACATAACATCGGACACAAGGTCCAAACAACAAAACAACAAAACATCACAACATCATTCAGACTCAGCGGTCTGTAACATAACAGGGTAACAACATAACAACACGGCACAGACAATGTATCCAAAATACATGTCGTACACACATAACCGAAACGGCTCTACCCCCCTTAAATAGGGGTACGCCCCGTACCCTATACATACAAACGATAAGAAGTAAACAATGACGGGTACTTCGCTTTCATCTTATCTTCCAGCTCCCAAGTGGCCTCAACAACGTCCTGGTTAGACCAGAGAACCTTCACCAGTCTCATAGACTTATGGCGAGTGTCTCGAGTCTTAGTATCCAGAATCCGTACCGGAGTCTCCACTGATCGCATGGTCGGCTCTAAGGTTAGCCTTTCAGGCTGAAGCACATGAGACAGATGAGACATATATTTCTTCAACTGGGACACATGAAATACATCATGTACTTTGCCCAGCTCGGCGGGTAAATAAAGTCTATAAGCTACCGGGCCGATCCGCTCCGTCACAACATAAGGCCCCACATATTTCGGGCTCAACTTCCCTTTCTGGCCAAAATGAAACACTCCCTTCATGGGGGATACTCTCAAAAATACCTGATCGCCCACGGCGAACTCCAGGTCACGTCTGCGCACATCAGCGTATGATTTCTGCCTATCCTGAGCTGACTTCATGTTAGCCCGGATCTGTCGCACTTCTGCTTGAACCTGTTCTAGGTACTCTGGTCCTATAATGACCGTCTCACTCGACTCATCCCAGCATAATGGCGTGCGACATGGTCTACCGTACAAGGCCTGGAAGGGAGACATCTTGATCGAAGCATGGTAACTGTTGTTGTAGCTAAACTCGACCAGATGTAACTTGTCAATCCAGCTGGTCTGAAAGTCAAGTGCACATGCACGTAACATATCCTCAAGTGTCTGGATGATGCGCTCACTCTGACCATCTGTCTGTGGGTGGAACGCTGTACTTAGCTTCAGCTCGGTACCAAGCGCTTCCCGTGTGGATTTCTAGTACCTGGAGAGGAATCTGGTATCCCTGTCAGACACGATAGTCTTCGGTACCCCATGGTACCGAACAATTTCTCTATCAAAGAGCTCTGCAAGTTTTTCCACTTTCCAGGTGTCCTTCATCGGTATGAATCGAGCCACCTTGGTCAGTCGGTCAACAACAACCCAAATCATATTCAGACCTCCCCTTGTAGGCGGAAGCTCTACTACGAAGTCCATAGAAATGTCATGGAACTTCCACTTAGGCACTGGCATTGGCTGTACCATACCACCAGGCCGTCGGTGCTCAAACTTGACCTTCTGACAAGTGAGACACCTCAACACATAGTCATTTACATCCTTTTTCATTCCAGTCCACCCAAAATATCTTTTCATACCCTTATACATCTTTGAAGCTCCGGGGTGAATCGAAGTAGTAGAACAATGGGATTCACTCAATATGCGCTCCTTCAACTCAGCGCTACTCCTCGGTATACACAGTCGGCCATTAAGCCTAATCAGGTCATCATCGTGGAGTCTGAAGTCATACTTCTGACCCTCGAATGTGCCATCAATAAGCTTCTGTCTAATCTCCATCATATACTGATCCGTCATCTGAGCACTCCGCACCTCTTCAACCAAGCTAGAATGAGAGACTAGCGAATGGAGAGAGTGTGCTCGGTGACTCAGTGCGTCAGCTACCACATTTGCCTTACCCTCCTTATATTGCAGATTAATGTCGTAGTCGTTTAGAAATTCAACCCACCTTCTTTGTCTCATGTTCAACTCCTTCTGAGTGAACAAGTACTTTAAACTCTTGTGGTCATAATAAATCGTCACACTTACCCCATACAAGTGATGTCGCCATATCTTCAATGCGAAGACAATGACACCCAATTCTAAGTCATGGGTAGGGTAGTTCTCTTCATGCTTCTTCAGCTGTCGGGAGGCGTAAGCTACGACCTTCCCGTGTTGCATCAACACACAACCCATACCTCTGCCTAATGCGTCGCAATAGACCTCAAAACCATATGGACCGTCTGGTAAAGTCAGGACTGGTGCAGATGTCAGAGCATCCTTGAGACTCTGGAAAGAACTCTCACAGTCGACTGTCCACTCGAATGGTGCATCCGTTTTCATCAAGGAAGTCATCGGCTTCGAGACACTGGAGAAGTCCTTTACAAACCTCCTATAATAACCCGCCAGACCGAGGAAGCTCCTGATATCGGTAACTGTCTTCGGCCTAGGCCAGGTGCGCACTGCATCAATCTTTTCCGGATCAACAGCGATCCCGGCCTCAGAAATCACATGACCAAGAAAGGATACTTGGTTCAACCAAAATTCACACTTTGAAAATTTCACATACAACTGATTCTTTCTCAATGTTTGCAACACACTTCTCAGGTGGCTTTCGTGCTCACCTCTCGATTTCGAGTACACAAGTATATCGTCGATGAAGACTACCACTGACTTGTCCAACTGATCTTGGAACAAGCGGTTCATTAAGTCCATGAACTTGGCTGGTGCATTGGATAAACCAAACGGCATAACCGTAAACTCATAATGTCCATACCTTGTTCTGAATGCTGCCTTCTCAATATCACTGTCACGAATAGCAATCTGATGGTATCCATATCGTAGATCTATCTTGGAGAATATTGATGCTCCCCTCAACTGATCAAATAAGTCGTTGATGCGTGGTAAAGGGTAACGGTTCTTCACCGTGACTGCATTCAGCTCTCGATAGTCAATACACAGGCGAAGGCTACCGTCCTTCTTCTTCACGAAGAGGACCGGCGCTCCCCATGGTGAAACGCTAGGGCGGATAAACCCCTTGTCGAGTAGGTCTCTCAGCTGCTCCTTGAGCTCAGTCATCTCTGCTGGAGCCATACGATAGGGCGCCTTCGCAATTGGTCCGGTGCCCGGAACCAAATCAATCTCAAACTCCACTTCCCGTGCTGGCAGCATGCCCGACAGTTCCTTAGGAAATACATCAGGAAACTCTGACATTACCGGCACATCGGGACTAAACTCTAGGTCTCTCTCTATGTCCTGGACATAGCAGAGGTATACATCACTCCCTCGTTGTAGTTCACGACACATAGCCATGGCGGTGATGATCTGAGTCGAAGGCTCCCTGGGCCTCTGGCGGTAAAATATAGTAACCCCAAATGGACTCCGAAGAAGCAGGCGATGCTCGGCACATAGGATTCTGCCCTTGTACCGCTCCAACCAGTTCATCCCGACAATCACATCAAAACCAAGTCCGTCAAACTCTATCAAGTCGATTGGAAACTCTTCACCTCTGATTCGTACAACAACATCTCGGTGATAGCGGGTACACCTGATCCGCTCTTTCGACGGGAGAGTGACTAGGAAGTCTGGCATCTCATCACCGTCTAACCCCACCCTCTTCGCAAAGGATAGCGAAATAAATGTATGTGAGGCTCCGGAGTCGAACAAGATCGAAGCGTCCACGCCATTGACTGGAAAGGTACCGGTGAGGATTGTGCCGCTCTTGCCGGCTTCTGCCTCATTGCAGACACTCAGTATACCTCCCGTTCCAAGAGCACAGCCTAATCCATTGGCAAACTAATAAGCATTTGGTAACAACACGGTTGACATGATTCAAACAACTCCACTTTATTCATTAACACACTCTTTTTACAACATTCGTTGGTTTATACTGTCGCCATAATTAACACTTACAACATCCTTAACATACACTGGTTCAACACATCACATAATTATACAAGGCTTAAAACTGTCTGAAGGTCAAATTCAAACGTCCGGGTTTCATGTGCGTGGCATTGATCACTGCCAATGGTGCGGTATTCAGTTTGATCTTCTTGATGCCATGGTATAACATCCTTGACTGCCCACCCATGATTAACACATCTCCCGATTTCAACACTAGCTTCTTTGCGAGATCAGCACGCTTCTGCTCGCCATACACAAACACTGCGGTATCACCAATGGACCAAGACACCACGGGTACTCCCTTACTTAGAGACTCGGGTGACTCGTCCTTATCTTGGTGTAAACCTAACCATCCACCTTTCTGGTAGAAGTTAACAATACATAGACCCGCCTTAACACTTGGAATTGAATCCGTTTCAACTTGCTGAGCAATTTCCACGGCGTGGTTAACGACCGCAAGGAACTCCTCAGGTATACTTGGTACAGTTGCTCCATCTTCAGCTCGTACTTCTTGATATGTCTTGGTGTAAGGGTTCCAGTCCATACCCATGCACATCATCTTCAATTTTATTCTTGATCCGCTCGGGTATTCGGGTGTGTAGAAACCTCCAGGTTTCGCTCCAAGTTCATTGCATCGTCTGATGATATGGATTTGTGCTTCCGGTGTCAGGTATCCATTTAAGAGTATCATACCTGGTTGGATGACCTGACATTGCTCCATTGAAAAGTCGGTGATGTTGATGGTGGTTTCCTCAGGGTTTGGTGTGGGTGGGATTGGATAGCAACTATTGAAGGTTCCTAGATTTCCAAATTACCTATTTAGGTGACTTTCACACTATACTTTAATTCTTTACTCACATGGTAGTACACTTGGACTCACTAACACACATGCATGAAATGCGGTATGCAATCACTTATTTCACTCAATAGTTTAGGCGGTACCTGGTCTAGAAGAGGGCCCTGGCGCCTCAGACCGGTCCACCACATTCAGGGCGGCCTTGCCGGACCCCGACCCCTTCCCCTTCTGGGAATCTGTGTACCTCTGATCCGGGGGTGGCTGATTCGCCGTCTTCGGGCCATCGGCGGTCGCGGTGGCCTTACCCTTCCATTGCCCCTTAGGCCTATAGTTTCTGCTGTTCGGGTTCTGCCAGCACTCATAGTCATAGTCGCGGTGCCCCATCTTTTTGCAGTATCGGCACTGCACATCATTACCCTTGCAGTCCTTGCCGGGGTGGTCTCCGTTACACCACTTGCAGTAATAGTGGCGCTCCGGTCCAGAGCCCGTGCTAGCTGCTAACACATCACACACTCAGTGCATACTTCACAAGTTAATAACACACACTAGATTTCGGTATTGGAATTTATTAATTACCCTTGGGTGGGTAAGAGCGTAAAGGCTTGGCCGCATATGCGTAGGTGAGCTGCAGAGGCTCCTCAGCAGTGGTGGTCTGGGTCTGGCCCTTGCCACCCTGTTGCTGTCCTTTCTGGGACTGGGGGTATGGCATCTTCTTCTTTCCTCCCCCTTGCCCTTGCGTGCCTTGGGCCTCGCTCATGGCCTTGCGCTTGAGCGCACTCTCCTCGTCCCTCAGACGGACGGTGATCTCCACAATTGCAGCGGCATGGTAGCACTCCTATATTTAGGGTGTCAGTTATGCCCCGCCAAATAAATTCACATCACATTAACACATTGCACATACTTATTCACATCACACTGTAGTACCATTACCTGCAAAGTAGTATATCCGGTTGGCCCCATGCCATAGCATAGGCGGTAGCTCAGTCCGTTGTAGAAACGGTTCACGAGAATCCGGTCTGAGTAACCCAGATCCGGTAGCAGGTGGATAAGTCCGATGAAGGCTGAGTAGTACTCATCTACCGTCATCTTATCCCCTTGCCTCAGATTGCCCAACTCTAGGCGCTTGGCCTCTTGCACGTGTATCGGGTAGTACTTGGCTCGCAACAGAGCCGTGTACTCCCTCCACTGAAAGGTCGGGTCAGCAACTCTGCCCTCTCGTACTAGCTTCCACCAGCTCTATGCCGAACCCTTCAAGTAGTAAGCGGCAAGTCGAACCTTGGCCTCCTCAGGCACCGCCAAGGTCTCGAAGGCAGTCTCCATCTCAGAGATGTACGGCTCCAGCTTACGAGGGTCGGTCTCCCCACTGAATGATGGTGGCCTCAGATCAGCCAACGCCTTGACCCAGTTGGTCTCTCGTGGCGGTGGCGGTGGTGGTTGAACTCCGGCTGTTGCCCCTGCTGCATCGCAGCTACCAATTGGGGTACCATCTGGGCTACGGCGGCTGCTACTACCTCAGCCATAACCTGAGCCGTAGTATTCTCGCCCTGGTCACCCGTATCTCTAGTACCACGTCTGCGGCCTCTACCTCTCGGTCGACCTGACATCTGAATTCACATGAACATTAATTAGCAATATGCTTGCACACTTATCGGTCTAACGGTTGTTACGCTTTTCCCGACTATAAGGTATTTCCACACTTAGTTAGTGGTTAACCTATCGATAACTGCTCACTTGATAACTATTGCTAGATTTCCTAACTCGGTATATCCCTAAGCTCGGTATTCTAGTCATCAGAGCGAAGTATCGCTCTGATACCACTTTTTGTAACACCCCTACTACGCACATAACATTACTTGAAATCACGGCGGAATTTACACAACTAAACAATAACTAAACGATTGGTGCTACAACGCCGTCAACCACCCACGTGGTTAACAAGGCTGAATAAATACAAGTGTATCGGTCTGATGAACAGACTCCCGAGCATAGAACTAATAATCACATATACATAACCATAATACCGAGTATTTACTTACATCCTTCACTGTAAACCATCACTGTAAACTGTTCACAACCAAAATATATAACGCCACGGGAGCACATGCGCATCCCGGGCCCAACATCCAAAAGTGATCAAAAGTAATCCTGCATCCTAGAATCTAGAGCCATTCTGCTTCTTCGATCCTCATCCTGCAGTAAAAGAAATATGGAGCCCCCGAGGGGGTCAGCAACCCTTGGCTGGTATGGTTAACGCGCAGCCCATCGGCTACCGGGATACGCGCAACTAATTGTCATGGTGACATGACATTCATTTTAAAACACACAACTTATACATATATCATAACATAGGTATTGTACACAACATCACACATAACACACAAGAACAATTCCTTTAAGGAAGAGAACCAACACAATTAGTTCCCATGGAGAGCCTAGAGAATGTTGCCATACTCATGCCAAGCTCGTTACATAACTCGTTACCGTCCTGTTAGATTGAACGGATAACTTAACACAAGGCGCCTCGGATATAGTGATCCAAGCACACCGAAACAACACATAGTATGCCCCTATGGCCCGACGTGAGTCAGTAAAATAGCCTTGGTTAAGCTAAAGGGAAGGTTGGAAACCAAATTGGAAAACAACCATAACATACAAAGAGAATCGAACCGGTTATGACATCGACTCCCATACTCACACGCGTGGCCGGAACAGACCGGACTCCTCACTTCCCCCGTTAGCACTTGTTAGTAGTTCAACATTGAACTCAATAAACAATTCACAATAATTGGTCAAGTCTCGTTAGACACACACAAGGGAAGAGAGAGTCATACTTAGCACATAATAATATTTAACACTGTAAACTCTTTACATGGTTTAATCTTACAAAGTCATTAACACACAGAAAAACAAACAACACACAAGCCGGTGTAAACCGGTAGGCAACAGACTGCAAGAAAACCATACCTTGGTCCTTGCTTCGATTTGTTTCCACCGTAGGTCACTCCTATACATGATTAATAACGTCGGTTAATTAATTTACTTAATGTCAAATTTACTAAATGTTTAAGATGATTATATGACATGTTTTAATGCCCCAACTTATCCTTGATTACCTCAATTATACCCCCTAGGGTTAACTACATTTGCCAATTTCTTTACTGTTTTTTTTAAGTTTTGGTCTGTCCGACCCACCGTCCGACCCACCAACTGGGTCGGACCCTTCCAGTGATTCTCGGGTTTTGAAAAATTCTACTTGTCCGACCCATGTCCGACCCAACCATCTGGGTCGGACCATTCCAGAGATTTTATCGCCCTTTGAACATACACGTCCGACCCATGTCCGACTCACTCGACTGGGTCGGACCATTCCAGAACATTTACCGCCTTAGACACACTCATGTCCGACCCATGTCCAACCCAAGTCCTCTGGGTCGGACCGTTCCAGAACATCTTACTGGCGTCTAACAGAGGCTGTCCGACCCAAACTTGGGTCGGACCCCTGGGTCGGACGCCACCAAAATATGCCCAAACATTGTCAAATCCTCTCCAATCTTCTCCTATAGCCTCCTATCGTTTTCTAACATCATTTGGTATACTTACATCCTCATACAACATCCATGAAACTCATTATCTATCTCCTTAAACACTTACTCATTTCATACCGAAATTCCTAACACTTATGTTATTTTCTCCTTGGTTTTCTAAGTGGTGTTTCATACCTATGATAACCACTATGCCAACAATGTTTCCTCACCACTACTACATCATTTCCCAAGCATCTTTTCTTTCTAACAATTCCTTGACATCTTTACAAGTTTATAGCTTCCCATGCAACAAATCACTTCATCCCTTTTTCACCAACAATACACAAGTCCTAAATACAATCTCACCATGATCTTGAAATGTCCCAAAACATTCTTTTGTATTCTAAATCCTCTAGAACATTGCCTAAGCCCTTTTTACATCTTTAAACAACTCAATGCATGTTTTTTTTCCACTAGTTGAACACTTAACCATTCTAAACCTTTCCTAACTTACCAAACTCATTTTAAACCCTTAGGACTTCTTGTTTATTACCTAAATTTGACATGAACTCTCCTAGAACACCACTAAACCAAAACACATTGTTTTCACCATTGAACAACCAAGAACACTAAAATCCACCAAACACATTCTTATACACAAAACTTCACTCACTTAGCACTACATCACAATATAGTGCATAATTTAAATTGCTTGGCACTTAGGCCCTTAAATAACATGGCTCTTAGGCCCTTAAGATGCATAAATCTTAAACACTGAATTTCCACAATATATTTGCCTTTGACCTGCAAATACACTCAACAATACATATGCCTTTTACTAAGCCCTTGAGAGCATTCTTCTAAGTCATTCACCATTGGCTCCTTAGATCATTTTCATAAGCAATACAAGCTCATTTCTCCTAAGACTTTAAACCACATTAGGTTAGCACATTTACCTCTTTTCCTCACAAACTTCTTTCTTGTTTCCTTGACTAAATTGGCAAGGCTTTTAGTTGCTTGTCAACTTCTAAACATTATACAAATGATATAATGAGTATACAAGCTTTATGCTTCATCTCATTGTAAACCCTAGGTTTTACATTGTTTCAAAAGCATTAAGATAGTTGTTTTACCTTGGTATTTGAAGAGAGTTTGAATATCTATCAAGAGAGGACTCCACTTAGTCCTTGAAAGGTTGGAATGAAGCTAGAACAAAGCAATATAATGAGCACCATTAATGGTGATTCTCGGTCAAGATAAAAACATGGAAGAAACATCATTTTTCTTTGAGATTCCTTACCTAGAAGCAAAGGAGATCAATAATATGTAGAAATATAAGCTCAAGCTCCTTCAATGGTGGAACTCCATGGCACCGAAATGGGGCTCTTGAAATTTTGAGAAGGTAGGAATGAAGAGCTTGATGAGAGGAAGAGAATGGTGGTGTTTGTTTTTGATTTGGTTAAGTGAGCTAAGGAATTACAAGTGGTCAAAGATGGAGTTTTGGTGTGTACTATTGCAAACCGTGAATGGAGAATGAAGAAGAGATAGAAGAGAGCTTGGAGGCGTGTGAAATGAAGAAGGAAGGGAGAAATGAAGACACGTTTTGCTTTTAGAAGATATTTGTAGTTATTAAAGCAAATAATAACTTAAGTAGTCATCTTTATTTACTTAACAAGTTAACTAGAGTGGTGAGTCACCACACTTAAAAAACCGGCCCCCAATAGTTACTTAGGGGTATTTTAGTCTTTATTGATCAATTTAATTACTTATAATAACATATGTTTCAAACTAGCTTATTAAAGTCACTATTCATAAAAACAAGGCACATAGAAGTGAAATTTTTGATTTCTCATTGATATAGACTTCCAAATGTGATAATATATAGTACACATGTTAATTAAAGAGTAATGATGGACATTTAGCCATTCAAAACTCATTTACAAGACAATTTTTCAAAAATGTGCTTTAAGACTCCTTAAAGCACATTTTGTGTTTTAACTTGTTTTCAAGCTTGGTCTTCTTTGCTAATTGGTTTAATATGTTCATTAGTATATAAATAAGGTCTTGATAAGTTCATTAGGTCTTAACCAAGCTTATCCAAAGCTTAGAGCACGTTTTGGCCTTTATCCAAAGCTTAGTTTCACCACACCTTATTTTAGTGTTTAAACAACATAACTAGGTTGGGGTATTTCAGAGACAAGCCTCAGAAGTTCAAAAATAAAGCTTGGAAATTAAGGGTAAAATCCTTACTTTAAGGCTTATTTTGTTGTTTTAAGTGTTTTGGTGTGGGTTACTAGTTAACATCGGGATTAAAATGAAAAAAATGGTTCTAAATTACCTAAGTATGAACATAAATATACAATAACATATTTGGTTATAATCATTGAAATACCCTAAACCTTAATTATATTAATTAATAATGATTCCATTAAATAAAGAGTTAATCAATGGGTAGTTATTGATTAATAAGGTTAAAAAATGCCTTAAAACTATTGAGTAACAATTTAAGATCATATATAAGCAAAAATGTGCTAAAAGATCACTTAAGGCTAAAGTGTGCCTTAAAAACCTAAGGGACTGATTAACCTCAATTAGGGTCTGAAGTGGACTCCTAAACCTCATATATAAGGTAAGAACAAGAGAAAACAATTACCAAAGAAAACCAAGTCATAAAATGTGTTATAACACAAAAAGGAGCCTTAAGACTCCTTAAAACACATTTTTATGAAATTGTCTATAAATTGAATTTGGGAGGTTATTAGGTCTTGTGTACATCATAGGGAACTGATTAACTATAATGTACCACATTAGAGAGCCTAATTAAGAAAAACAAAAACAAAATCAGAAATGTGCACCAAAATATGAATAGTGCCAAACAAGGCCTTATTCTCATTTAACTTGGTCAATGGTCAAACCCACCTAGATAAATATCTAGTAAGGCCGGAATTCTCTTGGTGACTCAACTCGCCAATTCCAACTTATCTTCTTAAAACCAAGACTATCTTAACTTAAGTCTTACTTTCCAAACACTTCATTTAACACTCTTTATCATTACTCTCTCTCCCTCCCTTTGGATGCCGAGCTCCCTCATCTTCATCAGCTCCTCAAGCTTCTTTTCAAGCTCTCATGGAAGCACACAAAGCATACTTAGCCAAATACTTACCTGATATACAAGTTTATGCCTCAAAACTCTCTTTTCTTCATCATTCGGCAGGGAGACTCATTTCTCTCCATCTCCTTGGTTCTAAACTATCAATACCAGCCCTTCTTCAATTCAAAACCGTGGAGATTCAAGGGTTACAGATACCCACCTTGTATTCAAGCTTAACGTAAGAAAATAAGCCGTAAAACACCATTTCCCTTCTTTTAAGTGTTGTCCAAAAACCCTAACTTATATATCTTTTTCTCTTGTGTTTATGAAGCCTCAATCAGCCCCTTGAGCCTAGCACAAACCATGGGCAGAAAAATCCTTAAGGAGAGTTTAAGGTAAAATCATTTTCTAACACTTATATGAGCTAGTTCTTTCCAGCTAATCTTGTTAAAGGCTTGAACCGTGTTCTTTTCCTTTTATTTTTCACTAAAAGTGAAGCCCCTCAAGGACTTGTGTGGCTGTCGAATTCAAGTTCCGAAACAAGGAAAAACTACATTAAATCAAGGGTAAGCTTTAAACCTAACTTTAGAGCTTGAAATCATGGTTTAACTCTTGTTTGTGTACAAAGAGTGATCTTTCTTCCTTATTGTGGTTAAGGGCTGTGTATAGCAGAGAGTGTTGTGTGAAAAATGACACATTATGAACTAATGTGTGTGAAACTACATTATAACATTTGGATGAGATAAGTGGTGGTTAAGTGACTTAAATGTACAACAATTAAGTTAAAGGGGCTAAAATGCAATTTTTAGAAACTTTGGGGTATGATCCAAATAATGCCGAGATAGTGCTGTTCTAAATGGTCTATAATGACTTAAGTGTGTGTATAAACTAGTGTAGAATATTTGGTTAAGTTAACTAAGGATTAAAATAACAAGTTTATAAGGTATATGTGGTAGAAATGTAATTTATGAAATTATTTGGGTATGAACTGAAAATATGAGGATAAACTATGGTTTATGTGTATTTCAATGCATTTAGAGCTTATGTTAAAGTTTATGTTATAGCCAACTATTTAGGCTTGCAATTATAAGATTTTGTAACATAAAATGCTATAAAAGCACAGGTTATAAAATCTGGTGTTATTTGTGAAAATTTAGGGTTAATGGGTGATTTAAGATATTTTGAGGACTTAGGAAAAATATTAAAGAGTTAAGGAAGTGTTTGGAATATTTAAGTGCAAAGAATTACTTTAAAATGAATTATAAACTTTATATAATAAGTTAATAAACTTTAGATTAGGAAAAAGGTTGTTAAATGAAAGGAAAAAAAATTTGGGGTGCTAGAGATGATATTAGGCTGAAAGTATGAGGCTTGTTTCAAAATAAATGGAGAAAGTAAGTTTAAGCCATTTTAGGGTCAAATTGTAAATTCTAGAAAGTTTGGTGGCCAATTCATAAAACTAGGAATTTATGGGTACTTTTGAAATAAGTATGGTCAAATCTAGTTGGAGTCAAAGTGTGGACCAAAATTGAGAAGGAAATACTGGAGTTAGAAATTAAATAAGAATTAGTATAAATTGTAAGAATTATAAAACTTATATGGTAAAACTTTAAATATAAGAAGTTTGGTGCCAAAACCGAAAATAAACAGTTGGGGGTTGTTATGTGTTTTTCGGAAGTTTAGAGGAAAGATTAGAATTGATTAAAGAGTTAAATTAAAGAATAATTAAATAAGATGTAAAATGTAAAGATTATAAAATTTATAGGGTGAAATTGTAATTAAGGAAAGATATAAGTTAAAACCAAATGGATATGGGGTCTGTAGGGAATTTTCAGAAATTAAGTGGAAATTTTGAGGTTACTAAAGTAAGAAATAAAACGATATGATAAAATGTAATTAATGGTAAATTATAAGGTTATGAAAATTATTGGGGCCAATGTGTAATTATCAAAAATTCTGGGCTGGAAGTAGAAATGGGAACGTTTTAGGTTCTATTTGGTGGTTTGGGAGAAATTAGAAGTGAAACTTTGGTATAAATGGTTAAGGGGTGAAAACTATAGGTTATACAAGCATAAGGAATTTAATTGTAAACATTTTATGACATTTGGGGTTATATCGTAATAAACAAAAATATTGGGATAGTAGTCATGCTATGTGTGACCATTTGAGGAATATTAAGGATATAGCAAAGTTATTATTTCATTAAGGTGAGTGGTAACATACTATATACATAATGTAAGTATAAGTATATATATAATGATTATATTATATATAAGGGTTATATTCTATATTAAGAGGATAATTTAATAAATGATGGTACGGATAACGTAAAAGCGTATGGATATATATATATATATATAGCACATATGTATCTATGATACATGAACAAAGGAGATTAATGCTATATAATGATAAGAATTATAATAGCATACAATAATAATGAATGTTATTGTATAAGTGACTATATATATACGTATATATAAGTTGGTGAATGAGTAAAAGAAACTTATATAAAGGTATATTTATAATATAAGGTTATAATTCTTGAATTCTAAGGTTTCATGGGTTAAGGTACATAAAATATGACCTTAAGTGTAACATAGTTATAGAATAAGAGAGTTAACAAAGATTATAAAATAGTCCTGTAACTCACATGAAATAACAAACAGGAAATGTTAAAACATTTCACGAATATGAGTGAACGTTATATGGAAGTGATTAATAATTGACGCTATCGGTTAATTGAATTATAGGAGTGGGATAGACGAGACGTCAACCGTGACTAGGCGAGTGTAATATACGTCACAACGACGACAGTTTATTAGAGAGTTTCGTTACTCTTCTAACAGGGTTTAAACATACCCGAGATTAGCTAAGATATTAACTAAGGAAGTTGCGATCCCATTGTGTAGATTGTTCACGATAAGTAAGTTAAGGTCAATAACGAGATTCTAAAATAATCTCAAGGCCTAGGAAGGAACTGAATACTGGCTCATTATACTGACGTCTGTTTCTATTGGGTTATATTATTATGTTTGAGTATATGTTTGCGTTATATGCTCCATGTTGCGTGTTTACGGCTTTCATTTATATTGTTGTAATAATTAACTTCATGTTAACGATCAAGTAGTCGTGTGTGTGGCCCAGTAGCTTGGGGGTTGCACGTTTTCATACTCGGCGGTTGTGCTGAGCCCTTTTGTGCCTAATGTTTTTTGGGTACGTGATGAAGACATGACCCGATCGAGTGTAGGCGGGGTCGATTTTGGACCGGGTGTACTTTTGATTTTGTTATTACCTCGGTTAGAACTTATACTATGATGTATATATTCGTTAAGATGTAATAAACTTGTATTTAGATTCGGATTAGTAAACTCGGTATGTATCTGTGTGGAGTTTAAGTTGGTTTAAGTATTCAGTCTATCTGATAATTACAGTGGAGTTAGTAAGGCCTAGTTAGTCACGTGGATGACGAACGGCGGTAACACCGGGATTGGTTTATTTTCCGCTGCGATTGCATTTAAGTTCGACGTTGTTAATTACTGTTAATTGCATATTACGAGTTAGGGTGTTACAAAAAGTGGTATCAAAGCGTAGTCACACTTTGATGATTGAGCGAGTTTAGGATTTCTAAGTCGTGGGTTAAGGGTTGAGTGATAGTACAGAGGGGTACACTACCTAAGTGTTTTGTTGACCGTCTAAAAGACGTTATAATTGTCCGATGCGGACCTAAGTTACAGAATCTCATGAGTAATGACAATGATGCAATTTTCTAGACGAGATGGTCGAGGCCGAGCCGAGGTAGGGTTGAGACTGAGGCACCAGTTGTGCCAGGAGTGCAGACTATTGTGAAGATAGTTGCTTACACTATAGCGCAGATGGGACTACAGCCCGTAGCGGCGCAGCAGCCACCGCCACCGCCTCCACAGCCAGCACCGCCACCACCTCTGCCTCGTGAGCTGAATTGGGTAAAGAGCTTGGTGGATCTCATACCGTCAGCATTTAGAGGAGAGACAAATCAATATCACTTGGAGACTTACAGTCTCGATATGGAGACCGCATTCAAGACAGTTGACGTTCCTGCTGGAGTCAAGGTCAGACTTTCTGAAGGATGTGGCTCGAGATTGGTGGAACCTGATGAAGGCTAATCATATGGCCAATCCAGAGTTTAGTTAGGGAGCCTACAAGGCTCTACTGAGGGCTCAGTACTACGCAGCCCATGTACGGACAAAGAAGAGGATGAAACTCATTGCAGTAGACGGGCAAGATGACCGTCGATGAGTATTATGCGGCATTCACCACCTTGCTCCACCTCTTACATGGGCTCGGGTATTCATATGACATTTTGGTTGATCACTTCTATGGCAGTCTGAACCCTCGTCTTTTAGTGTGGTATGGGACCAGCTACCTATACCTCCCTTCAGGTAAAGAGAAAAACCGATTGACATGTTTATTTGATCTATGTGACAAGAATGAGTTCTAATGTTTTTAGAAATATGGGAGTGCTATCATGCCGCCGCTAAAGTGGAATCACTGTCCAGAAAAGGGACAATCTGCAGTCACAGAAGAGGAAGACCACTGACCCAAGTTCTGATGACGCGAAGCAAGCTTACCTATCATGCCGAGGGGGCTAAGCCTCTCGATCATACCCTCCTAAGGGTAAGACGTTTACTTAAGTCATAACTTTTGATTACATTGAGAATTCCACTTGCATATTACATTGGAGTAATTGATTAATCTCCGTTAATGAATTAGGTTTAGGTTCTGGTTTGGGCACGGGCCGGAAGTATGAACGCTCCTTCTAGTGCAAGCAGTGCGGGAAGAACCGGCCGGGAGTTAACCTCCAGGGGGTGAAGATCTAGTGCCTCCATTGCCAGCTGTGAGGACAGTGATCTTATGAGTGCTTCAAGAACCCGGAAAGCAAGGCCGACTTCCCAGGGGCAATGCCGAGTGATGACTAGAGGGGTGGATCCGGCGGTTCACGCCCTACACAGACGACCCAGCCTGCAGCAGGCCAGGGAACGAGAGGCCATCAGAAGGGGCCGACATCAGGGCAGCCCACCCTACATGTGGTAGATCACTCAGATGGGTCTGCTCCTTCATTTAGACCAGGTATTACTAAACCCTCATAATCATTGAACAACACCCCTACAGTGATGAGTGCTTGCATATTTAAGTATGAAAATGATTAGACAATTAGAACTCACAAGTTAGAGACTTCTTACACCTTAGGAAGTTACGATATTTGCTTTCCTATACCCTCACCACCCGCTCTAAAGAAGCCATCATCGAGACACACGACCTTTCAAGTGAGCAGTGTCAGGTAATCCGACCATGTATGATATTACTCAAGGGATACTTGACACCCGAGACATAAATTTCCATCATCAAGCAATGCCGAGAACTGGGAGTAGGACCAGAAGGGTTCTACACTCCCGAGTAACCAGGCTGATCGAAGATGAAGCTGAAGATGATGTGCCTTGGTAAGGACTGGAATCCTTACACGAAGATGTACTAAGAGACGAGAACCTAAGACCTAGCGTAAACACCTAAGATACCTGACGGGTTCCTACCAATTGTCGAGCGAGCAGTAAGCATTTCTCAGTAGCTTGAAGTAGATCCAGTTCCCAACCTAGGGGCTAATCTGTGCATCATCAACTTCTACTAAAAAAGAGGTCGTTTAGGACACCACCAATATAAGGATGAGATGCTAGAGTCCCTCACACAAGGGATACCAGTGGTGTCCTTTTCCATTAGGGATGATGCGGAGTTCCTTTTTGGTGATCAGAAGCGTGTGGATCTGACCAAGAAGATCACACTTAAGTAAGGAGATGTTCTGATCATGAGTGGAACATCAAGGATGTTGTTTCATGGTACTTAAAAGATAATTTGAACATGGCACCCTCGGCAGTGATCAATGCCACGCACATGAGACTGGGACGACTGAACTTGACCTTTAAAAGATATTAGTGCTGTAGTTCCTTCAAGCACGTGTAATGAAGACCACGATGTAAACGATGATTGAATGAAATAGATGTTGGTTATATCTTCGACTTTAATCGAGTTATCAAGTACTTACTAAAGTTTATGAATATGTTGTGGAATTGGGACAGAAGGTACCCTAATCATACTTACAACGGTAGAGGCCGGTGAAAGCGCCACTATCCTCACAGGTATAAACTGAATAAATGGTTAAAACCTTAATTAGTACCGAGATTAAGAGGAAATAACATGTGAGATAATTACCTCAAGTACCTTTCCAGTTAACGGAGCCTCACACACCTTCATTTCTGAAATAAACATAACTTATAAAACATGATTTAATACATCTAATTATTTATAGTAAGGCTTAAACATGCCTTAAAAATTATTTAAAAACAACAAAGGTCATTAACAAACAAAATTGTGCTTTTTGACCGTTTAGGGCAAACATGTACCCTAATGAACTTGAAAGGTTGAGTAACCTCAGTTAGGATCCAAAGTGGATTCCTAAGCCTTATAATTAAGGTATGAACATAGCAAAACCATTACCAAAGCATACCAAACTGTCGAAAGAGTTAAAACACAAAAAGGAGCACAAAAAACTCCTTAAGACACATTTGTATGAAAGTGTTCAAAAATTGACTTCGGGTGGCTAATTAGCCCTGTATCTACCCTAATCAACATGTGTACTACTTAGTATCGCATTAGTAACCCTAAATCAAAGGATTTACAAAAAAATACAAAGTTTTGGCACCAAAATGTAAATAGTATCCAATAGTGCCAATTTAAGCTTTAATTATCTAGTAAGGTCAATGGTCAACAAATGATCCTAATGTATCAAGAGGGAGGCAGAAATATTAAGGGTGGATGACACCTTGCAAGGCTGAAGTTAAAAATATCTTCTAAAGTGAGCTAGTCATCATACCATTCACCTTAAGACTTTCTCTTCACTTAAAGATCAAACTTCACTTTCTCTTTCATTCCCACTTGTTCCACCTGAGCCCCTTTCCTCTCTAGATCTCCATTGTTGAGTTCTTGAGCTGTCCTAGAAGAAAATCAACTCCAAGTGCATAAGGTAATGTCTTAATGCATATTATAGCTCATTATTTTCCTCTTTTCTTCCTCTATCCAATGAGATAACTTCCAACCTCATTCCATCACTCAATCTCAGTTAGTTGATCTTGCAAGGAAGGGGTAATTTTCAGCTGAAATCATTTCTTGGAGCAAAGAAAGGAAAAATCATCTCTTAAGGTAAAATGGTGCTTTAAGCCTCTATCTTCACTTTTACACTTTTAATGGTTGGTTTCCTTGAGTTATTCCACTCATTTCCTTCCCCTTGGCATGCTTATTTATCAACTCTTTCAAAGTCCAAAGGTGGTGGCCGAAATCAACCTTAAATCATCTCTTAAAGAGTTTTCAAAGGGTAAGTGTAACCAGCCTTTACCACTTGTTTTAAGAAGCCTTCCTAGCATGTATTTAGAGGAGGACTAACCCTCTTCATGCTCTCTAAAAATAGGCCGAGAGCCACACGGAAAAGCCTTGAGATTATAAGGTAATTTTACCCTTGAAAGTTAATGTTTTATGACTTACAATTCCTTCCCATGATTAGTTCATGTTTAGAGCTTAACCATGTCCTAAATTTGCTGTTAAATGCATGTAAAGAAGTTGAACAAAACTTCTCCAAACTGCTGTGACCAAACAAGGAGGAAAAACAAAAGATAAAGTCATTTTCAAAGGGTAAGGATAAATCTAATCCTAGATCTTGGCTAATTACTTCTAAGCATTTGATTAATGTAAAAAAACTAACTTAGCATTATTCTTATGCTGAATAGCCGAGATGGTGTTGTAACACCCCAATTTCCAGCTCAATTTATTTTCCTTTTGTGCACAATACAGCGGAAGACTATAAAATTAGTCGGGGAGCTACCGCCATACCCACACTCACTATGGATGCTAAGGCTTATTGCCACCACTATAGTGAATTAAGTTAAACTCTTAAACTATTATATATATATATATATATTCAAAAACCCAACCATAACCATACCCACTAACATCCTTCAAAACTAGCTATTAACTTAAACCATCTTTATTAGCTTATACAAAAGTGTTTGAACCTATTACAACCAAACTTAATTGAAATACTACATCATCTTCTAGCTTCAGTATATAGCCCTTTTAGCTCCTCTCTCTCATGCAACTTCTTAACCTGTTCCTATGGCCAGTTATACAATCACAAAGAAAAGACCACAGGGCACATGCCAGAAAACAAACGACAGAAAAGATGAGTAATTCTTGCCACCACATGTAAAATACATTTTATCTTAATGAAAACACTTTAAATCAATATATTAACACACAAGTAACCAAATAAGTCAGAAACCATATAAACACCTTACCAAAATACAAACCAAATACCAACCAAGATAATACCACCAAATGTTAGTCCAGTTTATTATTCCACAAATCCTCAGGCACACCGGTCTTTCGACAAAGAGTACTAAGGCTCTCGGCCCCTTGGACAATTCTTCTACATCACCCCATGTCCTTAAGTGTGCACACCCCCTATGAGTCATCAGCCCATAGAGTAGATCATGATGGCTTACCCACAATTCATTGGTAGTGGGGACAAATCAGTATTCGGCCTTCGAGGTCTCATAAACTTGGAATCCAAGTACCAAAGTCATTTCCAAGTGTTCAAGCTGTTCCACAACGTCCTTAACCTCATTAGAACATCCACACAACATACCAAGAAGAATAAAAGTACATAGCTACCATTAATCAAGCAAAAACCAAGTTAAAGCACATAATTTACACCTTGAAAATACCTTAAAAACAACTCCTTGTTTAAGGTATTACCCCTGTATCAATTTGGCCCAAATTTTTAAACAATTCAATATCAACATCTTATGAGTATTTAGTCACAAAATAAAAACAAGAAACCTTCGAAAAACCTCTTCATAATTTGAATAGAGACCAGAAAGGTCTTAAAGCACGTTTTTAGGTCTTGTCTTACCTTTAACTCATAAAAACTCAACTGAAGAACTTACCCACGAACTGGAATATTGTAAAGAGATAATTAATCATAATTTTTAGCCAAAAACCCAAGGAATTTTTTCATGAAAATCACACACCAAGCTGGCTCCAAGTTAATGCACAAAAATCACAGAAAACAACATCAAGAATTCAATGTTTGTTCAACCAGTTTCCCAGAAATTCTCGGGGATTATTATACATAAAAATCACCATTGAAGAGTATAATTTCACACCATGAAAATAGTTAGAATAGATACACAACATAAGCTTCCGAAGATAGCATAAACAGAAAGCGTCGCCAGAATTGACACATGAGGAAAGAATGGTAGAGCACAAGAAATACCTGGATCCTTCTCACCATTTATTTTAACCACGAGTTAGGTACTTTTAATAGATAAATGGAGACCCAAATAACTACAATGATTTTCCTAGGAAGACCTTCAAATTTCCTCACTTTTACACGTCTTCTACACTGGCAAGGTACTTTGGCTTCTGTTTTGGTGTTTTTGGGTGGCTGGCTCGCCTTACCTTATAATTCATGTTTCTATGGGTTCAATGAGGTAGGAGAATATTTATGCTATGTGTTGGAAGGCCTGGGCGTGGCCCCTTTCTTAAAGGCAGAAGAGAGGAAGTCTTAAGGCAAATTAAACCTTATAAGAGTGACGCCTCATGAGACACCTATCTACCTTTGTAATCCTTGATTGGATAAGTAATGTGAACATATCTAAAGGTTAGGAACAGGTAGGGGAGGTCATGGCTGCTGCAGGAGTCATCATGAGCTGAAAATAAATCATGACATGTAATAAATGACATTAAATGGCATTAAATGTGGCCGGTTACCTTAAGGCATGGTTCAGCTAGTTTGGCCGCCTCCTTGCTAGGCTTAGTTTGATAATATGTCCTACTAATGTGTAAGTGTAAATGGAAGTGAATACACTTCAAGTTGTAACTCATTTAAGGCTCCCCTTAAGGGTACAAAAGGAATTAAGATGTTTTAAGAGAAAATATGGAACATGTTGTTTTACTTTGACTTAAAATATAACCAATGACCTTAAGACACTTCCTACTAGCTTGCCACCTCCCTACTTGCTTGCTAGCTTGTGTGGACAGCTTTTAACCAATCATTTTGTGACACCTCGTGCTTCCCAACACCTCGTGCTTCCTAACACCTCGTGCTTAGGTTAACTAGGTTACCACCTCATGCTTCCTACCTACTAGGTTGCCACCTCGTGCTTACCTCAACTTGGTCACCACCTCGTGCTTACCCAGCTACTTAAGCTGTTTCTTAAGGAGAAAAGTGATTATGATGGAGTAAAGCTAGCTATGGGGGCATTTCCGGCTACTAGGATTTTATTGGGTCTTGTAGAATTTTCTAAGGCTTTCCATCTCTGGTTATTAGGATTTTTCTAGGGTCTTATTAAGTTTCCAAGGCTTTTGTAAAGTTTTTAAGGCCATTTCCATGATTTCAGGGACTTTCGGGTATTAGGGTTTCTAGTGTTTCCAGGACTTCCGAGACTTCCAAGAATTAGGGTTTCCTTTCTAACTTGGAGTATTTCAGGTGTGGAGGAAATTAATAGTTAGGCTCCAAATTACAAGGTAAAAACCTGAATGTCATTTTTATACCTTAAAGTGTTTTAAATCTTGTGTTAATATAAATGTCATGAGTGGATTGTCAAGAATGGTCAATTTTGACCTTAAATGACCAAGAAATGGTATAGTTAACTTGGGCTATTCACTTAAGTGATTAAATGACATAATTATCAAATTTAAGACATTCTGTGGTAAAATTGTAATTACCATAAAAATCTGTGTAAAACAAAAGTGAGGCCGTGAGTTTACAGTATTTTTAAAGATCATTTAAGTGTAGTTTTATGTTATAAAATCAAGTGTGTAATAAGGCCATTTACTTAGGCCATTTTATAATGTTATTTCAAGCTTTATTTACATTTAAAAGTTAATTAGGTACTTATTATAAAGTTTGGGGGGAGAAACCATAAATAAACAAAAATTGAAGGGCCATGGAGTAAAATAGCCAAAATTTAGGGCTTAAAATGAGATTAAATAGAAATTGTAAGACTTTACAAAGTTTGGGGTTAAATTGTAAATTCTAGGAAAATTTTGGTTAGATTCGTAAATACTGGAACTTGGTGGTCAAGGTAGTGTTTGGGTGATCAACATTGACCATAATAGAGGCCTTGAAAAAATTAGATGATTAAATAATTTAATTATGACTTTATACTAAGTTTTAGAGTTAAATGTAAAAGTTATATAATATATGGGAGAAATGTAGTTTCCGAAAATTCTGGGCTAAAATGGTATTTGGAACAGACTAGGGTCTATTGGAAATTTTTTGGAATTTTTGGAGATTTATTTGGAGTTAGATTGACGATGGTGTATAATATATAGTTTAAGATGACATTTGTAAAGTTTAGGAAATAAATGGGGTCATTTGGTAACTAAAGGAAATTGTGGGGAGTTGAGAAAATTAAGCTGGAACAGATGGGTATGTTCGGCAATTAAATAAAAGTTGTACAGGCCATAGGTTAAGTATATTATAAGATAGAAATATCATATTGTATGATATAAGAATATAAGGTTATGTGTTAAGTTTGTAAATAATGGAAAGTTAAGGGTTATGGCGAGAATTAGAAGAGTTAGAAATGAAATTTAGACTATGGTTTATGATGTTTTAAAAGTTATAACAATTGTAAAGTATTAGTATTCATTAAGGAAGAGATGAATGTATTATAAACAATACCATTTTAATAAAGGAGTTTTAAAATTCATATAGATATATGGATATATGAAGTGAAGTGAAGTTATGTAATATGGTTGAATAACCATATAATACTAAGAATGGAATGTTAAGCTGGTGAAATATAATTATAAAAGCATTAGATACTAAAATCTAGTGCTAAGTTGTGAGGTATGGAGTGGTAAGTTAATTATATAATTCGAAGTGTTATAACATGAATCATATTAACTTATGGGCTTGGATAAACTAACCAAGTCAACATTGACCAACTCTTAAGTAAGATGTACTAAAGAGGAATAAATAACATAAGGTCAATACTTACATGAAATATAGTGACAACTATATGAATACACATTTATATAATCATGTATATATATAACAACAAACCTATAATCAAAGGAGATTGGTTAATAAGAGATTTTATCCTAAGTTAGAAATGTACAACAATGTAATAATATATGAATTATAACATCGACATAACTAATCCAGAGTAAATTCGAAAACCCGAGTAACGATGGTTAGTTAATGATGCACTGATTATTGATCTATCTTTTGAGTGCTTTAAACCCTTGTTTTCCATATCTTTTACTTTGATTTATGCATTTAATTTCTTGTTTTCATGTTATTTTGGCTTAGGACGTGATTAGGAAGGAGTTTAGAGTTTTTGGAACAAAAAGAGGAATTTTTACACATGTCCGGATATGTGTCCTGACGGGAAGACACGGACACATCCGCGGACATCTTCAGATCGAGTTCCCTCCTCTCCACAGGCACGTCCGCAAAGCGGACACCAACGCGGACATAAACTCGGACAGACCAGATCCGCGAAGAATTAAAGTCGGGGTTATAATATTTTATCACACGCCGCCCTACTTTGCTTATCGTCCTTGAGTCACGTCCGTAATGCGGACACATCGCGGACAGGCCGTTTGAGTCACGTCCGAACACGGACTGAAATGTGGACGCAAACTCGGACATTACTCAGACCGACAAACCTGTAGCGCTGCGTGATGAAAAGAAGAAGCTTAACATAATTTAAACTCCCGTAACACCACCGCCCCACTGCAGCTACTACTTTCTAGCATAATTATTTCCCACTACTACTCCATCATTAATCACTCTTATCACTATCTATATCAAATTCATCTACCCATACTACTCCACGTACTCTTCCACTAATTTCTACAACCATCGACCTCCATACTCATCCCAACTATCTCTATAAATAGAATCATCCATAGACCACCAAAGACACAATTAGTACGTGGTGTTTCCACACCACTACTACTACACCTCCATCCATCTCACTCATATTAATCCTCCCTTCCATTTCATTCACAACATCACCACCATACAACACCTCACTCACCTTCATAGTCCATTCATCCATTTTCCATTCACACCCATTATTCAACCGATAAATCGACATATTATCAGTCCAAATAATAAGGAAATATCAGGATTTCAGATAAGATGATTTCTTATTCTGTCTATTTATTTATGTTAGTTTAGAGGATTTACTCTGGGGGATGGTTTATTTCAGTTTGTTTTAATTATGTAATTTATATTTTCTGGTTTTAATTAATTGCGGATTGTTACGATTAATGTTATTCTTGCGCTTTTTAATAAATGCCATGAGTTTATTAAATTGCCTTACTAAATCTATTTTGATCCGACCAAGTGATAAATAGATCGGTTAAGGTAATCTTTATATCTGTGGAATTATTGATTGGATTAATTAATTATTCCTGTAGACGCAAATTATTATTCCTCGTACTTAATCCGTTTACATGTGTTTCTGCTTGAGCCTAGATTAGGTCCTGTATTTCTGGTAAATGAGTTCTTCTGAGACTATGATTTAGCTCTTAAGAAAATTATAGGAATATTGTCAATCTGTCTTTAATTAACCAGTAGACATAATTACTCAAACGGTTTTAACCTGAACCTAGAGTCCCGTTCATCCATATCATCTATCACTTTATTTTATCTGTTATTTATTTTCCTGACTGTTATTTTAATTATTTCATTCTTGTTATTTATTTAAATCCCAAAACAAAAACAACCCCCTTTGAATTACCCGTTGTCTTAGGCTAGACTTACTTTATCAAGTCCCGTGGATTGACACCTGGTCGCTTCTAAATTGCTATACTACTACGACCGGGATTTTTGCAACCCGACGGTCTATTGATTTGTTGATTTCTAAGATTAATTCTTAGCATTTAATACATCAAATAACACCGTTTGCAGTTAACGACGGGGAAATAAACCGGGAGGGTTTAGCAATAGTACGGGAATACCATACCATATTACTAGCATAGTATATTAATACGTGGTGTGATACGTATTCCATATTTGTGGAACTTCGAGGAGCGTTGGATAAGCGTGAGAACATCACAATAGCGTTTATTCCGGTGTACGGTATGTTTATATATGGCTTGATTGTCTTTGAGGATTTCCTCAGTTCAGACTTGTGTGAAAATTTATGATATGATTAACTGTCTGATTATGTGAATTAATATGCATGAATTGTATATTATATTGTTGCCTTTCTATTGCTATTTTATGCGATAACAGTAATTGTTCGTATATACGCGTTTATATAAATCGAACTAAGGCAATTAACGCTATCTTGTATTATTATAAGAGACGGAATGATAAAACGTCATAGCGTAGGATAATAATAAGATATATTATCCGAGACATCTAAGAACTTACTTCGATACACAGCAACGGCCCATTTAAAGCCGCTCTCGTATTACTACATTTGAATGGTACAAATCACCTAGAGACACTAGGTATAAGACCTTAAATGACACACATTCAAAATGTTACACTGGATCCCGAGTTGATACTTAGGATTAGATTAAGAGACCTGAATCATCAGTGTTCGATATATGTATAGAGATAGAGTACGGATAAATCCAAGGGTGGTGCCCTTGGTGCGCGCTGTGATCACAAACATGATGTGAGGATGTCCGCGTACAGGTCCTTAAGCTCAACAAAATTCCAACGAACTAAGATGGTTCGTCGGTCAAAGATTTTACTGTTGGAGTGGCTACTGACATGGGTGACCCACCTTAGATAGGGGTATGGAGTAGAGACACGTCGGTTTAACGAGTCGTAGTCATAGGCATGAGATATTTCTCAACTAAACAATAATACGAACAGCTAGATAGCTCCTATAATTGGCGAGTCTTACCTTGGGGCCTTAAGGCCGAGAAGGAGAATAAAGCGGACATTTATAACTCTCGTATTATTTTGCCCCATTGTTTAGTATTCATATATTATACTGTTGTATGCGATGTAAACAACATGACTTATATGTGTTTATTGTATGGATGTTATTCTATGCGTATACTTTACAGTTTTAATATGAAAACGGTATTGCATGTAAATGAACTGCATCCTCTTGACCAATTAACTGGGGGTGTGAGGGGGCATGAGAGTCATAATAACATACTTAGTAGGGGCTGATTCTATATAATACAAACTGATTTTTCAGGAGAGTATCTGATTACCGACGCGGAGGCGCGGCTTTTTAATTAGTGGTATACTTTTGGGGAACTTTCGTACACTTATGTTTTGGACTCTGGTTTGGTGAACTGAGGTGTATATTTGTAAATGCTTACGTGCACTGGATTTATATACGGTTTGTATTACTTTTGAATTATGACTGCTATCTATCTCTTGTAGCTATTGCGGGAAATTGCTTCATATTGTGATCGGTTAATAAGATGCGTTATCACTCGTATGGGCGATTCGTTTATCTTAGATCTATAGACACCCTCTGGTCTCGATCTCATTTTCTTGATTATTCCACTCTTGAATAACTCTTAAGTCAAGTCTCTTAGACCTCCGGGCAGAGACACATATAGATCTCACTCCGGGCTTTACGGTGCTAGTCCTACTTCCCCGGTTTCGACCCTACCGGGTCTAGCATGGTGAGAAAGTTCAACTAGAAACTAGAACCACTCTCTTGATTCCTCTTTTTACCATAACCCATGATACCCAGCTTATCTCTTTAGACGGATAAGCTCTGCCAGTCTTACTCCATCGGGCACCACTATGTGGCTCACGGCCCTATCGGGCACCACTATATGGCTCACGGCCCTATAATAGGAAGTTCGACCACAAAATTGGAAACACTCTCTCTTGTTTCCTCTTTCTAGCACGCATGACTCACGTTCCCCTAACCCATTCCCAGGGTCATTAATAGTATATACTAGTTCAGAAGCATCTCTTTTGATGTCCTCTAATAAACTTAGGGAGTTTTCCTAAGTTATTATATTCTCAGATTTAAGGGTTGCAACTACATTTCCAATACTTAAATTTTTTGGTTATTGTCTCATGTTAGGTCGAATCCTCATATAGGAGGTCGACTAATCATTAAGGGGGAGTTTAATAGCCCCGTCTACCTCTTTTCACGCTTAAGTGAGTTCATAAGGTTGAATTATTGTTGTTCTCCAGTTGAGAATTCTCATGTGTTTTTCCACGTTTAATTATTTCATGGATCAACTCTCTTTACGAGTCCCTAACCAAAATGTTATTCTAATGTGAGTCGGTCTACAATACCCAGTTAGATCACGAACTCAAACAAGGATGGTTAGCTCGCACAAGAAGCACCAAGATATAAGATGCAAATACCCATTTTCGTGCTTTTATCTTGTTAGCTCGTTGCACATAAACAAGTAGCACACAAGCCGAGTGTAACTCGGTAGGACACAGATTGCAAGAAAACCATACCTGTCACCTTGATGATGGCTAGCCTATTATGATGATCTCCTAATCTTAGTTGCCGTCTCGTCTAAATCTTATTCCTATCATTCATTCAGTCGAACGGTTAGTTTCCTTACTAACCTCGACTATTGGTTATTACCTACGAGACGTACTTGTCATCTCTTACATTTATTTAATCTCCAAATATTAACTTTTCTTATATCAAGGTTTCACTTCCATTTTCACTTGGGATTATAAGTTCCTAATGTTGTCATTAACATTAAAATTATATTTCTAAACTCCACATTCTATCTTATACTTGTTCATACTTCTAATGACCTTTACATGTCACCAAACAAGTTCTAATAATCATCCAAGGATAATACCATTCAATCCCATTCATTTAGCTGCATGTATACACTCACGACTTGATTTTTAGTGTGGTCCGGGACCTGGTCTGGCCCCTAACTCCCGGACTAACACAATAGCTAACTTTTGGGAGGATTTTGACTATGGTCCAGGACCTTGTACCTGAGCTAAGTCCTGGACCAATTCAGCAGCATTATCTCGGTATCATTTCAGGGGGTGGTCCGGGTCTTCATGCAGGACCTAAGTCCCGTACCATCCTCAAATTACAACTCATGGGGGGGTTTTTTCACATGTGGTCCGGGACTACATACAAGGAGTAGGTCCTGGACCTTGCTATACTCTACAACATTTTGATAGTTTTCAATTGTCATTTTACACTTGTTTCTTGCCCAACTCTTTCTCACTCTTTCCACATGTTTCCTAGCATGTCCTAACACCATAATCACACATTAAACCTCCTTAATCCATTGACCAAACCCATTACTTAATCCTTGATCAACTAGACAAATTTCCATTCTCATTTTCTGCACATTATGCACACTAGTGCATTACCTAACATTCTCATGACAGTTTACATCTTACTCTCTACCATTTTGACCATACCAATTCTTCCTAGAAATTTTCATTTCCATTACTCAATCCACTCACCATTCACAAGGTTATACACTCTAGCTCATACCTAAACCATCTCAAGGTATTCTACATCATTTTCCTACAGATTTCTGCACAACTCAATACACACCTTATACCATAGTTTTGGTGTGTTTAATTTACCCATTCAACCTCTAATTCCTCCTAATAAATTCTAGGTCATTCTAACTCATAAGAACACCTTAGAACACTTGGTTCCTACAGAAATTTTGTCATAGTTTCCGTACTATGCTAGCATGCCCAAATGCACAGTTTTTCTCTTCTTAATCAATTCCAACTAACCAAATCCTTAGTGGATTCTACCAGCTCACAATTTCACCCAAATTTCATCAATCACAATATAATGCAATAATCTTAAATTACTTGGCACTTAGGCCTTTAAATGACTTAATTTAAACAATCAAACTCACACTAGTTCAATGCCATTAACTTGCATTTTACTCAATTCATTTTTGGTTTCAATTATATCAACCTAGATATAATTTTCTTAAGGCTTTAAACATAGGCATTAAGGTAAATCAGTTACCTTAAGTTTCCAAGCCTTTTCCTTTTCTCTTCTTGGTTCCTCTTGATTGAAAATCGGCCAAGGGGGAGTGTCTCTTGCTAAGCTTCTAACCAGCATTCAAATGAAGATAATGAGTACTAAGTAACACACTTAGACTCATGGGAACAACTCTTGAATACAAAGGAAGTGCTTAAAGCACTAAAATGAAGAATTACCTTAGAAACCCTAGAATGGATTTTCGGTAGAGAATTGAGGCAAGGCTTCCACTAAGCTCTTGAATCTTGGATAAATGCTAATACAAAACAAGGAACAAGGCACTTTGAGAGGCCATTTTCGGCTAAGTAAGGAGATGGAGAAAACAATGAGTTTTTGTGAGTTTTCTTACCTTGAACCAAAGAGAAGATAATCTAGCTCCAGAAAATCTACTTTTCTCCTCAAATGGAGCTCTACCCGTGGAGGTCAACTTCAGCCTTTGGAGATTTTGAAAGGTGCAATAGAAAGCCCTTGACTCAACTAGCAATAATATGTGGTTTGTTTTTTATTCGGAGCCTTGTAGTAGCTTGAGCAAGCAAGGAAAGCTCATGAAGCCATGAAAGCTCCAGTATTTTCATGAGGAAGAAGAGAATGGAGCTACCGGCTGGGAGAAGAAAGAGAGTGAGGAACCGGCTGGGAGAGGAGAGGAATGAGAGGAGAGAGAGTCTCTCTTTTACTTTAAAAGTGATAAAGTGAGAAATGGGTAAAGTAAGGTTGTAATTTTCTTTTTAGTTTCTCACTTGACTAAAAGGGGAGTGATGAGTCACTACAAAAACCGGCTCCCCTGTAGATATTAGGCAGGGGTATTTTCGTCTTTTCGCAAGAAACGCTCATAAGTCCCCGTTTTGGCACTATTCATCAATCCGAGCCACTTTCCATATTTTTTTTCCTTTTGTAAATTTTAATGATTCTTAGACCTTTATTAGTGTTTAATTATAGTTACATGATCAACTATAATATACATGAGTCCATTAAACCACTTAAAGTCACATTCCCGGGTTTTCCCAAAAAATGTGCTTTACGACTTCATTTTCGTTTTTAACCCACTATATGGATTCGTTTTCTTCAGGAATTTTTCCCACTTGTTCTTAGTGTGTAACTAAGTCCTAGGAATCCATCTAGGACCCTATTTGTGGTCATAACCTTCTATGGTTGCTTACACACACTTTTACGTTTTGTGCCTTTTAAGCATTTTTCCTCTTTCTTTTGGTTTTACTTTCTTCACCAATGTTCTTTAGGAATCATTAGGCCTCTAAATATCGTATTAGAATAATTAATCACCATTTTTAAGTCAGGGGTATTTCAATCTACCCCCCTTAAATAACTTTGCCCTCAAAGTTGGTGAATTTAATATTGTTACTCATTTAGACATATCAAATGCCAAGGATCATATATTAATATGTAACCTTACAGACTCAACAGGTCTGTCTTGATGTATACTACACATACCACACAACATGTCTCTACATGTATAGCAATAAAAAATACTCTTTTGTATTCTCTTTGTGGCATCGGTCCACAGACTACAAGGCATAACAATCCTCAAATACTATAGCGAGTAATACACACTGTGATCCCACAGGTACTGGTCATGCTGAACACTTACGCTCTCTGGTTCACAGCCGATTCATGACTAAGGACACTTACGCTCTCTGGTCCACGGTCCTTTTGGTTGTCTTGATCAAAACATTCGCATGTATAGATATCCGTAGGCACATAGGTTATCCAGACACATAACCCTCCAGGCCCCACAGCCCTTGGAAAAATACAAAACAACACACTCCCACCATTCTCCTGGTCATCCAGACGAAGGACCGTAGCCCTCGATTAAGTGGTAGTGGTTTCAAAACTAGTCCTTGTTTTCAAATTTGAAGAAAATCATTTTTGAAAACGCAATTCAACTCCAATTCCAATTTATGCTAAATGCATCTATTGTTAACGTGATTACTTGTGACCACTTATACGGAGCTTCAAGAATCATTCAACCCTGATGTGATCAACATCAGTGTTGAACTATCCTTCCACCCCAATTTGTGTTCAGTTTCCCTTAATCGCTAGCAACTCAAGTTCAACCTCCCACTTCAGTTTCAAACAACCAAATAATTTAATCATTTCTCATTTTCTATCTTTTAATCATTCTAGTCATAAACACAAAGCAATACATCTCCAAATTATGGGACTCAGTCCATCAATCATTCTCAATTTGCCTCCAAGCAAATTACCTAGGGAATTCAATTCCTACTAGGTCCTACATCGGTTTCATACCGACTCATACATCATAATGCCATATCTGATCTCAAATAGAGATTTACCATAGGGATTTTAATTCCCCAGGAGTTTCTCTCCTTTTTACCTGTATTCTCACACCAGAGTTAACAAGGTAGGTATGTTTATATGAATGGTATTCGCATCTCCTATGCACAATGACCATAATTAGACTATGAATGAATACATATGTTTATGTAACATACATACCAATCATCAGAAAAAATTCTTTTGTGCTATGCACACCGTAGTTTACGTACACGGTACATAAACATACGCTAAGCGGTTTTTCACTCTACCCCCCTTAAAAGGCATTACGCCCACGTAATCTACCATATGTTATCACTAAACATTGGTTCACTAAATTCAGGCATCATGATGTATTTTAGCTTCCATGCGGTCTATTATACAATGTGTTTTGGTCAGAGGATCTTAACCATATTGATCGTTTAGTCCCTAAACCAAGAATTCTCATTAGAGTTTGTTTAACTCATAATCGGGTTCGATTTTAGCCTCTCAGGCTTCAAGGCATTGATAATTAGCCATTCGCTTGTGTTCATTAGGTATATTAAACCTCTGAGCTATGGCCCACTAACTTCAGCTGCGCGACCCTAATAACTTTAGAGCTTGGTTTGCCCTTTTCGTTAGTCTGAATGTATTGTACATCTCCCTTTTTATCCCTGTTATTCTGGGAATAAAGGTCTCTCAATCGGTGAGTGGTATCTATTACCGTACACAGTCTCGATGAGTTATAACTTGTCTATCCACTCTCTCTAGAGATCTAATACTCATGCTTCTAGTGCCCTCTCAAACGTCTGAATTATTCTTTCTAACCGAGCTTCAGTGTGAGGTTTATGTACAATCTGGAGTTACTATTCAGTGCTTATTGCTCTTTACAGTTTCCTCACAAATCGTGAGACACATCAGATGTCTGTACTTAATAATCAGTGCTCCTCGCACTTCTGAACTCTTTATCATTTTCTTGGGGTGAGTTCCCTGATTCCTTTAGACTCGTTAGCTTAACTGAGTTCTTTCTTTTCAATTGTTTGAGGTAATCCGTTGCTCTGGTCTGAATTGTATCGCCGACTGTGGTACGGAGTCGACTACTTCTTGTGTTCCTTACACTACTCGTTTACATATGTGGGGCACCTTACTGATACATTACTACTTACCTGGCTAACTTATAAATAAGTCTGCCAGGCCTGCAAGCTCCTTTGGAGTGCGGTCATCCCACAACTCATTTTTGTACACTCGTAGTGTCCGTCACACGCTTAGTCATTGGTAACTTTTGAAGTATTCTGTTGTCGATCTCCTCCTTCATTGTTCTATAATAACACACATGTGGTTCTTCCTGAATTCAATCAAAGAAAATTCATCTGCTGTGTTGGTCTCTGTGTCCAATGGTTTTGTCTTTAGGATTCACCTCGAGTGGCTTGCTCAATATTCACTAGTGTGTTTGCAAGACTTCCGTATCCAGTACGGGTTGGTTATATAGCAATTGGGTACTCTTGTCCCAAAGCTTATTGCTTCACTTATCAGGTTGATCCACTAGGGATACACTGCTAGATCCTTATGCAATCACAATAGGAGTGAATAATACATTCCCTGTGACATTTTTATCATATGGTAATACCCAGGCTTTACTGCTTAGTCTATCTACCATCTCTTACTTTCTATCTCCACTAAGTCTAACTCATAATTCCACTCGTTCTCCATAATCATTGCCTGATTATATTCATATAATGCTCGCTTGCTGTGCACCATGTTCTCACTCATTATACAACATTGATTTACATGGCATCAGCTATTATGTTAGCTTCCACTCATGTACTTCCACAATTCATACTATGATTCGTCATTTACTTGGCTAATTACAGAATATGTTTATCTTTAAGTCTCTAAGCTCCTTGAGCGTTGTTCACTCTACAGTTCGTATTGTACACATACAGTGTTTGCTTCTAACCTGATTACTCCTTCAGTTTTCTACAGTTGCTATAAAAGCTTCTTCCTTCATACTAGTCTTGGAAATCTCTCTTTCTTGTTCCAATTGTCCCTTGGAAATATCCACATGCTCAAGATTCACTATATCAATAGGTGAAAGCCTTTCTCTGGAGGGTCCACATAATCACCGCTCTAGTGGCCTCACAATAACTAGAGGTATCCCTACTCCTATAACCAGTGGTCCGTTCTCCGCTCTATTCGTTTCTATTAAATAATTTCTGTTCTCTTACTGGTGTCATTCCCGATAATTCTTCTCATGACTCTATGTAGGTTTTGTAACCGTTTGAACTTATGTATCGCAGTTGGTTCACGACTTATAAGCCCTGCTGCCTCGAGCTCTGCTCTTTGTAGGCTGTTAACAAAGGTTTATACTTCTCCACATACCCTCAATGGTTTGGAGGTAGTACTGGGCTCCATGACAAGGTTGTTGCATCACGCTTCCTTTCATGGGAGGCCCCTTAGGTAACCTGATATTAATCAGTGCTTTTTTGACAATCTAGAGTACCTTCTGTTAAGTGGGTTCCCTTCGGTGTTTAAACCGAGTATTCATTTTAGCTCTTATGTTTACTCCACAATATCTTGTTCAACGGTTGTTGATTCAAACACCTTTCAAGGAATATTCCTGGGTGTTGCTATGTTACGCCATTCCATCTCGCTTGTATTCATGGGTATATTCGGTTTATTTTGCCGCATTGCAGTACCGTATTTCGAACTATCCCGTTTAGGGTTATAATGTCTCCCGACCTCGGCAAGATCATTGATGCTTTCTCCTTTGAGTTATTGGCTGGGTTCAATATCATTTTCGGTGAAGAATAATATTGTAACACCCCTCTCGGTAATCAAGTGATAATCTTACGTAGCGGTAATAAAATGTGTCTCACAGTGGAAGGAAGAACGGTAAAGAAAACTCACACGGGTGTTACTTACCATCCCTCGTCCATGGGAGTGATGAAGCAATACGAAATACGACAACAGAAAAACGACATAAAATAAATCTCACGGTGATAACGAGATACCGCCTATACAATCGTCTAAGTCTCCAATATATAACATCGACAGTGAGCATCTAGCTGTATCCCTAACCTATACAACACCAACATCAGTAAGTAAACGCCCATCCCAATACAATAAAAAGTACGTGCGGTAATTAAAACACAAAAAGCCCCAACTACCCGGGCCCCGCACTCCGGCTTCGTCCGTGATCAGCAACCTGTACAATGCCATAAAGGCTCACTGATAAACGCTGAGTATGCCAGGTTTGGACCCTAGTGGTCACTTAAGTCGTTATTAGCCGTCTTTGCATTGGTTTCATTTCATGCTTTGTCGGTTTACAGTTTATATAGGAAACTATAAAAACGCAAGTAAACATACAACAGTCATTACAGATATAACACACATCAACGTATAACATCAATAAATAAAGACAAGGGTGATGGTTCGCACAACGCTTAATAACAATCATCACGTATCACATCGGTCGGCCCCCCGGGCCCTCACATAACATTATAATTTGGTTAGCACTGTCGGGCGTCAGTTAGGATGACCCGAAATAACTCACATGGACGGTAGTCTCACGTACACACAAGGTGCTCATTGCCCAGAGGATGAGGAGATCCCGGGTAATTTCACTTTGCCTTTTTCGAAGACGTCCATAAATGGCCAAGGGCCTGGTGCCAACGGTAGCACACTCTGCCTGACGATCTATATAGGCTCGATCAGGATTTCACAAGAGTAGACCCGATCCGGGTGTTAACTCTAGAGATCTCTATGCGCAACCAGTAGCCAGTGACTATCTGGGTTTATGTACATCCTCACACTCAATCACACTCCAATGTTTGACTTAGTTAGTCAGTTACCTAATTATAGTTTTAGGTATGGAGAACATCACTTATTTATTGGCTGCCCTGTGGGTCTTACGCATGCCTAGAAGTAATCTAGGTCGTATTCATGTTTGAATCAAGCTCTAGAGATCGACGATGTCGTATCTCGTTCCTAAATATTTTACTTAGGTTATAACTACATACTTATAATACTTAGCGTATTATGTCTGACAATGGCAATCATAATCACATTGCTCGTACAGGTAGATTTATATAAGTCGATCTATAGTCGACGTAATATTAGTCCCGAAGGACGTTCGTGCATAAGTAAATAATGCAGAAAAACACAGGTATTCATCACATACATGTTTTCACACACATATCACACACGTTATATATATACCATACAAATCCGAGCCCGAAGAAATCCTCAGGACAACCCGGATCAAACCCCTTTACATACCGTACACCTAGACCAAGGTTGCGTAGTAGGCCACTAAGCTGGTCGAGCGCTTCCGTCTGAAGTATGATCTAGAAATACGAAGAAAGCTAAACTCAATCCACATGACCAATTGACTCGGTATTTTCGAATAACGTCAGTAACCCTGGTATTACATCCCCGGATTTCAATAGTTATTAGTTAAGGTATCGTTATCCTAAACTCCTTACTCGTGGTATGTATTAATACTTGGTTTAATAACGGAGTCGGTTTATGAAAAACGTCGTAGTTAGTGTTTTGGAACGTTGGAATTTATATCATTCCAACTCAAAGTATATATAAGTGTTACGCTTATACATAGGTTCGTATATCCTCGTATATTTAATTCAGATGATTCGGTAATATGCATAGGATGTATTTATATCCTATAGTTGCATGCATAGGTATATTTTATAACCTATAGTTGCATGTATCCATGCAACATTAACTTATATTGTATGGTATATTTCCACCCTTCATTATACCTTGTATTATATAACTCATTATTCATTTAATACCTTATGACTTTATATTATATTTTTATACAAATGAAATAACATTTGTTATTTATTATTGCATGGTTTTAAACCATAATATATGCACATATATGCTTGCGGCCGGTTTTTATACACACATATATATGTTTTATGAAGTATAAAAAACCTTATATTATGTAGATGTTATTCCCCATTCAAAATTCATTATTCATACCAATATCATATAATAACCATAGTATTTTATGTCATTGTATACCATAGTTTATAACCTCATTTTGCATATAATATATGCGCTACAGTTTTTGTAGTTTATAAAACTATACTTTGACCACATAATATTATAAGGTGTTACACTTATATCATGGTATCATACTGTATAATATTTTTATATTTCGTTAAACATTATAACATATAGTTTTAGTAAACTATTTATATTACCGAAATGACATTTATATAATACACTTGTTATTTCTTCATCCCCATAGTTTACATTAATTACAGTATAACCACATATTTTACATCATGTTATAAACATCATATTTTATAGCATTAAAACCCTATAACAAATTATAACCTATAATTTTATGAAACTTCTTTATAATTGCCGAGAAGGCACTTAAGTTATATTTCATTTTCTTTTCAATCACCATACTTTCTATTTATTACAAATACATCTCTTATTTTATAACATGTCATATACACCATATATTATCTCATTTAAACTTTATTGTAAGTATAACATAAGGTTTTATAATTTACGGAAATCACAAACAGACCTTAGGTCTGTTTTAAATTTCATTTCCAACACACTTATTTTCTAATAATCACAAACTTGCCACATATAATATATAGTGTTACATATACTATATATAACATAACATTTTATTTTATTAATCATTATAAATATGGTTTATACATTTTGTATTTACCGAAAAGACCCATGGTCTGTTTGGTTTATTTTTTCCAGCAACATTAGTTTCCTTATTTACATATTTACCACATATTATCATAAGTTCCATATAGGTTATAATACATAGTATTAATGTTTATGACTTTGTATAACCTATAGTTTTATGTTACATTATTTACGAACAGACCAAGGGCTGTTTTAAAATTCCTTTTCCTCCCCAAACATTTTTCCTTATTTTCATATTGACCCCACTTTATATGATATGCTTCCTAAATGTCACAAAACTATATATTATACACTTTTATTAATATAGCCATTTATATAACTCAAAAAATTCACTAACTTTACACTTATAATATAAAACTGTTATATTAACCATTTTAACCCATAACTTTTGGTATTTACCATTCCTACCCCATTAGTTTTATAAATTCAACATTTAGCATAATATGTTACTATAAGTTTACAAATCAATTATTTATGGTATTCAATTTTAGTCAAGGCACCAAACATGGTCTATATTGACCCATTGACTACCAATTTGACCAAATGTTTTGTTTATTACGGTTTGGCCCCATAATTTTTCAGAAATTACACTTTTGCCTTAAAACTTCATTAAGCTTTATAAAATTTTAAAAAATAAGGTTTTAATATCTAATTTTCGGCTATAACCTATGGTTAGCGTCTAAAATTTATTTTAATTACGTAAAAACCCCAGAACATTTCGGTAATGTTTATTTCTTCTTAAAATTCATTTTAAACTTAATATAGCATAAAATTAAATGGCCTAAAATGCATGGCCTTATTACAACACTTAACATAGAATAAAATTATACATAAATGTTTCAAATGACATAACTATGTCACGGCTTATATCATTCTTTCCCAGATATTTTTATAATTTATGTTTTAACCCCTTAAATTATTTCGTTGACCTTATAGGTCATTTAAACACTAAAATAACTAACCAAAAATGTTATAAAATATTTTAATACATAGTTAGGTCTTATAAAATCCTAATGACCCACGGCTTGTATTTATATGTAACAAAATTTCATAAAAACTATATTATAACATAAGGTAAGATTTCCTCACCTATCTTTTGAGTCACAAGCCACCAAACTACTCCTAACCCTCACGGCCTAATTTAGACACAAGGTTTAGTTAGTTTTTGAAATGTTAAATCACTTAAGCTTAGTATATACACATCATTAAGGAGTAAAACACTCACTTTACTAAGCTTTATACTTGGACTTGTTTCCTATAGTTTGTGCAGGATGTTTCCAAGGTTTCCAAGGATTTTTTTGCCAGAATATATGCAAGGGAAGATACATGTATTAGTTATATGTTATATAGATCATTAAAGAGTAAGTTTAAACTAAAAATTCCAAGGTTTATACCTTAATGCTGTAGGCTGATGTTAGGTGGTTCACGCCTGTTTTTTGGAGATAAAACAAGGTGTTAAAACACCATTATAGCAAGGTATAGAACCGGTATATACATGGTAGAACAAGGATGAATTTTTGTTACCGAAAATGACCAAGGTGGAGTCCTTTGGCTTAGATCCAGCTAGGTCTTCAAAGTATGGGTGTTTTAGCAGATTTTCCAAGAAAAGAGCAAGGGAATGAGGTAAGGAACTGCATAACACAACCGAAAATGGAGAAAGAAGAAAGAAGCTAGGTAAAACATGGTTTTTACCTTAAGAACTTGTTTGGTTTTACTTCCCTTTCTTCTCTGATTTTCAACCAAAAACCTCCTCTACTTCAAGAACCAACTTAGACTATATTGCTGGATGGAAATGGGAATGGGTGAGTTCAATGGAAATGAGAAGAAAAGAGGAAGAGAATAAGCATATCCATGTCATAAAAGCTTACCTAGAGTATGAGATGTTGATCATGGAAGATGGTGGTAGCTCTCGGTTATGGAGGCAGCAAAGAGAGGTTTTTGAAGTTGGTTCTCGGTTGGGAAGAAAGGTAAATGAGGAAAAGGAAGAAAAGCGGCTTATAAAAGATTAATATCTTATTTTGGTCAATACTCAAGCATGACTCACCTTAGATATTTAGGAGGGTTTCCTTCAGCTGAAGAAAGCTCTAAGAGCTAGCAGAAATAGGTAAGGAAAGGTGGGAAGAATGAATTTGTTTAATTAATGTCATAAAAGGAGTACTTTTCTTTACTTTAATAAAGTTACTTTGTGAGTCATATTTTGAAATACCCCAAACTTAGATATGGTGTTTAAAAGATAAACTAAGTTATAAGGAGGCTAAATAATGCCTTAGAAACATTAAGAAACATTTCTAATCAAAGAAAACATAAGGAAACACCAAAAGAGCAGTTTAAGCAAAAACGTGCTCTAAGCTTGGAGAGACTTGGGAGAGTACCCAAATATTGTTATAAGACCTTAGTAATATCCTAATGGTCATTTTAAATCAATTACCAAAGAAAACCAAGCTTGAAAACAAGTTAAAACACAAAATGTGCTTTAAGGAGTCTTAAAGCACATTTTTGAAAAATTGTCTTGTAAATTTTTGAATGGCTAAATGTCCATCATTACTCTTTAATTAACATGTGTACTATAGTATCACATTTGGAAGTCTAGATCAATGGGAAATCAAAAATTTCACAACAATGTGCCTTGTTTTGTGAATAGTAATTTAATTAAGCTAGTTTATAACATAAGTCAATATAAGTGAGATATTTGGTCAACAAAGACTTAAGTACTCCTTGTTACTTAATGGGGGCGGGTTTTTACAAGGTGAGTCACCACCTTTATTAGTTATTAAGTAAACAAAGAATTATAAAGCAAAACTACTATTTACTTTATAAGATAAATATCCTACCTTTAATCATCTCCCTCCTCATCTCTTCATTCTCTCTTGTTCCCATGGTTTTGAGCTGCTCTCTCCCTTCTCCATTAACGTGAAGAACAACCCCATGCTAGCTCCATCTTCCTTTGTACACTACTTACTCATTTTAGTTCCAAAACCAAAACAAATTACATATTCCTCTTAGTTAGCTCAAGCTCTCTCTTTCTATCTTTTCAAAACTTCAAGAGCTTTGATTTGGTGCCAAGCCAAACCACCATTAGATGAGGAAATTCAAGTTTGGAGACTCCATCGGCTTCTCCATTCTCTTAAGGTAAAGAAAGTGTAAGAAAATCTAGGTTTCCATCACTTTTCTTCTTGACCGAAAATGTATGCTCACGAGGCTTCATTTTAATGCCTTGTTCTAGCTTGTTTTCTACTCTTCAAAGGATTGAGGAGGTCCTTCTTGCTTCATATCCAAGCTTGTCTTGAGAAACCAAGGTAAAATAATCACCTTAATACCTTAAAGCACATTTTTAACCTAGGGTTTGTTCCTTAGGGTTAATGTATTATCTAGTACTCATTGAAGTCATTGGATATTGGTTAGAACATTGGCAAGGAGATATATATTGGTGACCGAGATTGAGCAAGGAAAAACCTAAGGAAGAAAGTTTTTAAAGCTTGTAAAAGAACAAGGTAAATTACTTACCTTAAGGTGTTTTATTGTTTAAGGGAATAGGATTTAGATATGTGATGAGTTTAGTGTAGAGTTTACATTAGAAAAAGGCTATATATGACCTAGGAGAAACAATGATCATGATTGTGAACTTGTGACTAAGGAGCAAATGAGGAAAAAGATAGTTTAAGAATATCAAGGTGAAGTACAAGAAGCATTTTATTTCAATGGGAGCCTTGTTGTGTGTATTCGCAGGTTAAAGGCAAATATATGTGGAAATTCAGTGGTTAAGATTATTGTCATTTAAGGGCCTAAGTGCCAAGCATTTAAGTTTTGCACTATATGATGATGTGGTGTAGTTTTGGTGTAAATTGTTGTTAAGGTTTGTGATGAGAATTTGAGTGATATGGTTGGTTGATGGAGAAAACCAAGTGTTAGGATGTACTATATACTAGAGAACCCATGGCAAAATTTAAAGGAGACCTTAAGTGTTTAAGATGTTCTAAGGGGATTTAATGACTAAGGAAGTACTAGGAAGTTCTAGGGGTTGTCTTGATGAAAAAGGGTGAGATTAAGGTATTTTAATGACTTATAATGGCTTAGACATCACTATGAAGGATTTAGGAATCAAAAGAGTGTATTTGGGTATTTAGGACTTAGGTAAATGTTGATAAAAGAAGCTAGGAAACCTTGGTAAGTTTGATGTGATTGAGTGTGAAACTTTGAGATGATTTAGATAGAAACTAGAGTTTAGAATTTAAGGAAAACCTTGGAAAGTGTAAGAGAGATGCAAGTGGTGTATATGGTGTGGTCAAGTTCATAAGGAGGGAACTTTTGGCTAGTAGAAGTGCTAGGTGAAAGGGATGTTGAAATGTAGGAAAGAAATAAATGCTAAGTGTTAGTAGTTGTTGTAAGAATTGAGTAAAGGATTGGGATGATCTTTGGAGGTTGTTTTAATTTGCTTGGAGGATGATCTAAGGTGGGTTTAAGGGTCTAAATGATGTTAGAACACATTGGAAGGCTTGAGGAAAAGTTTGGTGAAGATTTGACAATGTTTGGGCATGTTCTGGAGGCGTCCGACCGAGGGGTCCGACCCAAGTTTGGGTCGGACGGCCTCTGTTAAATTCCAGGGAAAGGTTCTGGAATGGTCCGACCCAGAGGACTTGGGTCGGACATGGGTCGGACGGGTGTGTTTTTGAGGGCGGTTAAGTTTCTGGAATGGTCCGACCCAGTTGGTTGGGTTGGACGTGGGTCGGACATGTAGAGTTTTTCAAACTCGAAAGTTACTGGAAGGGTCCGACCCATAGGGTGGGTCGGACGGTGGGTCAGACGACCCTTAACACTTAAAAAAAAAGAAATTTTGAATTCTAAGGATGATAATTGGTAATAAGGTATACCTTTGGTAGGGTGGTAATGATTAGGACCCTAAGAACTTAAGGGATTAAGTTAAGCTAAGTAAGAACCTTAATGTTTAAAATTAAGTTTAAAAGGTTAAGTGGTAAGGACTTGAGAGGATATTCATTGGGAATCTTTAGGGACTAAGTGAGTTAAGTAAGGTGCAAATAACTAATGGCCTAAAAATGAATCAATGTTTTAGGTTTGTGAATTGGGACCCCCGGAGAAGATAAAACAAACGACGATCGACGGTGAACGGTACAATCTTTCTTGTGACCTGCTTGCTAACGAGGTGTCCCTCGGCTTGTGTGCTATCTGTTTACTTGCTATGACTAAGACAAGATAAAGCATGCAACCGGTTATATTTGTTCTCGTTGTGTATGTGTTTTCTTTACACTAACCCACGAGACTTGAGATTGTTACTAACCAAGTTTAGTATTTACTGAGTTAAGAATAAGAGTTAAGTATTGGTGGTTGTTGGTTAATACCCGTTAAGGTTTAACTAACACATGGTGTTTAAGTTTTCTACTAACTGGAACTTGAGTGAGGAAACCCGGGACTGACTCCGGTCATGCATGCTAAGGAAAGGGGGACGGTATCTGAATCAGATCCGCCCTCCGCTTAAGGACTTGTCTTCGGACTTGTAGCCTAGGGCCGGTTGCCGGCTCAGCTACGCTGGACTCCCGTCCAGGGTAGGTGGCATTAAGATGGTGCGGTGGGATCACCTAAATCCCAGGTTTGAGATTAAGCTACAGCCAATCCCTTCCAGGAACGGTTTATATACTGAGAATAAGTTAAGGTTAAGATTGAGGTAAGATAAGGAACTGAGGTTAAGGAAGTCAGAACTAAGGAGGGGGTTACTAACCCGCTTGTTAAGAGAACGCTTGTGTCGTTCATTGTTTGTGAACTATGCATGTTCATCTGTGGATTATTGTTATTGCACTTCATATCATGCTTGTGTATGTAATCAATTTCCATGCTATTGACAATTAGTCGTCGTAGCCCCGTTAGCTTGGGGGCTATGAGAGGGAGTACCAGCATTCGTACTGACCCCCTTTGGGGGCTGTTTTTACACTTGCAGGTAAGAGGCCCATGAGGACGCACCACGAGAGTAGGAGCGGTTAGACTTAGGATGGGATGTTTATTTTGAGTACGGGTTGCGCTTGTGCACCCGTCTGTTTATATTTAAACTGATGTAAGGTTGTGATTATGACTTAGTTACTTGTACTCGGTTGGTGGTTGGTATTTTGGATGGTGATATTTTGGGTCGGTTGTTTATTTTGGATAAGGGTTGTAATTGATAAGGCCGGTTGAAATACCCCAAACCTTGATATGTTGTTAAACATTTAAACTATGGTATGTAAAGGCTAAAAAGTGCCTTAGAAACATCAGTGAACAATTTAAACCATAGTAAAATGCAATAAAGCACCAAGATACAGTTTGAGCAAAAACATGCTCTAAGCTTGGAGTGAACTTGGTTAGGACCCAAAGAGCCTACCAAGACTTCATAATATTCAATTATGATTTAACAAGGCTAATTAAGTCCTTAGGAAACTTTGGTAGACAGTTAAACCAAACAAAACACGAATAAATGCCTTAAAGTCAATATGGGCAAAAATGTGTTCTAAGCTTGGGATAAATTTGTATAAGACCTAAAGGTCATATCTATACCTTATAAATATGTTAATGAACATATTAAATCAATTACCAAAGAAAACCAAGCTTGAAAACAAGTTAAAACACAAAAGTGCTTTAAGGAGCCTTAAAGCACATTTTTGAAAAATTGTCTTGTAAATGAGTTTTGAATGGCTAATGTCCATCATTACTCTTTAATTAACAGTGTACTACTTAGTATCACATTTGGAGGTCTAAATCAATGGGAAATCAAAAATTTCACAAGAATGTGCCTTGTTTTTGTGAATAGTAACTATTATAAGCTAGTTTGTAACATATGATATTATAAGTTATGTTAATGGTCAACAAAGACCAAAACACCCTTATTATGATTATGGGGGCCGGTTTTTGTAGGGTGAGTCATCACCATTCATAAATCAATTAAAGGAAAGAAAGTGAGTAAAGTAAGTACTATTTGCTTTATATGTAAAATATCTTAATAAAGTGAACTCTCTCACCTCATTCTCTTCTTTCCTTTCATTTCCCACGGTTTGCCATCTTCTTCCTCCTCTCTCCATCGGTTTGCTACAGCCATATACCATTCTCCATCTTCTTTCACTTGTAACTTATGATTCCATGCTCCAAAATCAATTTCAAGACTACCTTTGTCTTAGTTAGATCAAGCTCTTCATTTCCCTCTTTTCAAATCTTCAAGAACTCAATTTCGGTGCCATGTAGATTCACCATTGAAGGAGCTTGAGCTCACCTTTTCATGCCTTGTTGTTCTTCTTTGCTTCAAGGTAAGGAAACTCAAAGAAAATCCATGTTTCCTCCATGTTTTTATGTTGACCGAAAATCACCATTAATGGTGTATTTACCTTGCTTTTTTCTAGCTACATTCCAATCATTCAAGGGCTTGGTGGAGTCCTCTCTTGATACTTATTCAAGCTCTCTTCCAATTCCAAGGTAAAACAATTACCTTAATGTGTTAAGACAATATATGTGCCTAGGGTTTACAATGAGATGAAGCATAATGCTTGAATACTCATTCTATTATTTGTACATTGTTTAGAAGTGGACAAACAACCAAACATCCTTACCGGTTTTACAAGGAAACAAGAAAGAAGTTTGTGAGGAAAAAGAGGTAAACAAACTATCTCAATGTAGTTTAAATGCCTTAGGAAAATGAGCTTGATTTGCGTAATAAAATACCTAAGGAGCCAAAGGTGAATGACCTAGTAAAATGCTCTCAAGGAAACTATTAAAGGGCATATGTGTTGTTGTATGTAATTGCAGGTCAAAGGCATTATTTATGTGGGAAATTCAGTGTTTAAGGTTTATGCAATTTAAGGGCCTAAGTGCCAAGCAATTAAGTTTATGCACTATATTGTGATGTAGTGTAAATTTGGTGAAGTTATGTGTGTGAGGAAGTCCTTAATGGATCTTAGGTATTCTTGAGTGAAATAAGGTAAAAACCTAAGTGTTTGGATGTGGGAATATACAAGAGAAGCTATGGCAAAATTTGGAGAATGTATAAGGAGTTCTAAGTGTTTTAAATGAGTTTTGGTGAACTAGGAAGTGTTAAGAGATTTATAAGAAAAATGAGTGACAAATTGGACAATGTTTAAGGGTGAATCAAAGTGATATTTTGGGTATTAGAATATGCCTAAGTTCATGTATGAAGTTTGGGTAATCTATGGATGAAGAGAATAGATGAAACAAGACTTGAAATTGTCAAATTTGGGATTCTGTTACAGAGGTCCGGGACTTAGGTATTGGAAGATGTCCCGGACCATACATGAAAAACAGGCCGAGAGTTGGAAGACTGTCTTGGTCCGGGACTTGGGGTGAGTACAAGGTCCCGGACCACCCTATAAAAACAGCCGAGAGTCTCTGTAAGTATTGGTCCGGGACTTAAGGTAAGGACCAAGTCCTAGACCACTCTAAAAATGTTGTTTAAGGTATGAAAATGGTAAGATGGTTTTGGTGTGTGATTTAAGGAGTTTAGTACATGGCTAAAGATGTGTTTGAAGTGCCAAATGTGGTTAGAACATACTAGGGCACTGTGAGGTGAAGTTTGGAGTCAAATGGGATTTTAGAAACAAAGTTCTGGAGCCGACCGACCTTAGGGACCGGACCTGCAAGGTCGGTCGAGCTCAGTTTACACTACCGGGAAGAGTTTCTGGAACGGACCGACCTTAGGGACCAGAATTGAAAGGTCGGTCGGGCTTGTATTTTTAGTACGGATTAAGTCTCTGGAATAGACCGACCTTGGGACCGGACTTGCAAGGTCGGTCGTGTCTAAACTTTTGTACGATAATTGTCTCTGGAATGGACCGACCTTGTGGACCGAACTTGCAAGGTCGGTCGGAGTAGAATTTTTGACGGTAATGTGTTCTGGAATGGACCGACCTTGTGTAAGGTCGGTCGGTAAGGTCGGTCGGACCAAAAACATTGTTTAAGGTTATAGGATGATAGGGATTATTAAGTAATGATGTTATAAGATTGTTAAGGACATGTTAAGTGAGTTATAATGACAATTTAGTGGGGGAAAAGTTGTATTAAAATGTAAAAGTAAAACAAGTTAAAATGTGAAGTTACTTAACTAAGTTAACGATGTTAATAAAGGTACATGTAATATTATCAGTTGTTCGAGAATTGCTCGAGGAACATAAGTGGACATGATAGAATGGACTCCGGTGAAAGGTATGGTTTTCTTTCAACCTGTGTCCAACCGGATTACACTGGCTTGTATGCCAATGTGTTTTTCTGTATGTTTGCCACGTTATAAGATAAATCATGAAACGAGTTTACAGTCGTTATTGTTGTTGTGTGTTTACGTACCGATACCGGTAACCTCGAATGCGCATGAAGGGCTAGTTAACCACTATTAGGTAAACGTAAGAGAACGGTTTCCGGTGATAACGTTTCCGACCTAAGGAACGTTCTAACCACGGCTATGCGTGAGTTAGTCATGTGATGCTTGTGTGTGATGTTGTGTGTGAATGTATGTCTCTCCCTTCCCTTGTGTGTGTGTCTAACAAGACTTAACCCAATGTTTGTGATTCGTTATTTGAGTACAATGTTGAACTACTAACAAGTGCTAACGGGGGAAGTGAGGAGTCCGGTCTGTTCCGGCCACGCGTGTGAGTATGGGGGTCGTTGTCATATCAGGTTTGATCCTCTCTGTATGTTATGGTTGTTTTCCAATTTGGTTTCCAACCTTCCCTTTAGCTTAACCAAGGCTATTTTACTGACTCACGTCGGGCCACAGGGGCATACTATGTTTATGTTTGTTCGGTGTGCTTGGATCACTATATCCGAGACACCTTGTGTTAAGTTATCCGTTCATTAAACGAGACGGTAACGAGTTATGTAACGAGCTTATCATGAGACTGGCAACATTCTCTAGGCTACAAGTGAACTGACTATGTTTGGGCCGGTTCATAAAGGGAACCGTTCCCATTATGTTATGTATTGTTGTTGTGCTGCAATTCTTATTGCGATGTGATGTGATATGTTGTTAAGATGTGGAGTATGTGGATTATGGATATAAATTCCAATTTATTGTAAGAGGCGTTTAAGGATAACCCGATTGGTGGGTATGTGTCGTCTATTAAGGAAATAGCTCCGTTGAAGGAGAAACACTCTAGGGATTAAAGATCACAACGAGTGATTTGTTAAGTGTAGTTGAATTGGCTGTTTTAATAAGCCATTGTTGTGCAGTGTAATGTGTTGTGTATTTGTAGTTTACATGCATGGTTCTGATATAATCAACCGCATGCTAAGACGACAAGTAGTTGTGCATGGCCCGGTAGCACGCGGGCTGCGGGATTACCATACCAGCAAAGGTGCTGAGCCCCTTGGGGGCCACCCTTTCTTCCAATTCTATTTCAGGTACAAGGAGCTGGAAGCCGTTCGAGAGTAGGACGGGTAGTCGTTCGTACATGGGTAGCCATTTAAATTTGTGTATGTATTGTAGGTGTAGTAAGACCAAAATTGTTATCGGCATCAGTTTGTAAATACTCGGTACAGTTGGAAGGTGTATGTTGTTTCTATTGTTAACGGAAGGTTCACTAATGTGTAGTCGCTCGGGAATCTAGTCCATCAGACCGGTACAATGTATATGTAATAGCCTTGTTAGCCACGTGGGTGGTTAACGGCGTGTAACACCAACGAGTTGAGTAATGTGATGAAGCTCGTTTTCCGCTGCAATTTGTTATTAAGTGCGTAAGTGTTGGATGGGGTGTTACACCGGTATATTCTAATGATCAGACCGTGGCAAGGTCCAGGTGTTTGTTATTTCTGCTGCGACGAATTCGATTAAGTGTTCAGTTTTGCGATAACCACGATTGGCTTTGGATGGGGTGTTACAAAAAGTGGTATCAGAGCGTAGTTACTCTCTGATCAAGAAATACCGGACATAAGAAACCACCGAGTTAGGATATAAGCTAAGGAATAAGTGATGGGTTAAGGGTGTGAGAAGTTAGAGTGAGTAGAGTCATATGACCACTAATAAGTGTGGATCGTCTTTACCGTCTACGGACGTTATAAATTCGTTAACCGAAACAGTGGTGGATACGAATCTAATGTGAGTTATGCTTGTTCAGATGTCAGGAAGGAGAAGCCGAGGTCGTGGTCGAGGCGACGAGACTGAGATACCAGAGGGGCAGACAATCGCAGAGATCGTAGCTGCCGCCTTAGGGCATATGGGCTATTAGCCTGGTGTGGGTGCACCACCTCCACCGCCACAACCCCGGGAACTGAATTGGGTGAAGAGTCTTGCAGACCTTCGACCCACACACTTTAAGGGGGAGACCGATCCCACCAAGCTTGAGGCGTACATCTCCGAGCTGGAGACCGCCTTCGAGACCCTTGACGTTTCTGCTAGGATCAAGGTGCGTCTGGCTGCTTTCTACCTGAAGGGGACGGCAGGCGATTGGTGGAAGCTGGTGAGGGCCGAGCATGTGGCCAATCCAGAGTTCGGCTGGGAGCAGTACACCGCCTTGCTACGAGCAAAGTACTACCCCGCCCATGTCCAGACGAAGAAGCGCTTGCAGTTGGATGCGCTTAAGCAGACCGACAAGATGACGGTGGACGAGTATTACTCAGAGTTCACTGCCTTGCTCCGTCTTCTTCCGGGTCTTGGATATTCAGACCAGATCCTGGTGGACCGCTTCTATGGCGGGCTTAGCCATCGACTCCGCTACGGCATGGGGCCGACGAGTTACACTACCTTGCAGGTAATAAGAATGATTGAGATTTGAGTAAGTAATGAGTAAGATTTAGATTATAGAAAAATAAGAGTGACTAATACTATGGAAAGCAGGAGTGCTATCATGCCGTTGCTAAGGTTGAGATAACCGTCCAGGAGGGACGAGGAGAATGCTAAGAGGAAGAATGCTGGTAAGAGCTCGGAGAGTCAACGGCAAGGAGGGTACAAGAAATAGAAGTACCAGCCTCAAGCCCAGAAAAATTAGAACCCAAAAGGGAAGGAGGAAAAGGAGAAGGCTCCGGAAGAGCCATTAAAGTTGACTTATGCTTACGCAGCTACACCCCTGCGCTCTAGGGCGCCAAAGGGTAAGAGATTGGTATTAAATGAGTTAAGAAACAATTAGTAGCCGTTTGAGATATGAGTATTGATATTGTGAATGATCAGGATCTGAGACTGAGAAGGGAGCCGGTGGTGGCTACCAGCGACGCTACATTTGTAGGTGGTGTCACAAGGACCACCCCAGGCTCGATTGTAAGGGGAATAAGGTGGAGTGCAACTTTTGTGGGGTTTACGGACACCGAGCATATGAGTGCTTCCGGAACCCCGCTAGCAGAGCCTACAGGCCCGATACTAGGGGCAAGGGCAAGACCGATCAGGGAGCTGGATCTGACGGTCAGAGGAAGGTGCAGCAAGCTACAAACAAGAATCCACGGGTGACCCAGAAGTCGGGACCCACACTACACATGGTGGACCGGGACGGTGAGCCTGAACCCTCATCGAGGCCAGGTACCGCTGTAACCATTTAGTGATAAAACTACCTGCTTACCGCATTATCATGCATGTTTGGTGAATAAATGAGTTAAGTAAGAATAAGATGAGATTAGAACTTAAGTAAGATATAACCTACTACCGCTTTAGGAAGCTTCAACATCTGCTATCCAATACCACTTACACCTAACCCGGAGCACACCGACATCGGAACCATAGACTTTCCAACCGAACAATGTCAGGTTATCTGCCCAGGTATGATCTTATTAAGGGGATACCTGACACCCGAAGCGCAAATAGCCATCATCAGGAAATGCAGTCAACTAGGAATGGGACCGGGAGGTTTTTACACACCGGAGTCCCCAGGGTGAGCAAGCATGAAATTAAAAATGATAAGCTTAGGCAAGGATTGGAATCCGTATGCCAAGATCTACCAAACCACGAGGATGCAAGATGGAGTCTCACCACCGGGAATACCCGAAGAGTTCCATCTAGTTATTACACAAGTTGTTGAAATCGCTCAGCAGTTGGAAGCTGAACCGATGCCAGACATTCAAGCAGACATTTGCATTGTGAACTTCTACGAGAAGGATGGGCGACTTGGACTACACCAGGATAAGGACGAGACAGCGGAGTCTCTCAAAAGGGGGATACCCGTAGTGTCTTGGTCCATTGGGGATGATGCAGAGTTTTTATACGGTGAGCAGAAGCGTGCGGACCGTGCGAATAAGTTAGTACTTAAGTCAGGAGATGTGTTAATTATGGGAGGAGAATCAAGGATGTTATACCATGGGATTAAGAGAATCAAGTTGAATACAACACCGTCAGCAGTAATCAATGCGATGCATATGAGACCTGGGAGATTAAACCTAACCTTTAGACAATATTAGCCATGTAATGTTAGAATGAGATGAGGAATGAGATGTAAGATTAAAGCACATGTTGTAAACAGGATGATTATGAATAAAATAACAGTGTTGTTCATATAAATTGTTACGACTCTTGTTATACCATCAATACTCATGAAGCTTGTGAACACAATTAGGTTATGGACTCGGTACGGAAGGTGCGCTAAGTATACTTACTGAGGCACAGGCCGACACTAGCGGTACTATCCTCACCGGCACCTTTCCGATTAATGGGATTGAGGCATTAGTTCTCTTCGACTCAGGGGCCTCGCATACCTTTGTCTCGGCATCATTCGCGAGCAGGTTGGGGCTAGACGCTGATGAGCTACCCGACTTCACGGTTACGCTCCCGTCTAAGGAGAAGGTTCGTTGCACTCGTTACTACCGAGGAGCCAATGTCAGAATTAAGGGAGAAGACTTTCCAGTCAGTTTTATTGAGTTAAGTGAGCTAGGAATTGATGTTATCTTCGGGATGAACTGGTTGGAGCGGCACAAGGGACGTATCCTCTGCGCCGAGCATAGATTGCTGCTCAAGAGTCCGTCTAGGGTGACAATATCATACCGCCAGAGGCCCAGAGAGCCTTCGACTAAGATCATCACCACCATGGCAATGTATAAGGAATTGAGGAGAAAGGAAGAAGTGTACCTCTGCTATGTAAAGGACATAGAGAGAGACCCTGAGTTCGACCCCGACTTACCGGTAGTGTCGGAGTTCCCCGACTTATTTCCACGGGAACTGCCCGGCATGCCACCCACTCGGGAGGTAGAGTTCACCATCGAGCTGCTACCTGGTACCGGACTGATAGCCAAGGCACCCTACCGTATGGCTCCGGCAGAAATGACTGAGTTAAAGGAACAATTGAAAGATTTGTTAGATAAGGGATTTATAAGACCAAGTGTGTCACCATGGGGAGTGCCAGTCCTCTTCCTGAAGAAGAAGGATGGTAGTCTCCGCCTCTGCATCGACTACAGAGAGTTGAATGCAGTGACAGTGAAGAATAAGTACCCACTACCCCGCATTGACGATCTGTTCGATCAGTCGAAGGGAGCATCTGTGTTCTCCAAAATTGATCTCAGATCGGGGTATCATCAGATAGCCATTAAGGAGGGAGACATTGAGAAGACGGCATTCCGGACACGATACGGCCACTATGAGTTTACAGTGATGCCGTTCGGTTTGTCGAACGCACCGACGAAGTTTATGGATCTGATGAACCGCTTGTTCTGGGAGCAGCTGGACAAGTCGGTTGTGGTGTTTATTGATGACATTTTGATATACTCGAAATCTAAGGTTGAACATGAGGAACATCTGAGGAGAGTATTGGAAATATTGAGGGAGAACCAGCTATATGCTAAGTTCTCCAAGTGTGAGTTTTGGCTTGACCAGGTCTCTTTCCTAGGTCATGTCATCTCAGATGCTGGGATCTCAGTGGATCCAGCAAAGATTGATGCCGTACGTACTTGGCCAAGGCCGAAGACTGTTACCGACATCTGGAGCTTTCTCGGTCTGGCAGGTTACTACATGAGGTTTGTTAGGGTTTTCAGCAAGGTCGCGAAACCGATGACAAGTCTGATGAAGAAGGATGCACCGTTCTTATGGACGGTTGACTGTGAGAGATCATTTCAGAGCTTGAAGGACTCACTGACCACTGCACCGGTTCTGACCATTCCAGACGGTACAGAGGGCTTTGAGGTTTATTGTGATGCATCCGGCAGAGGGCTGGGTTGCGTGCTCATGCAACATGGCAAGGTGGTGGCATATGCCTCACGCCAGTTGAAGAAACATGAGGAGAACTACCCCACACATGATTTGGAGCTGGGAGCTGTAGTCTTCGCTTTGAAGATATGGCGCCACTACTTATACGGGGTTAGTGTGACGATCTACACCGATCATAAGAGTTTGAGATACATATTCACTCAGAAGGAGTTGAATCTTCGACAGAGGAGATGGTTAGAGTTTCTGAAAGACTATGACATTGACCTCCAATACAAAGAGGGGAAGGCCAATGTTGTAGCAGACGCCCTGAGCCATCGAGCACACTCACTCCATTCGCTAGTTTCTTTCTCCAGCTTGGTTGATGAGGTGCGAGAGGCTCAGAGGACAGATAAGTACATGAGAGAGGTCAGACAGAAGCTGACAGATGGTACCTTTGAGAGTCAGAAATATGACTTCAGACTTCATGATGATGATCTGATCAGACTTAAGGGCCGGTTATGCATACCACGGGGCAACACGGATCTGAAAGACCGTATACTTAGGGAATCGTACTGTTCTTCAGTTTCCATCCATCCGGGAGCCTCTAAAATGTATAAAGACATGAAGGGATACTTCTGGTGGTCGGGGATGAAGACAGATGTTACCGAGTTCATCTTGAGGTGTCTCACGTGCCAGAAGGTAAAATTCGAGCACCGACGACCAGGCAGAATGGTACAATCGATGCCAGTTCCGGAATGGAAGTTCCATGATATCTCCATGGACTTTGTAGTTGGACTTCCACCTGCTAGGGGAGGTCTCAACATGATATGGGTGGTGGTGGATCGCCTTACCAAAGTAGCCCGATTCATACCGATGAAGGATACTTGGAAGGTGACCAAATTAGCTGAGTTGTTTGAGAAAGAAATCATGAGACATCACGGGATACCGAAGACCATAGTGTCAGATAGAGATACCAGATTCCTTTCGAGGTACTGGAGAGCTACCAGAGAAGCGTTGGGTACAAAACTCAAGCTGAGTACCGCGTTCCATCCTCAGACAGATGGTCAGACTGAGAGTACTATTCAGACACTCGAGGACATGCTGAGAGCATGTGCCTTAGACTTCCAGGGCAGTTGGATTGACAGACTACATCTGATCGAGTTTTCATACAACAACAGCTATCACGCTTCGATCAAGATGGCACCTTTTCAAGCGTTGTACGGTAGACCATGTCGTACACCGCTCTGCTAGGATGAGTCGAGTGAGACGGTCATTATAGGACCAGAGTACTTAGAGCAAGTTAAGGCTGAAGTTCAGCAAATCAGGGAGAACATGAAAGCTACTCAAGATAGGCAGAAGTCGTATGCTGATGTTCGACGACGGGACCTGGAGTTCGCAGTGGGCGACCAGGTATTTCTGCGAGTTTCACCGATGAAGGGTGTATTCAGGTTTGGGCAGAAGGGCAAATTAAGCCCAAAGTTTGTTGGTCCCTATGAGATTACGGAGCGGGTGGGCCCGGTTGCTTACAGGTTGAAATTACCTGCTGAACTGGGTAAAGTGCATGATGTTTTTCATGTTTCACAGCTAAAGAAATACATGCACCACCCCTCCCATGTGTTAGAACCTGAGAGGTTGACTTTAGAACCAAATATGAGATCCGTGGAGACTCCTCAGAGAATCTTGGACAGTAAGACTAGGGACACTCGCCACAAGTCAGTGCGACTGGTGAAGGTACTCTGGTCTAACCAGGATGTCGAAGAGGCCACGTGGGAATTAGAGGATAAGATGAGGGTGAAGTACCCTTCTTTGTTTACTGACTAGATCGTCTGTATAGGGTATGGGGCGTACCCCTTTTTAAGGGGGGTAGAGCTTCCTCGCTTTTGAGTTAGGAAACAAACTTGTTGTTGTTTGTTTGGTTGTTTAAGATGTGAATTTGTGTAAGTTGCTACACTTTGGTGTTAAGTTTGAGTTATGTATAATACTTATGTATTGTATTTGAGATTGACCTTTGAGTCTTGAGATGTGTGAATGTGAATGTAAGAGGTGGTGTTAAGATTAAGGGAATTGAGTACCGTGAATGGCTAAGCATATATGTGAACTTTGGGGACAAAGTTCTTTTAAGGGGGGTAGATTGAAATACCCCAAACTTAGATATGGTGTTTAAAAGATAAACTAAGTTATAAGGAGGCTAAATAATGCCTTAGAAACATTAAGAAACATTTCTAATCAAAGAAAACATAAGGAAACATCAAAAGAGCAGTTTAAGCAAAAACGTGCTCTAAGCTTGGAGAGACTTGGGAGAGTACCCACATATTGTTCAAAGACCTTAGTAATATACTAATGGTCATTTTAAATCAATTACCAAAGAAAACCAAGCTTGAAAACAAGTTAAAACACAAAATGTGCTTTAAGGAGTCTTAAAGCACATTTTTGAAAAATTGTCTTGTAAATGAGTTTTGAATGGCTAAATGTCCATCATTACTCTTTAATTAACATGTGTACTATATAGTATCACATTTGGAAGTCTATATCAATGGGAAATAAAAAATTTCACAACAATGTGCCTTGTTTTGTGAATAGTAATTTAATTAAGCTAGTTTATAACATAAGTCAATATAAGTGAGATATTTGGTCAACAAAGACTTAAGTACCCCTTGTTACTTAATGGGGGCCGGTTTTTACAAGGTGAGTCACCACCTTTATTAGTTATTAAGTAAACAAAGAATTATAAAGCAAAACTACTATTTACTTTATAAGATAAATATCCTACCTTTAATCATCTCTCTCCTCATCTCTTCATTCTCTCTTGTTCCCACGGTTTTGAGCTGCTCTCTCCCTTCTCCATTAAAGTGAAGAACAACCCCATGCTAGCTCCATCTTCCTTTGTACACTACTTACTCATTTTAGCTCCAAAACCAAAACAAATTACATATTCCTCTTAGTTAGCTCAAGCTCTCTCTTTCTATCTTTACAAAACTTCAAGAGCTTTGATTTGGTGCCAAGCCAAACCACCATTAGAGGAGGAAATTCAAGTTTGGAGACTCCATTGGCTTCTCCATTCTCTTAATGTAAAGAAAGTGTAAGAAAATCTAGGTTTCCATCACTTTTCTTCTTGACCGAAAATGTATGCTCCTGAGGCTTCATTTTAATGCCTTGTTCTAGCTTGTTTTCTACTCTTCAAAGGATTGAGGAGGTCCTTCTTGCTTCATATCCAAGCTTGTCTTGAGAAACCAAGGTAAAACAATCACCTTAATACCTTATAGCACATTTTTAACCTAGGGTTTGTTCCTAAGGGTTAATGTATTATCTAGTACTCATTGGAGTCATTGGATATTGGTTAGAACATTGGCAAGGAGATATATATTGGTGACCGAGATTGAGCAAGGAAAAACCTAAGGAAGAAAGTTTTTAAAGCTTGTAAAAGAACAAGGTAAATTACTTACCTTAAGGTGTTTTATTGTTTAAGGGAATGGGATTTAGATATGTGATGAGTTTAGTGTAGAGTTTACATTAGAAAAGGGCTATATATGACCTAGGAGAAACAATGATCATTATTGTGAACTTGTGACTAAGGAGCAAATAAGGAAAAAGAGATAGTTTAAGAATATCAAGGTGAAGTACAAGAAGCATTTTATTTCAATGGGAGCCTTGTTGTGTGTATTCGCAGGTTAAAGGCAAATATATGTGGAAATTCAGTGGTTAAGATTATTGTCATTTAAGGGCCTAAGTGCCAAGCATTTAAGTTTATGCACTATATGATGATGTGGTGTTGTTTTGGTGTAAATTGTGTGTTAAGGTGTTGTGATGAGAATTTGAGTGATATTGGTTGGTTGATGGAGAAAACCCAAGTGTTAGGATGTACTATATACTAGAGAACCCATGGCAAAATTTAAAGGAGAACTTAAGTGTTTAAGATGTTCTAAGGGATTTAATACTAAGGAAGTACTAGGAAGTTCTAGGGGTTGTCTTGATGAAAAAGGGTGAGATTAAGGTATTTTAATGACTTATAATGGCTTAGACATCACTATGAAGGATTTAGGAATCAAAAGAGTGTATTTGGGTATTTAGGACTTAGGTAAATGTTGATAAAAGAAGCTAGGAAACCTTGGTAAGTTTGATGTGATTGAGTGTGAAACTTTGAGATGATTTAGATAGAAACTAGAGTTTAGAATTTAAGGAAAACCTTGGAAAGTGTAAGAGAGATGCAAGTGGTGTATATGGTGTGGTCAAGTTCATAAGGAGGGAACTTTTGGCTAGTAGAAGTGCTAGGTGAAAGGGATGTTGAAATGTAGGAAAGAAATAAATGCTAAGTGTTAGTAGTTGTTGTAAGAATTGAGTAAAGGATTGGGATGATCTTTGGAGGTTGTTTTAATGAGCTTGGAGGATGATCTAAGGTGGGTTTAAGGGTCTAAATGATGTTAGAACACATTGGAAGGCTTGAGGAAAAGTTTGGTGAAGATTTGACAATGTTTGGGCATGTTTTGGAGGCGTCCGACCCAGGGGTCCGACCCAAGTTTGGGTCGGACGGCCTATGTTAAATGCCAGTGAAAGGTTCTGGAATGGTCCAACCCAGAGGACTTGGGTCGGACATGGGTCGGACGGGTGTGTTTTTGAGGGCGGTTAAGTTTCTGGAATGGTCCGACCCAGTTGGTTGGGTCGGACATGGGTCGGACATGGGAGGTTTAGAAGGTGGAAAATTTCTGGAATGGTCCGACCCAGTTGGTTGGGTCGGACGTGGGTCGGACATGTAGAGTTTTTCAAACTCGAAAGTTACTGGAAGGGTCCGACCCATAGGGTGGGTCGGACGGTGGGTCGGACGACCCTTAACACTTAAAAAAAAAGAAATTTTGAATTCTAAGGATGATAATTGGTAATAAGGTATACCTTTGGTAGGGTGGTAATGATTAGGACCCTAAGAACTTAAGGGATTAAGTTAAGCTAAGTAAGAACCTTAATGTTTAAAATTAAGTTTAAAAGGTTAAGTGGTAAGGACTTGAGAGGATATTCATTGGGAATCTTTAGGGACTAAGTGAGTTAAGTAAGGTGCAAATAACTAATGGCCTAAAAATGAATCAATGTTTTAGGTTTGTGAATTGGGACCCCGGAGAAGATAAAACAAACGACGATCGACGGTGAACGGTACAATCTTTCTTGTGACCTGCTTGCTAACGAGGTGTCCCTCGGCTTGTGTGCTATCTGTTTACTTGCTATGACTAAGACAAGATAAAGCATGTAACCGGTTATATTTGTTCTCGTTGTGTATGTGTTTTCTTTACACTAACCCACGAGACTTGAGATTGTTACTAACCAAGTTTAGTATTTACTGAGTTAAGAATAAGAGTTAAGTATTGGTGGTTGTTGGTTAATACCCATTAAGGTTTAACTAACACATGGTGTTTAAGTTTTCTACTAACTGGAACTTGAGTGAGGAAACCCGGGACTGACTCCGGTCATGCATGCTAAGGAAAGGGGGACGGTATCTGAATCAGATCCGCCCTCCGCTTAAGGACTTGTCTTCGGACTTGTAGCCTAGGGCCGGTTGCTGGCTCAGCTACGCTGGACTCCCGTCCAGGGTAGGTGGCATTAAGATGGTGCGGTGGGATCACCTAAATCCCAGGTTTGAGATTAAGCTACAACCAATCCCTTCCAGGAACGGTTTGTATACTGGGAATAAGTTAAGGTTAAGATTGAGGTAAGATAAGGAACTGAGGTTAAGGAACTCAGAACTAAGGAGGGGGTTACTAACCCGCTTGTTAAGAGAACGCTTGTGTCGTTCATTGTTTGTGAACTATGCATGTTCATCTGTGGATTATTGTTATTGCACTTCATATCATGCTTGTGTATGTAATCAATTTCCATGCTATCGACAATTAGTCGTCACAGCCCCGTTAGCTTGGGGGCCATGAGAGGGAGTACCAGCATTCGTGCTGACCCCCTTTGGGGGCTGTTTTTACACTTGCAGGTAAGAGGCCCATGAGGACGCACCACGAGAGTAGGAGCGGTTAGACTTAGGATGGGATGTTTATTTTGAGTACGGGTTGCGCTTGTGCACCCGTCTGTTTATATTTAAACTGATGTAAGGTTGTGATTATGACTTAGTTACTTGTACTCGGTTGGTGGTTGGTATTTTGGATGGTGATATTTTGGGTCGGTTGTTTATTTTGGATAAGGGTTGTAATTGATAAGGCCGGTATATTCTAACGATCAGACCGTGGCAAGGTCCAGGTGTTTGTTATTTCCGCTGCGACGAATTCGATTAAGTGTTCAGTTTTGCGATAACCACGATTGGATTTGGATGGGGTGTTACATATTTACTTGTTTGGAGGCCGGCCACATGCTAAGGGAACAGCCCTTATTAAACTGCAATGAATGGTCAATGTCAAAGGAGAAGTGTTGACCATTGATTAGATTAGGAGATTAAGTGTTATTTTTGCACTATTTGGTTACTATTCATAAACCAATGCACATATTTCTGTTTTTTTTTTTGAAAAACTTTGAATTAGGCATTCTAAGGTGGTACATTATGTCACATTAGTATATTTAAGGGTATTCAAGGCCCTAAAATCAACCAAAACTCATTTTGAAGACAATCTCACAAAAACGTGCTTTAAGAAAGCTTTATTTTGTGTTCGAAGGAGTTTATGAGATTGGTTTTCCTTGAAAATGGTTTCATTGTGTTAATTTATGGGTTATAATGCTTAGGACAAAATTTTAAGTCCTAATGAGCTCATTTGGGTATATTATTACTCTAAAAGGTCAAAGGGAGCAATTCTTGCTTTCTAACGGACATTGTTGTGTTTAATTTATTTTTAAGGCATGTTTGGGCCATAATTTAATTTATTATATGTTTAATCAATGTTTAATTAGTTAGGGGTATTTCAAATATTCCCCGGTAGCCTTGGTGATTGTTATGCGAATTCCATCCCATTCGTTGAACATTGACGTGTCATCCACCATCATACCGTTGTGGATGATCCCTTCGGTTATTCTCCTTCGTGTTTGTAAGTCTTCAGCTTTGTCATTTCTTAACGTTCTTTATAGCAGGATTTCTTTGTTCCTTTTCTTTCGGGTTGATACCCTCGAATTGGTAGGTTGTCTTCCAGTTGTTTGAAAGGGAATTTTGGTGGACTTACCTGCTCTGGTTGGCGTTGATGTCAGTGTATACCTTCTGGGTTTGGTTTAAAAAAAATCTGAGGTTTGAAAGAAAAAAAACTTTCATGTATTTCAATGTCTCGTGGTCTTGACCGAGTCTAGCTTCTCGCTGACTGGTATATTTTTTAAAAATACAATAGTTAGGCCGTTAGGCCCTTCCAAGGTTTCGTTCTTTAAATTCGTAGGATTTGCGATCCTATAATCGCTTCATTCGCCATCGTGGTACTTTACTAAGTACTTCTTAGTCATTAAAAGTTTCTCTGAATAGCCCTGTTATTACAACACTTGCCATGGCAAGTGCGCCATGCAGGCTGGCTATCGGTTCAGCACATACCGGTTGCGATATTGCTTCCCTCCGTAACGTATTTGGTAGCCTTGTTGGCATTTCCTTTGATTCTCTAATCTTGATATTCAATCTTCTGAGCAGCTTCTCATTTGTCTTGACATAGTAGTCATTAATCAGGGTGCTTCTCCATTCTGGTAGACCCCTATTCACTTAGTTCGGTGTCCATCCTTATTGCTCGTTCCCACACATTTGTCGTGGTTACCGAGGCTTGACTCTTCTTTAGGTACTACATCTGTAGTCCTATCGAAGTGTATTTCGTAGGTGTTCTCATACTTGTTTGAGCTGTGTCAATCAGGTATTGTAACCTCTTTGGGCGTGTAGGGTTGGAGTTACCCACTCTTGACTAGTTCCTTAGTAGGCTAGCATACCGTTGGTGGTATTATTTAACTATTGCAGTCCCGTAGACATGTGTCTCGGGTTTTGCTACTTCTTCTTTTTCTGCTTCGTTGCACGGCTAGTGCTTTCCTTCTTGCTGGCTAGGCAGGGTTCTTTTGACTGCTAGGCATGTCGACCCACGCTGTCGGATATTCCATTATCCTATGGGTAGGAATCTCAATCTTCTGCTATTAAGTAGGGGTAACGTCACTCAACAGGAACCATCTCCGGGATTTCCAGGTCTTGGAATCTACCGTATGACAGGCTCGGAAACACTCTCTCTTGCTTCCTCCTTCTAGCACGCGTGACTCACATTCCCTTAACCCATTCCCAGGGTCAGTAATAGTATATACTAGTTTAGAAGCATCTCTCTTGATGTCCTCTAACAAACTTAGGGAGTTTTGCCTATGTTATTGTATTCTCAGATTTAAGGGTTGCCCCTACTTTTTCAATACTTAAAAGTTTTGGTTATTGTCTCACGTTAGGTCAAATCCTCATATAGGAGGTCGACTAATCATTAAGGGGGAGTTTAATAGCCTCGTATACCTCATTTCACATTCAAGTGAGTTCATAAGGTTGAATTATTGTTGTTCCCTAGTTGAGAATTCCCATGTGTTTTTCCACGTTTAATTATTTTGTGGATCGACTCTCTCTATGAGTCCCTAACAAAAATGTTATTCTATTGTGAGTCGGTCTACAATACTCAGTTAGATCACGAATTCAATCAAGGATGGTTAGCTCACACAAGAAGCAACAAGATATAAGATGCAAATAACCATTTGTGTGCTTTTATCTTGTTAGGTCATTGCACATAAACAAGTAGCACACAAGCCAAGTGTAACTCGGTAGGACACAGATTGCAAGAAAACCATACCTGTCACCTTGGTAATGGCTAGCCTATTATGATGATCTCCTAATCTCGGTTGCCGTCTCGTCTAAATCTCATTCATATCATTCATTCTGTCGAACGGTTAATTACTTTTCTAACCTCGACTATTCATTATTACCTACGACACTTACTTGTCGTCTCTTACATTTCTTTAATCTCCAAATATTAACCTTTCTTATCTCAAGGTTTCACTTCCTTTTTCACTTGGGATTATAAACTCCACATTCTTTCTTATACTTGTTCATACTTCTAATGACCTTTACATGTCACCAAACAAGTCTTAAAAAATCATCCAAGGACAATACCATTCAATCCCATTGATTTAGCTGCATTTATACACTCACAGTATGATTTTTAGTGTGGTCTGGGACCTGGTCCGGCCCCTAACTCCCGGACCAACACAATAGAAAACTTTCAGGAGGATTTTTACTATGGTCCGGGACCTAGTACCTAAGCTAAGTCCCGGACCAATTCAGCAGCATTATCTCGGTATCATTTCAGGGGGTGGTCCGGGTCTTCATGCAGGACCTAAGTCCCGAACCATCTTTAACTTACAACTCACAGAGGATTTTCACATGTGGTATGGGACTACATACAAGGAGTAGGTCCCGGACCCTGCTACACTCTACAACATTTTGACAGTTTTCAATTGTCATTTTACTATTGTTTCTTGCCCAACTCTTTCCCACTCTTTTCACATGTTTCCTAGCATGTTCTAACACCATAATCACACATTAAACCTCCTTAATCCATTGACCAAACCCATTATTTAATCCTTGATCAATTAGACAAATTTCCATTCTCATTTTCTGCACATTATGCATTCTAGTGCATTACCAAACATTCTCATGACAATTTACATCTTACTCTCAACCATTTTGACCATACCAATTCTTCCTAAACATTTTCATTTCCATTACTCAATCTACTCACCATTCACAAGGTTATACACTATAGCTCATACCTAAACCATCTCAAGGCATTCTACATCATTTTCCTATTGATTTCTGCACAACTCAATACACACCTTATACCATAGTTTTGGTGTGTTTAATTACCCATTCAACCTCTAATTCCTTATAATCAATTCTAGGTCATTCTAACTCATAAGAACATCTTGAACACTTGGTTCCTAAAGAAATTTTGACATAGTTTCTCTACTATGCTAGCATGCCCAAATGCACAATTTTTATCTTCTTAATCAATTCTAACTAACCAAATCTTTAGTGGATTCTACCAGCACATAATTTCACCCTAATTTCATCAATCACAATATAATGCAATAATCTTAAATTGCTTGGCACTTAGGACCTTAAATGACTTAATTTAAACAATCAAACTCACACTAGTTCAATGCCATTAACTTGCATTTTCTTCAATTCATTTTTGGTCTCAATTATATCAACTTAGATATAATTTTCATAAGGCTTTAAACATAGGCATTAAGGTAGATCATTTACCTTAAGTTTCCAAGCCTTTTTCTTTTCTCTTCTTGGTTCCGCTTGATTGAAATCGGCCAAGGGGGAGTGTCTCTTGCTAAGCTTCTAACCAGCATTCAAATTTTGATAATGAGTACTAAGTAACACACTTAGACTCATGGGAACAAGTCTAGAATACAAAGGAAGTGCTTAAAGAACAAAAATGAAGAATTACCTTATAAACCCTAGAATGGATTTTTGGTAGATAATTGAGGCAAGGCTTCCACTAAGCTCTTGAAGCTTGGATAAATGCTAATACAAAACCAAGAACAAGGCACTTTGAGAGGCCATTTTCGGCTGAGTAAGGAGATGGATAAAACAATGAGTTTTGTGATTTTCTTACCTTGAACCAAAGAGAAGATAATCTAGCTCCAGAAAATCAAATTTTCTCCTCAAATGGAGCTCACCCATGGAGGTCAACTTCAGCCTTTGAAGATTTTGAAAGGTGCAATAGAAAGCCTTTGACTCAACTAGCAATAATATGTGGTTTGTTTTTTATTTAGAGCTTTGTAGTAGCTTGGGCACGCAAGGAAAGCACGTGAAGCCATGGAAGCTCCAGTATTTTCATGAGGAAGAAGAAGAAAATGGAGCTGATGGCTAGGAGAAGAAAGAGAGTGAGGGACCAGCTGGGAGAGGAGAGGAATGAGAGGAGAGATAGTCTCTCTTTTACTTTAAAAGTGATAAAGTGAGAAATCGGTAAAGTAAGGTAGTAATTTGCTTTTTAGTTTCTCACTTGACTAAAAGGGGAGTGATGATTCACTACAAAAACTGCCCCCTATAAATATTAGGCAGGGGTATTTTCGTATTTTCGCAAGAAACACTCATAAGTCCCCGTTTTGGCACTATTCATCAATCAGAGCCACTTTCCAGATTTTTTTTCCTTTTGTTAATTTTAATGGTTCTTATACCTTCATTAGTGTTTAATTATAGTTACATGATCAACTATAATATACACGAGTCCATTAAACCACTTAAAGTCACATTCCTGGGTTTTCCAGAAAAATGTGCTTTACGACTTCATTTGCGTTTTTAACCCACTATATGGATTCATTTTCTTAGGGAATTTTTCCCACTTGTTCTTAGTGTGTAACTAAGTCCTAGGAATCCATCTAGGTCCCTAGTTGAGGTCATATGCCTCCTATGGTTGCTTACACACGTTTTTATGTTTTGTGCCTTTTAAGCGTTTTTCCTCTTTCTTTTGGTTTTACTCTCTTCACCAATGTTCTTTAGGTATCATTAGGCCTCTAAATATCATATTATAATAATTAATCACCATTTTTAAGTAAGGGGTATTTCAGGTTACCGGTGAAAGCTCCCCCTGGAGTCATTGCTAATTGGTTGAATTGCTGGAAAAGTGTTTAAGAAACTGAGAATTGTGTCGTATTTATATGTTTATATATATTTTTGTGCAAAAGGTTTCCAAACAAAATGTAATTTACATTGTGAGGTAGAGGTTTACTCAGTTTTTCTAATTTGTGCAATCCCTTCTTGCTTGTGTTGTATGTTTTCTGATCGCAGGTAATGATGACTATGACATTGGGGTTGGGATCATTTCGCCACGTAGTTGATAGCATTAGTTATGACCTTGCTGAACTGATATATATTTAACTGGTATCATTTTGGATTATTTAATTTGGATGTATTAATGTTTTGGAGGTAGTGGTTGATTAGCCTTAGCATTCATGTGGATGAGTGTGGCGGTAATACCTTTCAGTTGTTATTCCGTTGTTATTTCTCTACCTGGGTTTTGATCGAATTGCTAAAAGATTTCCTTTGATTTTGCTTTGATCATAACATTTTAACATTAAGGGTTGGAAATGATAACTTTCTGAATCTGATTCTGAGTTTTTGGACCTGTTTGAACGTCTGTCCAGATGTGTATGTTCGGACAGGTTCCGAACTAACCTTGGTTTTGCAGTATGCCGTGTCCAAACATCTGTCCGCACTTGCATGTTCGGACAACATGCAAGGACGGGTTCGACATGTAAGTCTCTGCATTGGTCTGAACTTACATGTTCGGATCAATGTTCGGACCACGTACGCCTGATTCTATCGGAACTAGTTTCCGAACTTTGATGTTCAGACACATGTTTAGATGCCCTTGGTTTCAACTCTCGACTTGCGTCCGAACTTCAATGTCCAGACACAAGTTCGAACATTCTCTTGGGAATTTTGGACCTCATCTGAACATTTATGTTCCGATGCAAGGTCGGACAAACCTTAATTTTAAGTTTTAAGACTCGTTTGACATTCATTTTATTCCCTGTTTACGGTGTTTGACTCGTATCACTTCGTACTTTATATTTGAGTGAAATCCTGGGTGTTACAATGAAATACCCCAAACCTCTCTATGGTAATTAAACATCAAGTTATGATGTAAAAGGCTAAAAAATGCCTTACGAACATTGGTAACACAAGTTAAACCATAAAGAACACAAGAATACACCATAAAGGCAATTTATGCAAATACTTGCTCAAGACTTTGGGTAACCTTTGTTAGGACCCAAAGGGCATTCCTAAACCTTATTAACATGCTAAAGAACATGTTAAAAAATTACCAAAGAAAACCAAGCACAAAAACAAGTTAGAACACAAATTGTGCTTTAAAACTCCTTAAAACACATTTTTGAAAAATTCTCTTGGAAATGAGTTTTGAGTGGCTAAATGACCAAGTATACACCTTAATCAACATGTGTTCTACTTAGTATCACATTAGGAAGCCTAATTCAAAGAATTTACAAAACAAATCACAAATTGGGCACTAATTGTGAATAGTACCTAAATAGTGCTAAATTAAGCATTAAGTCTTCTTTGATTAGCAGATGGTCAAAGGACTCCCTAAATACCAAGGGAGGTGGCGGGTTTTTAGAGGGTGACTCATCACCTAATGCAGCCAGAGTTTTTACAAAAGAGGAAGGAGGGTGGTAGTTCACTATTTACTTTATACAAAACTGACAAATATCTACTTTACTCCCTCCTCTCTCCTCTCCTCTCATTCCTTCCTTTCTTCCCCAATGACTTTCTTTCTTCTCTTCTCTCCTAAACCGCAAAAGATCTAGAGCTCCATTCTACTTCATCTTCCATGGCTTGTCCAATTCAACACAAAACTCCAAATCACAAATAAACCACATATTCTTCTTAGTTGAGTCAAGACCTTCCAATTGCTCTTTTCAAAATCTCCAAAGCTGAAGTTTGACTCCATTAAAGGTGATCCATTTGAGGAGGAAAATTCATATTCCAGAGCTAGAGAACACTCTCTTTGGTTTAAGGTAAGAAAAGCTCCAAAACAACTCAAGTTTCCTTCCATTTCTTTACATGGCCGATTTTGGCTTCTTAAGATGCCTTTTTTTATTCCTTGTATTAGCATTAATTCAATCTCCAAGAGCTTAGAGGAAGCCTTGCTTTTATTCTTTACCAAACCTCATTCTAAGATTTCTAAGGTAATCATCCAATTTAGTACTTTAAGCACCCTATTAATACTTAAGAGTTGTTTTAATGAGTATAAGAGTATTACCTAGTACTCATTATCATAATTTTAACCTTGGTTAGAAGTATGGCAAGTGATCAAACTTCCTTAGCCGAATTCAATCAAGAGAATCAAGAGAAGAAGAGAGAAAAAGGGCTTGAAATCTTAAGATAAATAACTTACCTTAATGTAGATTAATTACTTAAGGTATTGTGTCTATATTGATACAAAATGTAGCCTAGAGCTTAAATTACAATACGGTTGATATAACCTAGGAAATGATATAAACAAGCTTATGAACTTGTGACTAAGGAGCTAATGGCATATGAGTTAGAAAAACAATCATAAGGTGAATTATAAGGGCTTTTATGTATTGCCATGGGATTTTGTATTGCTAATGCAGGTTGATATCTCTAAATGATGGAAATTCAGTGTTTAATTTATGTCATTTAAGGGCCTAAGAGTCATGTCATTTAAGGGCCTAAGAGCCATGTCATTTAAGAGCCTTAGTGCTATGCAATTTCATATTATTGCACCATATTGTTTGGTTGTGAATGTCCTGAATTAGGTGAGAAATTGAAATACCCCAAACTTAATTAGGGTGATTAAATTACTCTAATAAAATACTGAGGGCCTATTAGTGCCTAATAAATTTTGGTAAAGAAAAAATATCCAAAAGAAAAGAGAAAACACTTAAAAAGAGAAAAACGCTAAAAGGAGCGTTATGTCACCATAGGAGGAATACAACCTCGAAAAGGGTATTGGATGGATTTTAAACACTTAATAATGCCTAATTATTATATGGGAACAATTCCTGAAGAAAACAGATCCAAATAATGTGTTAAAACGCTAATAAAGCTTTAGCGCACGTTTTTCACGAAAACCCAAAAATGTGACTTGAGTGGTCAAACGAACCTGTAAAAATTATAGTTCATTATTTAACTATAAATAAACATTAATGGGAGCTTAATAACCATTAAAATTAAAGAAACGAGAAATTTTTGGAAAACGGGCCCGGTTAGTGAATTGTGCTAAAACCGGGTAAATTAACGAGTGTTTTTGGTAAAAGACGAAAAACACTCCAGTTGGTATATATTAAGGGGGCCAGTTTTTAGCTAGAAAAACAGCCTCCCCTCACACACAATAAGATAGAAAGAAAGAAAGAAAAAGAAAGAAGGAAAGAAAAAAGTAGAAGAAGGCACTTTACCATCTTTCTCCTCCCTCACTTTCTTTTTCCTCTTCTCTTTCTCCCAGCCAGTTCCTTCCTCCTCTATGCTGCTGATTTGAGTTCTCCAACCAGCCAACAATGGCTTCGTATCTTCTTTGCTTTGCCCAAGCTCCATGAGAGCTCAAATCACAAAAATAAACACATATTCTTTATCCCCTCAACTAGCTCTATCATCCTCTCTTTTTAAAATTCCAAAAGGATGAACTTCATCTCCATGGGTTTAGCCCATTTGAAGAGAAAAGGGCACCAAATTGAAGCTTGGAGTCTCCTCTCTCTCCTAAGGTAAAAATGTCCAAGAAAAACCTCATTTTTCCCCACCCATTGTGTTTACCGATTTTTGCCCTCTTCGATACCTTGTTTTCTCCTTGTTTATGAGCTTCATTTCAACCCTCCAATGGTGGTGGAACTATCTTCTCGATTCAAGGGTTAAAAACCCTCCTAAAGCTCCAATGGTAAAAACCTAGCTTTTGTGTTCTAACCCCTTTAATTGAATTAGAATTTTTCTAAGGGTTAGAAGTTTAATTATATTCCTTTTTGTGTCTCTTGAATGTTGGGAATGGAGTTTGGCAACTCCATTGCCCATTTGACCGAAATTGAGGAAGAGGAGAGGAGAAGACTTGAAATTGGAACTCATGAGGAATTAAGGTAAGAAATCTACCTTGAAGCTTGTTTTAATTGCTTTAGGATTTGGAATGGGTAAATTAATTAATGAACCCAAAATATTGTACTAGGAATGTAGTTAGGGGAAGTTTGAGAGAATTTTGTAAATTGTTGTGTGAAATAAAGGCCTTAGAGCCAAGTAAATTGAGTATGTATTGGTATTGTTGATTGTGGAATTTTGATTGGGAATTTGAGTGATGGTAGGACCCTTGTATGGGTGTGGCTAGTTTAGGAATGATTTTGGTGAGAATGAATGGATTTGGATATGCTAGGTTTGTAGGCAAACTATTACAAAATTTTAGTAGGAAATAAGCATTTTTGGATGACTTGGTGAATGGGTGAACCAAGGTGTATATTGGGTTGAGTAGAGATGTTTAGTAACCATGAAATGGTAGTTGGAGGATGAGAATAAAGGGTGTAAAAACCTGTAGCAAGGAGTGTTGAAATGCATTGGAAAAGCTAGGAAGAACTAGTGTGCAAGATTTAGGAAAATGAAGGTTGGACTTGGGTATAGATAGTTCATTTGTTTAGGAATGAATTGGAATGGTAGAATGGAGTTAGGACAAACTGCAAAGTGCAAAGTGCAAAGAGAAGTGTAGAAATGCACAAATGTGCAAACTACAGAAATGAGGATTTAAGTTGTAGAAATTGAGCAAGGATTTGAGTAAGGAATTTGAGGAGGTTTAGAGCACGATTGAGAGTATTTATGGTGGATCAACATGTTAGATTACATGTAGGAAGATTAGGGATGAAATGGGTAAATGAATGGAGTTGAAACAAAGTCAAAAGAAGTAAACTTGGTAGGACCGAGGGGACCGACCCATGGCTGGGTCGGTCAAGTGTAAAAATTTGCAGTCGGAGAGTTTCTAACTCCGATCGACCCAGGAGGATTGGGTCGGTCTAGTGTAGAGGTTCAAGACGGAAAGTTACTGACTTGGACCGACCCATGGGAGTTGGGTTGGTCGTGGGTAGGTCGAGATAAGAATTCTAGACCTGATACACACTGACTTCGACCGACCCATGAGCGTTTAGGTTGGTCGAGACAAGCTGTGGGTTGGTCGGGCCTAACAAAAAATGAATGAAATGTAAATGCATGTATATATGTATATGTGTATACATATAAATGCACAAGAGTGGCATTGGTAAGATCATTGAGTGAGTAATGAAGAAGTTGTAAACTTAAGAACACTTGAGTAAACTAAGTATAACGGGATAACGGGGTAAGTACGGGAGTGGTAATTATTTACGTACCGTATGAACATAGTATTAATAATAATGTTTGAAACATTATCAGTCGAACAAGTGTGAACGAAGGAACAAGGGAACACATGGTAAAGCTAACCCCGGTGAAAGGTATGATTTTCTCATGCCCCGTATGCTAAAATAGCTACTCTGATTTGTGTGCTTGTTTGATTGTGTGATCACCTTAACAAGATAAATGCACGAATAGTATTGTTTGCATTTGTTAGTGCTTGTATTGTGTTGCTTGTTGGATTGTAATTTGAACTGAAGTTTGTATAATTCATGAAATGTGTGAATTGTGAATGAATTGCTTGAATGTTGATTGTGTATTGTAGTTCGACTCATAGTTGAGTCTTGTTTGATTAGAGACTCGGAGAAAGAGTCAAGTTGTGAATTAGCGAAAACGTGGAAACCCACTAAAACTATTGAACCAAGAAATGATAACACAAACTATGAACTCACTAGAACGTGAGAGAATTGTACGGGAATTATGAAATACCCCAAACCTTGATATGTTGTTTAAGCATTAAACTATGGTATATTAAGGCTAAAAAGTGCCTTAGAAACATTAGTGAACAATTTAAACCATAGTAAAAACAATAAAGTACCATAAACACAATTTGAGCAAAAACATGCCCTAAGCTTGGAGTGAACTTGGTTAGGACCCAAAGAGCATACCAAGACTTAATAATACTCAATTATGATTTGATAAGGCTAATTAAGTCCTTAGGAAACTTTGGTAGACAATTAAACAAAAAAAAAAAAACACAAGAAAACACCTTAAAGTCAATTTAAGCAAATACTTGCTCTAGACTTGGTGTAACCTTGTATAAGACCTAAAGGTCATTCCTAGACCTTATTAACATGCTAATAAACATTTTAAATCAATTACTAAAGAAAACCAAGCTTGAAAACAAGTTAAAACACAAAATGTGCTTTAAGGAGTCTTAAAGCACATTTTTGAAAAATTGTCTTGGAAATGAGTTTTGAGTGGCTAAATGTCCATCATTACTCTTTAATCAACATGTGTAGTACTTAGTATCACATTAGGAAGTCTAAATCAATGGGAAATAAAAAATTTCACAATTATATGCCTTAATTTGTGAATAGTGCTCAAATAGTGCTAGTTTAAGTTATAAGTCAACACAAGTCAATTAATTGGTCAACAAAGACCAAAAATAAGCCTATATACAAAAGGGGGCCGATTTTATAAGTGGTGAGTCATCACCCTTGCTAGTTAGTTAAAGAAAGAAAGAAAAAAGTAAGTAAAAAGGTTACTTTTGCTTTATAACATAAATATCTCCAAATCTTACCTCTCTCCTCACTTTTCCTTCATTTCTCCTTGCTCCCACCGTCACCTATCTTCCTCCTCCCTTCTCCATCTCGTTTTGCTACAGCAAGTATCCATTCTCCATCTTTGAATGCTTGTACCTCATGACTCCAAGATCCAAATTCAATTTCAAGACCACCATTCTTCTAGTTGGAGCAAGCTCTTCATTTCCCTCTTTTCAAATCTTCAAGAACTCCATTTTGGTGCCATGGAGATTCACCATTGAAGGAGCTTGAGCTCATATTTTCATGCCTTGTCATTCTCCTTTGCTTTAAGGTAAGGAAAATCAAAGAAAATCCAAGTTTCCTTTCATTTTCATATATGGCCGAAAATTCACCTCTTAATGGTGCATTTTCTTGCTCTTCATTTATCTTGAATTGATATTAAATGGACTAGGAGGAGTCCTCTCTTGCTACTTATTCAAGTTCTCTTTCAAATTCCAAAGGTAAACTTCAATTTTAGTGTTTTAAGACACTTATGTAAACCTAGGGTTTAACTATGAGTTTGAGTAATAAACTTAATGCTCATTACCCTTATATTTGTATTGGTTAGAAGAATGACAAGTGATAAAAGCTCCTTGCCGATTTTCAATCAAGAAAAACAAGAGAAAACAAGTGAGAAAGCTTGAAAAACAAGGAGGTAAATGACCTCTCTTAATGTGGTTTTGTGTACTAGGGAATTGAGCTATATTTGCTTAATAAATAACCTAAAGAGCTAATGGGAAATGAGCTAGGAAACCTATCCACAAGGTGGACTAAAAGGACATGGGAGCATTGTTGTGTGTATTCGCAGGTTGAAGGCATTTAAATGTGGAAATTCAGTGTTTAAGGTTTATGAAATTTAAGGGCCTAGGTGCCAAGAAATTTAAGTTTATGCACTATATTGTGATGTAGTGTAGTTTAAGGGTTTAGTTGTATGTAAAGAACATCTCTTGTTAAGGTGAATGTCTTTGATGGTTAAAGGATGAAAAAAAAACCATATGTTTGTGTGTAAGAATGTGTATTAAGAGATTTAGTGTTCTTGGATTGTATAATGGTGGAAAAACTATGTGTTTTGGTGTAAGGTGATACAAGAGAAGCTATGGCAAAATTTGGTTGATAAACAAAGGAGTTTATGTATTCTAATGAGATTTGGTGACCTAGATTGTACTAGGGAGTGTTAAGCGTAAAGATGGTGAAAGAAGGCGAATTAGAGTGTTCTTAAGTGTTAAGATGCGTTGGGCATATTCTGGGAGGATTTAGAAATCAAATGAGTGTTTTATACACACCAAGGTTATGATATGTGAAGTGTTAAGTCTTGTTCAAGTTTTGATAAGCAAAGGAAAAGTAATGCCTTGTGAAGATCTAAGTGTAAGCTTGTGGAGATTAGAAGTGAGTTGGGAAAAGAGTTTGGTGGATGTTATATGAAGGTTTAAGTGTGCCAAATGGTGTTAAAACACATTAGGAGGCTTGAGGAAAAGTTTGGAGAAAGTTTGACAATGTATGAGAAGTTTCTGCAGCCGACCTACCCAGGGGACCGACCCCAGTCTGGGTCGGTCGGGCTGAAACTGTGAACTCGGATGCTCTCTGCACCCGACCCACCCAGGCGACCTACCCAGGGTGGGTCGGTCGGCCTTTGTAAAAAAAAAATTAAATTTTAAGAATTTTATGTGATATTAGTGGTATGCCATTAAGAGAGTATTGGTGGTTAGAAAGATAAATATATATGGACTTAAGAGATTAAGTTAAGTAAGATGATTTAAATGTTAAGGTTATAAAATGATATGTAATGATGGGGATTGATTAGTAATGATGTTATAAGGTTGTTTAAGACATGTTAGGTGAGTTATAAGGACAATTAAGTGGGTGGAAAGTTGTAGAAAAATGTTAAAGTAAAACAAGTTAAAAATGTGAAGTTATTTAACTAGTTAACGGGGTTAACTATGAGCTTTAGACTTTAAACAATCGTGTTACCCCGATGTTAATGAATGTAATTGTAATATTACCAGTTGTTCGAGAATTGTTCGAGGAACATAAGGGGACACGTTAGAGTGGACCTAGGTGACAGGTATGGTTTTCTTGCAACCTGTGTACCGGATTACACTGGCTTGTATGCCAATGTGTTTTTCTGAATGTTTGCCACGTTATAAGATAAAAGTATGTAATGAGTTTACAGTAATTCATATATGTGGCGTGACTAGTTCCGATACCGTTTAACCTCAAAAGTGTTAAACCTTAGCTAACTGAGTCTAGGATCACATAAGAGATCGGTATTCGGATTTAACGACCCGAACCATGGGACGTTCTAACCACGGCTATGCGTGAGTTAGTTGTGTGATGTTTGCGTGTGATGTTTGTGTGTGAATGTATGAACCTCCCTTGTGTGTCTAACCCAGTTGTAATACTATAAGGTGTATGGATGTGATGGGTTCCACAGTGGAGCCCTTAACTATGTTTATATATATATTATGGGGGGTGAGGAATCTAGTTGTCCCGGTCGCGCGTTGTTTGGGAGTTGATGTATACAGTTTCTTTAGCTCCCTCTCTGTTGGTTGTTTTCCTTCGTTGGTCTTCAATCACCCTTAAGCTTAACCAAGGCTTTTCTGACTCACGTCGGTTGGGGATTATGTACGGTGTGTTCGGATCACTATATCCGATCCATCTTTAAGTTAAGTTACTCGTCCGACTAACAGGACGGTAATGAGTGATGTAACGAGCTTATCATGAGGGTGTATTCATTCTCTAGGTTTCCAAGTTAACTAACTATGTTTGAGTCGGTTCGTAAAGAGAACCGTCACCGTTATGATATGTGTTATTGTTGCGCTACAATTCTTATTGCGATATGATGTTATAAGTACGATAAATGCGGAATATGTGGATCATGGATATAAATCCCAGTTTATAATAAGAGGCGTTTGAGGATAACCCGATTAGTGGGTAAGTGTCGTCTATTAAGGAAATAACTCCATTAGAGGAGAAACCCTCTAGGGTTAAAGAATACAATGAGTGATTTATCAAGTATAGATGTGTTGTTTGTTTTGTTGAGCCCATTGCTGTGGAATGTAATGTGTTGTGTGTTTATAGTTTACATGCATGATTTAAATATAATCAACCACATGCTTAGACGACAATTAGTTGTGCGTGGCCCGGTAGCATGCGGGCTGCGGGATTACCATACCAGCAAAGGTGTTGAGCCCCCTAGGGGGCCACCCTTTCTTCTCTTTCCTATTTCAGGTACAAGGAGCTGGAAACCATTCGAGAGTAGGACGGGGTAGTCGTTTGTATATGGGTAGCCATTTAAATTGTGTATGTGTTGTAGGTGTAGTAAGACCGAAATTGTTATCGGCATCAGTTGGTAAATACTCGGTACAGTTGGAATGTTTATTTATATTGGATGTTGTTAATGGAAAGGGATAGTAATGTGTAGATGCTCGGGAATCTAGTCCATCAGACCGATACAATGTATATGTATTAGCCTTGTTAGCCACGTGGGTGGTTAACGGCGTGTAACACCATTGAGTTAGTAATTGATGAGTTAAGTTTTCCGCTGCTATTTTGTTGTTAAGTGTATGGTTGTAATTGGGGTGTTACAAAAAAGTGGTATCAGAGCGAAGTATCGCTCTGATGACTGAATTACCGAGCTTAGGAAGTACCGAGTTTGGATTTTAGTACTTTGGGTTAAGGGTTGAGTGATAGCGTGAGAGATACGCTAGTTAGGTATTACCAGTGTGTACTGGAAGCCTACAATATCCTTCCCTCCCTCCACAATCCCTGTTTTATAACTTGGGAAACAACGCCAGAGAGATGAAAGTCCTCTCTTACTCGGGAAAACTCGATCTGGCTGTTATTAAACATCGCTATAAATAAGGAGAACCTATCATACGGTAGATTCTGAAAACTGGGAATCCCGGAGGCGGTTTCCATCTGAACAATGTTAACCACATTTAATAGTGAAGAATGAAGAATCTTGTGAATAGGAGAATGGAATTTCCGGCAACCTGGGTCGACATGCCGAGCAGTCGAGAACAACCAGCTTGCAACGCACTGACCGTGCAACAGGCAAGAAGTGAAGTATTGAAACCCGAGACGAGTGTCTATGGGACTACAAAAGTTAAATAATACACCAACGGTATACCAACCGACTAAGGAACTACAACGTAGTACCCATACAAGAGACAAGTCTCAGTAACAACGACAAATGCGTGGAACGGGCTACGAAGAGAATACAATACTAAGAAAAAGGGGTCTCCCAGAATGGGAAACACCCTAGTTAATGATTATTATGCGAACACAGTGAGAAGTCACCCAGAGGATTTATTGTCAAGACTGTAAGGTTAAGTAAGGGCCAACAAGGCCACTGATGACAGTGCGGATAAAAACAATACCACAACCAGTATGTGTTGGACTGATAGCCAGTTAGCATGGCGCACTTGCCGTGGCAAGTGCTGCTATAACAGGGCTGTTCGGGAAAATTTTTAACAACTACAAGTACTTTGTAAAGTACCACGAAGTTAAATGGGATCATCATAACCGCGGAAGGGCTTAACGGCCTAACCAATGTATGTGGGAATAAACTAGTCAGCAAGAAGCTAGACTCAGTTAAGACAAGAAGGCATTGTAATACCATGAGAATTTTTCTTTCAAACTCAGATTTATTTCAAACTCTTTTCTTTCAAACCCATATTTATTTCTAACCTTCTTTTAAACCAAACCAGTAAACCCAAGGGTAGCAACCCAGGGAAGTGGATTGAGTTCTTAATAGTACAACAGTGGATAGACCTTCCCTTGGTTAAGTTCGAGAAGTATGGAATACATATTATCACAGGATGATATAAGGGAGTTGACAACGGAATACTTTATCTAGGCGTGTGACGGACACTACGAGTGCACCAACTGTAATGTGGGACGACCGCACTCCGTTAGGAGCTTGTGGGCCTGACAGACCTACTCATAGGTTAGTCGGGTAAGTAGCAATGTATCAGTATGGTACCCCACATATGTATACGAGTAGAGTCCGGAACACGGGAAGTAGTCGACTCCATACTACGGTCAGCAGTGAAAGTCAAGCAAGAGCAAAAGATTACCAAGAATGGTTGGAATAAAAGAACTCAGTTAAGTCAACAAGACTAAATGAATTAGTGAATTTGTTTCAAGGAAATGTTTAAGAGTCAGGGAGTGCGAAGTGCACTGGTTAGTAAGTAAAGACATAGCATATGTCTCAAGTGTCATGAGGGATAAACATGATAGTTGGAACGGTGACCTAGCCTATACATGGCAAGGCAGATGCCTGATATGGACATGTTAATGTGCAACGAACGAGATGAAATTCCCAGAATGAGTACCTACACTACCAGGAAATGTCGATCTTCACAGAAGAAGATAGTTAACCCAGCTAAGAACGCAAAACGGCGTAGTTAACTAAATGTATCAATAAGTGCAAGCCAGATGTAAAGGCATAACTTAGCAATACCTAGGAGCAGTCCTTGAAGGGTATTTGGATCAACAATTGTCATACGAAATAATGTGACAGAAACAAAAGAGTTGGAACTAACACTTAGTTTAAACATAAGTCGTCAGGAGGCAGACTAACATTCCTAAGGGGGCATCCCATGAAAGGAAGCGTGATGCAACGACCTTGTTGTGGAGTCAATACAACCTCCAAATCATGAAAAGTTGTACAGAGAAGTAAATGAGTGTGAGCAACCTATGATGAGCAGAGCTCGAGGCAGTATGGCTTATAAGCCACAAGAAAAAGGTGTTATGTAAATTTGATCGATTCTAGGAATATATGTTGTACAAGTGAATAGAGCGGAGAACGAACCATTGCTTTATGAGTGGGGATACCACTCGATATTGTGAAACCACGGGAGCGGTAGTTATGTGAGTCAAGTTCAAGAAATATGTTAAAGAGTGACCATATTGTTACTACCCAAGAATGATTTGAGTAGTCGTCTTAAGTAAAGAAATGTTTGTACCAATGGCGGAGACCCGAAGAGTAATAAGTCTAATAGCAACCACCACAGGCGTGTGATGGTAAATGTGTAATGAACAACGCTCAAGGAGAATAAAGACTTGAATGAAACAGTATATGCTATCCTAATACAATCCGATCTGATCATCTATTCCATGTTACCTGGTCTCGATTACAGAATTTCACAAGAGTAGAGAGAAAGAGAGAGCCTTAGTTAGAATTGAGTGTGAGTTTGATTGCTAAATGTAGCGTATCTTATTTCATGGGAGTACACCCCTATTTATAGTATTTTGGGCCTGGTTTTTATGGTGCCAGCCTGTATTTTACATGTATAAATACGGTTCTACCCTCTCCTAGCATCTTTGACTGATCACAGACGGTCAGTCGTACAATACTTTGCTTTGCCTAAGTCCTATCCTCATCCGGCTGGAGACGGCCGGATGCCCTATGCGCTTCCACTTCCATCCGGCCAAAGCGGCCAGATGCTCTATGTAACCCGTTTTGGCTTGACACCATTTCTTCCCTTCTCATCAGTCCCAAAAGTTCTATCTTTCTGAATTTTGGTGAATAAAATAGAACTTCTGTGTCTTGTATTTTGATGAAAAATTTTGCGACTAAGGTTTTTTGGTTCGTCTATGCTTCGTCTTTTCCTTATCCCAGTCCCACAAGTTCTTTTTCTTCATACTTGGAGAAAAGGAACTTCTTATCGGTCACGTGCATAGGTCATGGTTCGAACCTGCTTCGTACTCTCTTTTTGAATTTGCTCCGCCTGTTCTCGGTGTAGAATACGTAGGGTCTTTCTTTCGACTAAAACATCGGAAGCGTGTTTAGGAAGCATGTGGCTCTTTCTCTTCTCCTGCAAAGAAAGGATACTTTCTGTTCGCACAAGTATTTACATTATTTATTTGAGCGGGAAAAAACTTTCCTTAAAGCCCGAATTTTGAGCTTCCTCTTCTTTCTTCTACTGCCCCTTTGCTTCAACTGTTCTTCTTCTCTCGTCTCTCTGTCGTCGTGTGTTACTGATAAGTGTCCAAATGAGCATGATTTATAGGTGTATTTCATATATAATATTAGCACTTTTCTTGCTCATTTCTCCACTTCGGTTAATTTTCCTCTAGTTTATGTTTTATTATTTATCTCACAAAATTATTGTTCAAACATGAGGAAAACCAAGCTGGGAGTAAAGTAGATAAAGAGACGGACACATAGACGCAAACGGCTCAGAAAACGGAGTCCAAATGAAGAATGTAGAGCCGGTTGAACAGAGGCACGCGAGAGTCACGCGTTGGGCGTGACCGCTCCATAACAGGCGGACCACTCTGAGACAACCGCCTGGCGGACGGTGGAGAGGCTACCGCCTCATAAGTGGCGGACACCATAGGCGCAACCGCCTCGCGGTTGATCAAGAGTGTACCGCCTAATAAGAGGCGGAACAGACAGAGGCAACCGCCTCTCAAGGAGGCGGAACAGATAGAGGCAACCGCCTCTCAAGGAGGCGGACAACCACAGAGAGTACCGCCTATATTTGAGCGGTCTTGGAGGCGGTCAAGTAGGAGGGAACCGCCACTTACCAGGCGGTACCACAGACAGCAATAATTATCAGTCGCGAGCTTATCTTCTTCTTCGCGCCGTCGTCTGCTGCAACTCGCACAACTCGTCCACTGTCTGCCTGCATTAATGAGCCTCTTATCCATCTACTCCTCATCACGCGTGAGCTCTGTCCCCTGCGCAATCAAAGAGCAACAGTTAAACAAAATCGTACGGAGCTTCTTCTCCTCTGCCTCTATATAAACCGACGCCCCTTCTGCGAATAGAATCAACTCCCTTTCTCCGAATCCAAATTGTTAGTCGTTAGTGTTATTGTTATTATTAGACCACCGTTAGACAGTTTCCACACCTACGTTCCATTCCATCCTCTAATCCTCCACTTCTCCATTTTAGTTTAATTCTTCATTTCCCCACGAAGCAGAAACACTATAAGAAGAACAGAAGAAAAGGGAGCTGGAGCAGAAGCGAATCGCAGTCCAGTCTCCGCCGACAGTCTCCAAATTAATGGCTATTTCTGTTTCCTTTTTATTACTGTTAATGTCTGAGTGATTTTATTCGTATCCTAGGATGTGGGTTTGTTCCTAAATAATTCAGACTTATTATTAATACCAAGTTTGCTTATAAATATTTGTTTTGTCTCTCTAAATTATTAAATGCTTAATAACTGATCATTTTTATGCATTTACGGTTGAAGAGGGGAAAATATGTCCAAGGGCCCTAAAGAAAGAGCAATAGCTTAATAAAGGAAGGACAACGACCGAGCACCCCTGACCAAGCCCAAACAGGCCTCAAGTGGCGACCGGTTGTATTTGACCGATCGCCAAGAATCCCAGAGCACAGCGTAAGGAGTGACCGATCGCTCTCCAAAAGTATCGCTACGACCGGTCGGTTACGACCGGTCGCCTAAAATGTAAAGGGCAATATAAGAAGCGCCCGGTCGTCTGTGACCGGACGATTTTAGTAGAGCACGAATAGCGACCGGTCGTCCGTGACCGGTCAGTAGGGAGATTAGGATAAGATATTTATCAGATATTTTGTAAGCTTGTCAAGATATTTTTGTGCCAGCCTGGCACAACGTGATAGGCCAGAGGGCAAATGAGAAACACTATAAATAGGGGTTCACCCCTCAATAAAAGGCACGCGAACAGTATCCAAGAATTCTCACTATTGTATTGCGTTGTCACGAACCTCTTTTCCCCTCCTTTGCACGCTCTCTTTCGGTAACAAGGTAATTCGATAGAACTTGAAGAGCTTGATGGTAGATTAGGATCCCGACCAAGGAATTACGAAAGAAGACTGCTTAGGGATTTACCCCATTTCATTTGGCGCCGTCTGTGGGAAGAGAACAGCTCAGATCTAGCAACCACGAGTCCACCAACAAGAATAATAACTTTGGAAAGCATACGAAATCGACACATCTGAGAACAAAATCGTGTTTTTTGCAGGTTAGGTACAGAAATGGCACCCAGAACAAGGAAAAACCCGCAAGCCAACGACGGAAGCACTGGGCCCGAAACGACCCACGACTCCATCTCCAAAAAAGACTTGGAGAATATGCTGGCGAGCCTCACCAGATCGATCGATGAGAAAATCGTGGAAGGAAACGAGCTCCTGCAACAAGAGTTGATGCAGAGAGACGAGGAATTCCAGCGAAAGTGGGAGGAGATGTCAGAGGCGATGGACCTCCTGAAAGGCCGAGATGCAGCTGGGAGCAACGACGGGAAAAGAGGCACCCGAGGGGAGGCCTTAATCACCATCGAGGAAGAAGAAGACGATGCTATCGACATGAGCCTGTACCCCTTCTCTGAAAAAATCCGCAGAGCCAAGCTTCCACCCCACTTCGTCGCCCCGGCGGTGGAGAAGTACGACGGTACTGGGGACCCTGCTCAGCACATCAAGAAGTTCATGTTCGCCATGAACACCCAGGGGATCAGCTCTCTCGCCCTGTGCAACCTGTTCCCAGGAACGCTTTCCAAGAGAGCCTTGAGCTGGATCTCGTCGAGGCCACCCCAGTCGATCTCCAGTTTCAAGCAATTGACCGAGGAATTCCAACAGTACTTCGCGGCCAGCAAGAAGGTGAAAAGAGAAACGATAGAGCTCATGGATGTAAAGCAAGCAAAGGGAGAAACCGTAAAGGAATACAGCGAGCGGTTCCACAAGCAGGTGGCTGAGATCGACGACATCGATGAAAAAATACTGATCAAAGCCTTCGGCAATGGCTTGGCCCACCCACGCCTCGCTGGAAAGATAGCCACCAAGGCGCCAAAGTCGCATGGTGAGTTAGCTGAGATGATCCACGACTTCCTCAAATCGGAGGTTGCGGAGAATAAGGCCAAGGAGCTCCTCAACAGCTTTAAAGCCCCCGCTGCGGTGAGAAGAAGGCAGGCCAGACAGGTGGGGCGGTTACGGGCGGAGGATCACACCAGGGGGGAAGCCGATACAAGCCTTATTCCAAAACCCCCCCCCCAGGGACAACAGGCCTCGAGCTCCAGAACGTTCCCGACGGTGTCGATAGACCCAGGGAAATATGCCGCCGCAGTAAGAGAAGGGCTTCTCCCCCCACCAAGGAAACCCTTCCCGGGAGAGGTACCGGTGGCCTTCTGTGAGTACCATGGGCACCGCAGCCACAGAACCATAAACTGTGCGAATCTCGCCAAGGAGCTAAGGATAATTGAAGAGAACAAGAAGAAAGGAAGGGGAGGCCAGCAAAGACAACACCATGGTGGCCAGTCCTCTCGGCCTAAACCAGAGGAGGTCCACCCCGAGTTAGACCATAGCAAGTCTTTCGGGGTAATCACAGGTCTGTAAATTACCTAGGGTAATTCTCTAGGGTAGAGGGCGAAGTTCCCCTTAGAAAGAAACAATCACCGCTGTACCCAGCAGGGGGCTGTAATTCGTTGTTATTCTATCAAAGTTTTTACATAAACGATTGCATTTCAATAAAGTTTCACGCATCTTAAAGTTCGTAAATAAAACAATGCTAACAAAAACACTAACAAAGCCCTCCTTGAGAATGCCTACAGGACTATTCTCAGAAGTAGGGCCCTTGACCCCCAATGAAAGAAAAAGGCACGTCCACGAGGTTCACCAAGAACTCCCGGACAAGAAAGACAAGAAACACCAAAAGCTCCCCCCGATCTATTTCACTGAGGATGATGAGGACGGAGTCCTATACCCGCACAACGACCCACTGGTCATAAGGGCTCAGGTGAACGACCGCATGATGGGAGGAATCCTGGTCGACAGCGGGGCGGGTGCCAACGTCATCTCGGCCGAGGCGGTAAAGAAACTCGAGATCCCGGAAGACAGGGTCAAACCTTATTCAGCTGTGTTGGGCGGTTTCGTAGGAGGGATCTCGGCCAAGTCTACAGGGAGCATCGACTTCACTATCACCCTAGGACAAGGGGATGAGAGACGCACGGAAGAATTGACAGCCTTCATCCTTCCCGGGCTGTCAGGGTACAATATGTACCTCGGGCGGCCAGGAATAAATGCTTTCAGAGCCATCTGCAGCACCCACCACTTGAAGATGAAGTACCTGACCAGATCAGGAAAGCTCGTCACCATAAGAGGGAGCCAGAAAGTCGCACGGGTATGCGAGGTACGGATCATGGAAAACCTGCCAGGAAGTGAGACTGTCAGAACCGTGGGGTCTGAGAAGGAATTCAAGGGAAAACTCCCCCTCTCCGACGAAACGGCGGAACGGTACGAGGCCCCGGCTGATCTCCCAAAAGAGGTACCTCTACGAACTGACCCTAACAAATCCTTCAAGATTGGAAATGCCTTTGACAGCGAAGAACAAGTCCATCTAACAAGGTTCCTGGAAAAAAGAAGGGCCACGTTCGCCTGGAGCACGGAAGAGATGCCCGGGATAGACCCAGGCGTTATCCAGCATGACCTCAACGTAGACCCCGCACACCCAGCAATCCGCCAAAGAAGAAGGGTGATCGGGGCCGAGAGGGACCAGGCCGCCCGAGAAGAGGTCCAAAGACTCCTGCAGGCGGGTTTTATCAGAGAGGTATCTTACCCCAAGTGGCTGGCGAACGTAGTTATGGTGAAAAAGTCTAATGGGAAATGGAGAATGTGTGTGGACTTCACCGACCTGAACAAGGCATGCCCCAAAGATTTTTACCCATTACCATCGATTGACCGACTGGTCGTCTCGTCGGCCCAAAGCTCCGTCCTGAGCTTCCTAGACGCATTCTCCGGATATAACCAGATAAAGATGAACGAGAAGGATTCCGAGAAAACCTCTTTCGTCACCTCGGCTGGAGTCTTCTGCTATAAGGTGATGCCATTCGGGTTGAAAAACGCCGGCGCAACTTTCCAGCGAATGATAGACAAAGTGTTCCGGGAGCAACTCTCGCGAAATGTGGAAGCTTATGTGGATGACATAGTCGTGAGAAGCCCATCCAAAGAACAGCACATGAAAGACTTGGAGGAAACGTTCACCACACTCGACAAATTCCAAATCAAGCTAAACCCGGAGAAATGTGTATTCGGAGTCACCAAAGGAAAATTCCTTGGTTTCATCGTGGGGCAGCGGGGAATAGAGGTCGACCCAGAAAAGACCCAGGCCATCCTCGACCTCAGCCCCCCCAGGAACATCAAGGACGTCCAGGCCCTTAACGGGAGACTCACCGCCCTAAGCAGGTTTTGTTCAAAGTTGCAAGAAAAGGCAATCCCGTTTTTTAACACATTGAGAAAGAACAGCAAGTTCCAGTGGAGCCAAGAATGCGAAGAAGCCTTCGAGAAAATTAAAGAAATGCTTCGGGAGTTACCCAAGCTGGGAGTCCCAGCGCCCGGTCAAGACCTCTATCTCTACCTATCCGCATCGGCCTGGGCGGTAGCAGCGGTCCTGATCATGGAAGATGAAAAGAAGGAGATCCCCGTCTACTACACAGGGAAAATCCTGACTCCCGTAGAAAGACGCTACACCAACATTGAAAAAGTCCTCCTGGCCCTAGTGGTGGCGTCCCGGAAGCTACGACCGTACTTCCAGTCACACCGAATCCTTGTAAGGACCAACTGGCCGTTGAAACAGATAACGAACAACCCCAATGCGTCAGGACGCATGGTAAGTTGGGCAGTTGAACTCACCCAATACGAGATCAACTTTGTACCGCGGACGGCGATCAAGGCTCAAGCCCTAGCAGATTTCATAACGGAGACTAGCTTCGATCAGGAAGAGGGAAAGACACCCGCCCCCTTTATCATCCAGGTAGACGGCGCTCGGTGCAAAACGGGGGCGGGAGCGGGGATTGTAGTCCAGACCCCCGACGGACGGGACATCAACTACGCCTTCCGACTGGAGTTCGAAGTAACTAACAACGAGGCCGAGTATGAAGCTCTCATTCAAGGCCTGGAGGTCGCCATCGCCCTAGGAGCAACGGACCTGGAGATATACTCAGACTCCCTGCTGGTCACCCGCCAGCACGACAACATATATGAGGTAAAGGAAGAAAAGCTCTGGAGGTACTTACTAAGGGTTCAGGAGCTAAAGGCAAGCTTCTCGAGATGTGAGCTGAAACACCTCCCTCGGACAAAAAACACCGAAGCGGACGCACTAGCAAAATTAGCAAGCATGGCCGAAAGGATACCAGGGAAGGTGTGGTTGGAAACAAAGACCAGCCCAAGCGTAGACGAGACACAGGTCCTGGCGGCTGAGTCCCTCGTACCAGAAGAATCTTGGATGACCCCGATCACGGAGTACATCCTCGAAGGGAAATTGCCCCCGGAGGAAAAAGAAGCCAGGACCCTGAAGCGACGAGCGGCATCATTCTTTTTTGAAGAGGGGCGCCTCTACAAAAGATCGTTCGCCCGGCCCGCCCTCAGATGCGTCACAGACGAGGAAGGAGGAGAACTTATAAAGGAGGTACATGAAGGGGTTTGCGGAAACCACCAGGGGGAAAGAGCCACGACCCACAGAATCATGAGGCTCGGCTACTACTGGCCGAGAATGCAAAACCACTGCAAGGAGTACATTCGGAAATGCGTCAGGTGCCAGGAACACGGCAGCAAAATACATAACCCCCCGGCCATGCAAAAGCCCATACTATCTCCGATCCCGTTCGCAATGTGGGGATTGGACATCATTGGCCCCTTCCCCGAAGCATCCCCCGGGAGGTTTAGATTCGTATACGTGGCCATTGATTATTTCACAAAATGGGTGGAGGCAATGCCGACCGTGACAATCACGGCCAAGAGGTCGCAAGAATTCGTGTGGAAGCACATTGTGTGTAGGTTTGGGCTGCCAAGGATCATAATAACCGACAATGGGACACAGTTCAATTGCGACAGCTTCAGGGAATTTTGTGAACAATGGAAAATCGAGGTGAGGTTCGCATCGGTGGCACACCCCCAGGCTAACGGGCAGGTCGAGAATGCGAACGGACAAATCATAAAGGCCTTGAAGAAAAAGTTGGGAAGCAGGAAAGGAGGATGGGCCGAACTACTACACCAGATCTTGTGGTCCTACCGAACAACAGAAAAGGGACCGACTGGAGAAACGCCTTTCAGATTAACTTACGGCCTGGAGGCAGTCGTCCCAGCGGAGATCATGATCCCGTCGGTCCGTTGCGAATTTTATGACGAGCAGCTCAACAACGAAGGAGTAAAAGACTGCCTAGACCTTCTCGAAGAAGAGAGAGCCGTTGCAGCCGCCCGGATGGTAAAAGACAAGAGGAAAGTCGAGAGGTACTTCAACCGCAGGGTCAGGGAACGAAGCTTTGTCCCCGGCGAGCTTGTCCTAAGGGAAGTTAAGCAGCCCAAAAAACTCGACCCCCAGTGGGAAGGTCCTTACATTATCCATCAGAAAGTGGGACGAGCCTCATATCACCTGAAGAATGCCGAGGGATACGAACTGCCCCACTCCTGGCATGCGGAATGCCTCAAGAAATTCTATGTATAAAAATCGATGTAACTCATTGACGACATCAATAAAGGAATTATTTTCGGAAAGATTTGAAAGCTAAAGAAACACCCGGGCCATGCCCTACAGGATGCAATGCCCTGAAAAAGAAACACCCGGGCCATGCCCTACAGGATGCAATGCCCTGAAAAATCTTGCTACGAGTCGTCGCACTCAAACAAGAACTAAAATGGAAAACCCATCTCTAGAAACTCTGGGAGCTCTGGTCGCCTGTAATGGGTGAATCATTAGGTGTGGGACGCCACACCGTACCTCGGCTGAATTCCCCTTGCAAACTCTTTCTCCCTCTCGCGAGAAAAAGGAAAAGGGGGGACAACCGCAAGTACCATCGCTTGGCTACCAAAAGCAAGGATAGGGAAAAACACACTAAAATCGTCCGGTCACCAAAGAGTGACCAGGCGAGGACCGAAACGACCGGTCGTCGAGAACGACCAGGTCGCGTCCTTAAGATAAAATGGAACGACCGGTCGACAAGAACGGCCGGGTCGCGTCCTTAAGAAACATAAAGCGACCGGTCGTTCGAGCATGACCGGTCTCGCCCGCAACACAAATCGACTAAGGAAATCGATAATGCACGCAATCAAAGGCGACCGGTCTAAAGAAACGACCGGTCACAAAACAAAACGGCACCAATTAGCAAAACAGCTGGAAAGTAATTCCATTGATCATTGGAAACATGTACAATATCAAAACAAAAGAAAGAAACAAAAAAAAAGAAAGCTAACTAAGCCTAAATCTAAAACTCTCTGATCTAAGTCTCCTAGACAGCGTCAGGATTCGCAGGAGCAGCCCCTTGAACACTCTCCGAGGACCCAGACTTCCCGGGAGATGACCGGAGGCCTACCCCACCCTGATTCGCGGTACTCCCGGGAGGCAGAAATGATGCCTGGCCAGGGGCGAGGCACGTCTCCCCAGGAAGACGCCCAAACTTCTCAAGAACCTCGTAAAAGGAGGTCTTGTGCGCAACCTCCTTAAAGGATAACTCCTGGTAGAGACCGTCATCCATAACCTCACCCCTACCCGCGAAGAACCCCGAAACAATTTGACGGCAGGTCTTCACCATCCTCCCGCATTGAGAGGTGAAGGATTCCTTCAAGTGAGCAAGCTTCGTACTCTGCTGCCGCAGGTCCTCTCGCACCTTCCGAGAGTAAGCCTCGAGGCTGGCCACCTGCTGCTCCAAGGTCTGACCCCAAGCCCGATACCGGTCGCGGCTAGCGTTGGCGGTAATCAACTCCTCCTCAAGGTCATCAATTCGCAGGTTCAGTTTCTTCAGTCCCTCGGCGGGATTCCCAGGCCTCGGGCCTAGGTAGGAAAAGAGAAAGGAGGAAAACCCTTGTCAAAAAAAGGAGAGTAAGGACAATAAGGACGAGTAGTGAGGCGAAGAATCACCTCTCGAAGCCAGCTCGGAGTTTTCTAACCGCAGCCTAGCGGACTCCTCCCCCAACACCTTCGCTTTCTCTTCGGAGGAAAGCAGTTGCTCCTTACAAGCCGCAAGCTCGCCAGACAGCCTCTGGAGCTCGACGGACAGCTTCTCCTTCTCGGAAGCCAGGATCTCACCCGCCTGGGCCGCCTCCGCCAGTCTCGCCTCGGAGGACGACAGGTCCCTTTTCAGGACAATATTCGCCTCGGAGGCAGTATGAAGTTCTTGAGAAAGCTTGGCCTTCCCCTCAGTGAGCGACGCCTTCTCCTGCGCCAAAATGGTCTTCTCGGCACGAAGGCCCTCAACCTCTCGGTCGTGGGAAACCCGAGCCTGCCCCACCAAGGACTCCAAATCAGAAAAGGCAAACGACCGGTCAGCAAACTCACTTCGTACCTTTTCAAAACGCAGCTTCCGTCTCCAGCGACCGGATCCGACCCTTGAGGGAAAAGTTCTCTTCACGCAACCTCTTCAGTTGCTCCTCGTACTCGTCACACCGATTTGTATGCGACCGGCGGGCGTCGCCCAGCTCCTTCTTCACATCCGCGGTCTGCTCGTGCACCCGCCTAGAGATCTCCTCCTGAACAGAGTCAACAAAGATGCTGTTGGAGGACCGTTCTATCCTTAACTCCTCTCGAGCATTACGGGCCCGGCATTCCTCGAGGTAGAGCTGCGAGCGGAGGGCCCGGATGTGCACGTCCACCCCTTGGGCAAAAGCTACCGTCTGAGCAAAATCAAACAGTGAGTAGGAAAAATCAAAAAAACGTACAAAACCGACGTTAAGGCAAATCACGCACCCGGTAGATACCCTGCCACATAATTAAGCGAGTCATCTAGGGGAATAGAGTGGCGCATGATAGCATCCGCTCCGCCCCCTCCAATCCTCAGCCGCTCCTTGGCAGCGGTAATAGTCTTTAGCGGCGCAAAGAGGCCGTCGGGAGAATCGGACCGGCGAATCGCTTCCTTCCACAGGTCAGAATAAGAAGACGACTGGGTCACAGGCAGCAAAGGCAGAGGCTGGCCGCGATGGTAGAACCATCCCTCTTTTTCAGAAGGCCCGCAGAAGGAGTCACTGGCGGGCGGAGGGGGCGAAGACGGTGCGGCGGTATCGGCATCCTGACCTAACCTCAGGACTCGGGGGCACCCCTTCGGCAGCGCCCGGTATAGCGCCCGCCCCGTGGACGCCTTCCCTCGGGGGGGAAGCCCCGGGCCCAGAAGGAGCACCCCTCTCCAAAGACTCCCGTCGTGGAGACGCATCAAGAGCACCTATCCCATCCAGGTGCACTATATCAGAGGCCTTCGTCTTTTTGGCCATGTGCTTCACCCTGCCCTTCGGGGCAGGGGGCTTCGGGCGATGCTGAGCGGCGGGCGGTTGGCCGGGTGTCTCGCCCGCCGAGTTGCCCGGCTCCCTCCTTGGCCTTCCCAGCCTCGGGAGCTGCAAACAAGAGACGTACAAAAGCAGGTAAGCACAAGAGAAGCCAGACATTAGCGACAGGTGGCAGTCAGGACAACAAAGGAGTAAATCAACAAACAAAGCAGGGGGCCAGAACAGGTAGAACACGAAGGATAAGACCGCACATGCACACCCTCTCTCGTCCCACGGGCTGAGATTGAGATCTGACCCGGGCGTAAGAGGAAGAAACACCCGACGGCCGGAACCTGGACTAGTGTACCAAGTACCTGGTTGGTTTGAAGTATCAGACGACCGGGCCTCCGGAGTCCGAGGGGACCCCTCTTCCCTGTCCTTCCCCGGTCTCGGCTTCTTTGCCAGGCGATCAGCTTCGCCCCCGGACCTCTTCCGACCAACGACCGCCTCCTCCTCGCGAAGAGCCGACTCCTCTGTGGCTTCCAGGGTGGCGTAGTAGTCCACCTGTCCTTCCCCGGTCTTGAAAGACACCAGTTGCCAACTGTGAAAGGGCCAACCTTCTCCCCAAGCTGAGGGAAATCTGCAGCGGAAAAAGAGGCAGGTAAGTTTAGAACAGGACAAAAGCGATGAAGAAAGCAAAAAGAGGAAGGAAGCTATTACCTGCAGAATGTGCAAGTGAGGCCAAGCGCGGACCAGTAAAAAAATCCTCCACACTCGGATGAAGGTCTGCAATCGCCTTTAAGGCCCGAGACATGGTAAGCTCCGACTTCGGTACCGCAGGACTGTGCAGGGAGCCCCTAATAATCGACGGGCAGTAGGCAACCCCGAGATATCTCCCGGCCGGGGGGACGATGACGAACCACCGCGCGCTCCAGCGTTGAGCAAGCTTCTTGTACTCAAAGAGCGAATATCCGGAACGGCCGGATATGGTCAAACTATTGGAGTCGACCCTGCTGGTGAAGAACTGGACGAACTCCGTAGCAGAAAGCGCGACCCCCTTCTCGGCGCAAAGAGCGATGTAGGCGTGGAGATGACACACCGCCTTCGGATGAAGCTGTGCGAGTGTGCAGCAGCGGCGAATCAGAAACCCCATCACGAACGGGTGGGGGGGAACCGTCATCCCACGCAGGAAGAAGTCGGAATACACAGCGTACCCACGCCCGAAGTCGTCCAGAGGATGCGAATCGTCGGAGGGAAGGAAAATCTGAGTCCCTGTGGGAACGTCCACCTTCGCAAGAAGCGAATCGAGAGCCTTCACATCCAGAATACTGGGCAACGGTTCCCGATTACTGGAGTAAGCGGACTTAGGCTTAAAAAGTGTTGGGCGGAATTTCCCGTCAGATTTAAAGCCCACAATAGCGCTCTTAGCAGAAACGCGAGATGATTTGGAGCTGGAGGCCGCCATTGAAGCAACGAGGCAAGGCAAGAAAGGAGCAACGAGGAGGAAGAGAGAAGGAAAGCGAAAGAGCAAGGCGAAAGAAGAGAGAGAATTTGAAAACCCGAGAAAAGCAAAATCGGAGGAAAGAGAAACTGTCGCCCCTCCGAAAGCCTTTTAAAGGCGGTAAAACAATTTCGGAAATATTTAAAGCGTAAAAGCAAACAAAAAAACACTTTTTGCAGCAAAATTGCAGGGACTCTGCGTATTCTGCAGTGACGGCTGGCGTGCGTGAAACGATAGGAATTCTGCAACGGTCACTTCGTACAAGCACAGGCGCGTATATGGCACGGGCATGACACGCGCATCGCACGAACCAAAGAAGTCCCACCCTTTTATCTGAGGAAAAACGGTGGAACTTGTGGGACTGGGAGATAGGAAGAGGAAGGCAAGGCCGCGCGAAAGAAAATTTTTTCATCCCTCAAAACCAGGCCACAAAGTCAAGTTCTAAGTTCTACTTTCTTCGCAAAGCGCCAAAAGCAGAACTTGTGGGACTGATGAAGAGGGGAAAATATGTCCAAGGGCCCTAAAGAAAGAGCAATAGCTTAATAAAGGAAGGACAACGACCGAGCACCCCTGACCAAGCCCAAACAGGCCTCAAGTGGCGACCGGTTGTATTTGACCGATCGCCAAGAATCCCAGAGCACAGCGTAAGGAGTGACCGATCGCTCTCCAAAAGTATCGCTACGACCGGTCGGTTACGACCGGTCGCCTAAAATGTAAAGGGCAATATAAGAAGCGCCCGGTCGTCTGTGACCGGACGATTTTAGTAGAGCACGAATAGCGACCGGTCGTCCGTGACCGGTCAGTAGGGAGATTAGGATAAGATATTTATCAGATATTTTGTAAGCTTGTCAAGATATTTTTGTGCCAGCCTGGCACAACGTGATAGGCCAGAGGGCAAATGAGAAACACTATAAATAGGGGTTCACCCCTCAATAAAAGGCACGCGAACAGTATCCAAGAATTCTCACTATTGTATTGCGTTGTCACGAACCTCTTTTCCCCTCCTTTGCACGCTCTCTTTCGGTAACAAGGTAATTCGATAGAACTTGAAGAGCTTGATGGTAGATTAGGATCCCGACCAAGGAATTACGAAAGAAGACTGCTTAGGGATTTACCCCATTTCAACGGTTTCTCTTATTTCAATGATTTTGTAAATCTGAGAATAGACCACAAAGAGAGACAAACGTTAGATTTTATACTCCTTGATTAGCAGATAAAATCCATCGCTGTTATTAAAAGAATTCTCGCTAAAGCTAATTAATGATTTAGACTTTTTCTGATTGTAAGAAGTCTAATGAATTTATTAAGAGTTGACCTTATCTATGATTTAGGAAGGCCACAAGATTAATTCTTAACAGACAAATAAGAGCAAATTAGGATTATAATTATTGTCTGAACTTAAATAAATATTTATCACCTGTTTCACTTATTAAACTTGTTTTAATTCCTTTCAGCAAATATTGTTAAATGCTTATTCTGACAAACTACTACTGCATTTATTTGGTAACTATCAATATATGATTTTGAGATAGTTAAGTACCACAAGGGAATTAACCTTAGTATTTACACTCCGGATTGAGCAGGAAAATACTAAGGCTATAAATAAGAGTTCGTAACTGACAATTATTAACTCTAATAGACAATAAATATTTGAGACAGGTTTTATAAATTGTTTAAGTAATTTAGGAAATTCCCCCGCTATCCTAGGATACCTTTTTCCATCCATTTACTTATTTTACTTTATTTTACTGTATTTATTATTTCTGTACTAATCCTAAATCCAAGCTTGCCTCCGGCTAAACCCCAATTTATTATTTATGCACTTTTGTTTATCTTTTTGTACATTTACTAACTGGATAATTAATTAGATAGTTGCGAAGTCTCTGTGGATACGACCTTGTTGTACTACAAAGATTGGGTTCACTGCCCATAGTTAGCAGGATAGTTTAACTACTATTCTGCCCAACAAGTTTTTGGCGCCGTTGCCGGGGACTTCGGTCCAACTATCTGGTTCTTTATCTGTTTAGTTTTCCTTTTATTTCTGTAATTACCCTTTTTTGTATAAATTTTTGTTTCTTTTTAAAGGTACTTAATTCTGATGGATGGTCACTACGATCAGGCAGAAGATTGGTATGGTTACCCCTATGGCGCAGAGGACTACAATCAATGGAGTGTCTGTCAAAGGTGCGGAGAGTACCATGAAAGCCCCCAATGTTCAGACCCAAATGCTGAATTGAGAGCTCTCTTGGAGGATTACAAGTCATCTCTCAAGCCTATCCCCATCTTTGTGCCAAGAGTGTGGAGGAGACCATGAAAGTTCCCAATGTCCTATGGTTGCAATAGAGAGAGACAACGCCATTTTAAGAGAAATGATGGCAAATTTTACCTCAACGTTTGAAAGGATCCAGCAAAGAACGCTAGATCAGATCGAACGCATGGAACAACCGTTTCAACAACTGAATGAAGTGGTTCACGAGGAAGAACAACCTGCTGAGGACATAAGCTACTCTCCACCTCCTCCCTATTCGAATTAGAGAATCCATCACCAAACAACTATCAGCTTGATTATGAAGACAACCCCTCAGAAGAGAGTTTCTCCTTGGACTTCATGGAGTTTCCTCCTCTGAAGTCAACTACTATTTCCCCTCCTTCTCTGTGCTCTATCCAGAAGATGAGGATATTATATCCTCGAAAATGAAGAGAAGGAATTGCCACCACTCCCACCAAAATATCCAAACAAAACGCCACTATCACTTTCAAAGAATCAGTTCTCTCTGAAGATGATATCAAGCGTTCTTTCTACAAGCCTCACCTACAAGAGGATTTTTACATCCTCCAATTTGAGGAAGAAAAGTCATTTCCACCGGGTCTTCTGTTAGAACTACGTTCCCGGCATTACCTCCTCAAACGCCAGATTTTGTGGAGTATTAATTTTATTATTTTATATGCCGAGGTAACATTTTGTTTTGATCCAGGATAACGACAAAGCGTCTAGCCAAAGACGTTAAAGAAAGGCAGCTTCCTGGGAGGCAACCCGGGTGTACTTTTATTTGTTTTGCCTTTATGTTCTTTAATTTTCAGGTTCTCTTTAAATTTTATTTTTGCTAACTTTTTAACCCCGTTTATAGTACGGTTGCTTCTAGTGTCTTATGCAGGTGCAATTTCATGTCTACACCGCAACCAAGCTACGCTACTTGAGGCTGAAGCTCAAGTGTGGGGAAGTCCAATACACGCTAGCAAAATAATCTCAGGGGAGTACCAGTTTCTTTAAATTGCTTTTATTTAAATAAAAATTGCAGAGGAGCGTTTATGTGCTTAACTGTTTATTTGTGCTCTTTTGTTATCTTTATTTTATCTACTTACCGAAAAGGTCTTCTGAACCTTCCCTTGTTTTTGGTGAACAATGAGGACATTGTTCAATTTAAGTGTGGGGGATGTGCCCTTTTCGGTGACATTTGTGCTTAAATGTTTAATCTCTCTCCTTATTTTTCGTTTGTCCATTCAATTTTATGGACCCTTTATATGTGGGTTGTTCTCTTTAAAAAAATATTGTTATGAATTGTGGGATAAATGTACAAATTTTAAAATTTTGATTACTTTGAGGAGCATTTTATATGCGGTGTGACCAAATAATCTGCAAATGGTTGGATTTTATTGCTCAGGGTTTCTTTCTGTCTTCTCTCTTAGGGATTGCTAAGGGGCACTTTTCTGTTAAAAAAAAGAGAAAGAAAAATAAAATAAGGGACTTATGAGACACCATTGGTAACCAACAAGAGAGTTGAGTGTTCTTAAATACAAAAGCTTGATGCTTGTCTATTATCTTCTCATCTCTTATGCAAAAGTGAAACAAATGCATGAATCTATTTTCTTTTTGTTTTCTCCTCAATGCCGTTCTTGAGAGAAGTTGGCCATGGTAAAAGTTCTCAGAGTCACCTAAAAAAGAAACATTGAAGTACCTTGGATCATACCCCGAAACTCTATATTTTATTTTCACCCTGAGCACACCTATGCCACCTGCAGTTAATTTTCACACCCTCAATAAGTTTAAAGATCATGTTTATCCTACCTTCATAATAATATTTGTTAGTATTGAGCATTCCTTACTTGGGTGCGTGGTTTTGCTTGAGGACAAGCAAAAAGATAAGTGTGGGGGTGTGATAAGTGTCCAAATGAGCATGATTTATAGGTGTATTTCAATATAAATATTAGCACTTTTCTTGCTCATTTCTCCACTTCGGTTAGTTTTCCTCTAGTTTTATGATTATTATCTCACAAAATTATTGTTCAAACATGAGGAAAACCAAGCTGGGAGTAAAGTAGATAAAGAGACGGACACATAGACGCAAACGGCTCAGAAAACGGAGTCCAAATGAAGAATGTAGAGCGGTTGAACAGAGGCACGCGAGAGTCACGCGTTGGGCGTGACCGCTCCATAACAGGCGGACCACTCTGAGACAACCGCCTGGCGGACGGTGGAGAGGATACCGCCTCATAAGTGGCGGACACCATAGGCGCAACCGCCTCGCGGTTGATCAAGAGTGTACCGCCTAATAAGAGGCGGAACAGACAGAGGCAACCGCCTCTCAAGGAGGCGGAACAGATAGAGGCAACCGCCTCTCAAGGAGGCGGACAACCACAGAGAGTACCGCCTATATTTGAGCGGTCTTGGAGGCGGTCAATAGGAGGGAACCGCCACTTACCAGGCGGTACCACAGACAGCAATAATTATCAGTCGCGAGCTTATCTTCTTCTTCGCGCCGTCGTCTGCTGCAACTCGCACAACTCGTCCACTGTCTGCCTGCATTAATGAGCCTCTTATCCATCTACTCCTCATCACGCGTGAGCTCTGTCCCCTGCGCAATCAAAGAGCAACAGTTAAACAAAATCGTACGGAGCTTCTTCTCCTCTGCCTCTATATAAACCGACGCCCTTCTGCAAATAGAATCAACTCCCTTTCTCCGAATCCAAATTGTTAGTCGTTAGTGTTATTGTTATTATTAGACCACCGTTAGACAGTTTCCACACCTACGTTCCATTCCATCCTCTAATCCTCCACTTCTCCATTTTAGTTTAATTCTTCATTTCCCCACGAAGCAGAAACACTATAAGAAGAACAGAAGAAAAGGGAGCTGGAGCAGAAGCGAATCGCAGTCCAGTCTCCGCCGACAGTCTCCATATTAATGGCTATTTCTGTTTCCTTTTTATTACTGTTAATGTCTGAGTGATTTTATTCGTATCCTAGGATGTGGGTTTGTTCCTAAATAATTCAGACTTATTATTAATACCAAGTTTGCTTATAAATATTTGTTTTGTCTCTCTAAATTATTAAATGCTTAATAACTGATCATTTTTATGCATTTACGGTTTCTCTTATTTCAATGATTTTGTAAATCTGAGAATAGACCACAAAGAGAGACAAACGTTAGATTTTATACTCCTTGATTAGCAGATAAAATCCATCGCTGTTATTAAAAGAATTCTCGCTTAAAGCTAATTAATGATTTTAGACTTTTTCTGATTGTAAGAAGTCTAATGAATTTATTAAGAGTTGACCTTATCTATGATTTAGGAAGGCCACAAGATTAATTCTTAACAGACAAATAAGAGCAAATTAGGATTATAATTATTGTCTGAACTTAAATAAATATTTATCACCTGTTTCACTTATTAAACTTGTTTTAATTCCTTTCAGCAAATATTGTTAAATGCTTATTCTGACAAACTACTGCATTTATTTGGTAACTATCAATATATGATTTTGAGATAGTTAAGTACCACAAGGGAATTAACCTTAGTATTTACACTCCGGATTGAGCAGGAAAATACTAAGGCTATAAATAAGAGTTCGTAACTGACAATTATTAACTCTAATAGACAATAAATATTTGAGACAGGTTTATAAAATTGTTTAAGTAATTTAGGAAATTCCCCCGCTATCCTAGGATACCTTTTTCCATCCATTTACTTATTTTACTTTATTTTACTGTATTTATTATTTCTGTACTAATCCTAAATCCAAGCTTGCCTCCGGCTAAACCCCAATTTATTATTTATGCACTTTTGTTTATCTTTTTGTACATTTACTAACTGGATAATTAATTAGATAGTTGTGAAGTCTCTGTGGATACGACCTTGTTGTACTACAAAGATTGGGTTCACTGCCCATAGTTAGCAGGATAGTTTAACTACTATTCTGCCCAACAGTTACCTCGCCTTACATTGCCGTCGCCGCCCTCTGATCCTTCGTCAATCTTGGCAATGTCTTCTTCCTCCGCAAAACAGAGTAAACTTGCTGCCAAATTTCCGCCTGCCATCGAGACAATTCAGGGCTCTCGCTCTTCTAACGGCTTTCGCCCCTCGTATCTGAAATCCACAAGACCCTTCCTATCTGGGCGTCAACCTTCTCCTTCCTCTCTCAATTATTCTCCCCTTTGCGATTGCCTCAGGGATATCGAAGCCCCGTTTGGCACACAGATTTTCCTGTCATCCTCCGACTCTCACCCTAACGACGACTTTGGCCGTGGGTACGTAGTTTTCGCTGATTTTTTCCACTCCGGTCTGAGCATTCCCCCGCACCCTTTTGTGCTGGGCTTCCTCCTTCGTCGCTGCTGCACTCTCGCTCACCTCCACCCAAAGGCCATTTCGCACCTTCATGCCTTTGTCTCTCTTTGCGAGGGAAGCAAAATCCGGCCGGAGGGTACTGATTTCGTCTGATTCTTCACAGTTAGGGTCGACCCGGATAGCTTAACCCTCATCGCGAAGGCCGGATACACCCTCTTCGACTACAAGAAGGCTCACGAGTGGGGGTCACGGTGGTTCGTCATTGTTCCTCCATCCGGCCGAGTATTGGGCGTCCCATACTGTGCTGAGGTTATCAGAGGTCAGCTAACCAGTCTCCAAACCCCTCCGGCTGAGCTGCCCATTTCGAAGATTCTGAGGGCATTCAGCAAGGAACCGCCGACTGTCGAGGCATTTTTCACAAAGGCACGTTTGTCTTCTCGGAAGACATATCACAGTAAGCGTCTTTAACTCTTAGTACAAAATTTGTCATTCCTATCGGTCTTCTTATTGTTTGACATGCTGTATGTAGATTTCTTCCAGAAGGGGGACAAGATCGGCCCCTTTCATAGCTGGAACTTCGTCACCTTCAAGAGTGGGGACGGAAAAATCAATTACTACGACACGCTGGATGCTGCTACTAATGCGGCCGAGCAGCTTTTGGAGAGTGCTCCTCCGGCAAAGCGCTCCAGGCAAGAAGCCGGGGATGACCAAGCCGGTATCTCAAAGAAAAAGAAGAGGCTAGAGTCTCCTGAACGTGCTAACGCCGGGCTGTCAGGTACATGGCACGTGAGCCCCAAGTCTGGCGCCGTGTCTTCCTTCCCCTCACCCCTGGTTCGGGTTTAGACCTTGGTTCTCGCCTGAGGCGGGAGTCCGGTCATCCGACTCCTATTTGCGAGAAATTTCCTAATTTGACAAGTTACTTTTCCTCAGATCCTGCTCAGGAAAATACCCTGGAGGCCATAGGTTTCCGCGCCGGTCCTTCGGCTAAAGAAGGTTTTGGTTGCTCCGTCACTCTTCTTGTTCCTTACTCCTCTTCCCTTTTTAGTATCCTTTCATTTCCAGTTTCATCCTTCTAGTCCTAACTGTTTTTATTGTTGCGGTAGTCCCTGCTCCTGCCAAGAAAAGACTAAAAAAGAAAACCACATCAAAACCGAAGGTCACAGAGCCAGAGGTATCAGGGCAAACCTCTGGTGATCCCGAAGTTTCAGGATCATTCTTCATTGATGTTGCTGCGGCCACGGACGCGGCAAGGGATAGAGCAACGGAGTATCGTTAGGTGCCGGAGGATCCTGAGCTCCGGAGTAAGCAGAGGGAGGACTACAAAGCTTCTTCCTCTTCCTCCCCTCCTCCTCCCGCTCAGGAGTCCTACACTAGACCCTCCCAAAAGGAAGGGTGGTTTTACCATTGCGGGCACCCTCTTCCCTTAATATCCTGCGACACTGTCGCTCTTCTCATGACGCTTACATTGACCAGGTCGAGTATGAGATTGACCGTAAGGCAAAGGAGAGAACTGAGGCAATAAACAAAGACCTGCAGTTGTCCCGGCGGGAATGCGAGCGTCAGCGTGATGAGTATGAGCTAGAGCTGATCATAATGTGTCCGGCCCGGCAGCCCGGTCCGACCCGGCCCGTAAAAAAGCCCGACGAGCCCGAACCCGATAGGGCTTCCGGGCGGGCCTGGACATAAAATTAGGCCCGAATGAAAAACCGGGCCGGGCCGCGGCACATTTTTTGAGCCCGTGGGCAAGCCCGGCCCGGCCCGATTTTATTATTTATTATTATATTTTTAAAATGTAATATATACATATTTAATTTTTATATAATATATACAAAAATTATAATAATATAAATTTTAAATAAGTTATATATATAATATATTAATTTTAAATAAGTTATATATATATAAATCTATATTAAATATATTAATTTTAATTTTTTTTATTAATTTATATTAAAAAAATTAAAAAACCGGGCCGGGCGGGTCGGGCTTCGGCAAAGTCTGGAAAAAACCGGGCCTAGCCCGGCCCGGCCCGAGCATGTAAAAAACCGGGCTTGGTTTTTGAAAATAGGCCCGACGGGCCTAAATTTTCCTCTGGCCCGGCCCGAACCCGGCCCGCCCGCCCGAATGATCACCTCTAGCTGCAGCTGAAGAAACTCCGGGAAGAGAACTTTTCTCTAAGAGGCCGGATCAAGGAAGCTGACAAAACTTTGATAGAGGTATAAAATCATCTCTTTTTCCCTTGTCCAAGATAAGTTGGTTTGGTCCTTCTTTGATCTCGATATTATGCTGGATCAGGTGCGTTCCATGCACCGGAACGAAGTGAACAATCTTCAGGCTGAGAAGACCTTCTTCTATTAGGAGAAGAATTCTTTCAAGCAGGAGGCTGAAACGCTCGAGCTGGAGAAGCAAACTCTTCAACGGGAGAACGAAGCTCTTGTGAAGGAAAAAGAAAAGCTTATGCAGGAGCTTGATCGTTTGTTGGAAGAAAAGGCCGCGCTGGAAGAGCAGTCGAGGTCCTCCTTTGATCAAGAGAAGCAGTCTCTGCTCCGAGATTGCTCTCTTTTGGAAGAGGAGAAGAAAACTCTTACTGCGGACAAAGCTGCCCTGATAGAAGAGAGGACCAGGCTGGAGGAGAAAGTAAAAGAGCTGGAGGAAGCCAAGTCTCGCTCTCAAGCCGAGAATACTGAGCCACCTGATAAGTGTGAAATTGATATGGTTTTATAGGTGCTAAATTCTTATTTATGCAACCTTTTTATGCGCTTTTTCACACTTATCCTATGCTTTTTATGACTCCTACTTTGGGCAAGAACTGATGTCAATTTATATGTTTAAAGCAGGTAATGATGATAGAAATGCATAGATCTCCTCACGAGCTTTCCAACGCCACAAACAGGGAATAAATCGGAGCTCATATGAAGAATTTAGGCCATGTCAAAGTTGTGTCCGGTGCAACATATATATATATACATTTCTCAGACTGCCGTGAAAGGATTGAAAAGATGAAGGGGGAGATTGGAAATATACAAGGAAGTTGGGGGCTGGGAAAATAATAAAAAAAGAAGAAGTTTACGATTTATAGAAAAAGAAAGAAAAAAATGAAAAAAAAAAACAAAACGAGCGCAGTGTTGTGCAGGAAAAAAAAAACAGAAAAAAAAGTAGAAAGAGAGAGGGAGTCAGACGGTTAGGAAAGAAAAAAGAAGAAAAAAAAAGAAAAGGATTAGGAAAGAAGAAAAAAAAGAAAAGAAGAAAGAGAGGGAGTCAGAAGCGTAGAAGAGGAAAGAGAAAAAAGAAATAAGAAAGAAAGGAAGTGACATGCGCGTAGGGAAAAAAAAGAAGAGAATGAGTTAGAGGCAGACAGAAACCAGAAAGACAGAAATCGGACGGACAGAAGGGATAGACCGGCGCAGAAATAAAACAAGGAGTCAGACAGAAAAGAAACAACTCACACATTCGTAGACAGAAAAAAACTCGCGACAGAACAGACGCCCGCGCCTCTCTTCATCCTGTTCGCTGCTGCGATTATTTTCAACACCGGAGAGAGATTTCTGCTCCAGTTTCTACCAGTTTGTTCAACCTTTTATCTGGCGAATTTCAAAACCGATACAGATGATTTTTACTATCTTTTTGTATTTGTTTTAACATTATGTCTGGCTAAAGGATTAAATCTTGGGTGATGGGGAATTCATAGTTAGACTGATAATATGATTATTTTACCGGTTGTTTGAGATATTTATTTGGATTGTTCAGGTTGTTGTTTTTATTTACGCTTTTAATAAAAACTGCAGATTTTATTATTAGCTATGCGAATTTCTGTCAGGATCTGACCGGTGAGTGATAGAAAGGTCATAGCAACCTGTTAATCTGTGGAAAAATTGATTAGATTAATTAATTGGACCTTCAGATGCAAGAATAATTCTCGCGCTTAATCCTTTTATTTGTATGGCATTGGTTCATGATTCGGCCTAATGAGTTACGGTAGAAGAGCTCAATTTGACTAGGATTTAGTCTTAAAGAGATAAAAAATTTGCCAATCCAAGTCTCGATTAACCGGTGATTAATTATATAGTCTAGCTAGCATAGAATTCCCCTGAACCCAAGGTTCTGCTTTATTCATCTCTTTACACAATTTAATTTAATTTCCTCGCTTGCTACTTTTAGTTTAAAAACCGAAACAAACGACAACCCTCTTAATTTGTTATTTTCTAGGATTAGGTTTAATTACTAAGTCCCCGTGGATTCGACCCCGGTAGCTTCTAGTTCACTATACTCTTTGACCGGGAATTATTTTGCAACCCGTGGGCATTTTTAGATTTATAGATTTTCTTGGATAATTTTCTTAGTTATTTCTATTTGTCTCAATTTTCCCGTTTGCAAATTGGCGCCGTTGCCGGGGACTTGACTTTTGTCTAGTCCTTGACTTTGGTTGTCATTTGTTTTGTTTTATTTCATTTTCTTGTTTTTTTATTTTATTCTAATTTATTTTTAGTTTATTTTGTCTTTAGCAATTTCAATATTTTTGTTAATTTATTTCTTTTCTTGTTTTAATTTATTTATAACTTTATTTTGTGTTTTGTTTTCATTTATTTTATCTATCTAATTTTGTTTTAGTAGTTTTTTTTAATTTCAGTTTTTTTTAGTTTCTTTGTTTTCATTTTGTTTTTATTTCTGTTTTCTATTCTATTCTTAGTTTATATTGTTTTCTTTGTTTTTATTATATTTTCAATTTATTTTGAGTTTATTTGTTTTCTTTAGTTTATTTTGTTTTCAGTTATTTCACTATTTTTTATTGTTCTTTCTCTTACTTTATTTCTTCTAATCTCACTTTTGTTTTTTCTTTTTGTGCTATTGCAGGTACCTAGTGGATGCGGAGAACGCGTTCTTTTGGTCCTCCTGAAGCAAATTTCGATCCTGAGATTGAAAGGACTTTCCTCGAGGCTCTCAGAGCGAGAAGGCAACTAGATTTCGACATGGCTGATAATATTCCTCAAATCGAAAATGGCCAGAATAATGCTACGATGGGTACAATTAATAGACCGCCTGCTACTCCGAGAGGGAGCCCTGTTGTTCTGCCACAGTTGACCGCTGAGTTGCTTGCTGAGTGGCAAAAGCTGAAGCCCTCACATCAATCACTGCTGTGCGCAATCATCCAGCTGGGTGTTTCTCTGGAGCAGACCCTGCAGATGCGTTAGACCATGTGCACCGATTCTTGGTTCATCTGGACACTCTGGGTCTAGTTCCTGGTTTGGAGGAGTATGCGATTATGCTTATTTTCGAACAGCCTTTCAGGAGAGGCATCCAAATGGTATCATCGCTTGCCTCCAGGCATTATCACTTCTTGGGATCAGATGACAGAGAAATTTTATGAGAAGTACTTGCCTATCTCAAGGACTCGTCAGTTGATTGCTGGGTTGATGACTTTCAAGCAGTCAGGTTCTGAGACAGTTGTGAAGCTTGGGATCGCTTCAAGGAGCTTCTGCGACAGTGCCCTCACCATGGACAGACACTACCTCTCTAGCACTTGGTTTCTTTCATGGGCTTAGAGATGAGAATAAGGGTGAGGTGCGCTCGGCCTTGGGTGGTAACCTGTTAGCTAAGAATGGTGAAGAGTTTATGGCTGCTATGGAGTCATACTGTGAGGAGCTTAGACAGTGGAGCTCCAGTGGTGGTAGAGTTTATTCTGTGGGTTCTAGTTCGTCCAGTAGACCCTATTCTAGAGCAGATGGCTGCTAAGCAGGCTCAGACCGAGACTACCATGAGCCACATGTTGAAGATGTTGGAGCAACTCACGATGGGTAAAGCTCCTGCTCATTCTGTGAAGCAGGTATCTTCTAGCTCCAATGATTTATGTTGTTGTCAGTGTGGTGGGCCACATGAATTTGAATCATGCCCAGAGATAGCTGAGATGCGTAGAAATGAAGAAGCAAATGTGTGGGTCAATCTTTCAATAGGCAGCCTTGGGTTCAGAATCAGCATCCGAACTTAGGTATGGTAACCCCAATAATGCCTTGAACTCATATCAGATGAGGCCTCAGCAGCCTACTCAGGGAGTGCCTCCTGGTTTTTCTCGGCCCTCCTACAATCAGAATCAGCAATCTCAGTTCCAACAATCAGGCCCTCCCTCTTCTTCAAATACTTCCAATCTTGCAGATTTGTTGGCTAAGCTGGAAGCCAAGCAGCAGAGTCAGTATGAGCAGCAGATGATTACTAATCAGACTCTGACTGCTGGTCAGCAGAAGCTTGAGCAGCACATGGAACAACTGACTAAGTTGTTATTGAATCAAAGGACTCCTGGTTCATTACCTTCTCAAACGGATCCCAATCCAAAGGAGCAGATGAAGGTAGTGACCGTCCTAGATGTTGATGAAGCAGAGGTTTGTCAGGGAGTTAGTCTTCGAAGTGGGAAGCAGTGATAAATAAAGATCAAGTGGCTGAGGACAGAACTGGCGAAGAGACCGGTCTTCTTTCTTCTAGCACTGGTGCACCGTCAGGGCCTCCAGCCCCTCCTGAGGTAGTTGTTGAGGAGACCCAGGCTCCTATCTCTTCCCCTTCTCATACTTTGATTGCTAAAAATTCCAAGGGTAAGGTGGTTCCTAAGGAACTTCCTTTTCCTAATAGATTGAAAGAAAAGAACTTGATGATCAATTTGGGAAATTTTGAATGTGTTTTCTAAGCTTACTATCAATATTCCTTTGATTGATGCTATCAAGCAGATGCCTAATTATGCTCGCTTTGTGAAGGATTTGATTTCTAACAAGCGAAAGTTTAAGGAGAGTGAGATCGTTCAGCTGACAGAGACATGCTCTGCAGCCATCCAGCAGAAGCTTCCTCCAAAGTGTGGAGATCCAGGGCAGCCCATCATCCCTTGCACCATTGGAGACATGGACTGTGGTTTTGGACTCTGCGACCTTGGAGCGAGTATAAATTTGATGCCGTATTCAATGTTTAAGAAGCTTCATGCTGGTGAGCTTGTTCCAATTAATTTTAACTTGCAATTAGCTGATCGTTCTTCAATCAAACCTCGTGGTATGGTTGAGAATGTTGTGGTAGGTGTTGGTAACTTCTTCTTCCCTGCTGATTTTGTCATTCTTGATATGGATGAGGATGTTGAAGTACCATTGATTTTGGGTAGACCTTTCCTGCGAACTGCTAAAACTGTCATTGATGTTGACAAGGGAAAGATCACTCTTAAGTTTAATAATGAGGAACTTAGTTTTGATATCACTAAGATGATGAGAACAAATGCTTCTTCTCATGCTGTGCTTTCAGTTGATGTTGATTGTTCTGATGATTATGATGCTTTTGTTGCTAGGAATGCTGATGACTCTTCTTTCTCGCTTGAGAATTCTGATTTGCTAGAGCAGGTATTATGCCACTCAATTGAGGATGATAAGGAGAGCACTGAGGTAGCTACTGTTGTCCAGCAGCTTAACCAGGGTCGATCCTACTTTCGCCCTTATGCTCCTCCTGTGGAGCCACTGGACAGGCCTACTCAGAGGCTCGTTCCTTCAATAGAGAAGCCCCCTACTCTTGAACTCAAAACTCTCCCTTCAAATCTTAAGTATGCTTTCTTGGCAGAGGGTAGCGCCCTGCCTGTTATTATTTCTTCATCTTTGTCTGTTTCGCAGGAAAGCAGACTTCTGGAGGTGTTAAGAAGGCACAAGGGAGCTTTGGGGTGGTCAGTGGCAGATATTAAAGGGATCAATCCAGGGTTCTGCACTCACAGAATTTACATGGAAGATAGTGTCAAGCCAGTGAGGCAGCCCCAGAGGAGATTGAATCCAAACCTGAAGGAAGTTGTGAAAGCTGAAGTCCTGAAGCTTTTGGATGCAGGTATCATTTATCCCATCTCTGATAGTCGTTGGGTTTCTCCTGTGCAAGTTGTTCCCAAGAAAGGGGGAATAGTTGCAGTGCCCAATGAGAAAGGTGAATTGGTGCCTCAGAGGCAAACCACTGGTTGGAGGATGTGCATCGATTACCGGCGCTTGAATGAAGCCACAAGGAAGGATCACTTCCCGCTACCGTTTATTGATCAAATGTTAGAGAGGTTAGCTGGGCAAGAGTTCTACTGCTTCCTTGATGGGTATAGTGGTTATTTTCAGATTCCCATCGCGCCAGAGGATCAGGAGAAGACCACCTTCACCTGTCCTTATGGTACTTTTGCCTATAGGAGGATGCCCTTTGGTCTTTGTAATGCTCCAGCCACATTTCAGCGATGTATGATGGCGATTTTTAATGATTTTATTGAGAAGAGCATAGAAGTTTTCATGGATGACTTTTCTGTGTATGGCCAGAGTTTTGATGTGTGTCTTGATCAGCTGGATCGGATACTTGGCCGATGTGAGGAGACCCATCTGGTTTTGAATTGGGAGAAGTGCCATTTCATGGTACAGGAAGGTATAGTGCTTGGTCATAGGGTCTCCAAAGATGGTATTCAGGTGGACAAGGCTAAGGTGGAGGTCATTGAGAAGTTGCCTCCTCCCACTTCAGTTAAGGGTGTTAGATCTTTTCTGGGTCACGCAGGGTTCTATAGGAGGTTCATCCAGGACTTTTCCAAAATTGCCAAGCCCTTGTCTGATCTTCTGCAGAAAGATGTGAAATTTCAGTTCTCGGAGGAGTGTTTGAAAGCTTTTCAAACTATCAAGGGTAAGCTCATTTCTGCTCCTATTGTGGTTCCTCCTGATTGGTCTCTTCCTTTTGAGATCATGACAGATGCCAGTGATTATGCTGTTGGTGCTGCACTCTGTCAGAGGAAGGACAAAATTCTGAGGGTTATCACTTATGCAAGTAAGACTCTATCTGAAGCCAAAAGAATTACACCACTACTGAAAGGAGCTACTTGCTGTGGTGTTTGCTCTTGATAAGTTCAGGTCCTATTTGCTGGGAAGTAAGGTAATTGCTCATACCGATCACTCTGCTTTGAAGTACCTCTTCCAAAAGAATGATTCTAAGCCCAGACTCCTGAGATGGATCTTGCTTCTCCAAGAATTCGACTTGGAAGTTTGATAAGCAAGGAAAGCAGAATGGAGTTGCAGATCATCTGTCTAGGCTTGAGACTCCAGATGACGGGGTCCCCATAAATGAATTTTTCCCTGATGAAACAGTCTTTGTAATTGGGAAAGTTAAAGAGCCTTGGTATGCTGACCTGGCTAACTATCTTGCCTCTGGTTTGATTCCCCATGATCTAAGCTACAACCGGAGGAAGAAGTTTCTTTCTGAAGCCCGTCATTATGTTTGGGAGGACCCTATCTCTTTAGGGTGTGTGCTGATGGTTTGATAAGAAGATGCCTCCCCGATGAAGAAGTTGATAGCGTGATTGAGTTCTGCCATTCTCGAGAGGCAGGTGGTCACCATGGTCCCACTAGGACAGCTGCTAAGGTGTTAGAGTGTGGTTTCTACTGGCCCACTCTACACAAGGATGTCCACCGCTTCTGCTCTCACTGTGATAATTGCCAGAGGATGGGGAACATTTCAAGAAGGCATGAGATGCCTCAAAAGGGAATTCTTGAAGTTGAGTTGTTTGATGTTGGGGTATTGACTTCGCTGGCCCATTTCCTTCTTCTCATGGAAACCACTACATCCTTGTTGCTGTAGATTATGTTTCCAAGTGGGTCGAAGCAATCTCCTGTCCTTCTGCTGACGCTAAAACTGTGGTTAAATTCTTGAAGAAGAACATCTTTACAAGATTTGGTGTGCCCAGAGCTATCATCAGTGATGGTGGTTCTCACTTTTGCAACAGGGCCTTTGATTCCTTGATGTCTAAGTATGGGGTGACTCATAAGGTTGCTTTGCCTTATCATCCCCAAACTAATGGTCAAGCAGAAGTGAGTAACCGAGAGCTGAAATGGATTCTTCAAAAGACAGTCAACTCCTCCAGGAAGGATTGGTCTGTCAAACTAGATGATGCTCTGTGGGCTTACAGAACTGCATTCAAGACTCCCATTGGGATGTCTCCTTTTAAGTTGGTGTATGGGAAGTCTTGTCATCTCCCAGTTGAGCTAGAGCATAAAGCTTATTGGGCTTTGAAAGCCCTCAATTTTGATCTGAATGCTGCTGGTGAGAAGCGAAAGTTTCAATTGTCTGAGCTTGAGGAGTTAAGGGAGCAAGCTTATGATAGCTCCAGGATCTACAAGGAGCGTTCGAAGAGGATTCATGACCAGATGATCCTACGGAGAGATTTTAAGGTTGGTGACTTGGTTCTCTTATATAACTCTAGACTCCGTCTCTTCCCTGGAAAGCTCAAGTCCCACTGGGCCGGCCCCTTTAAGGTTGTGGGAGTCACTTCCTATGGTGCCTACGAGCTAGAGAACAAGTCTGGAGAGGTCTTCAAGGTGAATGGTGCTCGTCTGAAGAAGTACCTTGGCTCTGCTTTTGCTCAGCCTTCTGCACCTGGAGTATCCTTGATTGAGAGTTCTCTTCTCCTACTCCTGTTTCTACTGTTGTTTCTGATGTTACTCCAGCACCGAATTCTGAATCTTTGAAGAAGCCGCGCTTGCAATGGCGTTTCCGACTGAAGAAAGCCCTTGCTCGCTGCTGTGGCGGCCCTCCTTGATGCTATCTTGTGAAGTCTAGCCAGAGACTCTAACTCCGGGCAGCTTGGTGGGAGGCAACCCACCGTTTTGTATCTCTTTTCCTTTCTTAGTTTAGTTGTATTTTTGCTCTTTTCTTTTAAGTTTGTGGTGTGTTCGCTGATGTTATGCTGCAAGAGCCTTGGCTCTTATTTTACTGATGGTTTTGTCTGGTTCCACTTGAGTTCTTCTGGCTTTGCAGATTATATTTCTCAGCTTGCTTACTTTGTCGCTTAGCTGAACTCAAGTGTGGGGTTGGACTTGCTACACACCCTGAGTGGACTCTGGGGAGTATTCTTACCTTTTCTTCTCTTGCAAATTTTACATGCTCCCTTCTGATCTGTTGTGTGCGATTTTGTTTCCCCCGTTGGATTGCTTGCACAATTTTAATTCTTCCTAAGCAATGAGGACATTGCTTCACTCTAAGTGTGGGGTGGGGTAAGCTCCTTCGCCGCTTGTTTTTTTTGCGTCTCTAAGCTCTTTTCTCTTGCATTTGTTAAAGTCTTGCTGTGATTGCTCAACTTGGAAGGAAGCCATAGAGGAAGTTTAGTTGGTTAGCTGATCTTGGGGTGCAAAATTTTGAAATTTTCTGGTTTTTAAATTGCTGAAATGAAGTCTTTGTTCTGAAAGTGCTGAAACAAGTGAGAATATTCTCCATCTGAACCTTGCTTTTAGCTTTGAGCCTTGGAATGAACTGGATTGAAATGGTTGGAAAAGAACAAGGCAAGGTACTCCACTGATCCTAAGCATGCTAATTTTAATTCTGATCCAAATCAGGCCTCGTCCACTTGGTTATTAAGTCCTTTGGGGTGCTTTATCACCTAGCTACCTAAGGTCCTTGTGGTCTGGGATAGTTGACCCAAAGCCGTTACATGGGTGGAGAGAAAAGTCTGTGGTGAAAGAAATTGAAAGCGCTTTAATTGAAATATTTATGCAAATGCTAGCTGAAATAAGTATATTCTCTATGGATCAAGAGTATGTGGCATTGAAAGGTATGATGGAATATGATCTTACTTCATGCCCCTTGTCGTTTCTAAGGTTTGTGAAGGAAAAAGGTGGATTGGCTCAAGGTTAAAGGTAGGACTCTTATGGTTTTGTTTCTCATTTGTTAGCTCCGAATGACTTCATGTTTTTGGAAAGAATAAATTGTTTTGAATAATTTGAATTGCCCCCTTGATTGGTAAAGCTAGCAATTCTTTCCTTCTGTGCTCTTCCTTTTCTGTTGAGTTTCATTAGCTTGGTTTTACTTGTGTTTGAGAGTTTTGCTTGGGGACAAGCAAAAGGCTAAGTGTGGGGTGATTTGATAAGTGTGAAATTGATATGGTTTTATAGGTGCTAAATTCTTATTTATGCAACCTTTTTATGCGCTTTTTCACACTTATCCTATGCTTTTTATGACTCCTACTTTGGGCAAGAACTGATGCCAATTTATATGTTTAAAGCAGGTAATGATGATAGAAATGCATAGATCTCCTCACGAGCTTTCCAACGCCACAAACGGGGAATAAATCGGAGCTCATATGAAGAATTTAGGCCATGTCAAAGTTGTGTCCGGTGCAACATATATATATATACATTTCTCAGACTGCCGTGAAAGGATTGAAAAGATGAAGGGGGAGATTGGAAATATACAAGGAAGTTGGGGGCTGGGAAAATAATAAAAAAAGAAGAAGTTTACGATTTATAGAAAAAGAAAGAAAAAAATGAAAAAAAAACAAAACGAGCGCAGTGTTGTGCAGGAAAAAAAAACAGAAAAAGAAAAGAGTAGAAAGAGAGAGGGAGTCAGACGGTTAGGGAAAGAAAGAAAGAAGAGAAAAAAAAGAAAAGGAATTAGGAAAGAAGAAAAAAAAAGAAAAGAAGAAAGAGAGGGAGTCAGAAGCGTAGAAGAGGAAAGAAAAAAAAAGAAATAAGAAAGAAAGGAAGTGACATGCGCGCAGGGAAAAAAAGAAGAGAATGAGTTAGAGGCGCAGACAGAAACCAGAAAGACAGAAATCGGACGGACAGAAGGGATAGACCGGCGCAGAAATAAAACAAGGAGTCAGACAGAAAAGAAACAACTCACACATTCGTAGACAGAAAAAAACTCGCGACAGAACAGACGCCCGCGCCTCTCTTCATCCTGTTCGCTGCTGCGATTATTTTCAACACCGGAGAGAGATTTCTGCTCCAGTTTCTACCAGTTTGTTCAACCTTTTATCTGGCGAATTTCAAAACCGATACAGAGATGATTTTTACTATCTTTTCTTGTATTTGTTTTAACATTATGTCTGGCTAAAGGATTAAATCTTGGGTGATGGGGAATTCATAGTTAGACTGATAATATGATTATTTTACCGGTTGTTTGAGATATTTATTTGGATTGTTCAGGTTGTTGTTTTTATTTACGCTTTTAATAAAAACTGCAGATTTTATTATTAGCTATGCGAATTTCTGTCAGGATCTGACCGGTGAGTGATAGAAAGGTCATAGCAACCTGTTAATCTGTGGAAAAATTGATTAGATTAATTAATTGGACCTTCAGATGCAAGAATAATTCTCGCGCTTAATCCTTTTATTTGTATGGCATTGGTTCGTGATTCGGCCTAATGTGTTACGGGTAGAAGAGCTCAATTTGACTAGGATTTAGTCTTAAAGAGATAAAAAGAATTTGCCAATCCAAGTCTCGATTAACCGGTGATTAATTATATAGTCTAGCTAGCAAAGAATTCCCCTGAACCCAAGGTTCCGCTTTATTCATCTCTTTACACAATTTAATTTAATTTCCTCGCTTGCTACTTTTAGTTTAAAAACCGAAACAAACGACAACCCTCTTAATTTGTTATTTTCTAGGATTAGGTTTAATTACTAAGTCCCCGTGGATTCGACCCCGGTAGCTTCTAGTTCACTATACTCTTTGACCGGGAATTATTTTGCAACCCGTGGGCATTTTTAGATTTATAGATTTTCTTGGATAATTTTCTTAGTTATTTCTATTTGTCTCAATTTTCCCGTTTGCACCACCGTGCCATGGTAAACCTTCAGGCCTTCAACTTTTGTTTCTCCTTTTGCCCTTTCTTTTTCTTATTCTTTTTTTGTTCCGGCTAGGCTTGAGTTCTGCCAACTTACTGAAGCACGTCACTCAGTTGAGTGGTCGGATAGCCCGTGCTAAGGAGGAGCTGTCTTCTGCCAACTCTGAACGTGACAAGTATCGAGCCCAAGTCCTGACCCTTGAATCTCAAGTGGCCAGGCTCAAGTCATTCTCCCGGCAATCCCAGGAGGAGATACAGAAGCAAGGCACCATCAACGCCCATCTAAAGGAGTCCTTTGCTTCTCAATGTCGCCGGATAGTTGATATTTGCCAGCAGATTGTCTCGAATCACTCTCTTGAAAAAGGAGAGTTACTGGACGATGACCTGTACAACAAGCTGGAATTCAAGGCTGTTGCCCAGAAGTCCAACTTCTTCTTAGAGCTCGAGAGGTTCTGCCGCAGTCCTGGAGAGACATGTTTTGGCGCTGGCGAAGCCTCATTCCTTCCAGCCGGAAGCAACATTCTGCCGTCTGCCGGAGGGATGCAGCGTCTTTCCAGGAGGTCCAAGTCTTCTAAGAGTGTGGCTGGTAGCGGCGATAGATTATTAACTGCCGAAAAAGAAGCCGTAGAGAAAGAAGCTGCAAAAAAAAGTAGAATAGTAGTTTTTTTTTATCTTTAGAGGAGTTTTTGTTTCGGCCTGTATTTTTTGTGTTTGCCGAATGATCATATTTTGTAACTGTTGTTACTCCACACCTTGGGAGAAATATAAGCTATATTTTTCACCATCTTTAGTTTTTTATTGCCGCGATATTTCTCTCTTTTTTTTAATGGTGTACATATGGTTATCTTATGCGAGTTATGCCAGTGTAGTACTCATTTTTATAACACAAGGGGCTTGGGGTTTTGGACTCTTGTTCCGGCCGGACCTTTTTCCTTTTAAAGTACGGTCATTTATGGCTTTTAGCCGGACTTTTTAGGATATGGAGTGCGGCTCGTTGGCCGGATGTGTTTTTTTAAGGCATGATAGCTTGCGGCTCGTTGGCCGGATGTTTCTTTCAAGGCATGATAGCCTGCGGCTTGTTGGCCGGATGTTTCTTTCAAGGCATGATAGCCTGCGGCTCGTTGGCCGGTGCTTTCTTTTTCTTTCAAGGCATGATAGCCTGCGGCTCGTTGGACGGTGCTTACTTTCAAGGCATGATAGCCTGCGGCTCGTTGGCCGGTGCTTACTTTCAAGGCATGATAGCCTGCGGCTCGTTGGCCGGTGCTTACTTTCAAGGCATGATAGCCTGCGGCTCGTTGGCCGGTGCTTTCTTTTTCTTTCAAGGCATGATAGCCTGCGGCTCGTTGGCCGGTGCTTTCTTTTTCTTTCAAGGCATGATAGCCTGCGGCTCGTTGGCCGGTGCTTACTTTCAAGGCATGATAGCCTGCGGCTCGTTGGCCGGTGCTTACTTTTCAAGGCATGATAGCCTGCGGCTCGTTGGCCGGTGCTTACTTTCAAGGCATGATAGCCTGCGGCTCGTTGGCCGGTGCTTTCTTTTTCTTTCAAGGCATGATAGCCTGCGGCTCGTTGGCCGGTGCTTACTTTCAAGGCATGATAGCCTGCGGCTCGTTGGCCGGTGCTTACTTTTCAAGGCATGATAGCCTGCGGCTCGTTGGCCGGTGCTTACTTTCAAGGCATGATAGCCTGCGGCTCGTTGGCCGGTGCTTACTTTTTCTTTCACTTTTCCAAAAATAATACTTTTTATTGAAGAGTTATAAATTTTAAGAGTTATAAATTTTACACATAGAACTTTTTCAGACATTCTCCATGCCAAGAATGCGGCAATTCGTACCCTTCACTATTTTTCAAGCGGTATGAAGCTCGTCCCGTCTTCTGGTGTATGATGTATGGTCCTTCCCATTGGGGTTCCTGCTTCTTGGGTTGTTTAACCTCTTGGAGGACTAATTCTCCTGGGGCAAAACTTCGTTCTTTTATCCTTCTGTTGAAATATCTTTCTACCTTGGATTTATCTTTCGCCATCCTTACTGCGGCGGCCATCCTGGTTTCTTCAAGGATGTCTAGGTGATCCTTTACTCCCTGATTGTTGACCTCTTCGTCATATGATTCCCATCTTATGGATGGCACCACAATTTCCGCCGGAATGACGGCTTCCAAACCATATGTCAATTTGTAAGGTGTTTCTCCCGTCGGTCCCCTTTCTGTTGTTCTGTACGACCAAAGGACTTGGGGTAACAATTCTGCCCACTTTCCTTTTTTCTCATCGAGTTTCCTCTTTATCACCCTTACTATTTGCCCATTCGCATTCTCAACCTGCCCATTTGCCTGAGGGTGGGCTACTGATGCAAATCTCAAGTCGATCTTCCATTCTTCACAGAATTCTCGGAAGCTTTCGCAATTGAACTGTGCTCCATTATCAGTTATTATTGCTTTTGGTATGCCAAACCTGCATACCACATATTTCCAAATGAATTCTTGTGACTTCCTAGCCGTGATGGAGATAGTAGGCATTGCTTCGACCCACTTTGTGAAGTAGTCGATGGCAACGTACATGAATTTGAACCTCCCTGGTGAAGCTTCTGGGAATGGGCCCACAATGTCCAACACCCACATAGCAAAGGGAATTGGGCAGAGAATAGACTTTTGTTCCGCCGGAGGGGTATGTATCTTGTTTCCATGCTCTTGACACTGCGACATTTTTGTATATACTCCTTGCAATGCTCCATCATTTTCGGCCAAAAATATCCGAGTCTCAAGATTTTGTGGGTTGTGGTCCTTTCTCCCTAGTGATTTCCACAGAGCCCATCATGTATCTCTCTTATTAATTCTGCTCCTTTAGCTATGGTAACACACTTTAGTGCTGGTCTTGCAAAAGATCGCTTATACAGCTGGTTATCTTCAATAAAAAATGATGCGGCCCGCCTTTTTATTATCCTGGCCTCCTTTTCTCCTTCCGACAGCTTTCCTTGCCATATGTAATCTATGATTGGAGTCATCCAGGATTCTTCTTTGTCACCTGTCTCCACCGCAAAGACCTGAGTTCCTTCTATACTTGGGGAAGTTCTGATTTCTAGCCATATCTCATTGGGTACCTTTTTGGCCATACTTGACAATTTGGCTAAGGCGTCAGCTTCGACATTCTCTTCGCGGGGAAGGTGCTTTAGCTCGCATCTTTGGAAATTTGCTTTTAGCTCCTGGACCTTGAGCAAGTACCTCCATAGTTTTTCTTCTTTGACTTCATAGATGTTGTTGTTTTGTCTCGCCACCAACATAGAGTCCGAATACACCTCTAATTCTGTTAAAAATAGGTTATATTCTCATAAGTCTTACTTCAGACAAGTTTTTATAAGAACGAAAAAACAGAGAAGGCATCTTTTCTATGGAACATGTCGCCCCGAGGGCTGTAGCTACTTCCAGACCCTGGATAAGGGCTTCGTATTCGGCTTCATTATTAGTAACATCAAAGTCCAGTCGGAAGGCATAATTCAAGCTTTGCCCATCCGGCGCCTGTACTACTATCCCAGCACCTGCCCCACTTTTGCATCGAGCTCCATCAACCAAGATGATATATGGACTCTGAGCCTGCTTCTTTTCTTTTGCAAAGCTTGTTTCCGTTATGAAGTCTACTAAGGCCTGAGCTTTAATCGCCGTTCTGGGCAAGAAGTGAATTTCATATTGTGTGAGCTCTACTGTCCAGCTTACCATCCGGCTGGAGGCATTCGGATTGTTTGCAATTTGTTTGAGCGGCCAATTGGTCCTGACAAAGATTCGATGTGACTGGAAGTAGGGTCGTAGTTTTCTTGACGCCACCACCAGTGCAAACAAGATTTTCTCTATGTTAGTGTACCGTCATTCTGTCGGGCTTAAGATTTTGCCCGTATAGTAAACTGGTATCTCCCTTTTCTCTTCCATGATTAAGACAGCTGCAACCGCCCAATCTATTGCGGACAAGTAAAGATATAGATCCTGTCCCGGGGCTGGTACACCCAATTTAGGTAGATCCCGAAGCATCTCCTTGATTTTTTCAAATGCGTCTACGCACTCTGGTCCCCACTGGAACTTGCTGTTCTTCCTTAGAATATTGAAGAACGGGATTGACTTTTCTTGAAGTTCAGAACAAAACCTACTTAATGTTGTGAGTCTTCCGTTCAAAGCTCGGACATCTTTGATATTTCTTGGAGGAGAAAGGTCAAGGATTGCCTGACTTTTTTCCGGATCGACCTCAATACCTCATTGCCCAACAATGAAACCAAGAAACCTCCCTTTGGTTACACCAAACACGCACTTTTCTGGATTTAGTTTGATTTGGTATTTATCCAGAGTGTCGAATGTTTCTTCTAAATCCTTCATGTGTTGCTCCTTTGATGGACTTTTTACAACTATATCATCAACGTAAGCCTCCACATTTCGAGCAATTTGCTGATAAAATACTTTGTCAATCATTTGTTGAAAAGTGGCCCCTGCATTCTTTAGGCCGAAGGGCATTACCTTGTAATAGAATGTTCCGGCTGAAGTAATAAAGGATGTCTTTTCCGAATCGTCTTCTTTCATTTTTATTTGATTATAACCGGAGAAAGCATCCAGAAAACTTAACACAGAACTCTGGGCAGTTGAAACCACCAATCTATCTATTGATGGTAGGGGATAGAAATCTTTAGGACATGCCTTATTTAAGTCTGTGAAATCCACACACATTCTCCATTTTCCATTTGCTTTTTTTACCATAACAACATTAGCCAACCATCGCGGGTACGCAACCTCCCTGATGAATCCGGCCTTGAGAAGTTTTTGGACCTCGGTTCTTGCGGCTAAATCTCTTTCTTCCCCTATTACCCTTTTCCTTTGCCTGACTGTCGGATGTTTAGGGTCTACCCTGAGCTCATGCCGGATAATGCTTGGGTCTATACCAGGCATCTCCTCCGTGCTCCAAGCGAATGTTGCCCTTCTCTCTGGGGGGATCCTGGACTGCCCGACATCCTTCCTTTTCTTCACTCGGCCCTGGGGAAGAAGGCAATTTTCCCTTGAACTCCTTGTCCGATCCCACAGTTTTAACCACCTCCTCACTAGGAAGGCCGTCCATAATGTGGACTTCACACATTCGGGCCATCTTTTGGCTTCCTCTTATTGTAACCACCTTCCCGTGTGAGGTTAAATATTTCATTTTTAAGTGATAAGTGCTGTGGACGGCTTTGAAAGCATTGATTCCTGGCCTTCCAAGGTACATGTTATATCCAGAAAGACCTGGCACAATAAAAGCCGTGAGTCTCTCTGTCCTTCTTTCGACTCCTTGGCCCAAGGTCATTGTGAAATCTATACTGCCGGAAGACGTGGTAGAGGCGCCTCCTACAAATCCTCCCAGAACCGCCGAATAGGGCTTCATCCGGTCCTCAGGCACCTCCAACTTCCTAACCGCTTCGGCTGATATAACATTTGCTCCGGCCCCACTATCGATTAAAATTCCCTCCATCATCCGATCGTTTACCTGTGCACGAATGACAAGTGGATCGTTGTGCGGGTATAGCACTCCATCTTCATCCTCGTCGGAGAAGAAAATTGGAGGAAAACTTTCTTTTTTGGCGATTTTCTTCTCCGGGAGTTCTTGATGTACTTGATAAATGTGCCTTTTTCTTTCATTAGGGGTTAGTGGTCCTACCTCCGAAAAAAGTCCTGTTATCATTCCCACTGATTTGCTGGGATCAAGCCTAGGGTGAACCTCTTCCTCTTGTCGCCCTCGAGGTGCATTCTGGGTACTACCCTGTTGGCCGCCGTACTGCCTTTGTGTACCGGCTGCCTGCTTTCCTTTCTTCTTATTTTCCTCGATGATTCGAAGTTCTTTGGCCAATGTTGCACAGTTTACAGTCCGGTAGGTGCGGTTCCCATGGTACTCACAAAATGTAACCGGAATTTCCCCCTGCGGCGGCCTTCTAGGCTGAGGAAGGTACCCTTCTCTTACTGCGGCAGCATATTTCCCCGGGTCAATGTAGACAATGTGTTCTTGCCCCCGTGCTGTGCTCCCTGAGAGGAAGATCCGGCGGTGGACTTGCCATAAATATGGCTTGTACCTTGAACCCTCCCCTTCCGGTATCCTCCATGCCCCTCCTTTTTTTCCGCGCCCCTGCGATTTTGAAGTTGTCCGCTAGCTCCTTAGCCTTGTTTTCCGCTATCTCAGATTTCAGAAAATCATGGATCATTTCAGCTAATTCTCCATGAGTTTTCGGCGCCTTCATTGCGATCTTTCCAGCAAGTCGCGGCTGAGCTAGGCCGTTACCAAAGGCCTTAACCAAGATTTCTCGTCGACATCATCAATCTCCGCGACCTTCTTATGAAAGCGCTCACTGTACTCCTTCACAGTTTCCCCTTTTCGCTGCTTAACGTCCATCAACTCTATTGTTTCTTTTTTAACCCTCTTACTTGCAGCAATGTATTGCTGGAAATCCTCGGTCAGCTGCTTGAAGCTAGTGATGGACTGTAGCGGTCTCGTGGAGATCCATCCCAACGCTCTTTTCGAAAGCGTTCCGGGGAACAAATTGCAGAGGGCGAGGGAGCTGATCCCCTGAGTGTTCATGGCAAAATAATCTTAATATGTTGGGCGGGATCTCCAGTCCCATCATATTTCTCAATCGCCGGGGCGACGAAGTGCGGCGGGAGCTTTGCTTTTCTTATCCGCTCTGAGAAGGGGTACAAGCTCATGTCTATCTGGTCATCTTCTTCCATCTCTTCTTCGCTAATGATTGAATTGCACTTTCTGTCCTTGCTTTCCTCGCCATTACTGCCTTTGGAATCTCTGTTTCTCAGTTGTTCAATAACCTCAGTCATTTCGTCCCATTTTCTCTGATACTCCTCGTCCCTTTGCATTAGTTCCTGCTGCAAAGTCTCATTTCCTTCTACAATTTTTTCGTCGATGGATCTGACTAGCCCCTTCAGCATGTCCTCGAGATCTTTTTTGGAGATGGCTTCTGGCATCTCCGAACTCATTCCCTCTTCAGAGCGATTGTTATCTTCGGTAGCGTTCTTCAGTGTTTTCTTCGATCTTGGAGCCATCTTTCGTGTTCCGATCTTGCAAAAAATGTCATTAGTTATTTCAGAACTTTCGCTACAAATCGTCGCAGATTACTCCCCTGTTTCTAGGTGGTCTCGTGGTTGCTTCTTGCTGTTCATTTCCCACAGACGGCGCCAAATGAAACAGTATATACTATCCTAATACAATCCGATCTGATCATCTATTCCATGTTACCTGGTCTCGATTGCAGAATTTCACAAGAGTAGAGAGAAAGAGAGAGCCTTAGTTAGAATCGAGTGTGAGTTTGATTGCTAAATGTAGCGTATCTTATTTCATGGGAGTACACCCCTATTTATAGTATTTTGGGCCTGGTTTTTATGGTGCCAGCCTGTATTTTACATGTATAAATACGGTTCTACCCTCTCCTAGCATCTTTGACTGACCACAGACGGTCAGTCGTACAATACTTTGTTTTGCCTAAGTCCTATCCTCATCCGGCTGGAGACGGCCGGATGCCCTATGCGCTTCCACTTCCATCCGGCCAAAGCGGCCGGATGCTCTATGTAACCCGTTTTGGCTTGACACCATTTCTTCCCTTCTCATTGAAGAATAGCGTATTCAGCAATCAGCCAAATAATTGGCGAAACACAGTGTAACGTCGGAAGCTAATATAATAGCGGGTGCAGTGTAAGCTGATGTTATATAATAAGTAAGGATACGGTGCGCAATAATCGACTGTTGTATAAGTATTGTTAAATGATAAAATGGTGAATGAGCAGAGTTATGAGTTAAACCCAGTGGAGATACACCGGTAAGTGTTAACAAATGAACCAGGCGGTAAGCCAGTAGCCAGTATTACGAAATAAGAATCTCAGTGAAACACAGTGTGAATTCCATTGCGAATCGCATAAGAGATTTACTGCCAAGAGTTTACGCCTCTGCACTCTGTATGACTGAGTGTTTTGGTATTGCACTTGCGCAGTAATGATCGAGTAAGATAGTTAGGAATTTGGGAAAATGTTTGTAACACCCCCAAAAATAAGGCGTACAAAATTTCAGAACAGTTCAGCGGAAGACTAGAAACTCCCTAATTGGGATGCTACCGCCACGACCACTCTCCAGTGATCGTTAAGGCTAAAGAAACAACCCTCGAAGATTTTTTTTTCCTTTTCAACTGATCAACTTGTAACTTCTTATATATACATATTCATTATGGTAAACTCCCATGTACAAACAAAAACATACTTGTAAACGTCTAACATTTCTACTAGCACTTACGTCCTTCAAAAACTACATATACTTAAACCTTTTTACACGTTGACTATTGTCATACATTACTTCTTAGCTTACATCAAAACTTTGAGGCGGCTAACACATTATCTAAGATCCCTGTTAAAGTTTGGAAATCTCCTCCGTACTTCCTCTACAGGGAGTACGCGCATCCTGGCTTGTCTTTGCAGCCTACGGTAACTTATAGCAAGACAGGTAACCTTCCTAACCACCACCACCTGTACCCCTTCCCTCAAGATGAGGTCTTCCACCAGATATACATTCAGGAAGTGGCTGACCACCACCTTCTCCACATAGTATAGGGCCATCCAAGTAGAGTTAGGGATCTGTAACCATAAAATTCATACATACAAGAAAAGGCTGCCGCTGCAAATCAGTAAATTGAGTAACTCCCACTACAACCTGTAAAATACATTTTATCTTTATAAAACTTACACACCCGAGCAGCACAACAATAAATAACACCCTCATAACAGGGTTAATACATAAAACCAAGGAAACACCTGAGTTACTTACCACACCTTAAAGCACATAACGAATATTCCGAAATAGCAACAAACACTCATAACAGCAAGTAAGCAATGAGTTCCACTATACACTGTAGGTACCATTTCTTTCACCATTATACACTTTCCACTGTCCTCGAGCAATCAGTCTTTCGACATAGAGTACTAACACTCTCAACCCCTTAGATAAGATAATCCACCTCACCCCATGTCCTTAAGTGTGCACACCCCCTATAGATCATCAGCCTATAGAGTAGATCATGATGGCTTAGCTCCAATACGTTGGTAGGAGCAGTAACAATAAACTCCAGTACAGTGTTAGGAGTAAATATTCCATAAACATGTCACCAATTGGTTAGGCACTTCCTTGCCTCATTTGTTACCTCAAGTTACCAAAATATAGATCATAGTATCATAATATGTCAGTACAACCAACCATAATATTTATAAAACCGAAATATCACAATATCAGTATTTACAATTTATCACTGTAACAATTTATACACAAATGTTTAATTCATCCAAATAATACTGCATAACCTATAACAATGACGTTTACGGTTTTACAACCGATTCCTTTAGTAATTAGCCTAGGGATTTAACCACCCCTTTCCTAACTCCACTAATACATGCTTACTACCTCCTAGTTAAACAGCAACTAACGTGCTGGACAGAAACAATTCAAGTTCAAATACATATGCTAACTTACGACAATTGTATATTTCATTGTAAATCAACATATTCTCCATCCATCAACCAAAACAAGTAATTTGTTTCACTTACTTATACTTCTATCGTTTTTCCTGGCTGCTATGCGTATGTATATATGTACACACACAGACCTTACTCTTTCGATCTCGTCTTTTTATCTCTTTTTTTCCTAGCTGCTATCTCCCGTTATTGATATGCATGTATATATATACACTCACACACAAATATACAACTTTACAGTAGCTGCTCGTGAACTTCCTATTGCTTTTTCCTAGCTACTATCCCCGTTATCGATGTGCATGTATATATATATATATGCGCACACACAAACATACGTTCCATTATATAAATGCGCACACACAATCATACGTTCCATTATATATATATGCGCACACACAGACATACGTTCCATTTGCTGCTATCCCCCGTTAATGATATGCATATATACACACAACCATGCGGAACTTTACAGCACATTCCTTTTTTTTCAAATTCAATCTATACTTGCATACAAAGCCGACAGCCACTATTCTTTTCTTAGATTTTTAACCGACAACACTAACAACCAAAAGAAAACGAGTGCTAGAAGTCATCTAGCTTGTTATTTTTTTTTTTGAATATATAGCAGACCACCTACGTATTTTAACTACATCCTCCTATGATAAGCTAAGCTACAATATTTGAAAAGTCACCCAGCACATCAGCCTTAGTTTCCGGTTGAAAATAAATAGTCTTACAACATCATTTTTCTTAGTCTAGTTCATCTTAGACTTGTCTAGCTTGCTTTCCATTATCAACCGTATAATATACTGAATGAAAGGGGATTTTTAACCCATCAAACTAGGCAGAACTCAGCCTCACAGTCAATTATATACTAGCAGCAAATCGGTACAGCTAGAAACCAATAATAAATTGGTACAGCAAAAACCGATAACATCAATTCATAGAAAACAAGTCTTTTTTTTACATCTTGGTTGTATATGTGAGTTACCTGATTTCTTCTAGCCATTATTTGTTAAATTACTTGAGACTAATGATCCTTCTTCCTCCTTGTTGTTGGCGCAGGACAGCAGCTCCAGCCACTTCTATTTGCTCGAGGTAGTTTCCAATCTCTTACAGTAATCCTTGTAATTATTAGTAGCTTGCTGTTCACCTACTACTACTAGGTGGGTACGAGAGCGAACTCCAATTGAAGAAAATAAACCAGCGTCTACAAGGAAAAGGACAACGGTAGTATACAGAAACCTATTACTAGTTACTACCGCTTCTACCTACATGATGTATGTGGACGTTTTTTTTTTGTTTTTAGCTTACTTCTACTGCTCGTAGGTGGGTTTGTGAGTTGACAAGATGACTGGGAGAGGAGCTCAAAACTGGAGAATGAGCAACCGACAGCAGCAAAGTAGGGATAGAAGGGGATTAACTTCAGCCAGGACATGCACTAGCATGACACCTAATTAATTAGGTGCTAACCTCTCATTGGTTTCTCTGGTTGGCTTAAGGGGATAATGCCACAGTATATGTTGGCAAATGAAGCCATCGGTTGTACAGCATGGGCTTAACTAAATAAAAATAAGTTGGCCATAACGATTACTTGGATAAGTTGCTGTAGGAACAATCACTTACTGCGTATGTGAATCAGTCGGTTATAGTGTTTACATTGGACAAAACGTAAACTGTTGCAACAATAATTTGTAACCGGTAGCAATAGTATAGGTACATTAATTGTATATATACTATCTTCTTATATTAGGAAGAGTAGTTGCAACAAGGAAATAAGCTAGACCAAACTATTAGACACTAAATAAATTATTGGTGATGGCTAAAAATATTTAGCCAAATAGTATGTAACATTTTGACATGGCTGTAACATAATATTGTTAACGGTAAAATATAGTTACTATACCAGGCTTGTTGTTACTAGGAAACAAGGCTATTTAATAATGAGGAAAGATCTAGTTTAACTGTCTATACCAACGTATTGAATAGGTATTGACGACAGGAAATTAAACTAGCCAACTATGTACATGTACAACCGGTAATTACCGTTTTACAACCGGTAATGCAAACTTATTATGCCATTGTTACAATGACACATTTGACATGAACTTACCAACTACATTATATGGTTCACAATAATTAGCTTATATTTTCTAACATTCTAGCTAATATCTAAGATTTTATTACGAATAAAGAGAATAACACAAACCCATTTATTCTTTTACAACTACAAGGGCATGCAACATGAACAATGAATGTATATTTTGTAACTATGATTTTCTAGGGTGTTTCATTCTTCCCTTCGTAAATAAAGCTTCGTCCCCGAAGCTATCTAATCATAAATGATTCAGCAACATCACAAAAATACAAGCAACCTATGTTAATTACTATCCATTCACACACGGAATAACAATTCCAGAAAGCAAGCAAACTTACCATATAAATCATCACAGTAAATCACACAACTACCATCAAATAACTATATCGCAATTTCCAGTTATGTTCAAATATGATTATGATCCCACTTTTTGCCTTAAGCTTTCCCCTTCTTAAAAGAAAAGTTTCTCCTGAAACTTAATAACTAACCTTGACTAAATAAATCTGGAAGTTGTTCCCTTATTTTACTCTCAAGCTCCCATGTGGCTTCTTGGATTCCGTGATGATTCCATAGTACCTTTACTAAATCCACTGATCTCCCCCTGGTTTCTCTTGACTTACGATCTAATACCCCGATTGGTTGTTCAACATACGATAGGTTTGGTTCTAACTCCACTTCTTCTGTTAGTAACACATGATTTTCATCTGGGATGTATCTCTTTAACTGTGAGACATGGAAAACATTGTGCACCTGTTCTAATTCCATCAGTAATGCTAATCTGTAAGCTACCTTGCCTACTTTCTCCAACACCTCGTAAGGTCAAATGTACTTTGGAGCTAGTTTGCCCTTCTTACCGAATCGTACTACACTTCTGGTCGGTGATATCTTTAAGAACACTTTATCACCTTTTTGAAACTCCACTGGCCTTCTGTGCAAATCTGCGTATGATTTTTGTCTGTCCTGTGCACCTTTCATTTTCTGCTGGATATCCTTAACTTGTTGACTCATTTCTTCTATTAGTTGTGGTCCAACTATTACTGGTTCTCCTGAATCATTCCAGCATAGTGGGGTTCTGCATTTCCTCCCATACAAAGCTTCATACGGTGCTACTTTTATGCTGGCGTGATAACTGTTGTTGTAGGAGAATTCAATTAAATGTAGCTTGTCCACCCACGATCCATGATAGTCCAATGTGCAGGCTCTCATCATATCTTCTAAAGTTTGGATTGTTCTCTCAGTTTGACCGTCTGTTTGTGGATGATATGCCGTACTAAGATTCAACTTTGTTCCCATAGCCTTTTGAAATTCTTGCCAAAATCTTGAAATAAACCTTGAATCTCTATCAGAAATGATCTCTGACGGCACTCCATGGTATTTCACCACATTTCTAACATAAGCATCAACTAATTGTTCCATTGACCATGTTTTCTTCATTGGTATAAACCTGGCAGTTTTAGTTAACCTATCAACCACTACCCAGATCTGATCCATGCCTCCTTTTGTAACTGGCAGCCCACTTATAAAATCCATAGACACAGAATCCCATTTCCAATTCGGTATATCCAGAGGTTGCAACATACCTGGTGTTTTTTTGTGCTCAAATTTAACTTTCTGGCACGTCAAACACTTGGCCACGTGTTCTGCTATATCTTTCTTCATGCCTGGCCACCAATAATATTTGTTGATGTCTTTGTATAATTTATCTCCTCCAGGGTGAATTGAATAGCCAGAATTGTGAGCTTCATTTATTAACTTTATTTTGACATCTGTGCATTGGTCTGACACACACCATCAGCCCCGAAACCTTAAACTTCCATCTTTTTGTATTGTAAAATCTGACGCTTCCCCTTTCTCCACCTTTTCTTTTATTTTCCTTAGTTTAACATCCTCTTGTTGATGTTCCAAAATCTCGTTATGAATATCAGGATATAAATTCATTTGCACAACTCAACTTCCCTGGGTACCACACCTTGCTCTACCACCTCTAGTTGCAATCTCTTCATGTCATTTACTAACTCATCATGCAATATCCAGTTGGCTTCCTCAGCATGGCTTCTCTTCCGACTTAACACGTCTGCCACTACATTTGCTTTGCCCTCATGGTACATGATTTCCAAATCATAATCTTTAATAAGTTCCAACCATCTTCTCTGTCTCATATTCAACTCTTTTTGTGTGAAAATGTATTTCAAACTTTTGTGATCGGTGTATATTTTGCAAGAAGTACCAAACAGATAGTGTATCCAAATCTTTAATGCAAAAACAATAGCAGCAAGCTCCAGGTCGTGTGTGGGGTACCTCGATTTGTACTCCTTCAATTGCCTTGAGGCATATGCTATTACCTTACCATGTTTCATTAATACACATCCTAGGCCGTATTTGGATGCATCACTGTATACTTCGAATCCTTCCACGCCACAAGGTAACATAAGTATCGGTGCAGATGTCAGCCTTTGCTTTAGTTGTTGGAAGGCTTGTTCACAACTCTCATCCCATCGAAATGGTACTACTTTCTTCATCAGGTTCGTAAGCGGTCGTGCAATCTTCGCAAAATCTTTTACAAATTTTCTGTAATATCCTGCTAGACCCAGAAAACTGTGTACCTCCTTGACTGTTGTAGGCCTTGGCCAATCCTTTACTGCTTGAATTTCCGCCGGATCCACTGAAATTCCATCCTTAGTAACATGTCCAAGGAACGACACTTGCTCCAACCAGAATTCGCATTTTGACAATTTCGCATACAATTTCTTTTCTCGCAACATCTGTAATACTTGACGTAGATGCTGCTCATGTTCTACCTTACTCCTCGAGTATACAAGAATATCATCGATGAAAACTACCACAAACTTATCCAGAAACGGACTGAAAACTCGATTCATCAGGTCCATGAATACTGCTGGTGCATTGGTCAATCCAAATGGCACAACTGTAAACTCGTAGTGACCATACCTTGTACGAAAAGCTGTCTTTGGTATATCTTTATCCGCCACCTTCAGCTGATGATACCCGGACCTTAAATCAATCTTTGAAAATACATTTGCTCCCTGGAGTTGATCAAAAAGGTCATCGATTCTCGGCAGTGGGTATTTGTTCTTAATTGTAACATTGTTCAGTTCTTTGTAGTCGATGCAGAGCCGCATGCTTCCATCTTTCTATTTAACAAACAACACCGGAGGTCCCCATGGTGACACACTTGGTCGAACATATCCCTTGTTAAGCAGTTCTCCTAGCTGTTCCTTCAACTCTTGCATTTCAGTGGGCGCCATTCTATATGGATGCTTGGAAATTGGTGCTGTCCCTGGTACCAAATCGATTGTAAATTCCACTTCCCGATCTGGAGGCATACCTGGAATCTCCTCTGGAAACACGTCGGGAAATTCACTCACTACTGGTAGATTCTCAATTCCTGAAATGGCCTCCTGAGCTGATGCGGTATAAACATTTTCCTCCCATACATAGCACAGGAATGTCTGATTTCCTTTCCTGATATCCTTCCATAGTCTCATGGCTGAAACCAACTTCACCTCACTTTTAACTCCCTCACTTTTGTATGTCACTCTTTTCCCCTTTTTCCCTACCAAACTCACTCTTTTCCTCTCACAATCTATTCGCCCTTTATTTTTACTTAACCAATCCATCCCTAAGATAATATCAAAATATTTTAACCCGAATTCCACTACATCCACTGCAAATTCACTACCCCTATACTCATTTTCACTCCCTCAATCTTCTTATCACATTTAACTATCTTTCCCGTTGGAGTAGATACATTAAAGTCAATACTAGCATTTGGCACAATTCCAACCTTCTTCACAAATTCCGAGGACATAAAAGAACACGAAGCACCAAAATCAAATAACACTTTAGCATTGGTACCATGGACTGGAAAGGTACCTGTTATCACTGTCCCCTCTAGTTCTGCTTCAGTCTTGCTTATGACATTTATGTGGCCTTGGTTGTTGTTTCCTCTTCATTGGATTCCTCCTCTGTTGCCTTGTGGTTGTTTCCCCGGGTTACCTCCTTGGACATTGGAATTGCTTTTTGCACCATTGTAACCAATTTTCTGCCCACCGGCTTGATTGTTGTTACCTCTATTGGTGTTCTGGTTGTTAACTTGCCTAGAAACCTGACTGCCATTCCCACCATATCCACCTCCACCTTCTTTTCTTTTCCTGCACTCATAGGCTCTATGGCCTAAAATGCCACAGTTATAGCACCTCACCAGCTTTCCTTCACAATCTACTCCCGGATGGTTTCTTGAACATTGTCTACAGAAGTAATATCTTTCCTTCTTACTTGGATCACTTGTATTGCTACCTTGCCCAGGGTAACTTGGTTTAACCCACGGCTTCTTCCCCCCTCTCTGATTCCCTTCATACTTTCCTCGTTTATCCACATTATCACCTCCTCGATTTGACTCAAACTTCCTTTTCAAACTCGATTGTGCCTCCTTCCTTCTCTGTTGCACACGGTATAAGTTCGCAGCTTTCTCATATGCTTCTTGTAAGGTAAGCACTGGGATAACACTCAGAGCCTCTTGTAATCCCCAATTCAGACCTCCTATAAATCGTTGTACCTTGGCAACTTCATCAGGCACTAGGTTTGCAGCAAATCTGGCTAGCTCTAAAAATTTGGAATGGTATGCTTTCACTTCATCTGACAGTTGCTTCAAGTCAAGAAACTCATGATATTTTTGCATTCTAACACGCTCTGGATAAAACCTCCTTCTCATTGCTTCTTTCAGTCCATTCCAGCCAAAATTTGGTTGTCCACCCAACCTGTCTTTCTCTGAGTACCACCACAGATCAGCTTCTCCCCGAAAGTAGTAAGTTGCCCCAATAACCTTTTTATCTCAGGACATTCCACCACATCAAATACCTTTTCAAATTCTCTGATCCAATCTTCCAGAATTACAGGGTCCTCTATTCCAGGAAAGGTACTTGGTTTCATCGCGGCAATCCTTCTGGAGAAATCTTGGGAACCTCAGCTCTTTCCTCTTGTTTCTCTAATATCTTACCCATACTAAGAGCTAATTCTCGTAAGGTTTCAAGCTGGCCTCTTTCAGCCTCCCTCCCTGGGTTGGAATACTCACCATTCTACATGCACATATTCATTAGTCACATGTTCATAAACAACCAAATCATCCAAACACTCAATCAACATTCAAACACAAGTATTCAGACAATATTTACTTGTCTTTTAACTCAGTTTATATCCTATAGCTCTGATACCAACTTGTAACACCCCCAAAAATCAGCCTTACAAAATTTCAGAGCAGTTCAGCGGAAGACTAGAAACTCCCTAATAGGGATGCTACCACCACGACCACTCTCCAGTGATCGTTAAGGCTAAAGAAACAACCCTCGAAGATTTTTCCTTTTCAACTGATCAACTTGTAACTTCTTATATATACATATGCATTATGGTAAACTCCCATGTACAAACAAAAACATACTTGTAAACGTCTAACATTTCTACTAGCTCTTACATCCTTCAAAAACTACATATACTTAAACCTTTTTACACATTGACTATTGTCTTACATTACTTCTTAGCTTACATCAAAACTTTGAGGCGGCTAACACATTATCTAAGATCCCTGTTCAAGTTTGGAAATCTCCTCCGTACTTCCTCTACAGGGAGTACGCGCATCCTGGCTTGTCTTTGCAGCCTACGGTAACTTATAGCAAGACAGGTAACCTTCCTAACCACCACCACCTGTACCCCTTCCCTCAAGATGAGGTCTTCCACCAGATATACATTCAGGAAGTGGCTGACCACCACCTCCTCCACATAGTATAGGGCCATCCAAGTAGAGTTAGGGATCTGCAACCATAAAATTCATACATACAAGAAAAGGTTGCCGTTGCAAATCAGTAAATTGAGTAACTCCCACTACAACCTGTAAAATACATTTTATCTTTATAAAACTTACACACCCGAGCAGCACAACAATAAATAACACCTTCATAACAGGGTTAATACATAAAACCAAGGAAACACCTGAGTTACTTACCACACCTTAAAGCACATAACGAATATTCTGAAATAGCAACAAACACTCATAACAGCAAGTAAGCAATGAGTTCCACTGTTCACTGTAGGTACCATTTCTTTCACCATTATATACTTTCCACTGTCCTCGGGCAATCGGTCTTTCGACATAGAGTACTAACACTCTCGACCCCTTAGATAAGATAATCCACCTCACCCCATGTCCTTAAGTGTGCACACCCCCTATAGATCATCATCCTATAGAGTAGATCATGATGGCTTAGCTCCAATACGTTGGTAGGAGCAGTAACAATAAACTCCATACAGTGTTAGGAGTAAATATTCCATAAACATGTCACCAATTGGTTAGGCACTTCCTTGCCTCATTTATTACCTCAAGTTACCAAAATATAGATCATAGTATCATAATATGTCAGTACAACCAACCATAATATTTATTAAACCGAAATATCACAATATCAGCATTTATAATTTATCACTGTAACAATTTATACACAAATGTTTAATTCATCCAAATAATACTGTACAACCTATAACAATGACGTTTACGGTTTTACAACCAATTCCTTTAGTAATTAGCCTAGGGATTTAACCACCCCTTTCCTAACTCCACTAATACATGCTACTACCTCTTAGTTAAACAGCAACTAACGTGCTGGACAGAAACAATTCAAGTTCAAATACATATGCAACATTACGACAATTGTATATTTCATTGTAAATCAACATATTCTCCATCCATCAACCAAAACAAGTTATTTGTTTCACTTACTTATACTTCTATCGTTTTTCCTAGCTGCTATGCGTATGTATATATGTACACACACAGACCTTACTCTCTCGATCTCGTCTTTCTATCTCTTTTTTTTTCCTAGCTGCTATCTCCCATTATTGATATGCATGTATATATATACACTCGCACACAAATATACAACTTTACAGTAGCTGCACGTGAACTTCCTATTGCTTTTTCCTAGCTGCTATCCCCGTTATCGATATGCATATATAAATAAATATATATATATATATATATGCGCACACACAAACATACGTTCCATTATATATATATGCGCACACACAGACATACGTTCCATTTGCTGCTATCCCCCGTTAATGATATGCATATATACACACAACCATACGGAACTTTACAGCACACTCCTTTTTTTCAAATTCAATCTATACTTGCATACAAAGCTGACAGCCACTATTCTTTTCTTTGATTTTAAACCGACAGCACTAACAACCAAAAGAAAATGAGTGCTAGAAGTCATCTAGCTTGTTACTTTTTTTTTGAATATATAGAAGACCACCTACATATTTTAACTACATCCTTCTATGATTAGCTAAGCTACAAAATTAGAAAAGTCACCCAGCACATCAACCTTAGTTTCCGGTTGAAAAAAAAAATAGTCTTACAACATCATTTTTCTTAGTCTAGTTCATCTTAGACTTGTCTAGCTTACTTTCCATTATCAACCGTATAATATACTGCATGAAAGGGGATTTTTAACCCATCAAACTAGGCAGAACTCAGCCTCACAGTCAATTATATACTAGCAGCAAATGGGTACAACTAGAAACCGAAAATAAATTGGTACAGCAAAAACCGATAACATCAATTCATAGAAAACAAGTCTTTTTTTTCTACTACTACTACTAGGTGGGTACGAGAGTGAACTCCAACTGATGTATGTGGACGTTTTTTTTTTGTTTTTAGCTTACTTCTACTGCTCGTAGGTGGGTTTGTGAGTTGACAAGATGACTGGGAGAGGAGCTCAAAACTGGAGAATGAGCAACCGACAACAGCAAAGTAGGGATAGGAGGGGATTAACTTCAGCCAGAACATGCACTCGCATGACACCTAATTAATTAGGTGCTAACCTCTCATTGGTTTATCTGGTTGGCTTAAGGGGATAATGCCACCGTATATGTTGGCTTTTGAAGCCATCGGTTGTACAACATGGGCTTAACTAAATAAAAATAAGTTGGCCATAACGATTACGTGGATAAGTTACTATAGGAACAATCACTTACTGCATATGTGAATCAGTCGGTTATAGTGTTTACATTGGACAAAACGTAAACTGTTGCAACAATAATTTGTAACCGATAGCAATAGTATAGGTACATTAATTGTATATATAATATCTTCTTATATTAGGAAGAGTAGTTGCAACATGGAAATAAGCTAGACCAAACTATTAGACACTAAATAAATTATTGGTGATGGCTAAAAATATTTAGCCAAGTAGTATGTAACATTTTGACATGGCTGTAACATAATATTGTTAACGGTAAAATATAGTTACTATACCGGGCTTGTTGTTACTTGGAAACAAGGCTATTTAATAATGAGGAAAGATCTAGTTTAACTGTCTATACCAACATATTGAATAGGTATTGACGACAGGAAATTAAACTAGCCAACTATGTACATGTACAACCGGTAATTACCGTTTTACAACCGGTAATGCAAACTTAACATGCCATTGTTACAATGACACATTTGACATGAACTTACCAACTACATTATATGGTTCACAATAATTAGCTTATATTTTCTAACATTCTAGCTAATATCTAAGATTTTATTACGAATAAAGAGAATAACACAAACCCAGTTATTCTTTTACAACTACAAGCGCATGCAACACGAACAATGAATGTATATTTTGTAACTATGATTTTCTAGGGTGTTTCAATGTTAGTGATCATAGAAGTAGAAATAGGCTTATGACGCTATAAGGACCGAGGCATAGGAAATGCAAGGTTGCACCAATGAAAGGATACTTGTACAGAACCATATGTGGACGCATGACTAGAAACAAGGGACTACAGTAGCACTAAATACCAAATATCGGTATGGAATATACCTCAAGCGTGGGAAATAACCGAGAGAGCACTACATATTAGGTAGTAGCTCAATCTCAACTGACAGTAAATTGGAAGGAATCAGGTCAATCATTGAGAAATACATAGCAGTATACACAGTAAATTATTATGGAAGTGGATAGAAAGTTTGAAACTCACTGAATTCGCACACGGCGAGCAATACCACGCATCGGTTGAGAAACCATTATTACCAAGATAAAGGTGATAAATGGGAGATGTACAATAGAGTAAGAATAACGAATGGGGCAAAACTAAGCTCTACAACTATCAGAGTTGCGCAGCAGAAACTAGTGAGCCAGTGATTCAAGTGTAGAATGTGCATGGTGAACATGAGTGAATGGCTAATTATTACTGCCTAGAAGCCTCACATGCCAGAACCGAAACTGGTTATGAGTTAAATAAACTCCAATGAGAATTCTTGGTTTAGGGACTAAACCGCAATATGGTTCAGACCCTCCAACCAGAACACATTGTATAACAGACCGCATGGAAGTTGAAACACTTCACGACGGTAGAACATTTTAAACCAATGTTCAGTGGTTGATTACGTGAGCGTAATCCCTTTTAAGGGGGGTAGAGCGCAAAACCGCTTAGTGTGTTTTACCGTACAAGTGTATGTGAACTATGTTGTGCATAGCACAAAATAATTTGTTTTGATGATTGGTGCGTGTGTTACATAAACATACGCATTCATTCATGGTTTAATTGTGGTAATTTTGCACAGAAGATGCGAAATACCATTGTGATAAGTGTGACTACCTTGTTAATTGTTGTGTGTTAATACAGGTATATAAATGTAAACCCTGTGATGTATTTTGATAAAATATATGTATATATACAATATAGTGATTCATGAAAGGGTATGAAATCGACATAGAACCTAGTGAGAATAAGATCTCCTAGGCAACAGATTAAAGTGAATGGAGATAACTGACAGACGGAGTTCTATCCTTTAGAGATGTAATAATTATGACTAGAATGACCAACAAGATAGAAAATTGGAAATGAGTGTATTATTTGATGCTTGAAAATGAAGTGGGAGGTGGAACTTGAATTGCATGTGATCAAGGGAAGCCGAACACAAATTGGGGTGGAAGGATAGTTCAACACTGATGCTGATCACATCAGGGTTGGATGATTCTTGAAGCTTCACATAAGTGGTCACAATTAATCACGCTAAGAAAAGAAGCAAAGAGCATAAGTTGGACTTGGAGTTGTATGTGTTTTCAAAAGGATTTTCAATTGGTATGTTCAAAACCTTCGATTGATACTTGAATTAAAGAAAGTTCCCCTACTTAACCTAATAAAGGATATGTTTGTAGTACTTGCTCATGAGCTGAGGACATATGAGCCTTCGTCTTCGGACCAGTGACATGAGAAGTATATATGTTAAAGATTAAGTGATTGTTTTGATCTCCTAAAGGAATCTGCGGGATCACAGTGTATATAAAAGGTATTTCTGATTGCTATACATGCTAAGACATGTTGTGTGGTATGTGTAATAAATATTATTTTGACCTTGAGTCCTAATGTGGTTGAGTTCTGAATTTGGTTATGTTACCCGGGCCTATGAGTCCGAATGTTGTTATGTTACCCAGACCTGAGAGTCTAAGGGTTGTTATGTAAGTACAATGTTGTTAAGATACCTGGACCGTTGAGTCCGAGGTTATCATGTAAGTATGTTATGTTATGTATGGATGTGTATATGTTACCAGGACCGTTAAGTCCGAGGGTGTGATGTAAAGTATGTTTGGCTATGGAAGTTTTATTTGCAAGTAAACCCCGTGTTCTAATCCGAATGATGTGTGGGAAGTGTGAACTTCGAGGATGAAGTTCTTTTAAGGGGGGTAGATTGAAATACCCCAAACCTTGATATGTTGTTTGAACATTAAACTATGGTATATTAAGGCTAAAAAGTTCCTTAGAAACATTAGTGAACAATTTAAACCATAGTAAAAACAATAAAGTATCATAAACACAGTTTGCGCAAAAGCATGCTCTAAGCTTGGAGTGAACTTGGTTAGGACCCAAAGAGCCTACCAAGACTTAATAATACTCAATTATGATTTGATAAGGCTAATTAAGTCCTTAGGAAACTTTGGTAGACAATTAAACCAAACAAAACACAAGAAAACACCTTAAAGTCAATTTAAGCAAATACTTGCTCTAGACTTGGTGTAACCTTGTATAAGACCTAAAGGTCATTCCTAGACCTTATTAACATGCTAATGAACATTTTAAATCAATTACTAAAGAAAACCAAGCTTCAAAACATGTTAAAACACAAAATGTGCTTTAAGGAGTCTTAAAGCACATTTTTGAAAAATTGTCTTGGAAATGAGTTTTGGGTGGCTAAATGTCCATCATTACTCTTTAATCAACATGTGTACTACTTAGTATCACATTAGGAAGTCTAAATCAATGGAAAATCAAAATTTTCACAATTAGGTGCCTTAATTTGTGAATAGTGCTCAAATAGTGCTAGTTTAAGTTATAAGTCAACACAAGTCAATTAATTGGTCAACAAAGACCAAAAATCAGCCTATATACAAAAGGGGGCTGATTTTATAAGTGGCGAGTCATCACCCTTGCTAGTTAGTTAAAGAAAGAGAGAAAAAAGTAAGTAAAAAGGTTACTTTTGCTTTATAACATAAATATCTCCAAATCTTACCTCTCTCCTCACTTCTCCTTCATTTCTCCTTGCTCCCACCGTCACCTATCTTCCTCCTCCCTTCTCCATCTCGTTTTGCTACAGCAAGTATCCATTCTCCATCTTTGAATGCTTGTAACTCAAGACTCCATGATCCAAATTCAATTTCAAGACCACCATTCTTCTAGTTGGAGCAAGCTCTTCATTTCCCTCTTTTCAAATCTTCAAGAACTCCATTTTGGTGCCATGTAGATTCACCATTGTAGGAGCTTGAGCTCATATTTTCATGCCTTGTCATTCTCCTTTGCTTTAAGGTAAGGAAAATCAAAGAAAATCCAAGTTTCCCTTCATTTTCATATATGGCCGAAAATTCACCTCTTAATGGTGCATTTTCTTGCTCTTCATTTATCTTGAATTGATCTTCAATGGACTAGGAGGAGTCCTCTCTTGCTACTTATTCAAGTTCTCTTTCAAATTCCAAAGGTAAACATCAATTTTAGTGTTTTAAGACACTTATGTAAACCTGGGGTTTAATTATGAGTTTGAGTAATAAACTTAATGCTCATTACCCTTATATGTGTATTGGTTAGAAGATTGACAAGTGATAAAAGCTCCTTGCCGATTTTCAATCAAGAAAAACAAGAGAAAACAAGTGAGAAAGCTTGAAAAACAAGGAGGTAAATGACCTCCTTAATGTGGTTTTGTGTACTAGGGAATTGAGCTATATTTGCTTAATAAATAACCTAAAGAGCTAATGGGAAATGAGCTAGGAAACCTATCCACAAGGTGGACTAAAAGGACATGGGAGCGTTGTTGTGTGTATTCGCAGGTTGAAGGCATTTAAATGTGGAAATTCAGTGTTTAAGGTTTATGAAATTTAAGGGCCTAGGTGCCAAGCAATTTAAGTTTATGCACTATATTGTGATGTAGTGTTGTTTAAGGGTTTAGTTGTATGTAAAGAACATCTCTTGTTAAGGTGAATGTCTTTGATGGTTAAAGGATGAAAAAAAACCATATGTTTGTGTGTAAGAATGTGTATTAAGAGATTTAGTGTTCTTGGATTGTATAATGGTGGAAAAACTATGTGTTTTGGTGTAAGGTGATACAAGAGAAGCTATGGAAAAATTTGGTTGATAAACAAAGGAGTTTATGTATTCTAATGAGATTTGGTGACCTAGATTGTACTAGGGATTGTTAAGCGTAAAAATGGTGAAAGAAGGCGAATTAAAGTGTTCTTAAGTGTTAAGATGCCTTGGGCATATTCTGGGAGGATTTAGAAATCAAATGAGTGTTTTATACACACCAAGGTTATGATATGTGAAGTGTTAAGTCTTGTTCAAGTTTTGATAAGCAAAGGAAAAGTAATGCCTTGTGAAGATCTAAGTGTAAGCTTGTGGAGATTAGAAGTGAGTTGGGAAAAGAGTTTGGTGGATGTTATATGAAGGTTTAAGTGTGCCAAATGGTGTTAAAACACATTAGGAGGCTTGAGGAAAAGTTTGGAGAAAGTTTGACAATGTATGAGAAGTTTCTGCAGCCGACCTACCCAGGGGACCGACCCTAGTCTAGGTCGGTCGGGCTGAAACTGTGAACTCGGATGCTCTCTGCACCCGACCCACCCAGGCGACCTACCCAGGGTGGGTCGGTCGGCCTTTGTAAAAAAAAATTTAAATTTTAAGAATTTTAAGTGATATTAGTGGTATGCCATTAAGAGAGTATTGGTGGTTAGAAAGATAAATATATATGGACTTAAGAGATTAAGTTAAGTAAGATGATTTAAATGTTAAGGTTATAAAATGATATGTAATGATGGGGATTGATTAGTAATGATGTTATAAGGTTGTTTAAGACATGTTAGGTGAGTTATAAGGACAATTAAGTGGGTGGAAAGTTGTAGAAAAATGTGAAAGTAAAACAAGTTAAAAATGTGAAGTTATTTAATTAGTTAACCGGGTTAACTATGAGCTTTAGACTTTAAACAATCGTGTTACCCCGATGTTAATGAAAGTAATTGTAATATTACCAGTTGTTCGAGAATTGTTCGAGGAACATAAGAGGACACGTTAGAGTGGACCTAGGTGACAGGTACGGTTTTCTTGCAACCTGTGTTCTACCGGATTACACCGGCTTGTATGCCAATGTGTTTTTCTGAATGTTTGCCACGTTATAAGATAAAAGTATGTAATGAGTTTACAGTAATTCATATATGTGGCGTGACTAGTTCCGATACCGTCTAACCTCGAAAGTGTTAAACCTTAGCTAACTGAGTCTAGGATCACATAAGAGATCGGTATTCGGTTTTAACGACCCGAACCATGAGACGTTCTAACCACGGCTATGCGTGAGTTAGTTGTGTGATGTTTGCGTGTGATGTTTGTGTGTGAATGTATGAACCTCCCTTGTGTGTCTAACCCAGTTGTTATACTGTAAGGTGTATGGATGTGATGGGTTCCATAGTGGAGCCCTTAACTATGTTTATATATATTTTTTATGGGGGATGAGGAATCTGGTTGTTCCGGTCGCGCGTTGTTTGGGAGTTGATGTATACAGTTTCTTTAGCTCCCTCTCTGTTGGTTGTTTTCCTTCGTTGGTCTTCAATCACCCTTAAGCTTAACCAAGGATTTTCTGACTCATGTCGGTTGGGGATTATGTACGGTGTGTTCGGATCACTATATCCGATCCATCTTTAAGTTAAGTTACTCGTCCGACTAACATGACGGTAATGAGTGATGTAACGAGCTTATCATGAGGGTGTATTCATTCTCTGGGTTTCCAAGTTAACTAACTATGTTTGAGTCGGTTCGTAAAGAGAACCGTCACCGTTATGATATGTGTTATTGTTGTGCTGCAATTCTTATTGCGATATGATGTTATAAGTACGATAAATGCGGAATATGTGGATCATGGATATGAATCCCAGTTTATAATAAGAGGCGTTTGAGGATAACCCGATTAGTGGGTAAGTGTCGTCTATTAAGGAAATAGCTCCATTAGAGGAGAAACCCTCTAGGGTAAAGAATACAATGAGTGATTTATCATGTATAGATGTGTTGTTTGTTTTGTTGAGCCCATTGATGTGGAATGTAATGTGTTGTGTGTTTATAGTTTACATACATGATTCAAATATAATCAACCGCATGCTTAGACGACAATTAGTTGTGTGTGGCCCGGTAGCATACTGGCTGCGGGATTACCATACCAGCAAAGGTGCTGAGCCCCCTGGGGGGCCACCCTTTCTTCTCTTTCCTATTTTAGGTACAAGGAGTTGGAATTCGTTCGAGAGTAGGACGGGGTAGTCGTTTGTATATGGGTAGCCATTTAAATTGTGTATGTGTTGTAGTTGTAGTAAGACCGAAATTGTTATCGGCATCAGTTGGAAAATACTCGGTACAGTTGGAATGTTTATGTATATTGGATGTTGTTAATGGAAAGGGATAGTAATGTGTAGATGCTCGGGAATCTAGTCCATCAGACCGATATAATGTATATGTATTAGCCTTGTTAGCCACGTGGGTGGTTAACGGCGTGTAACACCATTGAGTTAAGTAATTGATGAGTTAAGTTTTCCGCTGCTATTTTGTTGTTAAGTGTATGGTTGTAATTGGGGTGTTATAAATTGGTAAACTCCCGATAACGGTTAGAGAACCGAATTGACTTAATTCACAAAACTAATAATGGTGGAAGTATTAAGTAACCTCTATTTAGAGGATTGATGAGTGTTCAAACTTGAACCTTGAGAGAAATTAAGTATGGTAAGGGATCACCAAACCCCTTAGAAAGATAGTCGAACCCCAATGAGAGGAACCGACTAAAATGAACAATGTCCCGAACATGAGAGTATTCAATAAGTTGGGTAAAACCTTAAATCTAAGAGTACTAGACATTGAGGAATTCCCCAAGCTAATATATGTATCGAGAGAGATACCTCTAGGCTAATCTATGAGATTGTGAAATGACTCCAAGAGAGAAGTTTTGGGAATTTCAGTAGTCCAGTAGAGAACTGGACATTTGAGAATTTGAGGAGCTAAATGCATAGCTCCATTTGTATTTGTAAGCCCGGTGGTGGGTCTTGTGTATGACCCTGCCCGGAGGTCGTGGGCAAAGACTTAAAAGATTCCTTTGAGTATTGAGAATTTGATTTGAGAATTTGGTTGGGAATTGGAGTATTGAGTATTGAGTTGAAACTTGAGAGATTTGAGAATTGAGTTTGAGTAGAGGATTGAGTTGAGTATTTTAGAACTTGATTAAGGTTAAGAGTAAGAGTGACCCAAGTGAGTGGGTAAGATTGTAATTGAGTAAGGCATAGTGAGGTAGAAACCCTCAAGACCTAAGATCAAGTGATGCTAACCTACAAACTTGTTGTGTTGGTGTGTTTGCATTCCTTGGTTGAATGATGAGTGTTTGTGTGACTGTAGATATATAATGTATGTTGTATACATGAAGATTGAAAGAAAATGAATCACATGCTCTCGACCAAAAGTAGTCGGCATACCCCTGTTAGCACGCGGGGTATGCGAATTTCATATGCAGCAATTTTACTGAGCCCCTAGGGGCACTGTTTTTATTTTACAGGAACATTGAAGCTGTTCAACCGTTCGAGAGTAGGACGAGGTTGTATTAAATATGGGTAGCTGTTTAAGGAATTGTATCTGTTGTTTATGGGATGGTAAGACCGAACGGTCATCAATAAACTTGGGAAATGTAGATACTCTGTATAGAGTTGAACAGATATTGTATTGTAAATTTATGGATTGAAGTTGTAATTGAATTGAGATTTGACTAAGGAAAGAAATGTATAGTTTGGTTGTAGTACTCGGTATATAAGACCCATCAGACCGATCGATATTGTATTTGTACTGTCTGTTTGGTTTGGATTTGGCCTTGTTAGTCACGTGGGTGGCTAACGGCATTGTATCACCCCCGGTTGTAGTTTGAATTCTGCTGCATTATGGTTGGTAATTGAGACGGGCTAGGAGATAATGACTGGATTACCGGTAGGGGTGTTACAAAAAGTGGTATCAGAGCGAAGTATCGCTCTGATGGTCTATATATCGAGTTTAGGAAAATACCGAGTTAGGGATTAGAGACTTAGGGCTAAGGGTTGAGTGATAGCGTGTGAGGTACACTAGAAATGGGGAAAGAATGCCAGAGAGATGGGAAAGACCTCTCATACTCTGGAAGGACCCGATCTGACAGCTGTAAATAAATTGTAACTGAAAGAACTAGTCATATGGTAGATCCCAAGAACTGGAAATCCCGAAGACGGTTCCCATTGAACGACAATAACCGCGCTTAACGGCGAAAGATGGAAGATCCAAAATATAGGATAATGAAATTTGCGGCACCATGGGGCGACGTGCTTCACAGTCGCGAGAACCATGGACATCCAACAAAAAGGGAAGCACAACAATGCAAAGAAGCGGAAAAGCAGAGTAACAAAACCCGAGACAGGGGAGTCTGCGGACAACCAACGTTTGACGATACCATCAACGGTATACTAACCGGCTATAGAAATAGCCAAGGTTGGATAACTTCAAACCTACGATGCCAAAAGGGCAGTAATACCCGAACAACATAGTTCAGACAATTATGAAAATATTCATAAAACATACACCAACAGGACTACGATGTAGCTCCTAAGGATTTGTCAAACCTCGGTAACCACCACAAAGGCGTGGGACGAGCAACGAAGCAAGGTACACGGAATACCTCAAGGACCGGAAAAGCACCTGACATGGCGACAACCACGTCAAGGAGACTGAGATGTACTCAGGAGATCGATCACTAAGATCAAAAATGGATGGAAGATCCAATAAAACCATCAATTATGGATGAAGACAATACCGTAACTGGTATTTGCTAACCTGAAAACCGACATACCTGCGCACTTGCCAAGGCAAGTGCAGCAACTACAAGGAAATTGAAAGAATTTTGGCAACCAACAAGTGATCACTAAAGTACCACCGGGAGAATTGGAGCAAACATAGGATCACTAATCCTAAGAACTTGAAGGACCAAACCTTGGAAAGGCTTAACGGCCCGACCATCATATTAAGAACATACCAGTCAGCAAGAAGCTGAGCTTGGTCAAAACCTTGGACTTGGCAACGCCATGAAGATTTTCTTTCAAACTCAAAATTTTCATTCCAAAACCTATAATTTTCCTTTCAAAACCACAAACGTTTCTTTTAAACCTTAGATTTTTAAAAACCAAACCAGAAGAATCATGGAGAGTATCAAAAAATGATACCAGAGAAGTTGACAATAGAATACTTCACCTAGGCGTGTGATGAGCACTACGAGTGTACCCAAATACGAGATGTGGGACAACCGCACTTCGAAGGAGCTTGCAGGCCTGACAGACCCTTTTGTGAGTTAGTCAGGTAAGTGGTAACGTACCAATAGGGTACCCCACGTATGTATACCTGTAGTGTACGAAACACGGGAAGTAGTCAGCTCCGTTCTACGGACCACAAGGTAATTTCACACCAAAACTGTTGGACACCTCGAACAATCGAAGGAACTTAGATAAGCTTACAAGCCAAAGGAGTCAAGAACTTACTCCAGGAGGATGAGTAAGAGTTAGGAAGTGCGAGAAGCACTAGTAATTGACTAAAGACATTGGATATGTCTTAAGAATTTGAAACAAAAGCATGAAACAGCCGGAATGGATACCTGGTCTAAACACAATGAGGCAAATTCCTAGCATGAACACCTCAAAGTTCAACGAACGGGGTGGGATTCCCAAAACAACCATCATAAGTACCCAGAGTGATCATCTAACGTACCGGAGGATACCATTCACCACCGAAGAAAATATCAAACCGGCTAAAAACATAAGAGAAGCATGCATGGTCTACCCTAAGAATGGGAGACATTATGACCCTAAACGGGACAATTTGAACATACTCATAAGTTAGCCAAAGGTAATGGCATAACATGATAACACCCAGGAGCAATCCTTGAAGGGTGTAGAATAATGTCGTGATAAGGACACAAGAATTACAACGGACATTCGTTTAGAACACCGAAGGGATCCCACTTACCAGGGGATACCCTAAACTAATAAATGGTACCAATCAATACCAAGTCACTTAATGGGAATCCAACGTATGGAAGTGTGATGCACTGATCCTATCATGGAGCCCAGTAATACCTCCAAGCCATTATATGGTATACGAAGAAGCAATGCTTGTGAACAACCTAAGATGAGCTGAGCTCTAGGCGATGTGGCTAGTATGCTGATAAGTGCAAAACATATAGACTTTTAGGGTTTAAATACCTTATGAATTGCAATATCTGAAACATATGTTTCCCACTTATTATGTGTTTTTTCCTAAGATTTATGTTTTGATATTAACTAATGCATTTATATGTTCAATGTAGGAAAAAGCCATGTAATTAAGTAGATTTACACATGAGGATTCCAACGCAACAAACGGGGATTAAATCGGAGCTGAAATGAATATTTAGAGGCAAACTAATTCTCATCCGAACCAGTGTCCGGATGAGCTGGTCCGGACGCACACACGTGGAGCAAGCTCCGCACAACGTCGACATGTCCGAACCAGCCTGGTCCGGACGCTGGTTCAGACACGACAATTTTTCCAGCAACCAGGGCTGCATCGACATGGTGTGAAAAGATAAATATATTTTATCTTTTCACACACCGACATACCCTCTCTTTTTACCCCATTTTCACTATAAATATACCTATAACCCTCCATTAATACATATCTCATTCCACCCCCAAACTAATGCCATTTTTCCTCCACAAAATTACCATTACCTCTCCAAAAATCATATATCTCACCTACATAATGTCCACATAAATTCCACACATCACCTCATCCCATAAAACATTCCATTTCCATACCGTTATTCTGTCCAACCTTTGTCCAAATATTAGCAGTCAAAATAGTGGAGCAGAATTAATTATCTTTTCCAGATGATTTCTTTTACTTCTTATTCTGTCTTTTTAATTATGTTGGGCTAAGAGGATTTACTCCGGGTGAAGGTTAAATTATAGTTTGTTTAATTATGTAATCTATATTTTTACCGGTTTAATTAAATACAGTTTGTTACGATTAAAGCTTATCTCTCTTCTTTTTAATAAATTTCATGAATTTATTAAAATGCCTTACACAGTCTATTTTGATCAGATCAGTGAGAAATAGACAGGTTAATTAATCGATAAATCTGTGGAAAACTTATTTTGATTAAATAAGTTAGTATTTTCAGATGCAAAATATAATTCCTCGCACTTAATCCGTTTACATGTGTTTTGCTCGAATCTAGATTAGACCGAGCATGTTCTGGTAAACGAGTCCTTTGAGTCTATAATTTAGTTCTTAAAATAATAACAGGAATTTTGCCAATCTATTATAATAAACCGGTAGAGATAGCATAATTAATCGGATTATATAAACCTGAACCCGGAGTCCCGTTTAATTTATCTTCCACTCAGTTAATTTTAGCTGCTGTTTTACTTCGCAAAAACAAGTCAATTAATTCCCCCCTTTTTGGGACAAAGCGTAGGTACTATATTATTTCACTATAAGTCCCACGGTTTGACCCCGACCGCTTCTGTCTTACTATACTACTGCGACCGGGTTTTGTTTGCAGTCCGACGGATATTTTGAGTTATTAATTTCTTTCTCAATTGTTTAAATTACACCAGTTCCAACCACTCACATTTTCCTGTCTGCAAAATGGCGCCGTTGCCGGGGACTTGATTTATTCTAGTCCCTAAGCCCCGGATAATTCACTTGTTATATTATAATATTTTGTTTCTATAATATTCTGTTTTCTTTATTCTGTTAACATTTTGTTGATACTTTTTTGTTTGTTGTTTATTTTATTTCTACTAATTTTTGTCATTAAATTATTCTAGCAATTTAAATATCGTATTAATTACAGTTATTTACTTTTCCAGTCATTTACTTTACTATCATTTAATTCCCAGTCATTTAAATTTCCTGTCATTTACTTTTCAGCTATTTAAATTCTGTCATTTAAATTTTGTGTCATTTATTTTATTCAGCCAATTAAATTCCAGTTCTTTATTTTATTGTCATTTAAATTCCACTTCTTTATTTTCTGTCATTTAAATTCTGTCATTTAAATTCCCTTGTCATTTAAATTCCAGCAATTTAAATTCTGCCCTTTTTCTTTATTTTATTTTAATTTTATTATTTACCTAAACTGTATTTATTTTTATTTCTTTTATGTTTATTTATTTTCAGTTTATTTACTCTTGTTAAAAAAAAGTACTTATTCTATTCTATTGAATTGTTTCTTTTTAGCTGTTTAAATTCCCCTCCATATTTCTTCCTAATTCTATTTATTTTATCACATCACAAGTTTCTTTTTCTGTTTTGAGTAGTGAATGCCTATTACCAGGTCACACAGTCTTCCGGTCAGTATTAATAATCACATGGTTGGCTACATCCCTGAGATCGAGAGAACCTTTCTGCGCACCTTAAGGCAGAAACGATCTCAACAAAACATAACCACCTCGGTGATAGAATCTAACCAGGAAGCAGATATGACATCTTCACCAGCTACAGTTCGTAACATCAACAGGCCATCTAATCAAGGACAACAGCCCGCCATCATCCTTCCCCACCTTACCCCATCCGAATACGATGAGTGGCAAAAGCTGAAGCCGTATCATCAGATCCGATGTGTAAAGGAGTTAGGCATGTTTGCTGGCTCTAGTCCTGACGAAGCACTGTTGCATGTCACCAAGTTTCGGCAGCATGCCAACAGTCTAACCGCGACCAACGCAGTACTCCACTACGCAAGACTGTCCTTGTTCCCTCACAGTCTGACGGGAAATGCAAGTTAATGGTTCCACAGCCTTACACCAAGTACCATTGGTACTTGGGATGAAATGGCCACCAAGTTCTACGACAAGTTCCTGGCCTCGAGCCGAACGTTGGAAATGATTGCTGAGATTTACAATTTCAAACAACCAGGGTCCGAAAACATCTGCGAAACTTGAAACCGTTTTAAAGGACTATTGCTGACGTGTCCTCATCATGGTCTCACAAAAGAACAATTATCTCAATTGTTCTACAAAGGCTTAATCAATCAGTGCAAAACAATGGTACTATCCTCTTTAGGTGCTGACATTTTGAAAAAGGCAGGGGAACAATTTCTGAATGGGATAGAGTCCCTCCGTGAAGAGATCAGAGACTGGCCCATAGGTGGATCAAGAGGAGGCACACCAGGTTTATACCACGTAGGAGAAAGTGACAATAAGTTTGACCAGCTGATGAAAAGCCACGAGCAACTCATGGAGAGCAATGCGTAGCAGGCGACAAAAGTAAGCACCCTGCAGAAAGCAGTTGAGCAGATGGCCATGAATTCCTACACCCAACAAGCACAGTCGATGACTTCCCGATCATCTACCACCCCTCTAGGTTACGCTCCTCTATCTCTGAAATACCCCAAACCTTAATAAGTTGTTTAAACATTAAATAATAAATTATTAAGACTAAAAAGAGTCTTAGAAACATTAGTAAACAATTTAATAAATAGTAAATACAATTAATTGCCTAAAAGGGCAATATGGGCAAAAATATGCTCTAAGCTTGGGATAATCTTGGTTAAGGCTTAATGAACTTACCAAGATCTTACTTATATATTAATGAGCCTATTAAATAAATTACCAAAGAAAACCGAGCTTGAAAACAAGTTAAAACGCAAAATGTGCTTTAAGGAGTCTTAAAGCACGTTTTTGAGAAAAATTGTCTTGTAAATGAGTTTTGAATGGTTAAATGACCATCGATACTCTTTGATTAATATGTGTACTACTTAGTATCACATTTGGAAGTTTAAATTAATAAGAAATCAATATTTCACTTTTTTGTGTTTTGTTATAGTGAATAGTAACTAAAATAAGCTAGTTTGTAACATGTGTCAACATGTGTAATTTAATTGAGCAATAAAGACTAAGTAACCCCTAATATTAAATGGGGCCGGTTTTGCATGTGGTGAGTCACCACCCTTGCTAACTGATTGAGTAAATAAGTGAGTAATTGAAAAAGCACTATTTGCTTTACGTAATTAATATCTTCAAAAGCAACTACAATCAGTGATTCTCTTCATTCCTTCATTTCCTTTTGCTGTCTCACGTAGCCATCCCCTTCCTTGCTCTCTTTCACGATAATACAGCACCAGCACCATATGCCATCTTCAAATCCTTGTAACTTCTAGCTCACTTATCCAAATCAAAAACTAAGACCACCGATCTCTTAGTCTCATCAAGCTCTTCAACTTAGTCCTTTCAAATCTTCAAGAGCTCCATTTTGGTGCCAAGAGGAATCTCCATGGAAGGAGCTTGAGTTCGTCTTTTTACATATTATTGTGCTCCTTTGCTTCAAGGTAAGGAAACTCAAAGAAAAATGGTGTTTCCTTCATGTTTTATGTTGTTCGAAAATTTGCCTTAAATGGTGTCCTTACGTTGCCTTGTTCTAGCTTCATTCCAACCATTCAAGGACTGGGTGGAGTCCTCTCTTGACAACATCTAAACTCTCTTCAAGTTCTAAGTTGACAAGCAAGCAAATATCCTTACCGATTTCTGAAATAAGAAAGAAATTGTGAGGAAAGGAGGTAATTATGCTAACCAAAAATAGCTTGAAATTCCTTTGGAAAATGAACGTATGTTGTCTGTTGAAACTACCTAAAGAGCCAAAGGTAAATGACTTAGAAAATGTTCTCAAAGAGACTAGTAAAGGACATACGTATTGCTGCTTGTATTTGCAGGTGAAAGGCAAATATATTGTGGAAATTCAGTGTTTAAGATTTATGCATTTTAAGAGCCTAAGTGCTATGCAATTTAAATTGTGCACTATGTTGTTATGTGGTGTATATTTGGTGAAGTTTTGAGTATAAGAGTGTACTGGGAAGTTTATACATTTGATGGGTGTAGAGAACTTACGCAGCAGGACATGAAAAATGCCAGTACGTCGATTCTGTAGGTTGGGTCCGGGACCTAAGTCATGGGTCATGTCCCGGACCAGGGGTGCAAATAAGGCCGAGAGTTCTACAAGGTTATAGGTCCAGGACTTGGGTCTTGTTACAGGACCCGGACAACCCCTTAAAATTACCCGAGAGATTTTGCCTAGAATGGTCCGGGACTTAGGACCTGTATGAAGTCCCGGACCACCCCATTAAAAGAGACCGAGAGATTGCCAAGTGTAGGTCCGGGACCTAAGTTAGGGACCAAGTCCCGGACCACTATATAAATTTGGTTCTAGGTTATTAAACGATGACTAAAGATGGGGATAAGTTAGAGATGATATTATAAGGTTATACAAGACATGTTAGGAGTATTATAATGACATTTTAAAAGATGAGAAATTAAAACAAAATGTGGAAATGAGATAACTAGAAATGTGAAGTAATAATGTTAACAGTGGACTAGTGCGTTAATTGACCGACGTTACTAAATGTGTTTAGGATTCTCTCAAGGTGGGAACCAGTCGAAGCAAGGGCCAAGGTATGGTTTTCTTGCAGTCTGTTGCCTACCGGTTTACACCGGCTTGTGTGTTGTTTGTTTTCTGTGTGTTTATGACTTTGTAAGACTTAAGTCATGTAACGAGTTTACAGTTGTTCATATTATGTTGTTGAGATGTGACTCATTTCCCTTGTGTGTGTCTAACAAGACTTAAACACTGATTGTTTGTGTATTGTGTTGCAATGTTGTGTTTAACAAGTGCTAACGGGGAAGTGAGGAGTCCGGTAGTTCCGGCCACGCGTGTGAGTATGGGAGTCGATGTCATTTACCGGTTCGATTCTCTTTGTATGTTGAGGTTGTTTTCCAATTTGGTTTCAATCTTCCCTTTAGCTTATCCAAGGCTATTTTACTGACTCACGTCGGGCCACAGGGGCATACTATGTTTATTCGGTGTGCTTGGGATCACTATATCCGACACGCCTGGTGTTTAAGTTATCCGTTCAATTCTAAATGACGGTGATGAGTTATGTAACGAGCTTAGTATGAGTATGGCAACATCCTCTATGCTCTCAATGTGATCTAACTTGGTTGGTTCGTTTCCTAAAAGGGATCCGTTCTTGTGTGTTACGTGTGAAGCTGTTTGCTATGCAATATTCTTGCTACGCTAATGTATATATGATGTTATGTGTAAAATGAATGCCATGTTATCATGACAATTGGTTGCGCGTATCCCGGTAGCCGATGGGCTGCGCGTTAGCCATACCAGCCAAGGGTTGCTGACCCCCTCGGGGGATCCATATTTCTTTTACTGCAGGATGAGGATCGAAGAAGCGGAGTGGCTCTAGATCCCAGGATGTAGTTTACTTTAAGTACCTTTGGATGTTGGCCCGGGATGCGCCTGTGCTCCCGTGGCAATATGTATTTCAGTTGTTGACAGTGCACAATGGAAGTTTACAGTGATAGTGTATAATTATGGGTTGTAAGTTAAATACTCGGTTATGTGTATGTACTTATGGTTTTAGTTCTATGCTCGGGAGTCTGATCATCAGACCGGTACACTTGTTATTCAGCCTTGTTAACCACGTGGGTGGTTGACGGCGTTGTAGCACCAATCGTTTAGTTACTGTTTAGTTGTTTAATTCCGCTGCGATTCCAGTTATTATTAAGTACGTAGTAGGGGTGTTACAAAAAGTGGTATCAGAGCGAAGTATCGCTCTGATGACTAGAATACCGAGCTTAGGTAAATACCGAGTTAGGAAATCTAGCAATAGTTACTAAAGTGAACAGTTATGGATAGGTTAAACACTAACTAAGTGTGGAAATACCTTGGAATCGGGAAGACACTACAACCGTTGGACCGATAAGTGTGTAAGCATGTTGCTAATAAATGTTTGTGTGAATTCAGATGTCAGGTAGACCACGTGGTAGAGGCCGCGGACGCGGTACTGATGAAACTGGGGACCAGGGAGAGAACCCTACGGCGCAAGTTATGGCCGATGCTGTTGCGGCCGCCGTAACCCAGATGGTCCCACAGTTAGTAGCTGCGGTGCAGCAGGGGCAACAGCCCGGAGTTCAACCCCCACCGCCAGAGAGACCAACTGGGTCAAGGCGTTGGCTGATTTGAGACCACCGTCATTCGGAGGGGAGACCGACCCTAGTAAGCTGGAGGCGTACATCTCTGAGATGGAGACCGCCTACGAGACCTTGAATGTACCTGAGGAGGTCAAGGTTCGTCTTGCCGCTTACTACCTGAAGGGTTCGGCACAGACCTGGTGGAAGCTAGTAAGGGAAGGCAGAGTTGCTGACCCGACCTTTCAGTGGAGGGAGTACACGGCTCTGCTGCGAGCGAAGTACTACCCGATACATGTGCAAGAGGCTAAGCGCCTAGAGCTGGACAATCTGAGGCAAGGGGATAAGATGTCGGTAGATGAGTACTACTCAGCCTTCATCGGACTTATCCACCTGTTACCGGATCTGGGTTACTCAGACCGAATCCTAGTGAACCGTTTCTACAACGGACTGAGCTACCGCCTACGCTATGGCATGGGGCCTAGTGGATATACTACTTTGCAGGTAACAGAACTACAGTGCGATGTGAATAAGTATGTACAATGTGTTAACGTGATTGTGAGTTATTTTTGCGGGGCATAACTAACACCCTAAATAATAGGAGTGCTATCATGCCGCTGCTATAGTGGAGATCACCGTCCGTCTGAGGGACGAGGAGAATGCGCTTAAGCGCAAGGCCACGAGCGAGGGTCAAAGCACGCAAGGGTTTGGGGGTGGAAAGAAGAAAAAGCCATACCCTCAGCCCCAGAAAGGACAGCAACAGGGTGGCAAGGGCCAGGCCCAGACCACCACTGCTGAGGAGCCATTGCAGCTCACCACTTATGCCTATGCGGCTAAGCCCCTGCGCTCTCAGCCATTCAAGGGTAACCAATTAATTCTGAATAATGAGTTTAAGTGTGTGATGTTATAATGAAAAGTGTGTACTGAATGTGTGATGTGTTGGCAGCTAGCACGGGCTCTGGACCGGAGCGCCACTATTACTGTAAGTGGTGCAACGGAGATCACCCCGGCAAGGACTGCAAGGGAAATGATGTGCAGTGCAGATTCTGCAAGAAGATGGGGCATCGTGATTACGAGTGCTTCCAGAACCCGAATGGCAGGAACTACAAGCCTAGGGGACAGTGGAAGGGTAAGGCCGTTGCGATTACCGAAGGCCCGAAGTCGGCTAATCAGCCACCTACCGACCAGAGTATACTGATGCCCAGAAAGGGAAGGGATCGGGATCCAACAAGGCCGCCCTGAATGTGGTGGACCGGTCTGAGGCACCAGAGTCCTCTTCTAGACCAGGTACCGCCTAAACCGTGAAACAAAATAAGTGATTGTATACCGCATTACATGCATGCGTGTTAGTGAGTTTAAATGTATTACTATGTGAGTAAAGAATTAAAGTATGATGTGAAAGTCACCTAAATAGGTAAATTGAAAACCTAGGAACCTTCAATATTTGCTATCCAATCCCGCCCACACCAAGCCCTGAAGAAACCACCATCAACATCACCGACTTTCCAATGGAGCAATGTCAGGTCATCCAGCCAGGTATGATACTCTTAAATGGATACCTGACACCGGAAGCACAAATCCACATCATCCGACGATGCGACGAACTGGGAGCAGCACCGGAGGTTTCTACACACCCGAATACCCGAGTGGGTCAAAATGAAATTGAAGATGATGTGCATGGGTAAGGACTGGAATCCTTACACCAAGACATATCAAGACAAGCGAGTTGAAATGGAACGACTGTACCGATGATACCTGAGGAGTTCCTTGCGGTTGTTAACCACGCCGTGGGGATTGCTCAGCAAGTTGAATCCGATTCAATACCAAGTGTAAAGGCAGATTTGTGTATTGTGAACTTCTACCAGAAAGGTGGACGTTTAGGTTTACACCAAGATAAGGACGAGTCACCCGAGTCTCTACGTAAGGGAGTACCCGTGGTGTCTTGGTCCATTGGTGATACCGCAGTTTTTATGTACGGCGAGCAGAAGCGTGGTGATCTCGCAAAGAAGTTGATACTAAAATCAGGAGATGTGTTAATCATGGTGGGCAGTCAAGGATGTTATACCACGGTATCAAGAAGATCAAACTGAATACCGCACCTTCGACAGTGATCAATGCCACACACATGAAACCCGGACGTTTGAATTTGACCTTCAGACAGTTTTAGCCCTGTGTAATATTGTAATGTGTTAAACCAGTGTATGTTGGGGATGTATCATGTGTTAGTTATGTCAGCAGTGTAAACCAACTTATGGTGTAAAGAAAATGTTAATGAATAAAGTGGAGTTGTTTTGAAATATGTGAACCGTGTGTTGCTACTACATACTTATAAGTTTGCCAATTAATTAGGCTGTGCACTCGGAACGGGAGGAATACTGAGTGTCTGCAATGAAGCAGAAGCCGGCAAAAGCGGCACAATCCTCACCGGTACCTTCCCAGTCAATGGCGTGGATGCATCGATCTTGTTCGACTCTGGAGCCTCACATACATTCATTTCGCTGTCTTTTGCGAAGAGGCTGGGGTTAGACGGTGAAGAGATGCCTGACTTCCTAGTCACTCTCCCGTCGAAAGAGCGGATCAGGTGTGCCCGCTACCACCGAGGTGTGTTGTACGAATCAGAGATGAGGAGTTTCCAATCGACTTGATAGAGTTCGATGGACTTGGTTTTGATGTGATTATCGGGATGAACTGGTTGGAGCGGTACAAGGGCAGAATCCTGTGTGCCGAGCATCGACTGCTTCTTCGGAGTCCGTCTGGGGTTACTATATCATACCGCCAGAGGCCCAGGGAGCCTTCGACTCAGATCATCACCGCCATGGCTATGTATAATGAACTACGACGAGGGAATGATGTATACCTCTGCTATGTCCAGGACATAGAGAGAGACCCAGAGTTTAGCCCAGATGTGCCGGTAGTGTCGGAGTTTCCTGATGTATTTCCTAAGGAACTGCCGGGCATGCCGCCAGCACGGGAAGTTGAGTTTGAGATTGATTTGGTTCCGGGCACCGGACCAATAGCGAAGGCCCTATCGTATGGCTCCAGCAGAGATGATTGAGCTCAAGGAGCAGCTGAGAGACCTACTTGACAAGGGATTTATTCGCCCTAGCGTTTCACCATGGGGAGCGCCGGTCCTCTTCGTGAAGAAGAAGGACGGTAGCCTCCGCCTTTGTATTGACTATCGAGAGCTGAATGCAGTTACGGTGAAGAACCGTTATCCTTACCACGCATCGAGACTTATTTGATCAGTTGAGAGGAGCATCAGTGTTCTCCAAGATAGATCTACGATCTGGTTATCATCAGATTGCCGTTAAGGACAGTGATATTGAGAAAACAGCGTTCAGAACCAGATATGGACATTATGAGTTTACGGTTATGCCGTTTGGTTTATCCAATGCACCAGCTAAGTTTATGGACCTAATGAACCGCTTGTTCCAAGATCAGTTGGACAAGTCAGTGGTAGTCTTCATCGATGACATACTTGTGTATTCGAAATCAAGAGGTGAGCATGAAGCCACCTGAGAAATGTGTTACAGACATTGAGAAAGAATCAGTTGTACGCGAAATTTTCTAAGTGTGAATTTTGGTTGAACCAAGTTTCCTTTCTTGGTCATGTGATTTCTGAGGCCGGGATCGCTGTTGATCCGGCAAAGATAGATGCAGTACGCACCTGGCCTAGGCCGAAGACAGTTACCGATATCAGGAGCTTCCTCGGTCTGGCAGGATATTATAGGAGATTTGTGAAGAACTTCTCCAGTGTCTCGAAGCCGATGACTTCCTTGATGAAAAAGGATGCTCCATTCGAGTGGACAGAAGACTGTGAGATTTCTTTTCAGAAGCTTAAAGATGCTCTGACATCTGCACCAGTCCTGACTATACCAGACGGTCCAGATGGTTTTGAGGTCTATTGCGACGCATCAGGTAAGGGTATGGGTTGTGTGTTGATGCAACACGGGAAGGTCGTAGCATACGCCTCCCGACAGCTGAAGAAACACGAAGAGAACTACCCTACCCACGATTTAGAATTGGGTGCCATTGTCTTCGCACTGAAGATATGGCGACATCATTTGTATGGGGTAAACGTGACAATATATTCCGACCACAAGAGTTTAAAGTACTTGTTCACTCAGAAGGAGTTGAACATGAGACAAAGAAGGTGGGTTGAGTTCTTAAACGATTATGACATTAACTTGCAGTACAAAGAGGGGAAAGCAAATGTGGTAGCTGACGCACTGAGTCGCCGAGCACACTCTCTCCATTCGCTGGTCTCTCATACTAGCTTGGTTGAAGAGGTGCGGAGTGCTCAGATGACGGATCAGTACATGATGGAGATTAGACAGAAACTTATTGATGATACATTTGAGGGTCAGAAGTATGACTTCAGACTCCATGACGATGACTTGATTAGGCTTAATGGCCGACTGTGTATTCCGAGGAGTAGCGCTGAGCTGAAGGAGCGCATACTGAGTGAATCCCATTGTTCTACGACATCGATTCACCCCGGAGCTTCAAAGATGTATAAGGTATGAAACGTTATTTCTGGTGGGCTGGAATGAAAAAGGATGTGAATGATTATGTGTTGAGGTGTCTCACTTGCCAGAAGGTCAAGTTTGAGCACCGACGGCCTGGTGGTATGGTGCAGCCAATGCCAGTGCCTGAGTGGAAGTTCCATGACATTTCTATGGACTTTGTAGTAGGGCTTCCGCCTACAAGGGGAGGTCTGAATATGATTTGGGTTGTTGTTGACCGACTGACCAAGGTGGCCCGATTCATACCGATGAAGGACACCTGGAAAGTGGCAAGACTTGCAGAGCTCTTCGACAGAGAAATTGTAAGACATCATGGAGTACCGAAAACGATTGTATCTGACAGAGATACCAGATTCTTATCGAGGTATTGGAGATCCACACGAGAAGCACTGGGTACCGAGCTGAAATTGAGTACGGCGTTTCACCCACAGACAGATGGTCAGAGTGAGCGCACTATCCAGACACTTGAGGATATGTTACGTGCATGTGCACTTGACTTTCAGACCAGCTGGATTGATAAGTTACATCTGATCGAGTTTAGTTACAACAATAGTTACCATGCTTCGATCAAGATGTCTCCCTTCCAGGCTTTATACGGTAGACCATGCCGCACGCCATTATGCTGGGATGAGTCGAGTGAGACGGTCATTATAGGACCAGAGTATCTGGAACAAGTTCAGGCAGAAGTTCGCCAGATCCGGGCTAACATGAAAGCAGCTCAGGATAGACAGAAGTCGTACGCTGATGTGCGCAGACGTGACCTGGAGTTCGCCGTGGGCGATCAGGTTTCTTAGAGTATCCCCCATGAAGGGAGTGTTTCGTTTTGGCCAGAAAGGCAAGTTAAGCCCAAAATATGTGGGGCCTTATGTTGTGACGGAGCGGATAGGACCAGTAGCTTATAGACTTGATTTACCGCTGAGCTGGGCAAGGTACATGATGTATTCCATGTGTCCCAGCTGAAGAAATATATGTCTCATCCGTCTCATGTACTTCAGCCTGAAAGGCTAACCTTAGAGCCGACCATGCGATCAGTGGAGACTCCCGTACGGATTCTGGATACTAAGACTCGAGACACTCGCCATAAGTCTGTACGACTGGTGAAGGTCCTCTGGTCTAACCAGGACGTCGAGGAGGCCACTTGGGAGCTGGAAGATAAGATGAAGGCGAAGTACCCGTTGTTGTTTACTTCTTAGTGTTTGTATGTGTAGGGTACGGGGCGTACCCCTTTTTAAGGGGGGTAGAGCCGTTTCAGTTATGAGTGTATGGCATGTATTTGAATACATTGTCTATGTTGTTGTTTATGTCATGTTGTTATATTGTTATGTTACAGACCGTGGTGTCTGAATGATGTTATGTTTGGACCTTGAGTCCCATGTTATGTAAGTATGTTGTTGATGTTGTTATGGAAGTATTGTTTCATAAGTGATCCCCATGTTAATATTTAAGATATGTGGGAAGTGTGAACTTTGGGGACAAAGTTCTTTTAAGGGGGGTAGATTGAAATACCCCAAACCTTAATAAGTTGTTTAAACATTAAATAATAAATTATTAAGACTAAAAAGAGTCTTAGAAACATTAGTAAACAATTTAATAAATAGTAAATACAATTAATTGCCTAAAAGGCAATATGGGCAAAAATATGCTCTAAGCTTGGGATAATCTTGGTTAAGGCTTAATGAACTTACCAAGATCTTACTTATATTAATGAGCCTATTAAATCAATTACCAAAGAAAACCGAGCTTGAAAACAAGTTTAAACGCAAAATGTGTTTTAAGGAGTCTTAAAGCACGTTTTCGAAAAATTGTCTTGTAAATGAGTTTTGAATGGTTAAATGACCATCGATACTCTTTGATTAATATGTGTACTACTTAGTATCACATTTGGAAGTTTAAATTAATAAGAAATCAATATTTCACTTTTTTGTGTTTTGTTATAGTGAATAGTAACTAAAATAAGCTAGTTTGTAACATGTGTCAACATGTGTAATTTAATTGAGCAATAAAGACTAAGTAACCCCTAATATTAAATGGGGGCCGGTTTTGCATGTGGTGAGTCACCACCCTTGCTAACTGATTGAGTAAATAAGTGAGTAATTGAAAAAGCACTATTTGCTTTACGTAATTAATATCTTCAAAAGCAACTACAATCAGTGATTCTCTTCATTCCTTCATTTCCTCTTGCTGTCTCACGTAGCCATCCCCTTCCTTGCTCTCTTTCACGATAATACAGCACCAGCCACCACATGAGCCATCCAAATCCAATTTGTAACTTTAGTCACTCCAAATACAAACTTAAACTAACGACCACCGATCTCTTAGTTCATCAAGCTCTTCAACTTAGTCCTTTCAATCTTCAAGAGCTCCATTTTGGTGCCAAGAGGAATCTCCATGGAAGGAGCTTGAGTTCGTTTTTACATATTATTGTGCTCCTTTGCTTCAAGGTAAGGAAACTCAAAGAAAAATGGTGTCCTTCATGTTTATGTTGTTCGAAAATTTGCCTTAAATGGTGTCCTTTACGTTTGCCTTTTAGCTTCATTCCAACCATTCAAGGACTGGGTGAGTCCTCTCTTGACAACATCTAAACTCTCTTCAAGTTCTAAGTTGACAAGCAAGCAAATATCCTTACCGATTTCTGAAATAAGAAAGAAATTGGAGGAAGGAGGGTAATTATGCTAACAAAAATAGCTTGAAATTCCTTTGGAAATGAACGTATGTTGTCTGTTGAAACTACCTAAAGAGCCAAAGGTAAATGACTTAGAAAATGTTCTCAAAGAGACTAGTAAAGGACATACGTATTGCTGCTTGTATTTGCAGGTGAAAGGCAAATATATTGTGGAAATTCAGTGTTTAAGATTTATGCATTTTAAGAGCCTAAGTGCTATGCAATTTAAATTGTGCACTATGTTGTTATGTGGTGTATATTGGTGAAGTTTTGAGTTAAGAGTGTACTGGGAAGTTTATACATTTGATGGGTGTAGAGAACTTACGCAGCAGGACATGAAAAATGCAGTACGTCGATTCTGTAGGTTGGGTCCGGGACCTAAGTCATGGGTCATGTCCCGGACCAGGGGTGCAAATAGGCCGAGAGTTCTACAAGGTTATAGGTCCGGGACTTGGGTCTTGTACAAGGACCCGGACCAACCCCTTAAAATTGCCCGAGAGATTTTGCCTAGAATGGTCCGGGACTTAGGACCTGTATGAAGTCCCGGACCACCCCATTAAAGAGACCGAGAGGATTGCCAAGTGTAGGTCCGGGACCTAAGTTAGGGACAAGTCCCGGACCACTATATAAATTTGGTTCTAGGTTATTAAACGATGGACTAAAGATGGGGATAAGTTAGAGATGATATATAAGGTTATACAAGACATGTTAGGAGTATTATAATGACATTTTAAAAGATGAGAAATTAAAACAAATGTGAAATGAGATAAACTAGAAATGTGAATAATAATGTTAACAGTGGACTAGTGCGTTAATTGACCGACGTACTAAATGTGTTTAGGATTCTCTCAAGGTGGGAACCAGTCGAAGCAAGGGCCAAGGTATGGTTTCTTGCAGTCTGTTGCCTACCGGTTACACCGGCTTGTGTGTTGTTTGTTTTCTGTGTGTTTATGACTTGTAAGACTTAAGTCATGTAAGAGTTTACAGTTGTTCATATTATTATGTTGTTGAGATGTGACTCATTTCCCTTGTGTGTGTCTAACAAGACTTAAACACCTGATTGTGATTGGTATTGTGTTGCAATGTTGTGTTTTAACAAGTGCTAACGGGAAGTGAGGAGTCCGGTAGTTCCGGCCACGCGTGTGAGTATGGGAGTCGATGTCATTTACCGGTTCGATTCTCTTTGTATGTTGAGGTTGTTTTCCAATTTGGTTTCAATCTTCCCTTTAGCTTATCCAAGGCTATTTTACTGACTCACGTCGGGCCACAGGGGCATACTATGTTTATTCGGTGTGCTTGGGATCACTATATCCGACACGCCTGGTGTTTAAGTATCCGTTCAATTCTAAATGACGGTGACGAGTTAGGTAACGAGCTTAGTATGAGTATGGCAACATCCCTCTATGCTCTCAATGTGATCTAACTTGGTTGGTTCGTTTCCTAAAAGGGATCCGTTTTGTGTGTTACGTGTGAAGCTGTTTGCTATGCAATGTTCTTGCTACGCTAATGTATATATGATGTTATGTGTAAAATGAATGCCATGTTATCATGACAATTTGGTTGCGCGTATCCCGGTAGCCGATGGGCTGCGCGTTAGCCATACCAGCCAAGGGTTGCTGACCCCCTCGGGGGATCCATATTTCTTTTACTGCAGGATGAGGATCGAAGAAGCGGAGTGGCTCTAGATCCAGGATGTGTTTACTTTAAGTACCTTTGGATGTTGGCCCGGGATGCGCCTGTGCTCCCGTGGCAATATGTATTTCAGTTGTTGACAGTGCACAATGGAAGTTTACAGTGATAGTGTATAATTATGGGTTGTAAGTTAAATACTCGGTTATGTGTGTATGTACTTATGGTTTTAGTTCTATGCTCGGGAGTCTGATCATCAGACCGGTACAACTTGTGTTATTCAGCTTGTTAACCACGTGGGTGGTTGACGGCGTTGTAGCACCAATCGTTTAGTTACTGTTTAGTTGTTTATATTCCGCTACGATTCCAGTTATTATTATGTACGTAGTAGGGGTGTTACAATCTCTATCTTCTCCTGATTTATCTTGTACGTAATGTGGCGGGCCACATGACTATGAGCAATGTCCCGAGTTATAAGAGTTGAAGGCAGCCGAGGAAGCAAATTATGTGGGTAATAATCACGGTTTCCGGCAACCTTGGCAGCAGAATGTTCATCCTAATCTCCGATACGGTAATACTAACAACATCCAGAATCCACGTACTCTCCAGCCATCCCAAAACTACATGCCACAATCGAACTACCAAGGAGGCCAGAAGCAATTTCAACAACCTCCATACGGTGAACTTGCATCTTCTAGCCGACCACCTCAACCTCAATCTAATCCAGAGTCAGAGATGGGTCAGATACAAGAGATGTTTAGAGCGATGATGAACAAATCTCAAGACACTCAGGAGGAAGTCTCAACTCTCCGGAAGGATCAAAAGGCATTGCAATCTCAGATTCAACAACTCCTTACCCAACAAAGGCCACCTGGCCAACATTCCTCACAAACCAATCCAAATCCACGTGAACATGCAAAAGCAATTAATATAGATGAAGGAGATGACAACAACACATTTCAAGGAACCACAGAGGTAAATGTTGTCACCTTACGAAGTGGAAGGAAACTGAATACAGAAACGAGCAACGAAGATCGCATAGAGGATGACATAACTCCTCCACCACCACCTTCGTCTGAGACACAGGATCCTATCCTTCCTACTCCCCCTCCTCCGTCTCGAATTACTATTGATGTTCCTTCTTCTTCTCGTAAAGATACTGTAACACTCCAACCGCTAATCCTATGCTTACCGTCCAATCATCCCATAATCCAGAGTTACTCGCAGCGGAACTACTACTTACTACGGCGGGTGATACAATGCCGCTAACCGCCCATACGGCTAGCAAGGCTATTCCTACTTACAATGACTGTCTGATGAACATAGTATACCGAGCTACTAAGACATTACTTACTGATTACATAAGATAGCAATATTACATTCCTGGATCACCGAGTATTTTAAGTGTATACTTACATCCCAATTCAACTTCCCAAAAGAATGAGTTTCTACAAGCTACTCATCTATACTCCAATCCAATACTTCCACTATCCAAAAAGGTGTACCCCATGGTACACCGGCTATTCAAAAACTACAGCCATGTACTACTCAGTACACCAATCATAAATCATTGTTTACAACCCAAAAAGAAGATAAAGAAATTAAAACTAAGTCTTCACATCTTCATCCTTCGCGAGTACCTGTGTGTAGTAAAAATGGTGCCCCAAGGGGCTCAGCAAACGCTGCGTATAAACTCCGCATATACCGCGTGCTAGCTAGGGCACGCCGACTATTTGACGTCCACTAAACATGCTGTTCATTAATTACATACATACATGCTTTACTTACATCATACAATCATGCTCAATACATTACACCTTCCAAGGCAACAATACAATAATGCTCACAATACTTACCTGCACAAGGTTAGCCAAATTATGCATCCGGGTTAATCGGAATGCTTTTACTCTTTTACTCATTACTTACTTTTTCTTACTTGCACTTATTTACTTTCATTTACTTTTCTTACTCATTCTTACTTACTTACTCATACTCAAGTTAAGTCGTCGGGACCTCCGGCCCTAGGGACTACGCCGTCCCACCTCCGGGATTTACTTGACTCACCAATCCGGGATGCTACCCACTTAAGGGATTTGGGCCGCAGACTAGTTTAAGAGTCAGGAATTGGAGCCAACCTCTCATGACTCCGCATCCTCACGCGTGGCTGAAACTATATCGGACTTCTACTCATTCCAATTTAATTACCAATTTAAGTTAGGAGGGTTAGCTTGTTAGGAATAAGTTAGAAGTCCATTCACATTAACAAACGGTCACAATACGATACAACATACATACACACATTCATATTCATCCAAACATTTCATGAATTATACAAACTAAATTTGAAGGCAATATACAACAATATACAACACTACATATTCACAAGTAAACATGATAACTCCGATTCGTGCATTTATCTTATTTGGTGATCAATTAGCACACAACACACAAATCAGAGTAACCAAGATAGCATACGGGGCATGAGGAATCCATACCGTTCACCGTCGTACGTGTTTCCAAACGTCCTTCCGGTGTCACAAATCAAATCCTATGGTATACATACAATTGAATGATTAATCTAACTATCATCAACTTAACTCCTACTTACTATGTCCTTATACTTCTTACACTTACACATTACTTACTTATTTTTCATTACCTTAAGTTTTATTTCCTTACTTATTATTAGCATACTTACATGCATGTACATATATATATATATGTGGGTATACATATATATATAATTATTATTTAATATAAAATAATTTTTTTTTACTGGACCGGACTTGCGACCGACGTTGCAAGTCCGGTCCATTCCAGTAGCTCACATTACCCAATTTTTCTGGCCCGACCGAACTTGCAAGTCCGGTCGCAAGTTCGGTCCATTCCAGTAGCTTGCATTACGGGAATTTTTCTGGCCGACCGAACTTGCATGTCCGGTCACAAGTTCGGTCCATTCCAGAAGGTTTCATCGGGGAATTTTTCTGGCCCGGCCGAACTTGCATGTCCGATCGCAAGTCCGGTCGATTCCAGTAGGTTTCAGACGGGAAAATTTTCTGGTCCGACCGAACTTGTAAGTCTGGTCGCAAGTCCGATCGATTCCAGAAGCTTTCCCGTCTTTGTAAATCTGGGCTCGACCGAACTTGCAAGTCCGGTCGTAAGTTCGGTCCGGCCCAGTATTTGCATTTTTATTTCTGTTTTCAGTCCTCTCTTTTACCCATTACTTCCCCATTGTCCCTACACTTAGTCCCACATGTTTTAACACTTATTAAACCTCCTAATACACCTTAATTCATTCATTAACTCTTTACACATTTCTATACTCATTCACTCACATAATTTTCCAAGTTTCATACAACACTCACACTAGTTTCTTCTCTAGTTGCATTTTGCTACAGATTTCTCTTCTAACTCTCCCCAACTATAACTCCCTCTTCTAATGTCATTTCTAACACTCCTAATGCATTACACACCTCTCATAACTTACCCACCAACTATCTCAATTAAAATCTGTTACAACCTAAGTTTTTTCACCTAGTTTCCAACACACTAAGTGTTCTATTCCTAGGTAAATTTTGCCATAACCTCCCCTATATTTTTACACTCTCACCACATTGTTTACACTCACATTATTATCTCTTCACCTGTTTTCAACAACCAAAAATATACAAGCTCCCATATACAATACCAATACTAAAACACTCATCAAAATTCCTGCACTCAAACATTGACTCCCATCTATGTTTTCAATAAGTTTTACATATCTTTTAAAGGCTTAAAACATTCATATCCTCTTACACATTACACTACTAGTACATTACCATTTCCATTACTCATTCCAACCTTCTAAAAACTGTTACATACATATGTATACCAAGCTACACAAAAGAGTATGATTTACCTTGTTTCTCTTCTAGACTCCTCTTTCTCTTTCTTACTTCTTCTCTCTTCCTTCCTTCTCTCTCTCTACCAGTTTGCAAACCAAACCTCCAAGGCTACAGCCCATCAACATACATATTTTCAATACTAAACTAACCTTAAACATCATTTGAGTTCTAATGTAAATTTTAGGGTTTAGAATTTATTTTACCTTCCAAGGGTGTAGGAGTTGTTTGGGTTAGCTCAAGAACAATGTTTCCTCTCCTCCAACAAAGCCAAAATCGGCTAGAACACAATGGACCAAACAAGGGTTTAGTCTAAGATTCGTTTTGCCCATTAGGCTAGAAAAAGATGGAGTTTTTATAAATATTTTTACCTTAAAAGAACAAGGAGAAGGAGGGCTTTCTAATGGTGGTCTTGAAGCTCCAAATGGGACATACCCATAAAAACGAAAGTTGTTGTTTTCGAATTTTGGAAAGGTAGAAGTGTAGCTCTTGATGAGAGGATTCCAATGGTGTAGTTTTTATAATTTTTGGAGCAAGTTTGATGGAGTTTCAAGAGGAGAGAAGAGAGGTTTTGTGTGGTTGCTTCAAATCTCCATGGAAATCGCATGGAAGAAGAAAGGAAGAAAAAGTGAGAGTGAGAGTGAGTGGTATTACGTGAGAGAAGATAATAGAATAGGAGAGAGAGTGTGAGGGTGAGGTGAGTGTTTACTTTTTGCATTTTTATTTCTTTTGTCCTTTTGCACATAAGAGGGAAATTAAGGGGTGTGAGTGGGGCATGAAATCGGACACCCATACAGCCCATAGGGGTTGTAAAAATTCTTTTTACAATATTGGACACATAAGATTGTGGTATTTATATTTCTACCCCACAACTTCCCATTTTTGACAGTTTTTACTAATCTCTCGTTTTATTGATTTTATTGGTTCTAAAGCTTCACTAATATTTATTAATGATTATTTAGTTGACCAAAATTGTTACGAGTCTATTTGACCCGCTTAAAGACACGTTTTCCCGGGTTTCCTCGAAAAACGCGCTTTAAGGTTCGTTAGTGATTTTAATCCGTTTTAAGGATCCGTTTTCTTTGGGATTTGTTCCCTTATGATTATTTATACTTAATTAAGCTTCTAAATTATTTATTAGCCTAATTAATCACTATTTTTAATTACGGGGTATTACAATCTACCCCCCTTAAGAAACTTTGCCCTCAAAGTTGCTTAAGGTTAATGGTTTAGGTAATTCTACTCATTAGGCAAACCAATTGCACTAATGTGTCTTACTACACCTATGAGGTGTTTACTTCCTTTCACATTGCAAGCATACACACTTCGAGCATCATACCCAATTCACATACACAATCCAACATTTTTCATACATACCATTCCACAATACGCAATACACCACTACCATTCACAATACACATTACACATACATACACTACACATTACACATACATACATACACATACCAAGTTCACTTGCACTACATGTGCCATACAAAACCTATTACAATAACTGTAACGACCCCAAAACCGGCCTAGGAGTTAGGGCCGTTACACGCCGCGAGTCTACTACCTAACGTCGCAAGGCTCTAAGCAAACGAATCCCAAAACCGAATAAGAGACTTGTATAGATACCAAAGAGTTTACAAGATCCAAATACTTATAAGTCAAATACAAAGGGAGAGGCCCGAAGGCTACACAAAGTACTAAAGCGTCCAAAGCGCAAGCAAACAAAGTCTAAAGACATATAAAATAACGAGACTCCAGAAGGGGACGAGAAGAGAAGATCCCACGAGCTCAATCTGCAACAAAGTAAAGGGGTGAGCTAAACAGCCCAGCAAGCAGAAGACTTCCTCAAGGAAGCCCACTCAAAACAGAAGCAGAAGGATACTTATAAACAGAGAGGATAACGGAGTCAATATAAATAGACAGAATGAAACCACAAAACAGAGGCAGAGCAGAACGGAATATCACTTCAAAACACAGTCGGACTTTCAGATCAGAAACAGAAGAGTGGGACACTAGTAACCAGCTAACACAACAGAAGGACTCACGTAATGTCCTATGGATCCGAAGATCCCACAACAGAAGCTGTAGAGACAGCTAAGAGACCCGTCGGTCAAATAACATCCTAAGGGAGACCCTAAGGAGTATAAACAGAAGGAATTCCTGCGCAGCATGCTACGGGACAGCCCGACCCGACTATCCAAGGCCAGAAGCAAAGTAACTAGGTCCCAAAACCAAAAGCTCACAAAACAGATCTTAAATGCATGAAAATGCACGTAAACAGCATAAGAAGCTTGTACACAGATAGGGGAATCTAACCCCGCAAACGGAACTCAAAACGGAGCTAAAACAGAGAAGTTATGCTCAAAACAGTGGCATGTCCGAACTTGCGTCCGACCTTGCAAGTTCGGACAGAGGTCGAGAGTCAGAAGTCGCGGAGTACAGATGTCCGAACTTACGTCCGAACGTCGAAGTTCGGACGTAAGTCGGAGAGTTAAAAGCCAGAACCATCTTCGTGTCCGAACTTGCGTCCGACTTGCAGTTCGGACACCAGTCGAAACTTGTACCAAGAATTTGTCCTCGCGTTCGGTCCGAACATCGAAGTTCGACCAATGTTCGGACACTTCAAAACCTTAAAAACAAAACGGCCCGATGACCTGTCCGAACTTACAAGTTCGGACAGACGTTTCGACAGAGCGAAACTGTCGAAATCCAGAGCGATCAGACGAGCAGAGATCAGCCAAAATCACCAACTCACACAAAACTCAGAATGGTAAATCAGTACCCTCGGCGGTTTAGCCAAACGACTAACAACGCAAAACCAATGAGAAAACACACAAGCAACACACAAATCAGATACGAAACAGATATTAAAGCAGTCCCCGAGGGTGAGTAAACAACCCCGATTTCCATCCCCAATTACATGAATTCGAAGCGCTGTTTCAGTCCACACGTTACCAGCAACTCAAACGAACAGAACCAACGAGGAGACGCACAATGAATTCGCAGAGAAGAGACCCCAAAATCAGAAAAACTGCCCTCTCAAAAACAGAAGCGGAAACCATCGGAATCGAAAGGAAAACCAAACCTGATTGCAGAGGAGAAGAACCGAACAGAAGAGCAGCAGCAGAACCGACCACAAACGCAGCAAAGATTCACCAGAGAACAAAGTCACCAAGGAAGAAGAAGAGAGGAGAGCGCAGAAACTGTCGAGGAAGAACGCACGATTTGAAATTGATCGTGGATTGAGAATGAAATAAAATGACTTTTACCTTAATAAGTCTCACCAAAATAAAAGAGGGGAAACGACCTCCTTGCCCCCGTCTTTTAATTTAAAGACTCCGGTGTCCCATCAGCTCCAAAGTAACACATACATAAGCAATGATATAAACCGAAATGTCATGAAATCTGAAAACGAAAATACGGAGTATTACATCACTCCCCCCTTAAAAGGAATTTCGTCCTCGAAATTCAACATACCTTACTGCTCGAAAAGGGAAGGGAACTTAGCACGCAACTCCTCCTCGAGTTCCCACGTCGCCTCACGCTCGGACTGATTAGACCACTGCACCTTAACCATAGGCAATGTCTTGCTACGAAGCCGACGAACATCCCGTGCAAAATACGAACCGGAACTGCCTCATAAGTGAAATCTCTGAGTCGAAGCTGACCATAGTCAATCACATGCGAAGGATCATGTAGATACTTCCTGAGCATCGACACATGGAACACGTCATGCACTCCTGCTAGAGCTGGTGGCAATGCCAATCTGTAAGCCACCGGCCCAACCTTCCCAAGCACCTCAAAAGGCCCTACGAACCGAGGACTCAGCTTGCCTCGCTTCCCAAAACGAACCACACCCCGAACTGGAGAGATCTTCAGTACACGTGGTCTCCCACCTGAAACTCAAGCGGACGGCGTCTCTGATCTGCATAACTCTTCTGCCGGCTCTGGGCAACCAACAAACGCTCCCTGATAGTCTTGACTTTGTCCACAGCTCCCTGCACCAACTCAGGACCTAATCGCCCTCTCCGCAGGTCATCCCAACAAATAGGAGATCTACAGCGCCTACCATACAACGCCTCATATGGAGCCATCCCAATGCTCGATTGGAAACTATTATTGTAGGCGAACTCAATCAAGTCACATGCTGATCCCAGCTGCCCCCGAAGTCGAGCACACAAGCCCTCAACATGTCCTCCAAAATCTGATTCGTCCTCTCCGTCTGCCCATCGGTCTGAGGATGATAAGCCGAACTGAAAGCCAAATTCGTCCCTAACGCCTTATGCAGGCTCCGCCAGAAGCGAGATACAAATCTCGGATCTCTGTCCGAAACGATCGTCGCCGGCACACCGTGCAACCTCACAATCTCATCAATATACAGCCGAGCCAGGCGCTCAAGGCTGAAGGTCTTCCTCACAGGCAAGAAATGAGCTGACTTCGTCAACCGGTCCACAATCACCCATAGCGCATCGTACCCAGAAGATGTCCTAGGCAACCCCACAATGAAATCCATGCCAACGCTCTCCCATTTCCACTCAGGAACGGGAAGAGGCTGCAGAAGACCCGCAGGTCGCTGATGCTCAGCCTTCACCTGCTGACAGGTTTGGCAACGAGCCACAAAATCAGAAATCTCCCTCTTCATATTCGCCCACCAAAAGGACTCTCGGAGGTCCCGGTACATCTTCACCCCTCCTGGGTGCACAGAATAAGGAGCTCCATGAGCCTCCTGCATAATCTCCCGCCTAAGGTCGCCTCCACTAGGCACACAAACTCTGCCCCTGAAGCGTAGACAATCATCGCTGGACACAGAAAACTCTGACTCCTGCTCATCTGCCAACTTCTCTCTGATCTTACACAACTCAGCATCAGCCTTCTGACCCTCTCTGATCCGCTCAATCAAAGTAGACTGGACCTGAATCGAAGCAATCATCCCAGCACGGTCGACCGAACAACCCAAATCCCCATACGCTGAAGCTCAAAGCAGACCTCTGAACCCCTGACAACGAACAAGCAAGTCCAGGAGCACCCCTACGGCTCAAGGCATCAGCCACCACATTCGCTCTACCCGGATGGTAGAGGATCTCCAGTCGTAGTCATGTAACAGCTCCAACCAGCGCCGCTGTCTCAAATTCAATTCCTTCTGCGTGAACAGATATTTGAGACTCTTGTGATCCGTGTAGACCTTACACGTCACCCCATACAAATAGTGCCGCCAGATCTTCAAGCGAAGACCACAGCAGCTAGCTCCAAGTCATGGGTAGGATAATTCTTCTCATACGGCTTCAACTGTCGTGACCCATGCTACCACCTTTCCCTGCTGCATCAAACACACCCAACCCTCTGTGGGAAGCGTCACAGAACACCTCAAAGCCCTCTGTCCCAGAAGGCAACGTCAAAATCGGAGCCGAAGTCAACCTCTTCTTCAACTCCTGGAAGCTCTCCTGGCACGCCTCACTCCAATCAAACTTGACATCCTTCCTAAGAAGACGAGTCAAGGGAGATACGATCTTAGAAAAGCCCTCCACGAACTTCCTATAATACCCAGCCAATCCCAGAAAACTGCGCACCTCAGACACACTAGTGGGCTTCGCCCACTCCATAACGCCTTAATCTTCTCGGGTCCACTGAAATACCATCCTTCGAAACCACGTGGCCAAGAAACACCACTCTATCCAACCAAAACTCACACTTCTTCAATTTAGCATACAACTCCTTCTCCTTCAACGTCTGTAGAACCATCCTCAGATGCTCCTCATGCTCCTCAGCACTCTTGGAGTACACCAAGATGTCGTCAATAAACACAACTACAAAAGAATCCAAGAAAGGTTTGAAGACTCTGTTCATCATATCCATGAAGAACGACAGGGCATTGGTCAAACCAAAAGGCATGACCAAGAACTCATAATGCCCATATCGGGTCCTAAATGCAGACTTAGACACATCCTCGGCCTTAATCTTCAGCTGATGATATCTAGAACGCAAGTCGATCTTCGAGAAGACTGTCGCCCCTGCTAATTGGTCGAAGAGATCATCAATGCGGGGAAGAGGATACCGATTCTTGATGGTAACCTTATTCAATTCCCTATAGTCAATGCACAATCTGAAGGAGCCATCCTTCTTCTTCACAAACAACACAGGTGCTCCCCATGGAGACACACTAGGGCGAATGAAGCCCTTATCCAGAAGATCCTGCAGCTGCACCTTCAGCTCCTTAAGCTCTGCCGGACTCATGCGATAGGGAGCCTTAGAGATAGGCTGAGTCCCTGGCGCTAACTCAATAGAAAACTCCACCTCACGATCAGGTGGTAGTCCTGGCACATCGTCCTGGAACACCTCAGGAAACTCACACACAATGGGATATCCTCCAACCGGGATCCCTCCTTAACCTCAGGTACAAAGCAGAGAAAACCCTGGCAGCCCTTCCTCAAGGAACGGACTGCCTGCATAGCAGACACCAACACAGGAGCACAAGGAATGGAATTCCCCACAAAAGCAAAACGGGTCTCACCCGGTCTATCAAACACAACTCTCCTAGCTGCACAATCTATATGGGCATGGTGCTCTGCTAGCCAGTCCATGCCCAAAATCACATCGAAGCAAGACATACGCATAGGGATCAAATCAGCAGACAAGTTCCTATCCATAATCACTACCGGAACCGACTTACACACAGAATCAAGTACACAAGCAGGTACGCCACTCAGCGGGCTAGAAATACACAAATCCACATCACAGGCACAGCAGACAACCCGAGACTACCCACTAAATCAGCAGACACAAAGGAGTGGGTAGCTCCTGAATCAAACAAGCAGAAAACTGGCTGAGAAGAGATCTGAAGAATACCTGACACTACTCGGCCTGAGTCACGGTCTCGCTCACCAGCTAGAGCGTACACACGAGCCTGGGTCTGGGGCTTCTTCTGATCAGTCTTCTGCCCGGACCCTGAACCAGCTCCTCGGCCCTCAGAACCGCCACTGCTACCTCCACCTCTAGCCTGTGGACACTGGGCAATGCGATGGTCTAGCGAACCACACTTGAAGCACGCCCCGGACTTCCTGTAGCACTCCCGCCCAGGATGGAAACGGTCACACTCCGCACACTTCTCCACAGCAGGGGATGCTGATGAAGAAGAACCCCGGTCTCCTCTATACTTCTTCTTCTGAGAAGAAGTCTGCTCACGCCTCTCGGGCTCCTCCACACGACCCTTCCTCTTCTGGTCCTTGCCCTTATCGGGCCTCTGGTCCCTCTTCTCATACCGCTGCCTAGCCTGCAGCTCAGACTCCACCACCAACGCCACATCGGCCACATCCCTGAAGGTCTTGTGGCGAAAAGGTGCCACAGCAGCTCGAATGTCACCCCTCAACCCAGCCTCAAACTTCCTAGCCTTCCGGTTATCATCCGGCTCAGGCACAAACTTCGAAAGGGAAATAAACTTCCTCACATAGTCGTCCACTGACATCTCCTTCGTCTGGCGAAGCCTCCCATACTCTACAATCTTCTGATCCCTGAAGACATCGGGATAGAACTGCTGATTGAAGCAGCCCCTGAACTGCTCCCATGTCCATGGGTGGGGGTACTTCCCTTCGACCGACTTCCACCACTCCTTCGCCTCACTCTGAAACATGAAGGTAGCGAATCCGACTTTCTGATCCTCCTCACATCCCATGACCCGCAGAAGGTCCTCAATGGCAGTGATCCAGTGGCTCGCCTCCTGTGGGTCGCCACTAGCATCAAAAGAAGGTGGCTTCAGCTTCAGAAACTCCTGAAGCGCCTTCACGTTGTTGCCCCCCGCGTTACCGGCTCCTGCCGCCTGACCAGCAGTGGCCCCTACAGTCTGCAGCACCTGGGTCACCACCTGCTGCACAATCTCTGCAATGTCCCCCTGGGGAGCATCGCCTGCAGCTGCACCACGTCCTGAACGTCGGGGAGGCATACTGAAGATACAACATCAAAATTTATCAGAAACCATCAAGCATCAACAGCAGACCTTTCAGACACCCACACATGCAGACAAAACCCCACAGACACCAAAGAACGAGCAACCTGGCTCTGATACCACTAAATGTAACGACCCCAAAACCGGCCTAGGAGTTAGGGCCGTTACACGCCGCGAGTCTACTACCTAACGTCGCAAGGCTCTAAGCAAACGAATCCCAAAACCGAATAAGAAACTTGTATAAATACCAAAGAGTTTACAAGATCCAAATACTTATAAGTCAAATACAAAGGAGAGGCCCGAAGGCTACACAAAGTACTAAAGCGTCCAAAGCGCAAGCAAACAAAGTCTAAAGACATAAAAATAACGAAGCTCCAGAAGGGGACGAGAAGAGAAGATCCCACGAGCTCAATCTGCAACAAAGTAAAGGGGTGAGCTAAACAGCCCAGCAAGCAGAAGACTTCCTCAAGGAAGCCCACTCAAAACAGAAGCAGAAGAATACTTATAAACAGAGAGGATAGCGGAGTCAATAAATAGACGAATGAAACCACAAAACAGAGGCAGAGCAGAACGGAATATCACTTCAAAACACAGTCGGACTTCAGATCAGAAACAGAAGAGTGGGACACTAGAAACAAGCTAACACAACAGAAGGACTCACATAAGGTCCTATGGATCCGAGGATCCCACAACAGAAGCCGTAGAGACAGCTAACAGACCCGTCGGTCAAATAATCCTAAGGGAGACCCTAAGGAGTATAAACAGAAGGAATTCCTGCGCAGCATGCTACGGGACAGCCCGACCCGACTATCCAAGGCTCAGAAGCAAAGTAACTAGGTCCCAAAACCAAAAGCTCACAAAACAGATCTTAAGTGCATAAAATGCATATAAACAGCATAAGAAGCTTGTACACAGATAGGGGAATCCAACCCCGCAAACGGAACTCAAAACGGAGCTAAAACAGAGAAGTTATGCTCAAAACAGTGGCATGTCCGAACTTGCGTCCGACCTTGCAAGTTCGGACAGAGGCCGAGAGAGAAGTCAGAGTCGCGGAGATACAAATGTCCGAACTTACGTCCGAACGAAGTTCGGACGTAAGTCGAGAGTTAAAAGCCAGAACCATCTTCGTGTCCGAACTTGCGTCCGACCTTGCAAGTTCGGACACAGTCGAAACTTTTACAAAATCATCCTCGCGTCAGGTCCGAAACGAAGTTCGGACCGATGTTCGGACACTTCAAAACCTTCAAAAACAAAACGCGCCCGATGACCTGTCCGAACTTACAAGTTCGGACAGACGTTCGGACAGCGCGAAACTGACGAAATCCAGAGCGATCAGACGAGCAGAAATCAGCCAAAATCACCAAACTCACACAAAACTCACAGAATGGTAAATCAGTACCCTCGGGGGTTTAGCCAACGACAACAACGCAAAACCAAGAGAAAACACACAAGCAACACACGAAATCAGATACGAAACAGATATTAAAACAGTCCCCGAGGGTGAGAAACAACCCCGATTCCATCCCCCACTTACATGAATTCGAAGCGCTGATTCAGTCCACACGTTACCAGCAACTCAACGAACAGAACACACAGAGGAGACGCACAATGCACCACTGAATTCGCAGAGAAGAGACCCCAAAATCAGAAAACTGCCCTCTCAAAACAGAAGCGGAAACCATCGGAATCGAAAGGAAAAACCAAACCTGATTGCAGAGGAGAAGAACCGAACAGAAGCAGCAGAGAAACCGACCACAAACGCAGCAAAGATTCACCAGAAGACAAAGTCTCACCAAGGAAGAAGAAGAGAGGAGAGCGCAGAAACTGTCGCGAGGAAGAACGCACGATTTGAAAGTTATCGTGGATTGAGAATGAAAATAAATGACTTATTACCTTAATAAGTCTCACCAAAATAAAAGAGGGGAAACGACCTCCTTGCCCCCGTCTTTTAATTTAAAGACTCTGGTGTCCCATCAGCTATCCAAAGTAACACATAGCATATGTAATGATATAAACCAAAATGTCATGAAATCTGAAAAACGAAAATACGGAGTATTACAATAACTACCCACTATGCCATGCTCACCCCGAAGCAATGCAAAAGCAAAAGGGCTCTACCCCCCTTAAAAGGGGTACGACCCGTACCCGTATTGCTAAATGCTATACTATCTAGTCTATGAATAACTGTGGGTACTTAGCCTTCATGGCATCTTCCAACTCCCATGTCGCTTCTTCGACATCATGGTTTGACCATAGGACCTTCACCATTCGTATAGACTTATGGCGAGTGTCTCTGGTCTTCCTATCCAGGATTCTCACTGGGGTTTCAACATATCTCATGGTCGGCTCGATGGATAGTCTCTCGGGCTCTAAGACGTGAGAAGGATCAGCAATGTACTTCTTGAGTTGTGACACATGAAATACATCATGGACACGCCCCAAGTCCTCAGGTAATGCTAACCTGTAGGCTACGGATCCCACTCTTTCGGTGATAGCATACGGCCCTACAAACTTTGGGCTAAGCTTGCCCTTCTGGCCAAATCTGAAGACACCCTTCATAGGTGAAACGCGCAAGAACACTTGGTCGCCCACGGCGAACTCAAGGTCGCGTCGTCGGACATCCGCATAGGATTTCTGTCTATCTTGGGCTGCCTTCATATTAGCTCGAATTTGCTGCACTTCAGCTTGCACTTGCTCAAGATACTCCGGTCCTATTATGACCGCTTCACTTGACTCATCCCAACACGAGGGTGTACGGCAAGGTCTACCGTATAGATCTTGGAAAGGCGACATCTTAATCGAGGCATGATAGCTATTATTATACGAGAACTCGATAAGATGAAGCTTATCTAACCAACTCCCCTGAAAGTCTAAGGCACTTGCCCGAAGCATGTCCTCCAGTGTCTGGATGGTCCTTTCCGTCTGACCGTCGGTCTGAGGATGGAAGGCGGTACTCAACTTCAATTCTGTACCCAATGCTTCCCTTGTAGCTCTCCAGTATCTCGAAAGAAATCTGGTGTCGCGGTCAGATACTATTGTTTTCGGGACTCCGTAATGTCTAATAATCTCCTTGTCGAACAGCTCAGCTAGCTTTACTACCTTCTAGGTGTCCTTCATCGGTATGAATCTGGCAACCTTGGTAAGGTGGTCGACTACAACCCAGATCATGTTGAGTCCTCCCCTAGCAGGTGGGAGTCCTACAACAAAATCCATGGAGATATCATGAAATTTCCACTCCGGAACTGGCATAGATTGTACCATTCCGCCCGGGTCTACGATGTTCAAATTTTACCTTTTGGCATGTTAAGCACCCTCAATACAAATTCCGTCACATCTGATTTCATTACAGACCACCAGAAGTACCTCTTTTCTTCTTTTTTGGAGGCTCCCGGATGGACTGACAATGTGGAACAGTGTGACTCTGCAGGATGCGATCCCTTAGCTCAGCATTGCTTCGGGGGACGCATAGCCTGCCATTCAACCGAATCAAACCATCTTCATGTAGCTTGAAGTCATACTTCTTCTTCTCAAATGTACCATTTTGATCTTTTGTCTGATTTCGGTTAGTAAGGGTCGATCAACTGAGTGCTCGCACCTCGTCAACCAAGCTAGAAGAAGCGAGTAGCGAATGGAGCGAGTGTGCTCGACGGCTCAGGGCGTCGGCTACAATGTTTGCCTTCCCTTCCTTATACTGCAAGTTGATGTCATAATCTGAAAGAAATTCCATCCATCTTCTCTGTCTCAAGTTCAATTCTTTCTGAGTGAATACATACTGTAAGCTCTTGTGGTCAGAGTAGATGGTGATGCTTACCCCATAGAGATAGTGTCACCATATCTTCAAGGCGAAGACAATGGCTCCTAACTCTAAGTCGTGAGTCGGGTAATTCTCCTCATGCTTTTTCAGTTGGCGGGAGGCATAAGCTACAACCTTGCCATGCTACATGAGTACGCATCCCATTCCTTTGCCTGATGCATCACAATATACCTCAAATCCCTCTGTGCCCTCTAGAAGAGTAAGGACGGGCGCTGAGGTCAATGAGTCTTTTAGTTTCTGAAACGATAGCTCGCACTCATCTGTCCATACAAATGGTGCATCTTTCTTCATCAGTGTAGTCATGGGCTTAGCGACTTTTGAGAAGTCCTTTACGAATCTCCGGTAGTAACCGGCTAGACCAAGAAAGCTCCTAATGTCGGTAACAGTCTTGGGTCTAGGCCATGATCGTACAGCTTCTATCTTAGAAGGGTCAACTGAGATACCTGCGCTCGAGATGACATGTCCAAGGAATGATACCTGATCTAGCCAGAATTCGAATTTGGAGAACTTCGCATACAGCTGGTTCTCGCGCAGTGTCTCAAGCACTTTCCTCAAATGAATTTCATGTTCCTCTGCTGATTTTGAGTATACAAGTATGTCGTCGATGAAGACAACCACTGAAGTGTCCAACTGCTCACTGAATAGTCGATTCATGAGGTCCATGAATTTAGCTGGTGCATTTGACAAACCGAATGGCATCACCGTGAATTCGTAGTGGCCATATCTGGTACGAAATGCCGTTTTCCCTATGTCTTGTTCTTTAATTGCAATTTGATGATACCCAGAACGGAGGTCAATCTTGGAGAAGACTGATGCTCCTTTCAGCTGGTCGAATAGGTCGTCGATGCGTGGCAATGGGTATTTATTTTTGACTGTGACCGCATTCAGCTCGCGGTAGTCAATACATAGTCGGAGACTACCGTCCTTCTTCTTCACAAAGAGGACCGGTGCTCCCCAGGGTGATACGCTCGGGCGTATAAACCCTTTGTCAAGAAGGTCTCGCAACTGTTCTTTCAGTTCAGTCATTTCAGCAGGTGCCATGCGGTACGGTGCCCTATCAATGGGACCGGTACCTGGCAAAAGGTCAATTTCGAATTCCACTACTCTCGGTGGTGGCATGCCGGGTAGCTCCTTAGGGAATACATCGGGGAATTCAGATACTATCGGTACATCGTCACTGAACTCTGGATCTCTCTCCAGGTCTTGTACATAACACAGGTACACTTGGCCCTTTCTGAGCTCCCGGTACATAGCCATAGCAGATATGAGTGTGGTCGAAGGCTCTCTCGGTCTCTGGCGGTAAGATACGGTAACCCCAGAAGGACTCTTGAGCAGCAATCGATGCTCGGCGCAGAGGATTCTACCCTTGTGCCGCTCCAACCAATTCATTCCAATGATTAAGTCGAATCCCAATCCATTGAATTCGATGAAGGAAATGGGAAACGATTCTCCTTTGATTTCGATGGTGGCTGATTGATAATAATTGGTACACTTTACTCGCTCCTTCGATGGGAGAGTAACCATGAAGTTCGGTAGCTCATCCGCATCTAGCTTCAACCTCTTCACGAAATATGGTGATACGAAGGTGTGAGAGGCGCCGGAGTCGAATAATACATTGGCGTCAATGCCGTTCACTAGGAAGGTTCCCATTAGAATGGTGTCGCTCTTGCCGGCTTGTGCTTCGGTGAGGATGCTCAGGTTACCTTCGGTACCGAGTCCACAACCTATTGGATTCACAATTGGATAAGTATTGATGGTGGACACAAGTGGAATTAAATCAACACTGCTCTTTATTGATAAACCAACCATCATACATGCCGTGTCTCTAATACACGTTACTAATACATTACATGTTACTATGAATTTAATACTTCCTAAAGGTAAGGTTCAGGCATCCTGGTTTCATGTGTGTGGCATTAATTATTGCCGGCGGTGCCGTATTCAACTTGATCTTGTTGATCCCGTGATACAGCATCCTAGAGTTTCCACCCATGATGAGGACATCTCCTGATCTCAATACCAGTTTCTGTGCGAGGTCCACACGCTTCTGCTCGCTATACATAAATACGGCGTCATCACCAATGGACCAAGACACTACGGGCACTCCTTGTTCAAGAGATTCCGCTGTCTCGTCCTTGTCTTGGTGTAACCCAAGTCGTCCTTCTTTCTCATAGAAGATGACGATACAGAGATCCGCTTCAAGTGCGGGGATCGGTTCATGTTCACATTGTTGTGCAAGTTCTACTGCTTGTGTGACGAGTGTCTGAAACTCTGGTGGTATTGTCGGTGGCGTCGCTCCATCTTGTGCTCGTGTCTCCTGGTATGTCTTGGTATAAGGATTCCAGTCCTTTCCCAAGCACATCACTTTTAGCTTCATCTTCGCTCCACCGGGGAATTCGGGTGTATAAAATCCACCTTGACCCGCTCCTAGTTCGTTGCATCGTCGGATGATTGAGATTTGTGTTACGGGTGTCAGGTATCCCTTTAATAAGATCATACCTGGTCGGATGACCTGACACTGTTCGTTGGTGTAGTCGTGCTTGGTGATGTCGATCTCTTCTTGATTCAAGTTTACCGGTATCGGGTAACAGATACTAAAGCTTCCTATGGTTGTAAATTTCATCTACGGTGAGTACTAGTTTCAACTACTTCATTTCATGCTCAATACACTCTCCAATTCATTTACTCATGCATTCACTCATACGATTACTCTAATACTTAGGCATGCTTCTTCAAGGATTAAAGGTTTAGATTAATTACCTGGGCCGGATTTAGAACCGGACCGATCACGGTCAATCACAAGAAGGACAGGCTGCCTCTGAGGTGCACCGCGCGGAGGTCCCCGGGATCCCTGTCCCTGTGGTGCCTGCTGGGTCGGTGCATCGCCAGATGCAACCTCCTTGCCTTCCCCCTGTTTGTAGTTTTGGAAGTTCCCCTTTGGCTTGGTGCTCTCTGGGCATCTATTGGCTGTGTGACCGGGTTTTTGGCAGCTATAGCACTTGATTTCCCTCCCATAACAGTCCATACCAGGATGGTCCTGGTTGCATTTCCTGCACACATAGGTGCGGCCATCGGAGAAGGTTTTGGTGACACCGGAGCCAGAACCTAAGGTGTAGTGGGTTAGCACATGTTTGTGTGGATATACTAGATACATTACTTGTACGATTACGATTTAGGAATAGAAGTTTACCCTTAGGTGGGTGTGATCTCAATGGTTTTGCCGCCACCGGTGCAGAATAACCAAGCTGAAGAAGCTCAACTGGTTTGCCCTGCTCAGCATGGGCACTGCTCTCACCTGGGGATTTCTTTTGGGATTGCTGAAAGAAATTCCCCTTCTTATTTTTCCAACTCTTCCCCTGGTTCTGCTCTCAGTACTGGTGTTTTTGTTGTTGGCTTTGCGCTTCAGCGCGGTCTCTTCATCCCTTAATTGGCAAGTGATTTCAACGCGAGAAGCCGCGTGATAACACTCCTGAAATCTCAGGTATTAGCCGGGATTCTCATTTAAGGAAGAATAAGGAAAGATTCAAAGAATTTAAGGGATTTTAAGGAATTCAAGGAGTTGAAATGATACTAAGGGTTAACTGATATTTACCTGAAGGGAGGTAAATCTCGTGTAGCCCATACCGTACCGAAGGCGATGGCTCAGACCGCCATAGAAGCGATCGACCTACACCTGGCCGGTGTATCCTAGATCGGGAAGAAGGCGGAGAATAGAAGTGAATGTTCTGTAGTACTCATCCACAGACATCTTGTCTGTCATCTTCAGGGCATCCAGCTCTAGCCTTTTCTTAGTCTTTACATGTTCCGGATAGTACTTAGATCGGAGGAGAGATACAAAGGACTCCCAATCGAATGTGGGGTCGTTGACGTGCTCGTGCTTGATTAGTTTCCACCAATCCATAGCAGCATCTTTGAGGTAGTAGGCTGCTACTCTGACTCGAACTCCAGCAGGAGCTTCGAGGGTTTCGAAAGCTGTCTCCATCTCGGAGATGTAGGCTTCGAGCTTAGCCGGATCACTCTCGCCCCTAAAGCAAGGAGGGCGGAGTTCCGCTACAGCTTTTACCCAGCTCGCTTCTCTGGGTGGCGGGGGAGGGATTGGCCCCGCTTGAGTTTGTTGGTTCTGTTGGGTTTGTTGCACGGCTTGGATTACTTGTGGTAGCATCTGTGCTACCGTGGCGGCGACGATCTCAGCTATCGTCTGCGCGCCGGGTCCGTCATTGCCCCCTCCTCTAGGGCGACCTGGACCTCTTCCGGACATCTAAATATTTAACAGTTACATTAGGCTTTGCAAGATATGACCTAAGGGTCTTGAATTTAAGCAAAGTATCATTCCTAAGAACGTCAAGGGTATCCGTTATTAATAACGGTAGTTCCTAGTTAGGTTTCTAAGTATTCGTCTTAAGACGGTTGAAATCCTAACTCGGTAATCCCCTATGCTCGGTACTATGGACATCAGAGCGTAACTACGCTCTGATACCATTTTTTGTAACACCCCAACCGCTAATCCTATGCTTACCGTCCAATCATCCCATAATCCAGAGTTACTCGCAGCGGAACTACTACTTACTACGGCGGGTGATACAATGCCGCTAACCGCCCATACGGCTAGCAAGGCTATTCCTACTTACAGTGACGGTTTGATGAACATAGTATACCGAGCTACTAAGACATTACTTACTGATTACATAAGATAGCAATATTACATTCCTGGATCACCGAGTATTTTAAGTGTATACTTACATCCCAATTCAACTTCCCAAAAGAATGAGTTTCTACAAGCTACTCATCTATACTCCAATCCAATACTTCCACTATCCAAAAAGGTGTACCCCATGGTACACCGGCTATTCAAAAACTACAGCCATGTACTACTCAGTACACCAATCATAAATCATTGTTTACAACCCAAAAAGAAGATAAAGAAATTAAAACTAAGTCTTCACATCTTCATCCTTCGCGAGTACCTGCGTGTAGTAAAAATGGTGCCCCAAGGGGCTCAGCAAATGCTGCGTATAAACTCCACATATACCGCGTGCTAGCTAGGGCACGCCGACTATTTGACGTCCACTAAACATGCTGTTCATTAATTACATACATACATGCTTTACATACATCATACAATCATGCTCAATACATTACACCTTCCAAGGCAACAATACAATAATGCTCACAATACTTAGCTGCACAAGGTTAGCCAAATTATGCATCCGGGTTAATCGGAATGCTTTTACTCTTTTACTCATTACTTACTTTTTCTTACTTGCACTTATTTACTTTCATTTACTTTACTTACTCATTCTTACTTACTTACTCATACTCAAGTTAAGTCGTCGGGACCTCCGGCCCTGGGGACTACGCCGTCCCACCTCCGGGATTTACTTGACTCACCAATCCGGGATGCTACCGACTTAAGGAATTTGGGCCGCGGACCAGTTTAAGAGTCAGGAATTGGAGCCAACCTCTCGTGACTCCGCATCCTCACGCGTGGCCGAAACTATATCGGACTTCTACTCATTCCAATTTAATTACCAATTTAAGTTAGGAGGGTTAGCTTGTTAGGAATAAGTTAGAAGTCCATTCATATTAACAAACGGTCACAATACAATACAATATACATACACACATTCATATTCATCCAAACATTTCATGAATTATACAAACTAAATTTGAAGGCAATATACAACAATATACAACACTACATATTCACAAGTAAACATGATAACTCCGATTCGTGCATTTATCTTATTTGGTGATCAATTAGCACACAACACACAAATCAGAGTAACCAAGATAGCATACGGGGCATGAGGAATCCATACCGTTCACCGTCGTACGTGTTTCCAAACGTCCTTCCGGTGTCACAAATCAAATCCTATGGTATACATACAATTGAATGATTAATCTAACTATCATCAACTTAACTTTTACTTACTATGTTCTTATACTTCTTACACTTACACATTACTTACTTATTTTTCATTACCTTAAGTTTTATTTCCTTACTTATTATTAGCATACTTACATGCATGTACATATATATATATATGTGGGTATACATATATACATATATATATAATTATTATTTAATTTACAATAAATTTTTTTTTTTGACTGGACCGGACTTCAGACCGACCTTGCAAGTCCGGTCCATTTCAGTAGCTCACATTACCGAATTTTCCTGGCCCGACCGAACTTGCAAGTCCGGTCGCAAGTTCGGTCCATTCCAGTAGCTTGCATTATGGGAATTTTTCTGGCCGACCGAACTTGCATGTCCGGTCGCAAGTTCGGTCCATTCCAGAAGGTTTCATCGGGGAATGTTTCTGGCCCGACCGAACTTGCAAGTCCGGTCGCAAGTCCGGTTGATTCCAGTAGGTTTCAGTCGGGAAAATTTTCTGGTCCGACCGAACTTGTAAGTCCGGTCGCAAGTCCGGTCGATTCCAGAAGCTTTCCCGTCTTTGTAAATCTGGGCTCGACCGAACTTGCAAGTCCGGTCGCAAGTTCGGTCCGGCCGAGTATTTGCATTTTTATTTCTGTTTTCAGTCCTCTCTTTTACCCATTACTTCCCCATTGTCCCTACACTTAGTCCCACATGTTTTAACACTTATTAAATCTCCTAATACACCTTAATTCATTCATTAACTCTTTACACATTTCTATACTCATTCACTCACATAATTTTCCAAGTTTCATACAACACTCACACTAGTTTCTTCTCTAGTTGCATTTTGCTACAGATTTCTCTTCTAACTCTCCCCAACTATAACTCCCTCTTCTAATGTCATTTCTAACACTCCTAATGCATTACACACCTCTCATAACTTACCCACCAACTATCTCAATTAAAATCTGTTACAACCTAAGTTTTTTCACCTAGTTTCCAACACACTAAGTGTTCTATTCCTAGGTAAATTTTGCCATAACCTCCCCTATATTTTTACACTCTCACCACATTGTTTACACTCACATTATTATCTCTTCACCTGTTTTCAACAACCAAAAATATACAAGCTCCCATATACAATACCAATACTAAAACACTCATAAAAATTCCTCCACTCAAACATTGACTCCCATCTATGTTTTCAATAAGTTTTACATATCTTTTAAAGGCTTAAAACATTCATATCCTCTTACACATTACACTACTAGTACATTACCATTTCCATTACTCATTCTAACCTTCTAAAAACTGTTACATACATATGTATACCAAGCTACACAAAAGAGTATGATTTACCTTGTTTCTCTTCTAGACTCCTCTTTCTCTTTCTTGCTTCTTCTCTCTTCCTTCCTTCTCTCTCTCTACCGGTTTGCAAACCAAACCTCCAAGGCTACAGCCCATCAACATACATATTTTCAATACTAAACTAACCTTAAACATCATTTGAGTTCTAATGTAAATTTTAGGGTTTAGAATTTATTTTACCTTCCAAGGGTGTAGGAGCTGTTTGGGTTAGCTCAAGAATAATGTTTCCTCTCCTCCAACAAAGCCAAAATCGGCTAGAACACAATGGACCAAACAAGGGTTTAGTCTAAAATTCGTTTTGCCCATTAGGCTAGAAAAAGATGGAGTTTTTATAAATATTTTTACCTTAAAAGAACAAGGAGAAGGTGGGCCTTCTAATGGTGGTCTTGAAGCTCCAAAACGGACATACCCATAAAAACGAAAGTTATTGTTTTCGAATTTTGGAAAGGTAGAAGTGTAGCTCTTGATGAGAGGATTCCAATGGTGTAGTTTTTATAATTTTTGGAGCAAGTTTGATGGAGTTTCAAGAGGAGAGAAGAGAGGTTTTGTGTGGTTGCTTCAAATCTCCATGGAAATCGCATGGAAGAAGAAAGGAAGAAAAAGAGAGTGAGAGTGAGTGGTATTACGTGAGAGAAGAGAATAGAATAGGAGAGAGAGTGTGAGGGTGAGGTGAGTGTTTACTTTTTGCATTTTTATTTCTTTTGTCCTTTTGCACATAAGAGGGAAATTAAGGGGTGTGAGTGGGGCATGAAATCGGACACCCATACAGCCCATAGGGGTTGTAAAAATTCTTTTTACAATATTGGACACATAAGTTTGTGTTATTTATATTTCTACCCCACAACTTCCCGTTTTTGACAGTTTTTACTAATCTCTCGTTTTATTGATTTTATTGGTTCTAAAGCTTCACTAATATTTATTAATGATTATTTAGTTGACCAAAATTGTTACGAGTCTATTTGACCCGCTTAAAGACACGTTTTCCCGGTTACCTCGAAAAACACGCTTTAAGGTTCGTTAGTGATTTTAATCAGTTTTAAGGATCCGTTTTCTTCGGGATTTGTTCCCTTATGATTATTTATACTTAATTAAGCTTCTAAATTATTTATTAGCCTAATTAATCACTATTTTTAATTACGGGGTATTTCAGATACGGAGCTTCCATTTCCTAATCGGATGAAGAAGAAGCATCTTGATGAACACTTTGCAAAATTTCTAAGTATTTTTAAGAAACTAACACTAGATATTCCTTTAATTGATGCTTTGCAGGAAATGCCCAACTATGCAAAATTTCTAAAGGATCTCCTGACAAAGAGAAAGAAGAATACCGATAAGGAGACTGTCCACCTCACAGAGGAATGCTCTGTTGCCCTACTTCGAGCACTTCCTCCCAAACAGACAGATCCAGGATACCCTGTTGTCCCACGCTTTATCGGTGGAATAGATTATGGATGTGGTTTGTGCGATTTAGGGGCCAGCATCAACATTATGCCATACGCTACCTTCTTAAAAGTTCGAGAAGGAGAGATGCAACCTGTACCATTCAAACTTCAGTTGGCTGATAGATTGGAAGTCAAACCAATGGGGATAGCCCGAGATCTAGTAGTCGGCATTGATCATTTCATCTTCCCCGCCAACTTCATCATTCTGGATATGGATGACGATGTTGACATACCCCTCATTCTAGGTCGGCCCTTTTTGAGTACTGCCAAGGCTGTCATCGATGTCCATGATGGTAAAATCACCTTGCGGTATGAGGATGAGAAGATTGAATTTGACATGTGGAATATGATGAAGAAATCCTCCAATGAAGCTCACCCCTTGATGTTGGTAAGTTTGACTGATGATGATGAGGAAGATTACGACTCTCCCACTTACGAAGACGTATATTCTCTTTCCTTCTGCATGAAGGCTCAGACTGAACCATTGGAGCACATTCTCATTGCTTCTCTGGAAAAAGAAACTGAAGATCAAGAGGTCAACACCACGTTAGCCCAAGTGGAGAGAGGGAAGGTGGGATATCAAGCCTATCGCCCTCCGATGGAGCGACTTGACAGAGAAATTAAGAAACCAATCCCTTCTGTCGAGCAACCACCGAACTCGAGCTTAAAGAGTTACCTCCGAACCTTAAATATGCCTTCTTAGCAGCTAATAAAAATTTGCCAGTTATTGTATCATCTTCTTTAACTACAGGGCAAGAAGACAAGCTACTTAAGGTTCTAAGAAAACACAAAACAATAATCGGGTGGACTATTACGGACATTAAAGGAATTGACCCCTCCTACTGCACACACCACATCTATATGGAGGACAACTACAAGTCTATCAGGCAGCCCCAGCGTCGGCTTAACCCGAATCTGAAGGAGGTAATTAAGAAGGAAGTTCTGAAACTCCTGGACGTAAACATCATATATCCCATCTCCGATAGTCCGTGGGTAAGTCCTGTACATGTTGTCCCAAAGAAGGGAGGCATCGAAGCGGTAGTAAATGACAAAGGAGAGGCTGTTCCTCAAAGAAAAATCACTGGTTGGCGCATGTGCATAGATTATAGGCGCTTGAACTCTGCAACCAGGAATGATCATTTCCCTCTACCTTTTATCGATCAGATGCTAGAAAGATTGGTAGAATAGAAGTATTATTGCTTCTTTGATGGTTTTTTGGGGTACTTCCAGATTCCTCTTGCGCTAGAGGACCAAGACAAGACAACTTTCACTTGTCCTTATGGTACCTTTGCGTATAGAAGAATGCCCTTTGGACTGTGCAATGCTCCTGCCACCTTCCAGCGTTGTATGCAGGCGATCTTCGCAGATTTCATCGAGTAAAGCATTGAGGTATTCATGGATGATTTTTCTGTCTATGGATCTAGTTTTGATGTTTGTTTGGCGCAGCTTGATCTAATTCTTGGCCGATGTGAGAGACAAATCTGGTCCTCAACTGGGAGAAGAATTGTGCTTAGACACATAGTATCTGCTAAAGGGATTGAGGTAGATCAAGCTAAGGTGGAGGTAATTAAGAAATTGCCAAAACCTACTTGTGTGAAAGAAGTAAGAGCCTTCTTAGGGCATGCAGGATTTTATAGACGGTTTATTCAGGATTTTTCTAAAATTGCAAAACCATTAACTGATCTTCTTCTGAAAGAGGCCCCATTTGTTGTTTCTGATGATTGCGTATCTGCTTTTGTTTTAATTAAACAAAAATTGGTAGCTGCTCCCATTGTCGTTTCACCTGACTGGTCATTACCCTTTGAGATTATGTGTGATGCCAGTGATTTTGCAGTAGGGGCAGCTCTATGCCAAAGGAAAGACAAGATTCTACGAGTTATTGCTTATGCGAGCAAAACTCTAGACAATGCTCAAAGAAACTACACAACCACCGAGAAAGAGCTCCTGGCAGTGGTATTCTCCTTAGATAAATTCAGATCATATCTATGGGGAAGCAAAGTGATTATTCACACTGACCATTCTGCTCTTAAATATTTGTTTACTAAGAAAGAGGCCAAACCACGCTTGCTTCGTTGGATTCTCTTGTTACAGGAATTTGACATTGAAGTGCGGGATAAAAGTGGTAAATTAAATGTTGTGGCTGACCATCTGTCTCGGTTGGTAGTTCCTGATGATGGTGTACCAATTCATGAATTTTTTCCGAATGAGACTGTTTTTGTTTTGAATACGGTGCACGAACCTTGGTTTGCTGACCTAGCCAATTATCTTGTTTCTGGGGTGGTACCTCGTGATTTTTCCTATGCACAATAGAAGAAATTTTTATCTAACACTAAGCATTATATCTGGGAAGACCCTTTTCTCTTTCGAGTTTGTGCAGATAGTATAATTCGCAGGTGTCTCCCAGATGATGAAGTACCCAGTGTTCTAGAGTTTTGTCATTCAAGGGAAGCTGGAGGCCATCATGGATCTCATAGGACGGCAGCCAAAGTTTTGGAATCTGGATTTTATTGGCCCACACTACATAAAGATTGCCAAGCCTTTGTGGCGAGTTGTGATAGTTGTCAACGCATGGAAAATACTTCTAGGCGACATGAGATGCCTCAGCAAGGCATTTTAGAGGTCGAACTTTTTGACTGTTGGGGAATGGATTTCATGGGACCATTCCCCTCTGCGCAAGGATTCCAATATATTTTGGTGGCAGTGGACTACGTATCCAAGTGGGTTGAAGCAATTCCTTGCCAACATGTTGATTCAAAGACGGTGGTAAAATTCTTAAAGAAGCATGTCTTTACCCGCTTTGGAGTCCCTAGAGCTATTATAAGTGATGGAGGCACACACTTCTACAATCGAAGCATTGATGTATTGATGGCTAAGTATGAGGTACACCACAAAGTTGCCCTTGCTTACCATCCCCAGATGAATGGGCAAGCAGAAGTGTCCAATAGGGAGTTAAAGTGGATACTCCAAAAGACGGTGCACTCCTCCAGAAAAGATTGGGCTTTAAAACTGGATGATGCTCTTTGGGCCTATCGCACAACATATAAAACCCCCATTGGTATGACACCTTTTAAATTGGTTTATGGAAAGGCATGCCATCTCCCTGTGGAGCTTGAGCACAAGGCTTATTGGGCTATCAAGGCCTTAAATTTTGATATGTCTACTGCGGGTGAGAAAAGAAAGTTACAACTCTCTCAATTAGAAGAGCTGAGGGATCAAGCTTACGACAATGCTAAAATTTATAAGGAACGAACCAAGAAGTTCCATGACAAGCTGATCCTCAAGAGAGACTTCAAAGTAGGTGACGAGGTTCTCCTCTATAATTCAAGAATGAAGCTTTTCCCTGGGAAGCTCAAATCTCATTGGGCTGGTCCTTTCCGGATTGTTGTTGTGACCTCATATGGTGCCTTTGAACTAGAAAACAAGAAGGGCAAAACTTTCAAAGTTAATGGGGCCCGTTTAAAGAGGTATACTTGTCCTACTGATATTTCAACTGACTTGTTTAGAATTTCTCTTGTCCAGGAATAGCATGACACTTTTACTCTTTTTTCCAAAACCGGCACTATCTAAGAAGAAATTTCTCCCGTGGAAAGTTCAACATAAACTCAAGCAGCTATGCAGCTCGCCTAGAGGATGTTGTGGGACCCCGACCCACAACTCCTTACAAACAGAATGAAATTATGGGCGTCTAGCTAAGGACATTAAAAAAGAGCAGCTAACTGGGAGGTAACCCAGAGTTTATCAGGTATTTTAAATATTATTTTTAAATATAAATATTTTAATTTTATTGTATTTTTAATTTTTAAGAATTTTTTCTATCTTATATACATAAGTTAGAGTGTTAAAAAAAATTATATTTGGCCTGTCTGAACCAGCCGGTTCGGACGGACCGTGTCATCCAGTTTTAAACTGTCCGAATCAGTTTAATCTGTAAAAACACATATACCCAAATCGACGGACGAGCAGCCCCAAATCGCCCCCCTCCTTCTTTTGGCTCTAGATTCTTCATTTCTCCACCAAATCAAGCAAGGTTGGTATCAAAATCTTCGTTTTTCAATTCTCTACATTTCTATAGCAACAAATCCACAAACCGTCAACCACACAAGGAGAAATCTGCATCTGAATTTTCGAACCCTAGGTTGACGATTTCGCAAATTTTGAGCTGGTTCTTGCGTTTTTGTCATCGATTTCTTCTTCTACAATCATCCTATACTCCTACAAGGTAAATTCTACACTTGTTATACTCAATTTTGGTGTTTTTGATTGAATTCCAAATTGAGGTTTAAAGGTTACGAAAATGGTATTGTTATATTTCCATTTTTTAATTCTATAATGCCTTGTTATTGTAACTGAATGGTTTTATGATTGTACAATGTTGTGAGTGGATTTGTTTGATAATGGTATTGCATTACCTAGTATATTGATTGAATTTAGTTGTGGAGAATTGAATATTTTTAGGGGAGATTCTGTCAAAATTTTGGTAGAATTTGTGGATATTTATTTATTTATGTTAGAATTTCATACTATTTTTCTACCTGCTTTCTTTGTTGCTAATATGTATTAAGCAGGATGTTGAGAAAATTATCTGGTCGTTCAAAGAAGAGTAAAAGCACTGCTACTAGTTCCAGTCAGGCACCCCCACCGGGTTTTATATCTCAACAAGCAGCAGACTGGTTCAATCTGGAGTGCGAAATTGAACCTGAACGATCGGTCGCACCGGAGTTACAGCGCCAGCTTGGGTTACCCGAGCTTCTAGTGGAGCATGGATGGGTGAAGCTATTAGACATGGGTGGTTTCTTCTACCCACGTGAGGTACGGGTTTTCTATGCGAATTCCTGTATCCAAGAAGGCACCATCCGCTCCACGGTCCAAGGGAGGGACATCGTTATTCGAGTGGAGGGTATTGCGAATTACCTAGGAATCCCTTACCCTGCTCCTCCTATGAATGAGGATGATGATCTGCTGCAACTTCATAATGAGTTTCAGAATGCCGCGGACCGACATTACAGTGAGCTTTTACTTCAGGCACCGCGCAGACGAAGAGGGGATGACCAGTCTAAGCAGGTCATCCCAGCTGATATTCTACAGGACCCTCGCGAGCGAGTCTTGTTCGCGCTTCTGGTGGCCAATGTCGTGCCACGACACACTTCTGACCTCAACCAGACCGACTGCTATCTTCTCCAGGCGGTCGTGAACTCTTCTTTTGCTGGAGCTTCTGCACTCCTATATCTACCCCAGCTTTTACAGCAGCATCTGCGCTACATCATCGAGCACAAGGACCATCACAGGCTTGGATTCCCTGTTGTGATCTGCCACTTCCTCAAGGAGCAGGGAGTGATCTTGGCTGAGGAGGGTCGTTACACTTCCAGGTCACCCATTGACATGGGCACCATGAAGAGGATGCGATTTGACTATGATGGAACGGCATGGATTAAGAAGGCGGCCCTGCGTACTCAGAGGCGGCAGAGAGATGTTGGAGAGGGACCGTCAGAGCCAGTCCCTACTTCCACTACAGCAGAGGAGCAGCAGTATGCGGCATTCCTAGCACCCAGGAGCGGGTATGTGACCTGGGATGAGTTCGAGCGCAGACAGCAACAGATGGAGCAATCGTTCCAAGCTGAGATCAGCCTCCTTCGGGAGCAGGCACGGCGATCGCAGGATAATTATGAGACTCTGCTCCGTGACTTCCAGCAGTGGCAGGCTTACTACCCACCACATGAGTGATTTTCTGACAGTTATTTATTTAATGTATTGTTAACATTTGACAGTTTTCTGTTTATTTGGTTTGTTTCAGTTTACGCACTATCTTTATTATATAATAGCATCTTTTCCTTTTAATTGTTTCAATAAGACATTCCATCTGCAAAGTTGAGCACTTGCATAACGCAAGTGTGAGGAACGTTTCCCCCACCGAAAGCTTAAGTGTGAGGAAGGGCTACTTTCTCAAATCCAAGGATATAAGGGGAGTTGTTTGTTTTAATTTTTGCACTATTTAAATTATGTTAAGTTCTTTTTACTCCTCTTACTTGATTTATCTCTATTACAATACATGACCGCTATCCTCCATGAGTATGACACATTTTGAAACGTCTTCTTACTTTAAAATTTTTTAACTGAACAATTAAGGACATTGTTCCTCTTAAGTGTGAGGAAGTAGAGACCTTTCCCTGAAAATGTGCCAGCTGATCTAATACATATAGACATTAGATTTACGGGTAAAAATATTGTGTAGAAAAATCAAGCATGGTAAGCAACTTTAAGATTATTTTTGCTCATAATTGTTAGCTTTTATGGTTTCATTTTAAAAATTATTTTGTGTGCAAGCTAATTATGAAGTCTGAATTGGTTTAACTCGGTACCTTTGGAATCAAATGAAAGTTTAGAATGGAAGAATAAGGCAAGGTACTCCTCTAATCTAATATTATTTTTTGTTTAAACTGAAACGGGCCTCTTCCATTCGGTTATTAAGTCCTTGGGGTGCTTCATCACCCATTTACCTAAGATCATTTGATATGGGATAAAAGACCCAAAACTGCTTCAAGAATGAAGAGAAAAGTCTGTAGGGTTTAAAATTTGCAAACAGTGCTATTAAAGTTTGTTAAGAAAAAAAAGAGCTTAAACTTATTTAGATCATGAGTATGTGGTGTTGAAAGGTACTGCGGAATAAGGCAATACTTCACACCCCTTGTCATTTCTGGGTATTTAAGGAAAGAAAGGGTGGAAAGATCCTAAGTTAATCTGTGTTCATTCTTGATGATTTAACTTCTCCAAATTTTTGGTTTGAAGAGCTTGTTTCCACTAAAAAGAAAGGAACATACAGTTATGAGCAAGGTTAATCTTAGGAATGTTATTATGTTTAATTCCCTTCTACGTTTGTTTTTACCCAAAGATTTAATTGTATGGCATTCCTCAGGAGCTTAATTCTGTATTTTGATTGAGGACAAGAAAAAGCTTAGTGTGTGGAAGTTTGATAAGTGCAAAACATATAGACTTTTAGGGTTTAAATACCTTATGAATTGCAATATCTGAAACACATGTTTCCAACTTATTATGCGTTTTTTCCTAAGATTTATGTTTTTGATATGAACTATTGCATTTTATATGTTCAATGTAGGAAAAAGCCATGTAATTAAGTAGATTTACTCATGAGGATTCCAACGCAACAAATGGGGATTAAATCAGAGATGAAACGAATATTTTAGAGGTAAACGAATTCTCGTCCGGACCAGTGTCCGGATGAGCTGGTCCGGACGCACACACGTGGAGCAAGCTTCGCACAGCGTCGACATGTCCGAACCAGCCTGGTCCGGACGCTGGTTCGGACACGACGATTTTTCCAGTAATTAGGGCTGCATCGACATGGTGTGAAAAGATAAATATATTTTATCTTTTCACACACCGGCATACCCTCTCTTTTTACCCCATTTTCACTATAAATATACCTATAACCTTCCATTAATACATATCTCATTCCACCCCCAAACTAATGCCATTTTTCCTCTACAAAATTACCATTACCTCTCCAAAAATCATACATCTCACCTACATAATGTCCATATAAATTCCATGTAACACCCCTACTATTAATACAACCATTGCCGTCCAATCTCCTCGTGCTTCCAGAGTCATGCAGCGGATACATACTTACATACAGTGGGTGATGCAATGCCGTTAGCCACCCACGTGACTAACAAGGCTACTACTACTACATACAGCATCGGTTTGATGGACCGGAATATCCGAGTACTACACACTTATCATACATACTCCCATTACCAAATCATTTACTAAGACTTCCTGTTCATTACAATACTTCAAGCTCAATATAACATAATCCACATACCGAGTTTACTAGGTTCCAAGTCCAATACAATACTTCTCCCAAGTTCATACATACTCACTAAGAGTCTATCTATTACCCATTCCTCACAAACTACCTACTTCCTAAATACGAAGGCGTGCCACCGGTCTCTTACCTTGACCGTATCCGCATCGGGTACCTGCACACTAAAAACGTTCCCCCTAGGGGGTCAGCTTTCGCTGCATATGATAACCGCATACCCCGCGTACTAGTGAGGGTACGCCGACCACTTGGTCGAATACATGCAGTTCATTTTAATCATACATACATGCATACATGCATTCATACATATACTACAATACTTTACGCAAGAATACATACATACACTTCAGTTCATACATAGTAATCCATATAGTCAAACGATACATACTTACCTTTCCTGAAGTCCACAATGCACAATACACATATAGTTCATACGCAATACATATTCCATACATACCCAATACTTATTAGCTCCATTTTGTCCACCCGGGTTAATCGGGTGGAGATTACTCTTTTACTCGTTACACCATACTTATGCATACATACTCGTACTCATACATACTTACTTACTTACTCTTACTCTTACTCATGTTAAGTCATCGGGACCTCCGGCCCGGGGACTACTCCGTCCCACCACCGGGATTTACTTGACTCACCAATCCGGGATGCTACCCATTTAAGGGGTTTGGGCCGCGGACCAGTTTAAGAGTCAGGAATCGGATCCAACCTCTTGTGTCTCCTCATCCTCACGCGTGGCCGAAGCTATATCGGACTTCTACTCATTCCAATTTACTCACTTAAGTTAGGAGTTAGGTAGTTAGGAATTAGTAGAAGTCATTCATTCAACCACATACACAAATACACTATTCATATACACATCCATACACAACACAATACAATATACAAGTACACTACGAGATACAATTACACTTCATCATCATTCATATATTTCATGAATTATACAAACTATTGTTCAAGGCAATAATTATCAAGAACAACATAAGTCAAGCACAGGTAAGTGCAATATAGTCCGATTCATGCATTTATCTTATTTAGGTGATCAAATAAGCACACAAATCGGGGTAACTGGATTAGGATACAGGGCATGAAGAAATCATACCGTTCACCGTTGTACTTGTATCCGACGTTCCTCCGGTGTTCACAATTCAAGTCCTAACATACACATACAATTGGGTGGTTAATTACCCTTACTTTACCTTACTAATCACTTACTAACATTTCCTGTTTTATACTTACTAATTCATTGTTGTTCAAATACTTATACTTATGTTACCTACTTACAATTATTTTATAAGCCTGTTTATGGCCTTAGTAACCTTTAAACATCATTAATTATGTCTTAATCATCTTATAATATCATTACCCATCATTACCCATCCTTACCTAAGCTTAGAAACACATTCTGTAGGATTTCTGTGTTGGTCCGGGTTGGTGTCCGGGTTTACAAACCCGGACCAACTCGTTTGAACTACATACGGGTGAAATTCTTGCTTGGTCCGGGTTTCCTTCCTAGTATGCAAACCCGGACCACATGGGTATATACTCTCGGGTGATTTTTTTGCATCGTCCGGGTTTGTGTGCTACTTTGCAAACCCGGACCATCTGTTTTGGTAACTTACGGGTGTATTTTTGGGGTGGTCCGGGTTAGTGTCTTGGTTTGTAAACCCGGACCATCCCTTGTAAAAACTTTCTGTCGTGTTTTCATGCTAGTCCGGGTTTGTGTGCTGGTTTGCAAACCCGGACTAGTTACAGTATTGCAATTTATGTAAGTTTTTGAACTTGTTTCAATTCCAAACTTCTTCCAATCTCTCCCCCAATATTCCTACATATAATCTAGCATATTTTAGCATTGATTAAGCACTTTAAACGAAGCCTAATCCACTCTATAAAAATCTGTTACATTTATACACTCACTGTAAGTTTTTCTTCTCTGTCACTATTTTTCCTTCTCCAAGAATTGCTACAGACTTTCCTATTCTTCTTCTCACTAACTCAATGATTCTCAATCTATCCTTACTTAGTTAAACAACTCCCAATACACCATTTACAACTCTACCCAACTACACTCTTTCTTCCTGTTACATACCAAAGTGAAGTCTCTTATTCTTTTCTTCTCAGTACAACAGCTTTGTTCTTTCCTTTCTAACACATTCAAGTCTCTAAATTCCTAAACGAATTTTGACAGAGGTTCCCCACATTTCTAAATGTTCTCACCACATAATTTTGCACACTCCATACATTCACAACCTGTTCAACATATACATTATTCTCCCACCACATACTAATACTCACTGCACACTTACCATTTACACTTAACAACTTATTTACTTGTTTTCAAGGGCTTCAAACTACAATTACCATTCACATTAATATACCCATACTCTTCCTACTGTTACGGTGATGTCTAAACCATTGTTAAAACAACATACTTATGCGCATACATACATCAAAACTGTACAGAGACTTCTCTTTACCTTGGGTTTCCTTGATTCCTTTTTCTTTCCCTCCTTCTCCTTTCTTGCTCCTCTCTCCTTCTTTGTTTTCTTGGTTTATTTAAGCCAAGCTACACCATGTAACCAAGCACACACATACACACCAAAACTAGTGAATTTTCTATCTCACGTATTAAACCCTAACTTTGTGAGAAACCATTTATACCACTTAGTAGGTCTTACCTTGAACTTCTAATGGAGTTTTTGAGTAGCAAATGACAAGGCTTCAACCCTCTTTGAAATGCCAAAATCGGCTGAGAATGGAATAGTGGTGTTCTACGTGAGTTTTGACTTTTGCAAGGAACAATGGAAAAGAGTGAAGCTTTGGTCTCTTTCTTACCTTAGAACATGGAGAAGAAGATAGATCTTCAAATGGTGCTCTTCAAGCTCTAAAATGATTATACCCTCATAAATAAAGTTGGAGGTTTTAGATTTTTGAAGGGTGTAGAATAATCTCCTCAGCGATATGAATCCAACGGTATAATTTTTGTAGCATTTGGTGGTGGTTTAGGCTTTCAAAAATGGAGAGAAAGTGGGCTGTTTGTGAATGGCTCTCAAATCGCCATTACAGTCGCATGAAGAAGAAGAAGAAACAGAGAGGGGTGTGGGTGTTCTGTACGTGAGTGAGAGAAATGTGAGGGGTGAGAGAGAGTTTTACTTTTTGACATTTTATTTTGTTTGTCTCTTGTACATAGAAGGGAATTAAGAGAGGGGGCATGGGTTATTAATTAACCGGCTGCACACACTCCTCACATGGGGTTTTAAAATGTTAATTGCAATAGTGGACACACTTATTTATTTTATTTACACTTTTACCCCACAACTTCCCGTTTTTGACAGTTTTTTTACTATTTTCTCGTTTTACTGATTTTATTGGTTCTAGGCCTTCACTATTATTTATTAATGACAATTTAGTTGACCGAAACTATTACGAGTCTATTTGACCCGCTTAAAGTCGTGTTTTCCCGGTTACCTTGAAACACGCGCTTTAAGGTTCGATTATGGTTTTAATCCATTTTATGGATCCATTTTCTTCGGGAGTTGTTCCCATATAATATTTAGGTCTTATTAGTCCCTTAGAATCCATATAATACACTCACCAAGGTCTCATACCTCCCATGGTTATTTAACGCTTATTTAGCGTTTTTCGCTTTTTAAGCATTTCTTCATTTCTTTTGGACTTATTTTTCCTAACCAATATTACTTAGGCATCATTAGGCCCTTAAATACGTATTAGATTAATTTTAATCCCTATATTTAAGTTCAGGGTATTTCATTCCACACATCACCTCATCGCATAAAACATTCCATTTCCATACCGTTATTCTGTCCAACCTCTGTCCAAATATTAGTAGTCAAAATAGTGGAGCTGAATTAATTATCTTTTCCAGATGATTTCTTTTACTTCTTATTCTGTCTTTTTAATTATGTTGGGCTAAGAGGATTTACTTCGGGTGAAGGTTAAATTATAGTTTGTTTAATTATGTAATCTATATTTTTACCAGTTTAATTAAATACAGTTTGTTACGATTAAAGCTTATCTCTCGCCTTTTTAATAAATTTCATGAATTTATTAAAATGCCATACAAAGTCTATTTTGATCATATCAGTGAGAAATAGACAGGTTAATTAATCGATAAATCTGTGGAAAACTTATTTTGATTAAATAAGTTAGTATTTTCTAATGCAAAATATAATTCCTCACACTTAATCCGTTTACATGTGTTTTGCTCGAATCTAGATTAGACCGAGCATGTTCTGGTAAACGAGTCCTTTGAGTCTATAATTTAGTTCTTAAAATAATAACAGGAATTTTGCCAAACTATTATAATAAACCGGTAGAGATACCATAATTAATCGGATTATATAAACCTGAACCCGGAGTCCCGTTTAATTTATCTTCCACTCAGTTAATTTTATCTGCTGTTTTACTTCACAAAAAAAAGTCAATTAATTCCCCCCTTTTTGTGACAAAGCTTAGGTACTATATTATTTCGCTATAAGTCCCATGGTTTGACCCCGACCGCTTCTGTCTTACTATACTACTGTGACCGGGTTTTGTTTGCAGCCCAACGGATATTTTGAGTTATTAATTTCTTTCTCAATTGTTTAAATTACACCAGTTCCAACCACTCACATTTTCCTGTCTGCATATGCCATAAACCTACTACAAGACACAACCCAACGGTTGAAAAACCATTGTGAACCGTATGAAGAGTTGCCAAGAACAGCACTAGTAAAGGTGGTTTAATAACCAATGAGCAGGGATACCTCTCATTAATGTGAGACCGCGAGAGCGGTGAACACATAGATTCGAAGAAGGGAATACCATCAGCGAATATCTGATAACACATCTCTTTCAGAACTACTAATGTAGTAGAGCTTGAGCATCAAGTCATTTCCAAGCGAAAATGGTAACAAATGAAACCAAAGGAAACTTTGACAACTATTGATAAAAACTGGATAGTAATCGGCCTAGAAGGAATACGTGAAGTATAAACCTGAAGCGTAAAACCAATAACGCTCAAGGAGCTCAGAGATATAAAATAATATCATATTCTATAACCAGCCAAGTAAATGGCGAACCATTGTCTAATGGTAGAAAAACATGAGCAGAAGCTAATGAAATAGCGAATGCCATGGAAACCAAGTCGTAAAAAAATACGAACACGGTGCGTAGCAAGAGACCAATACATATGAATAAGTCACACAATGAGACGGAGTTGAGGAATAAGATGGTAGACAGACCGGGCAACAAGTCAGGGGTCTGCACCAAGTGATGAAGCAACACACAAGGAAGTAATGTTCATTCCTATTGCAATCTCATAAGAGATTTACTGCCAAGGGTTTACGCCTCTACACTCTGTAGGACTGAGTGTTTTGGTATTGCATTTGTGCAATAATGATCTAGTGGGATAGCTAGGAATTTGGGAAATGTCAATTGTGGTAAAAGTAAAAGGAAACTTACGAAGCCATAAGGACCGATGCATAGAAGATGCAAGGTCATGCAAGTAAAGAACACTTGTACGGAACCGTTAAAGTGGGCACAATTTAGAAGCCACTGACAATAGAGGAAGCACTACAACTAAGTAGTGGCTCAACCTCAACCGACAACATGTCGGGAGATCCAAGTGAGTAACCTCTCAAGTACGCAATAGTATGTACATTGATTCCAAAGAACTTGATAGAAATCTGAAACTCATCGAGGTCACGTACGGTAAAGCAATACCACGCTGGATTGGTAAACCTTATTCCCAAGATAAAAAGGAATAAAATGGTAATGTTTAACACATTAAGGATAACGAGAAGGGTAACCAAACCCTAGGTTATCAGGGTCGTGCAGCAGAAGCTAGTGGGCCCAAATTCTAAGGTTTAATACACCTAGTGAATGAATGGATAATTATCAATACCTTGAAGCCTCTAAGGCTAGAACCGAACCCGGTTAAGAGTTAAATAAACTCCGATGAAAATTCTTGGTGCAGGGACTAAACCAATAAATTGGTTAAGACCCTTTGACTAGAATACATTGTATAATAGACCGCATGGAAGTTGAACCACTCCATGATGGCTGAATGCATTCGACCTATGTCCAATGTTGACACATGGTAGACTACGTGGGCATAATCCCTTTTTAAGGGGGTAGGGCAAAAACCGCGAAGTGTATGTTTTACGTTACAAGTGCGTAAACGACAATGCGCATAGCGCAAAAGAATTTGTTGTGAGGATGGTACTTATGTTACATAAACATATGTATACCATTCATAGTGTAATTATGGATGATTGTGAGATTTGAAGTGGAAATGAGTAGAGAAACTTCAAGGGAATGAGAACCCCGATTGATAAAAGTATGTGATACGAGTATGTTTGAGGAATTTGATGAGTATAAATCGGTATGAAACCAATGTTGAACCTAGTGGGAAGTGAGTCCCCTAGGTAACTTGATTTGGTTATATTGTGAACGATTTGAGGATAGAAAAACTAATTGGGAACTAACTTTTGAAATTCTTGGGTATAGTAGTTGAAGATAAGTTGAGTAACAATTGATGAGATGAGTAGTAAGTGAGTAAATGGATTCTAGAAATTGGTAAATGTATTGATGGGTGATTATGACTAGAAAGATTAAAAAATTAGAAAATGAAATTAATGTTTGACTATTTGATTGTGTGAATTGAGGCGGGAGGTGGAACTTGATTTGCTAGTGATCAAGGGAAACCAAACACAAATTGGGGTGGATGGATAGTTCAACACCAATGCTGATCACATTGGGGTTGAATGACTCTTGAAGCACCCTATAAGTGGACATATGAAATAACACTAGTAATAGGCGTAACTAATATAAATTGGAATTTGGAGTTGCATTGAAGTTTTCAAAATGAATTTCCAAACTGATTTTGGCACAATGATTTTTCTTCAAACTTGAGAATGAGGATCGGTTTTGAAACCGCTCCCACGGGCACTAGTGGATCTTTCATGGCTAGGCACCGGTATTGGGTTGAAACCATGGAGGTGAAGCTAGTTGTGAGCCGGTGGAGTGATGATTAGTTTTGAAACCATTACAACGGACGAGCAATGGTACTAAGTGACCGGTAGGACGTTTGTAGTGTGTGTTTTGTATTTGTCCAAGGGCCTCCGGATATGAGTAGTCCGGTCAGGGAAGAGTACCCACTTTGGAGCCTGAGGATTCTCTAGAGGTGCAAATGAATTTGATCGGAACCAAAGGACCGTAGGGCCAGAGAGTGTAAGTGCCCAAAGTCATGACGGCCGTGAACCAGAAAGTGTAAGTGTTTAAACATGACCGGTACTTGAGGGATCACTCGATATGGGGGAGGACTTAGTGCCTAATTGTCTGCGGATGGACCCCCATTGAGATATTGAACAATGATATTTTTGGTTGCTATGCATGATGTGACATGCTGTTTGGATGTGTGGTATACATCGATTTAGACATTGGAGTCTGTCAGGTTATATAGGAGTTTATAATCTTAGTATTGAGTACCTTGGTGACTAACAATCTTGGACTCACCAACTTTGAGGGCAAAGTTCTTTAAGGGGGGGTAGGTTGAAATACCCCAAACTTAATTAGGGTGATTAAATTACTCTAATACGATACTGAGGTCCTATTAGTGCCTAATAAATTTTGGTAAAGAAAATAAATCCAAAAGAAAAGAGAAAACGTTTAAAAAGTGAAAAACGCTAAAAGGAGCGTTATGTGACCATAGGAGGAATACAACCTCGAAAAGGATATTGGATGGATTTTAAAGGCTTAATAATGCCTAATTAATATATGGGAACAATTCTCAAAGAAAACGGATCCAAATAATGTGTTAAAACGCTAATAAAGCTTTAGTGCACATTTTTCAAGAAAACCCGAAAACATGACTTTGAGTGGTCAAACGAACCCGTAAAAATTATAGTTCATTAAATAACTATAAATAAACATTAATGGGAGCTTAATAACCGTTAAAATTAAAGAAACGAGAAAATTTTGGAAAACGGGCCCGGTTAGTGAATAGTGCTAAAACCGGGTAAATTAACGAGCATTTTCGGTAAAAGGCGAAAAATGCTCCAGCTGGTATATATTAAGGGGGCAGGGTTTTAGCTAGTAAAACAGCCTCCCCTCATACACAATAAGATAGAAAGAAAGAAAAGGAAAGAAAAAGTAGAAAAAGGCACTTTACCCTCTCTCTACTCCCTCACTTTCTTTTTCCTCTTCTCTTTCCTCCCTCTCTTTCTCCCAGCCGGTTCCTTTCACCTCTATGCTGCCGATTTGAGTTCTCCAAGCAGCCAACAATGGCTTCCTCTCTTCTTTGCTTTGCCCAAGCTCCATTAGAGCTCAAATCACAAAAATAAACACATATTCTTCATCCCCTCAACTAGCTCTATCATCCTCTCTTTTTAAAATTCCAAAAGGATGAACTTCATCTCCATGGGTTTAGCCCATTTGAAGAGAAAAGGGTACCAAATTGAAGCTTGGAGTCTCCTCTCTCTCTCCTAAGGTAAAAATCTCCAAGAAAAACCTCATTTTTCTCCACCCATTGTGTTGACCGATTTTTGCCCTCTTTGATACCTTGTTTTCTCCTTGTGTATGAGCTTAATTTCAACCCTTCAATGGTGGTGGAACGATCTTCTTGATTCAAGGGGTAAAAACCCTCCTAAAGCTCCAAAGGTCAAAACCTAGCTTTTGTGTTCTAACCCCTTTAATTGAATTAGAATTTTTTTAAGGGTTAGAAGTTTAATTATATTCCTTTTTGTGTCTCTTGAATGTTGGGAATGGAGTTTGGCAACTCCATTGCCCATTTGACCGAAATTGAGGAAGAGGAGAGGCGAAGACTTGAAATGGGAACTCGTGAGGAATTAAGGTAAGAAATCTACCTTGAAGCCTGTTTTATTTGCTTTAGGATTGGAATGGGTAAATTAATGAATGAACCCAAAATATTGGACTAGGAACGTAGTTGGTGGAAGTTTGAGAGAATTTGTAAATTGTTGTGTGAAATGAAGGCCTTAGAGCCAAGTAAATTGAGTATGTATTGGTATTGTTGATTGTGGAATTTTGATTGAGAATTTGAGTGCTGGTAGGACCCTTGTATGGGTGTGGCTAGTTTAGGAATGATTTTGGTGAGAATTAATTGATTTGGATATGCTAGGTTTGTAGGCAAACTATTACAAAATTTTAGTAGGAAATAAGCATTTTTTTGATGACATGGTGAATGGGAGAACCAAGGTGTGCATTGGGTTGAGTAGAGATGTTTATTAACCATGAAATGGTAGTTGGAGGATGAGAATAAAGGGTGTAAAAACCTGTAGCAAGGAGTGTTGAAATGCATTGGAAAAGCTAGGAAGAACTAGTGTGCAAGATTTAGGAAAATGAAGGTTGGACTTGGGTATAGATAGTGCATTCATTTAGGAATGAATTGGAATGGTATAATGGAGTTAGGACAAAGTGCAAAGTGCAAAGAGAAGTGTAGAAATGCACAAGTGTGCAAACTGCGGAAATGAGGATTTAAGTTGTAGAAATTGAGCAAGGATTTGAGTAATGATTTGAGGAGGTTTAGAGCACGATTGAGAGTATTTATTGTGGATCAACACGTTAGATTACATGTAGGAAGATTAGGGATGAAAAGGGTAAAGGAATGGAGTTGAAACAAAGTCAAAAGAAGTAAACTGGGTAGAACCGACCCAGGGTGAAATACCCCAAAGTTACGAAAGTTTTTACGAGGAGATTTTACTAGGCATTAACGACTTAATAAAAAGTTAATCGTTCCTTAGAATTTTTACCTTAGTATAACCTTGACTTTTACTAGGCATTAATGGTCTAGTAAATAGATATTCACTCCTTAGAATTATAGACTTCACAAAAGCTCAAGTTTTGGCCAAGAACTTACCTCAGTAAAAATCCGGTTTTTACCTCGGTCATTTTTGACACTAAAAAGAGGTATTAACTTATTAACCCCTTAAAGCACTCTTTAAGGTGAATTAAGCTAGATTGTCTTATATTATTTAAGGCTATTAGAAGTCCTAAATATTACCCATGAGATGGTAGTAGTATAGAAGGTAAAATCTCTTGGCAAGGTAACTTGGAAATTTACCGAAGAAAGTTACCTAGAAAAGGTTGTTTTATATGATCCCAATTTGTAGTTTTTACCCATTATCTCTTCATGGTAATTACCTACATTAGTTACCACATAAATATACCAAGTTACATGTGTTGACAAAGCAAAAAAAAAAAGAGGTAAATGACATACAAAATTCGTCCATACCCACCTCTCCCACCTTTTCAGCACTACTTTCCAGCACATCAAGTCTTTAGATTATTTAATTTCTTCCTTTAGCACCTTTGGGCCCCTTACATGTTAGGTAACCTCCATTATCAGACATAGATCATGCTCCTTACATAAAATATAAGAAGAGAAAGTAGTAGCAAGGCAATCAAGTAGCCAGCCACTTATGCCATTACAACTTTTCTTAAAGCACAAATTCCCTTCTTTTGTTTTCCACCTCATATTCTGCCTCACTTTAGCTAGTTTATGAATTAGATTGAGCATATTATAAAGGCCCTGATGGTGGAATGATAATGTATTCAGTTGAAGGAATTAATGGAGCACTATAATCGTGTCTAAAGCAAGCATCATTACAAAGACACAAATCTGGCCAGAAATGATGTCTAGCACTCTAAGGCTTGTTTTCTCCATATCTTCCCTATATAAACCATGAGCCATGACCCCTAACACTCACCCTTACTCTCTGGACATTCCCAAATCCTTTTACAATCACCAAGAGAGCCTAGGGTCAAAGAAAAGTGAAAGGGAAGGTGAAGAAGTCACAAAAGACAGTTTCTGAGTTTGAGAAAGATTGATCTAGTGAGGTTGTTCTTAGAGCCTATCTTCAGGTAAAACCAATCCCACTTTAATCTTCATTGAATCCTCTTCATTTTTTGATAAAACCCCATTCAAAAACCTTACCGAATGCTCTTGTTATAATGTAATAGATTTCTGTGCGCAAGGAAAGGCAATTTAAGGAGCCTTGTGGAGTTTGTGCCATCTAGCAAGTTGCCAAGGTCCTTTTGGGATTTTAAGCCAAGAATATTCAAGGTAATTCCATTGTCTAAGATCCCTTCCAAGCTATAAAATTTATTTGGGTTCATAGGTACCCTATATCTTGGTGAAAGTTAGACCTAAGGTGGAAAAATGTAATTTAAGATACCCTAACTTGTGAGAAGGATTTAGAAGGCTATACTTATTCATTTTTCTATTAACACATATCAATCTCCACTGATTTGAATCCTCTATCCAATGCACCTATTCGCTCTTGAAATACCCCAAACCTCGATATGTTGGTTAAATGTTAAACTATGGTATTTAAAGGCTATAAGTGCCTTAAAAACATCAATGAACAGTTTAAACCATAGTAAAACACAATAAAATACTAAGACACAGTTTGAGCAAAAACATGCTCTAAACTTGGAGTGAACTTGGTTAGGACCCAAAGAGCCTACCAAGACTTTGTAAAATTCAATTATGATCTAATAAGGCTAATTAAGTCCTTAGGGAACGTTGGTGGACAATTAAATCAAACAAAACACAAGGAAACTCCTTAAGGTCAATTTAAGCAAATAATTGCTCTAGACTTGGTTAACCTTGTATAAAACCTAAAGGTCATTCCTAGACCTTGGAAATATGTTAATGAACATATTAAATCAATTACTAAAGAAAACCAAGCTTGAAAACAAGTTAAAACACAAAATGTGCTTTAAGGAGTCTTAAAGCACATTTTTGGAAAATTGTCTTGTAAATGAGTTTTGACTGGCTAAATGTCCATCATTACTCTTTAATAAATATGTGTACTAATTTGTAACACATTTGAAGGTCTAGGTCAATGGGAAATCAAAAATTTCACATTTATGTGCCTTGTTTTTATGAATAGTGACTTTAATAAGCTAGTTTGTAACATATGTTGTTACAAGTAATTAAATGGGTCAATAAAGACCAAAATATCTCTAAATAAATGATGGGGGCCGGTTTTTATTAAGGTGAGTCACCACCATGTAAAAATCAAATAAGGAAGGAAGGGTAGGAAGGTAAAAAGGAAGAAAGTTGCCTTTTAACATGTAAATATCTTCAAAAGCAACAACAATCAGTGAATTCTTCTCATTCTCTTCATTCTTCATTTGCTGTTGCTTACTCACGTATCTCTTCTTCTTCCTTTCTCTCTTTCACGATAATACAACACCAGCAACATATTCCAACTTCAAATCCATGTAACTTCTAGCTCACTTATCCAAATCGAAAACTAAGACCACCGATCTCTTAGTTTTATCAAGCTCTTCGACTTAGTCCTTTCAAATCTTCAAGAGCTCCACTTTGGTGCCAAGAGGAATCTCCATGGAAGGAGCTTGAGTTCATCTCTTCACGTATTATTGTTCTCCTTTGCTTCAAGGTAAGGAAACTCAAAGAAAAATGATGTTTCCTCCATGTTTTGTGTTAACCAAAAATAGCTTAAAAATTCCTTTGGAAAATGAACGTACGTTGTCTACTGAAACTACCTAAAGAGCCAATGGTAAATGACTTAGAAAATGTTCTCAAAGAGTCTAGTAAAGGACATATGTGTTGCTGTGTGTATTTGCAGGTGAAAGGCAAATATATTGTGGGAAATTCAGTGTTTAAGATTTATGTTATTTAAGGGCCTAAGTGCCAAGCAATTTAAGTTATGCACTATATTGTGTTGTGGTGTAATTTGGTGAAGGTTTGTGTGTGATGGTGTTCTTGATGGATTTAGGTGATCTTGAATATTTAAGGAAGAAAACATGCATTAAGGTGTTCTTAGGGTGCGTTCAAGTCTTGGAGAAATTGGTTTAAGGTTTAGGTAATGTTGGTGAGTATATAAGGAAATTGAGTAACAAGTTGAACATGAACCTAGGGATGTTTAAGATGATATTTTGGCATTAGAATATACCTAAGATCATTTGGTAAGTTTATACAATTAATGGAGGTGGAGAACTAAGGTAACAACCATTGAAAAATGACATTTTAACAATTCTGTAGGTTTGGTCCGGAACTTAGGTTATGGTTCAAGTCCAGGACCATATACCAAAAACAGGTCGAGGGTGGAGTACTGGCTTGGTCCGGGACTTGGGGTGAGTACAAGGTCCCGGACCACAATATGAAATACGCCGAAGAATGTTTGTAAGTGTTGGTCCGGGACTTAGGGTAAGGACCAAGTCCCGGACCACTCTAAAATTGTTGTTTAAGGTTGGAAAATGGTGTCTAATGATGGGGATTGATGGATAATGATGTTGTAAGGTTATTAAGGACATGTTTGGTGAGTTATAATGACAATTTGGTGGGTGGGAAGTTGGAATAAAATGTGAGAGTAAATCAAGTTAAAAATGTTAAGTCATTTAACTAGTTAACGGGGATAACTACGGTCATTCGACGTTACACAAACATGTTACCCCAATGTTAATGAAAACAACTTTAATGTACCAGTTGTTCGAGAATTGTTCGAGGAACGTAAGTGGACATGGTGGAGTGGACTCCGGAGACAGGTATGGTTTTCTTGCAACCTGTGTCCTACCGGATTACACCGGCTTGTATGCCAATGTGTTTTTCTGTGTGTTTGCCACCTTGTAAGATAAAACATGAAATGAGTTTATAGTAATTCATTTATGTGGCGAATCTGGTCCCGATACCGTTTAACCTCAAATAAGTGTTAAACCTTAGCTAACTAAAACTAGGAACACATGAGAAATCGGTATACGGAGCTAACGACCCAAACCTTGGAAACGTTCTAACCACGGCTATGCGTGAGTTAGTTGTGTATGGTTATTGTTTGCAAGTGTGTGAATCTCTTGCGTGTTTAACTCGGTTTAAAACCGTATGGTGTGTGGGTGTGATAGGTTCCTTAAAGGAGCTCTGACTACTTAATTATAAGAATACGTGTACTAATGGGGGGTGAGGAGTCCGGTCATGTTCCGGCCACGCGTGTGATGGATGGGAGTCGATGTCATACCCGGTTCGACTCTCTTGGTGTATGTTATGATTGTTTACTCATTGGGTTTCCAATCTTCCCTTTAGCTTAACCAAAGCTATATTACTGACTCACGTCGGGCCACAGGGGCATACAATGGTTGTACTTGTGTTTGTGTGGTGTGTTCGGGTCACCAAATCCGATCCACCTTTAGGAAGGTTACTCGCCCGACTATAAGGACGGTAGCGAGTGTTATGTAACGAGCTTAGTATGAGGTTGGCTACTATCTCCAGGCTCATTATGTATATTAAGTATGGTGAAAGGTTCCAAGTGTGAACCATATTGTGGTGTTGTGTGTTAATGTTGTCATGGACTAAGGATGTGAACTCCGGTAAATAATAGGAGGTGTTCAAGGATAATTTGATTGATGGGTAAATGTCGTCTGTTAAGGAAGTAACTCCGTTAAGAGGAGAGCCACTCTAGGGTTAAAGGAAACAGTGTTGATTTGTTATGTGTGGATGTGTGGACGTGTTGGTTGTTTGTTGAACCCTATAGTTGGTTGTATGCAATGTGTTGTGTGTTTATGGTTTACATGCAGGATTTAAATATAATCAACAGCATGCTAAGACGACAAATAGTTGTGCGTGGCCCGGTAGCATGCGGGCTGCGGGATTACCATACCAGCAAAGGTGCTGAGCCCCTTGGGGGCCACCCTTTTCTTCCTTTTCTATTTCAGGTACAAGGAGCTGGAAGCCGTTCGAGGGTAGGACGGGTGGTTGTTTATACATGGGTAGCTTTTTAATGGGTGTATGTATTATAGGTGTAGTAAGACCGAATTTGTTATCGGCATTGGTTAATGAATACTCGGTACGGTGGGGGATGTATATGTAAAATAGTTGTTGGAAATGGAATAAGGATTCTATTATGTAGTTGCTCGGGAATCTAGTCCATCAGACCGATACAATGTGTATGTATTAGCCTTGTTAGCCACGTGGGTGGTTAACGGCGTGTAACACCAATGAATTAAGTGTTGTGTTGGTTTATGTTTTCCGCTGCAGATGGTTATAAAGTGTGTTGTTGTGGTTGGGGTGTTACAGCTCTATTTTTCCACATCGGTTGGATAGTTAAATTTGCTACGCTTTAAGATGTTGAACTGAGTATTTCAACCAACTAGCCTTAAAGGTGGGAAAATGTAATTTGTGATACCCTAACTTGTAACAGAAGTTTAGGGAGTTTTACTCATCCAAATTTCTATTATAACATATCAATCTCTACTTATTTGAACCCTCTATCTATTTCACCTATTCTCTATATTTTTAGAAGTCATTTGGTTAGCGAATTGGTCATGTCTTTAAGAAGTCGAAATGAGTTCTAAGCTTTTTATGGTGACAAATATGTTTTGTGGTCTTATGAATATGGTCCAACTTGTATCTTATATTTCGGTTGTTTTAATCTTAAGTATATGAGATGAAGTGATGCTTGGATGATACTCATTGAAAGTACCTTGGTGATTTGATAAAACTTTACCTTTGTACTAAGTGGATCATCTAAGTGGTGAAAGTGATTTAAGCCTTGTGCTTGTTTGTGTTCTTTATTTAAGAACTTGGTGGTTGAATTGATTATTGTTCATTTGTGGAAAAGTATTATTGGATACTTGACTTATTCAAACTTGGTTTTAGGAGAGATATATATATATATGATGATTGGGTACGTTTGCCTGTTTAACTCTTGGTACGCAGCGGGCTCCTTGAGTTTGCGTCAGGATTTCTACTCTATAGTTTAAAGGTACTATAGGAGGTGTGCACATCTTTTAGAGTCCTTATGTGGTGGAAGGATAGGTTGGATCTCCTTAATGATAGGGATTTGTCTAACATTATGAATTAAATGGTGAGAAAAGATTAACAGTGGTCTTGTTACCACAAGGTGATTTATGAACTCTTTACGTTCTGAACTTATTTTGTAGTTGTTAAATGCTTGAGTTGATGATATATCTATATCTACTTTGATATCCTATTTTCTTGATCTTTTCTTGGATTTACTCAGCGTTTTGATGACGTTTTATGGCTTTGCCCTACGGTCCCTTCTTTGTGTTGTTTCTAAATGACCGTAGATGTAGAATACTAGTGGAGCTTTGGAGCTGCACGAGAGCGTGGGGAAGACTTGGGGATAGAGACTTCCACCTATTTTGTTTAATGTTTTCAGGAATGTTTATTATTCAGACTTTTATTTTGGGTTTGGATTGTTGTAATAAGCCTAGGCACTCACAGAGGCTGTGAGTGTGGCGGTAACACTCTTGTAAAGACTTTTATTTGCTTCTGTGTTTTATTTGTGCACTTTGTCTATCACACCACGTGATAACAGTTGGTAGAAAATTGGGCGTTACACAGGGGACCGACCCATGGCTGGGCCGATCGAGTGTAAAAATTTGCAGTCGGAGAGTTTCTGATTCTGACCGACCTAGGATGATTGGGTCGGTCGTGGGTCGGTCTAGTGTAAAGGTTCAAGACGGAAAGTTACTAACTTGGACCGACCCAGGGGAGTTGGGTCGGTCGTGGGTGGGTCGAGATAGGAATTCCATACCCGATGCACACTGACTTCGACCGACCCAGAAGGGTTTGGGTCGGTCGGGACAAGCTGTGGGTCGGTCAGGCCTAACAAAAAAATGAATGAAATGTAAATGCATGTATATATGCATATGTGTATACATGTAAATGCACAAGAGTGGCATTGGTAAGATCATTGAGTGAGTAATGAAGAAGTTGTAAACTTAAGAACACTTGAGTAAACTAAGTATAACGGGATAACGGGGTAAGTACGGGAGTGGTAATTATTTACGTACCATATGAACATAGTATTAATAATAATGTTTGAAACAATATCAGTGGAACAAGTGTGAACCAAGGAACAAGGGAACACACGGTAAAGGTAACCCCGGTGAAAGGTATGATTTTCTCATGCCCCGTATGCTAAAAGAGCTACTCTGATTTGTGTGCTTGTTTGATTGTGTGATCACCTTAACAAGATAAATGCACGAATCAGATTGTTTGCATTTTTTAGTGCTTGTATTGTATTGTATTGTATTGTTGCTTGTTGGATTGTAATTTGAACTGAAGTTTGTATAATTCATGAAATGTGTGAATTGTGAATGAATTGCTTGAATGTTGATTGAGTATTGTAGTTTGACTCATTGTTGAGTCTTGTTTGATTAGAGACTCGGATAAAGAGTCAAGTTATGAATTAATGAAAACGTGGAAACCCACTAAAACTATCAAACCATGAAACGATAACACAAACTATGAACTCACTAGAACGTGAGAGAATTGTACGGGAATTAGTAAACTCCCGATAATGGTTAGAGAACCGAATTGACTTAATCCACAAAACTAATAATGGTGGAAGTATTAAGTAACCTCTATTTAGAGGATTGATGAGTGTTCAAACTTGAACCTTGAGAGAAATTAAGTATGGTAAGGGATCACCAAACCCCTTAGAAAGATAGTCAAACCCCAATGAGAGGAACCGACTAAAATGAACAATGTCCCGAACATGAGAGTATTCGATAAGTTGGGTAAAACCTTAAATCTGAGAGTACTAGACATTGAGGAATTCCCCAAGCTAATAGATGTATCGAGAGAGAAACCTCTAGGCTAATCTATGAGATTGTGAAATGACTCCGAGAGAGGAGTTTTGGGAATTTGAGTAGTCCGGTAGAGAACCGGACATTTGAGAATTTGAGGAGCTAAAAGCATAGATCCATTTGTATTTGTAAGCCCAATGGTGAGTCTTGTGTATGACCCTGCCCGAAGGTCGTGGGCAAAGACTTAAAAGATGCTTTTGAGTATTGAGAATTTGATTTGAGAATTTGGTTGGGAATTGGAGTATTAAGTACTGAGTTGAAACTTGAGAGATTTAAGAATTGAGTTTGAGTAGAGGATTGAGTTGAGTATTGTAGAACTTGATTGAGGTTGAGAGTAAGAGTGACCCAAGTGAGAGGGTAAGATTGTAATTGAGTAAGGCATAGCGAGGTAGAAACCCTCAAGGCCTAAAATCAAGTGATGCTAACCTACAAACTTGTTGTGTTGGTGTGTTTGCATTCCTTGGTTGAATGTGAGTGTTTGTGTGAATGTACATATATAATGTATGTTGTATGCATGATGATTGAAATAAAATGAATCACATGCTCTCGACCCAAAGTAGTTGGCGTACCCCTGTTAGCACGCGGGGTATGCGAATTTCATATGCAGCAATTTTGCTGAGCCCCTAGGGGCACTATTTTTATTTTACAGGAACATTGAAGCTGATCAACCGTTCGAGAGTAGGACGGGGTTGGATTAAATATGGGTAGCTGTTTAAGGAATTATATCTGTTGTTTATGGGATGGTAAGACCGAACGGTCATCAATAGACTTGGGAATTGTAGATACTCGGTATAGCATTGAACGGATATTGTATTGTAAATTTATGGATTGTAGTTGTAATTGAATTGAGATTTGACTAAGGAAAGAAATGTATAGTTTGGTTGTAGTACTCGGTATATAAGACCCATCTGACCGATATTGCATTTGTATTGTCTGTTTGGTTTGGATTTGGCCTTGTTAGTCACGTGGGTGGCTAATGGCATTGTATCACCCTCGGTTGTAGTTTGAATTCTGCTGCATTATGGCTGGTAATTGAGACGGGCTAGGAGATAATGACTGGATTACTGGTAGGGGTGTTACAGAAATACCATGAGATAAGGTTTTAGTTAACTTGTGTTGATTAGAAAAGAAAAACCATGCACTTGGGCATAACAATATAGTAGAGAAGCAGTGGAAAATTTTGGGTAGAAACCAAGTATTTTAAGGGTATTTGTGAGTTAATATGACCTAGGATTTACTATGAGTCATTAAAGGAAATTTGAGTAGAAATGAGTTAACTAAGGTGTTCTTATGAGTAGGAATGACCTAGGGTTAATTAGGAGGAATTATAGGTTATATGGGTGAATTAAACGCACCAAAATTATGGTATAAGGTGTGTATTGGATTGTGCAAAATCTGTAGGACGATGATGTATAATGCCTTGAGATGGTTTAGGTATGAACTAGTATGTATGACTTTAATAGTAATGAGTGGACTTGGATGATGAAGATGAAAATGTTTAAGAGGGATTTAGTATGGTCAAGAAGATTGAGAGTAAGGTGTAAAGTGTTAAGAGGATGGATAGAAATGCATAGGTATGTGCAAGCTTGAAAAGGATGAGTAGAAAGTGTAAAGGACAGGAAATTGTGCAAGGAGATGCAATGGGACTAAGTCTAGTATTACTAGGTTGGTAAACAAAGAGTTATGAAGTTAGAATTGAAGAAATGAAGTTAGCACACTCTATGAAGAGTTGTGAAAAGAATTGGTAAGTGCTACCACTTGAGATGAGGTTAGGAATGCGTTACAAGGGAATAATGTAAGAAAGTTTGAGTTTGTAAGTGTAAACAAGTTACCATAATGGGGTGAATGTGTAATGGAGTTGTAACCCAAGGATGAGGAGGTTTAAAATGTTTAAATGGTGTTAGAACATGTTAGGATGCATGTGGGGAGTTTAGTAAAAAGATGAGCAAAGGAATAAGTGGGAATGACAATTTCAAACTGTAAAATGTAACAGATTAATGTGTGGTCCGGGACTTAGTCCTTGGATAAAGTCCCAGACCACACCTTAAAAACCTCCAAAAAATACATGTTTAGGTTGGTTTGGGACCTAGGTCTTGTAATAAGTCTCGGACCAGCACTAAAAATCTACCGAAAAACAAGTTAGGAAGTGGTCCGGGACCTAGGATAGCTACCAAGACCCGGACCACCCCATTTTACAAGCCGATAGTTGCACATACCACTTGGTCCAGGACTTAATGTCCGGACCAAGACCTGGACCAAACAAAAAATTGCACCTTGAGCTAAATTATGAAGGGAAATGAAGGGGCTTGATGGGTAATGCTATTTTAAGGATGTTAGGAGTTGTTTGATGACATTTAATGGTCATTAGGGGTGTGAACAAGTATGAGAAATGATTAACTTATGTGATTACAATGAGTTAGTTGTTATTAGTCGGAAATCATTACTGATTAAATAAGTTAGGTTAATTAAAATGAATTAACCACCCGATTCGATGAATGTTATTGGGTTCGAGTAAGTGGACTCCGGAGGAGAGTAGACAACCGACGACAATGGTGAACGGTATGGTTTTCTTGTAGCTTGCTTGCTAATGAGGTGTCCCTCGGCTTGTGTGCTGTTTGTTTATATATTCTTACTAAACAAGATAAAGCATGCAACTGGTTTATTGTATTTGTTGTGTGTTGCATTAAACTAACACAACTTACCTTTGAGGACTTACTAATTATGTTTAGTAAAGAATTGTATGAGAACATTGAACACTCCATAATATTAGTTTGTTAATAACTGAAAGAGGTTTAACTAACAAACATTGTCTTTGAGACTTCTACTAACTTGAACTTGGGGGTAAGGAATCCGGGACTAACTCTGGTCATGCATGTTGAGGTAGGAGGTCGGTATCTTTATCAGATCTGTCTTCCATTAAGACTTGTCGCCTAGAGTTGGTAAGTAGACTCGGCCACCTCGATTTCTGTTCGAGGTGGGAGACATTGTTAAGATGGTGTGGGGGGATCCAACCTACATCCCCAAACTAAGTAATTGTTTATTTAACCAATGGAGTTCATAGCTTATTGGCTAGGGTTACTCTTGACCCGACAAAGATAAACAATGGATTAAGGAACAACCAATTCTAATTGAAGAACGGTTGATACATTTGAGATAATGTTGAAAATGAGAATTAAAGAATTCTCAACTTAAGGAGTTAAAAAGCTAACTCACCTACTTAAGGAACGCCTATTAAGTTGTTCAATCTGTTTGAGCTATGATTGATTCATATGATTGCGTTGTGTTTTATCGTACTTCTTATTGTTGTTGTATGAATAATCAATCGCACGTATACGACAAAGTAATCGTGTGTAGCCCCGTTAGCTTGTGGGCTGCACGTTAATCATACCAGTGAAGGTGCTGAGCCCCTCGGGGCATCCATATTATTTTTCTGGTAAACGACAGAAGACGACCCGGCCTTAGAGTAGAAGCGGGTAGAAGTACTTCGGGATGTTTAGACTTTTGTTACACGAGTTGTGCATGTACATTCGTTTTGTAGATGGTAGAAGTTGTATTAGGATATGAGATACCTTGTACTCAATATATGTATTTGGTCAAGGTTTCGTATACACTTAAGTTCGGTATATTAGTGTCCATCAGACCGTAGCTAGATCTTGGAGAATTTAGTATGCCTAGTTAGTCACGTGGGTGACTAACAGCGGTAACACCAACTTTTGTAGAAATTTCCGCTACAATGTTAATATAAGTACTTGGAGGTTATGTGATGATTCCAATTTTAAGAGTTGGGGTGTTACATACAATAATTTTCTTTTCGAGTCATCTATACATTTACTTATTACTTAATTAAATTTACCTTTTATAAATATATTTTTTTACACTATTAGTATTGTTGTACTACCTCCGTCCTGAATTGTCCGTTCTGTTTACTATTTGGACATGTCGTTTGACTTCAATTTTTAACATATAAGATAAATTAATTTTGAAAATTTAAGTTTTGCATATGATTTCAAACATGATAAATTATATGTTACAAAATTTAGTTTTATAAAATTATTTTATCTTATATGCTTAATATTGAAGTGGAAAAACATTACATAAAGCAAACAAGACGATCAATTCAGAACGGAGGGAGTATTAAAAAAACAAAAAAACGGTCCATCATTATTGTGGGAGGAAACAATAGTTATAGAGGAGCGAAAATTGTAAACATCCGTATAAACTTTGCAAATGAGTAATCCCAACCGTACCATTTTTCCCATATAAACAACGTCCATGATCTGGTCCGTCAAATTCACAAACTTTTTACATCGGTCAATCTCTCCCCAATGTATATACATTATTATATAGTAAATTGTTATATGGCAACGGACCTCAAAAAGAGATTTAAGGCAGTCGAAGAATAATGTTTGGGAAAATTACATCACCCATCTATGACGTTTGGCGAAATTACACAGCCCACCCACGAGGGTTCAAAAATTACTTTGCCCACCCATGTGATTTCCACAATTTTACATCCAACAACTTTTCTAATATTCTATCAACTTAAAAGATGGTTAAATGATATCCAAATTTGATGAAACTTTACATGGACGATATTAAAGTGTAATATTTTGGTAAAACGTGAAATTCAACGTTTTTTAAGCTCATATATGATCTGTGGGACCCGATGAACATTACTTTACATGGACGATATTAAAGTATAATATTTTGGTAAAACGTGAAATCCAACGTTTTTTAAGCTCATATATGATCTGTGGGACCCGATGAACGTGTCTCATGTTTTATTGGGTCCCACAGATCATATATGAGCTTAAAAAACGTTAGATTTCACGTTTTACCAAAATATTACACTTTAATATCGTCCATGTAAAGTTTCATCAAATTTGGATATCATTTAACCATCCTTTAAGTTGATCAAATATTAGAAAAGTTGCTGGATGTAAAATTGTGGAAACCACATGGGTGGGCTGTGTAATTTCGCCAAACATCATGGATGGACGATGTAATTTTTCCATAATGTTTCAACGGCTATGGGTTTGGAGCACTCCACAATCTCATGCAATTGTGTTGGCTAAAGTAAAGACCCAACTCATCATCGTCTTGTCTCCTCACTGTACCAGCTCCTTTATGTCTTTATGTGATGAGATTGGTCATGACTCGTTCTTCTTGTTAGGGTCTTATATGGTTCTCTTTTTTTTAAAAAAAAAGGGTCTTACATATTATAGTATTAAGAAGTGGTTCCGAATGTATTTTGTGAGGGTCTTATATGGTTCTCTTTTTTTTTAAAAAAAAACAAGATAAGTGCTGGTATTATTTGTATAAAGTTGGTACATAGTCTGGAAATCTTATATTGTTCTCTTAAATCACAGAGGACCAACCTGTCGCAATAAAGAGACGTTACATGGGCAGTGGGCGGTCGCCGCCACCGCACCCAACCTTTCTTTGTTTTAGGGAGCGGATTAGTTGACGACAGACAGCTATTCTCGTTCCCCAAGATGGTTCTGGAACTCTTTCCCTCGATTTTTCTTTTTTACAGCAGGGAAGTCACTAGTGTAGGTCCCTTTTTTTATTTTATAACAAATATGATATACCACATAAATATTATTAATTTATAAATATAATAAATATAATAAAATATATATTAAAAATAGTAAAACAATAATAAAAGTTGGAGTTTATTATTTTATTTGTTTAAAATTTTATAAAACTCACATATATAATTAAACTTTTTTGAAAAGTATAAAAATACTACATATTATTAAAAAAATAAAAAACTTAATTAAAAATAGTTAAAAGAATGATAACTCAATTTTTTTATAATACTTATACTCAAAATATCTTTATTAATGTAAAATATTATAATAAAAAATAAATTTCTATAAAGTAAATTATAAAAAATTCAAGCATCATTTTGTTTATTGTTTTTGTCTATTTTTAATCAATTTGTTGCTTCTCTAATGTATTATAATTTTTATAATTGAAATACCCCAAACCTTGGTATGTTGTGTAAATGTTAAACTATGGTATTTAAAGGCTAAAAAGTGCCTTAGAAATATAGATGAACCATTTAAACCATGGTAAAACACAATAAAACACTAAGACACGGTTTGAGCAAAAACATGCTCTAAGCTTGGAGTGAACTTGGCTAGGACCCAAAGAGCCTACCAAGACTTGATAATGCTTAATTATGACTTTATAAGGCTAATTAAGTCCTTAGGAAACTTTGGTAGACAATGAAACCAAACAAAACACAAATAAATACCTTAAGGTCTATATGGGCTAAAATGTGCTCTAAGCTTGGGATAAATGTGTATAAGACCTAATGGTCATACTTATACCTTATAAATATGTTAATGAACATATTAAATCAATTACCAAAGAAAACCAAGCTTGAAAACAAGTTAAAACATAAAATGTGCTTTAAGAAGTCTTAAAGCATGTTTTTGAAAAATTGTCTTGTAAATAAGTTTTGAATGGCTAAATGTCCATCATTACTCTTTAATCAACATGTGTACTATATAGTATCACATTTGGGTGGCTATATCAATGGGAAATCAAAAATTTCACTTCTATGTGCCTTGATTTGATGAATAGTAACTTTTATAAGCTAGTTTGTAACATATGATGTTATAAGTAATTAAATGAGTCAACAAAGACCAAACTACCCCTAAGTATATGATGGGGGCCGGTTTTTAGTAAGGTGAGTCACCACCATGTAAAATAAATTAAAGGAAGGAAGAAAAAGAAAGTAAAAGAAGAAAGTTACTTTAGTACATAAATATCTTCTAAAAGTAGACTCTAATCTTCATTCTCTCATTTCCTCCAATTCCCACCGTCTTCTACCTTCCTTCTTTCTCTCTTTTACGATTTGCTATAGTACCACACAAGAACTCCATCTTTGAATGCTTGTAACTCCTAGCTCCATGGTCCAAATTCAATTTCAAGACCACCATTCTCTTAGTTAAGCCAAGCTCTACAATCTTGTCTTTTCAAAACTTCAAAACCTCCATTTCGGTGCCAAGAGAAACCTCCATGGGAAGAGCTTGAGCTCATCTTTTCATGCCTTGACATTCTCCTTTGCTTCAAGGTAAGGAAACTCAAAGAAAATCCATGTTTCCTCCATGTTCTTATGTTGACCGAAAATCACCATTAATGGTGTATTTACCTTGCTTTGTTTTAGCTTCATTTGAATCTTCCAAGGGCTTGGTGGAGTCCTCTCTTGATATATATTCAAGCTCTCTTTCCATTCCAAGGTAAAACAATCATTTTAATACCTTAAGATAATATATGTAACTAGGGTTTATAATGAGATGAAGCATAATGCTTGAATACTCATTTTATTATTTGTACATTGTATAGAAGTTGGCAAACAACTAAACACCCCACTGGTTTTAAGAGGAAACAAGAAAGAAGTTTGAGTGGAGAAGAGGTAAATTGCTATCTCAATGTGATTTAATGCCTTAGGAGAAATGAGCTTATAATGCTTGTTAAAACTACCTAAAGAGCAAATGGTGAATGACTTAGTAAGGTGTTCTCAAGGAGATTAGTAAAGGAACATATGTCTTGGTGTGTGTAATTGCAGGTCAAAGGCTTATATATTGTGGAGATTCAGTGTTTATGGTTTATGCAATTTAAGGGCCTAAGAGCCATGTTGTTTAAGGGCCTAAGTGCCAAGCAATTTAAGTTATGCACTATATTGTGATGTAGTGCTAAATGTATGAAGTTGTGTATAAAAATGTGTTTGATGGATTTTAGGTGTTCTTGAATGGATTAAGGTAAAAAGCTAAGTGTTTGGATGTGGGTATATACTAGAGAAGCTATGGCCAAATTTGGGAAGATGTGTAAGAAGTTCTAAGTGTTTTAAGGAAGTTTTGGTGAACTAGGAAGTGTTAAAGGTGAATAAATGTTTACTTGAGAAGAGAACATGTATTAAGGTGATTTAGAGTGATGCAAGGACTTAGGGACTATCTTAGGAGTTCTAGGAATCCCATGTGTGTTTTGTGAATGTATTAAAGTCTTGGAGAAGTTTGTTAAAGGTTTAGGTAATGTTGATATCCATGGAATAAGTGATGTTTGGGTAAGATGTGAAAAAGGAGGTTTAGTTAGTGAGAAAAGAGGTTTGAGAGGCGATGTTAAGGTGTAGAGGAAACACCTTGGTATTGTGGTCATTATAGGTGAAATACCACCTAGAAATCTTAAGGAGAAAACATTGTAAGTGTTAGGAATTTTGTGGAGATGTGAGTAAAGGTTTAAGGAATTAGAAAAAGAGTTTTGTGAGTGTTTAAGGATATCTTAAGGTGTGTTTGAAGTGCCCAAATGAGGTTAGGGTATACTAGGTCATATGGGGTGAAGTTTGGAGTTGAATGTGAAAAGGAAAACAAGGATTTGGGGCAGACCGGACTTGCGACCGGACATGCAAGTTCGGTCGGGCCCAGTTTACCCTGCGAGAATTGGCTTCTGTAATGGACCGGACATAGGACCGGACTTGGCAAGTCCGGTCGGGCTAAATTTACAAAGGGGAGAAACTCTCTGTAATGGACCGGACATAGGACCGGACTTACAAGTCCGGTCGGAGTAGAAAAATTTTGACGGGAATGTGTTCTGGAATCGACCGGACATGGACAAGTCCGGTCGGCAAGTCCGGTCGGACCAAAAAACATGGTTTAAGGTTATGAAATGATATGTGATGATGGGGATTGATAGGTAATGATGTTATGAGGTTGTTAAGGACATGTTAGGTGAGTTTAAATGGCAATTAAGTGGGTGAAAAGTTGAATCAAAATGTAAAAGTAAAACAAGTTAAAAGGTAAAGTTATGTAACTAAGGTAACGGGGAAAGTTAAGCATTAGACATTAAATAATCAAGCAAACCCCGATGTTAATAAAAACACATGTGATGTTAACAGTTGTTCGAGAATTGCTCGAGGAACATAAGTGGACGTGGTAAAGTGGACTCCGGTGACAGGTATGGTTTTCTTGCAACCTGTGTCCTACCGGATTACACCGGCTTGTATGCCAATATGTTTTACTGAGTGTTTGCCACCTTGTAAGATTAAAACATGTAATGAGTTTATAGTAATTCATTTATGTGGCGAACTTGGTCTCCGATACCATTTAACCTCAAATATGTGTTAAACCTTAGCTAACCAAAACTAGGAACACATGAGTGATCGGTATTCGGAGTTGGCGGCCCAAACCTTGGGAACGTGCTAACCACGGCTATGTGTGAGCTAGTTGGACATTGTTGTTGTATGCAAGTGTGTGAACCTCCCTTGTGTGCTTAACTCGGTCATGATACCGTATGGTGTGTGGATGTGGTAGGCTCCATAATGGATCTCTAACTACTTATTATGAAGTGTATGTGTACTAATGGGGGGTGAGGAGTCCGGTTGTTCCGGCCACGCGTGTGATGGACGGGAGTCGATGTCATATCCGGTTCGGCTCTCTTGGTGTATGTATAGGTGGTATTCCAATTTGGTTTCTACCTTCCCTTAGCTTATCCAAAGCTAGTTACTGACTCACGTCGGGCCACAGGGGCATACGAATGTTATTTCGGTGTGCTTGGGATTACTATATCCGACACACCTTGGATATAAGTTAACCGTTCTATATAACCGGACGGTAACGAGGTTGGTAACGAGCTTAACATGGGATTGGTAATAATCTCTAGGCTCACTGGTATACTAACTATGGTGGAAGGTTCCTTGTGAGAACCGATTCTATGGTGTTATGTAATGTTATGGTGCTATGCAAATTCCCTTGCTATGCTACGATAAGTATATGTCAGGTGTTTAAAATGATTGTGATGCTATCATGTGTACGTCGAAACAAAAAGGTTTTGTTATGTTTTGTTATGGGAGGAATGAGTTATGTTGTAGGATATGGAGTGTGTGGATCATGGAAATGAATCCCAGTTTGTGACAAGTGGCGTTTAGGGATAACCCGATTAATGGGTACATGTCGTTCGTTAAGGAAGTAGCTCCGTTTTTGTAATACCCCAACCCGAAAACCAATAAACTGAACGGCGATCACTCCCAAATAAAATACAACTGCAGTGGAAATAAATACAACAACCGGGCGGTATTACAATGCCGTTGGCCACCCTTGTGACCAACAAGGCTAAGTCCAAATACAATCCTCAAATGTCACGGTCTGGAATACAGATACAACCCGAGATACTAGGAATCAAACTCAAAAGTACATTACTGAAATAAAACAAATAACTAATAGTAGACTCCCAAAGCTTGGTCTACCCCACCTACACTCAGTGTAGTGAACTTCTCAATCTTCAGGTACCTGAAAAATGGGGGTGCCCCCAAAGGGGCTCAGCAAACAATGCTGGTATGGAAAACGTGCAGCCCATCGTCTACCGGGCCACACCAACTACTTTGTCGAATATACGCAGTTCATTTTTATAAAGCTGTAAACAAACATAGTCTGATAATAACAAGTATCCATACAAGGACAATAATGTCACATAGAACAAGACACAGAAGGTCGAGTTAGCTGAACTGAATTCTTTACTGATAGTCGGTCCACACAATGGGACTGACAGTTATATCTGAATATCTGAAATAGTGGAGGTATAGTGACCTCGTTATAGAGAAAGGTTGGGTATAAAAACCCCAGGAGATGACGTAGTCAAACCCTGAACTGAATGGCGTGGGAAATAAGAACCCACTGAGGAATAAAGTCTTCCTCGAACTGAAGGGCATTTGAATCCCGGAAGGAATAGAGTCTTCCTCCCAACTGAATGTTCCGTCGCGACGTAGTAGGAGACGACCTGAGACAGGTACAACTCCTGTAGCATGCATGGCCAGATCCAACTGGGCTCCTCATTCTCGAAGTATAGAATTGTTAAGTGTCATATAAAGACGTTAAACAAAAACACAATGTGTATTGTCAATTATCACGTTTAGGATAATGACGTTTGTTATAAAGTGAAGTTAGTGAGAGACTTGAGTACAAGTCCTCGGTATACTGAAACGCAGGTATTTAATCCACTGGTATAGTAGTGTTTGTATGCGTGGGACATACACGTTGTAGTCAGCAATAATCACGCACATAATATAATACAACAGTGCACAAGAGTAGAACAACATTTTACATTAATTATCTTGGTCGTTATTTCAAACAACAGATAGCACACAAGCCGGTGTAATCCGGTAGAAAACAGGTTGCAAGAATCCCATACCGTTCACCGTAGACTGTACTTGTAAATTCCCGGTCAACGTCTGGTCAAACAAAGTCCTAGAATAGGATTAACTGAGAGGGTTAATTTATGTTACCCTTACATAATAATTCTATTGGATCTTTTAACAAATTTCATATTGTTATTTCATGTGAGGTTTATTTCTTTTAATCACCTCATGATTTAATGTATAACTTATTTGTTATCCCTTTTGATTTATTCATAAATCCTTTAATACACATATATGTGTTTATTGCATTTGTTGTTTATTTTATTTGTCTAGGTGACATAACAGCTTATAATCTCTTAACTATGTTTATATGTCATACATAGACATAAAATTCTTATAGTTTTATTATTCTCCTTTTAACCATAAATAATATTTATTGTTTATCTTTTAATTCCTTATAACCATGTAAGCCATAGTTCCAATTCCATAATCCCTTTAATCAAAATTCTTTCTTCTAAATCCTCCAAATATCCATATAGGACCTATATTTATTTAAATCTAAATTCTTAAACTTGTATTTCGGTTATTTACAAAACAACCACATTAATTCATAAACTTTACTCTTAAATTCTAATCTCTTTATTATAGAGTTTTAACTTCTTATTTAGCTAAATTGCGAAGCCATCCCTAATATTTGGTATATAGCTTTTAAATATTATAACTCTCAAAAATTACAACTTAGCCCCTTAAATCCTCGGCTTTAATAATTTATTTCTTATAATTACAATCTAACCACAAAATCTTATAACTTTTTCACAATGTCATGTAAACTATAGTTTTAATTTTTAATTCTCCATAAATGCCGAATATATATTTATAAATTCCTAAATTACCAAACTAACCCCAAATAATTCGGCTTTGGTCTTGAATTTTCCATTAATTACATTTTCATCCCAAAACTTTATAATAGTTACTTAATAACTTATAAACTATAGTCTAAATATTTAATTCTTTAAAATTTCTAAAGTGAACCTAATAATTCTCTTAATTATGAATTCGCCCACTAATAATTTCTAAACTTTCATATCAACTTTTATAAATTACATAATAGCCCAAAACTTTATAAAGTGTTACTTAAACACATGTTTAAATTATCTAAAATTCATAAACTTAATTCCTAACCTTATATTATTTCATAATTACACTAAGTACCCCTTTAGCTCTCGGTTTTTATACTAAACTCACTAAACTTTGTAAAAATTATACTTAAGCCACATAACTTAATTAACTAGCCATTTAAGCTCTAATAAAATATTTTTAACTCACAAAACTTTATGATATAAGTTTATATACCTAAGTAGGTCATTAATACCTATTTAACACTTAGGTAATTCGGCCATATTTATTTAGTGACCATATAGTATATAAAAGTGGATTTATATGTCATAATAAATGTACATAAATTCATATGAGTTATATAACTCATGTATAAATTATTGTAATGTCTTATATTTATTCTTAGCTCAAAAATAAGCATTTTTGCCCAAGACATTTCGGCCTTAATTAATTTGTAACATAAATAAATTTTGTGACACAAAAATGTGTCTTAAGGTAAATATTTTCTATATATGTTATAGATTATATTTTTGGCATATAAAACCAAGTAGTTTCGGTATTAATTAACCTAGGAGGTGTACATAATTTTTGTACAATTTTTAGAAGCTTAACAAAGCTTATAACATAAAGATTTACTTAGTAAACTTACTTCTTAACAAAGGTGGTTAAGTGCTTGAACTTCTTCTTGAATCTCCAAGCTTTCTCCTAGGTAAACTTGATGCTCCTCTTCGGTTTTATGCAAGAGGTGAAGGTGTTTAGGAGTTAGATCTTCAACAAAGATCTTAAGTAGATTTGTAAGTAGTTTTTCAATACTTTACCTTAGACTTTTTCTCTTATAATTTCGGCTCACCAAAGGTAGATGAAGAGCAAGTTTTCCTTCATCAAAATGAAGAAGAAAAGAGACTTAGAAGAGGTAGAACTTGGTTACACACAAAAATGTGTTTTAAGGATTTTCAAGCTTTAAAACCTACCTTAAGATAACCTTGAGATGCCCTTGGTTTAATGTTGGTTTGGACAATCCCCTTGGAGAACTAAATGTGGCCGAACCCACCTTGATATGCTAGGAAGAGTTTTGCTTCAAGACTTGCCAAGAAATGCTAGGAAATTACCTTAAGATGAAGATAGAAGTTAAAACTCCATTAATGGACTTAAGAGCTTCAAAGGAAGGAGATGAAGCTAGAAGAGAGAGGAGGGAGCTTACCAAACCGTGCAAGAATAGGGCAAGGAAGCAAATGAGGCTTGGCTCACGTAAATGAAAGAGGCAATTGGAATTTGATTTACTTTTGTCAAATTTTTAATGTCATTTGACAATTCTTTTCCTTAGTTTAATTCATGGTTGATTGGCTCAATAAATGACTCCTTTCCAGCAATAAAAATCGGACATAATAGAGGACATGTGAGGTGTGACAAGGCAAGAGTTGGAAAGGAAATAATTGTGAGCTAGAAGACAAGGAAATTTAGGTAAGTTGTACTTTTGATTTTACTAAGTTAAAGCCTTGTCTTCTTCCTCATTATGGTGCACGATTTCAAGGCTAAAAGAGGGTCTCAATTCGTTGATGAAGAGCCAAGGAAGAAGCTTGGAAGGTCTCTTGAATTTTAAGAAATGAAAAAGGTGGAATCTAGATCCACTTTTGCCTTTTTACATTTTGTCTTCTTCCTAACTCACATGGCCTTGTTTCTCTTCATAATTTCGACAGCCACATGGTCAAATGAGACCTACATACTTTGGCATTAAGTAATGTAACACATGGGATGATGAGTCATCATGTTTTAAGCCTTTTATAAATTTTTAAAGCAAATTTTATACTAGTTTTTGCCCTTAAAATCGGCCCCTATAGAGACCCTTGTTGACTAGTCACACCAACTGATTTAGAAGGTAATTTTAACCCTTTTTAAGATTACCAAATCGTGGCATGTCAAAAACTACAAGGTAATTGCGTAAAACGCATTTTCGTGACACCCGAAGGTGTGTTTTTGTGCTCTAAGGAAATTTTGGGAAACCAATTGTTCTTATGAGTTCCAAGTGTTTGTAAACACTTATTATAGTAAAATAAACATATACTAAGATGTTACATTGAGTTATATGGGGTTATATCAACCCGTGACATAATTTACGGGCCATCGGGACACTCCCGGGCCAAAAAGGAGCGCTAAGAAATCCTCCTTTGGTTTTTGCTGAATTTTGAGAAACCACTTCGTGGGTTCTCTTTAGAATGATAAATAATGATGTTAGGAACTCTAGGAATTAATTTTATAGGAGTTCGTGCCACCTCGGCACTCCTCCGGACTTTTCGTGCTTTGAGGAGCGGGTGTGAGCACTCCCGAGCATTTTGCGTATTTGACTGAATATAGCTTAGGGAATATATTTGTATATTCATATAATAATTGTATGACCATTTAGTTTGAATTTTAGAGGGTCATACAAGGTCATGTTTGACCATATGCTTCTAAGGCGTTTTAGCGTTTATGGTGTAACGACTGTTTTTACGTAACGTTTTCATGCATGGGTTTGCATGCGTACGTGAAATGGTTTATATTTGGATTATATTCCAATAAATAATGATTAAATAATATTATTTAGATTTGGGGTATTTCAATCTACCCCCCTTAAAAAGGACTTCGCCCCGAAGTCTCATATTTAAAGTATAAGGTTGTGGGGGAATCAAGTTCCACTAAGTATCCACAACTCAATCTAATTTTTAGGGATCAAGTCCCAAGTCTCTATACCCTAAGTTCATAGTGTATATCAAGTACAACAGAAATACTTGGAATGTCATAACATATACTTGCAGTGTAAGGCAAGGTAGTGAAACAATCACTTTTCATTTCAAATGGTGCAACGTAGTGCATATAATATTTCCATTGTAGTGTAATGAAGTACACACAATCAAGTAGAAGTACAAGGTACATTCAAACACAGTGTTACACAAGAACACATACAAGACAAGGTGTCACTGAAATGCACAAAAGTGCAACAACTGAATGCACCAAAAGTGCAACAACTGAACTGACAAAAGCAACAAATGCAATGCACAAAGGTGCAACAAAATGCACACTAAACTCAAAAATGAAAAAGGCTCTACCCCCCAAAAAGAAGGGTACGCCCCCGTACCCTAGACTAAAGTGCCTAGTCGGTAAAATGAGGGAAACTTCGCTCGCTGTCAGCTTCGAGTTCCCATGTGGCTCTTCCACATCGTGGTTCGACCAAAGAACCTTCACGAGGCTCACAGACTGTTTCGAGTCTCTCGTGTCTTTCTATCTAAGATTCTTTGCGGTGTTTCCACATACCGCATCGTTGGTTCTAAAGAGAGTGTCTCTGGTTGTAGAACATGAGAAGGATGAGGCTGTATTTCTTAAGCTGAGACACGTGAAAAACATTGTGTACTTTTCCCAACTCGGCTGGCAAATCAAGTCGATATGCCACGGCCCACCCGCTCTATGATAGCGTAGGGTCCTACAAATTTCGGGCTTAGCTTGCCCTTCTGACCAAATCTGAATACACCCTTCATGGTGAAACTCGTAGAAATACCTGGTCGACCAACTCGCGAAAAATCAAGGTCTCGTCGATCTCATCAGCATATGATTTCTGTCTGTCCTGTGCTGTTCATATGTTTCTGATCTGTGAACTTCTGCCTGACTTGCCTCAAGTACTCAGGCCCAATGATGACGGTCTCACTAGACTCGTCCCAGCACAAAGGTGTTGTGCGGCATGGTATCTGCCATATAAAGCCTGAAAAGGTGACATCTGTATAGAGGCGTGATAGCTGTTATTGTAAGCAAACTCGATAAGATGTAATCTATCTATCCAGCTGCCCCCTGAAAATCCAAGGCACATGCTCGTAGCATGTCCTCTAAGGTCTGAAAGTCCTCTCTGACTGACCATCTGTCTGAGGATGAAATGCTGTGCTAAGCTTCAATTCAGTGCCAAGTGCTTCGCGAGTAGCTCGCCAATATCGCGAGAGAAATCTAGTATCTCGATCTGAAACAATAGTCTTTGGAACTCCATGATGTCTGATAATCTCTTTCTCAAATAGCTCTGCTAACTTAGGCACTTTCCAAGTGTCTTTCATCGGAATAAACCTAGCAACCTTAGTCTCGATCAACAACGACCCAAATCATATTAAGTCCTCCTCTCGTAGGTGGTAGTCCCACCACGAAGTCCATAGAGATATCATAAAACTTCCACTCTGGAACTGGCATACTGTACCATACCTCCTGGTCGTCTATGTTCGAATTTCACTTTCTGACAAGTGAGATCGAATCACATACTCTGTCACGTCGCCCTTCATACCACTCCACCAGAAATACCTCTTCAGATCTTTGTACATCTTAGAAGCTCCTGGATGGACAGATGTGGTAGAAGTGTGGGACTCTCGAAGAATATGCTCCTTTATATCTGTGCTGTCTCTGGGAATACACAATCTTCCCTTCAATCTGATGAGTCCATCATCATGTAACTGGAACTCATACTTCCCACCCTCAAATGTACCGTCAGTCAACTTCTGACTGATCTCCATCATTCGCTGATCACTCTGCTGTGCTCTGCGTATGTCGTCCATAAGACTCGAGCTAGCCACAATGGCATTAAGAGAATATGCTCGTCGACTCAATGCGTCTGCTACAACATTAGCTTTCCCTTCCTTGTACTGCAAATCAATGTCATAATCCTTAAGAAATTCAACCCATCTCCTCTGTCTCATATTTAACTCCTTCTGGGTGAATACATATTTCAAACTCTTATGATCCGAATATACGGTCATCTGGACACCATACAGGTAGTGGCGCCAGATCTTCAAGGCAAAAACAATAGCTCCAAGCTCCAAGTCATGTGTGGGGTAGTTTTCCTCATGTCTCTTCAACTGTCGGGAAGCGTAGGCGACTACCTTCCCATTCTGCATGAGTACACACCCTAGTCCCCTTCCTGATGCATCACAATAAACTTCATAACCCTCTGTGCCTTCAGGGATAGTCAAAACTGGTGCTGATGTCAAAGCATTCTTCAGAAGTTCGAATGAGGTCTCACATTCAGTAGTCCATGTGAAAGGTGCATCCTTCTTCATTAAGCTGGTGCTCCCCAAGGAGATACGCTAGGTCGTATGTATCCCTTGTCCAATAAATCTTTCAGCTGCTCCTTCAGCTCAGCCATCTCTGCTGGTGCCATACGGTACGGTGCCTTAGCTATAGGACCGGTACCTGGTAATAATTCGATGGAGAACTCTACCTCTCTGGATGGCGGTAAGCCTGGAAGTTCCTTTGGAAAAATATCTGGAAATTCCGACACCACTGGCATAGCTGGATCAAAATCAGGGTCATGCTCTACATCCTGAACATAACATAGATATACCTCCTTCTGCTTCCTGACGTGCTTGTACATGGACATAGCAGATATAACTTTTATAGATGGTGCCCTAGGGCTCTGACGGTAAGATACTGTCACTCCTGATGGGCTCTTAAGCAACAGTCTGCGCTCTGCACAAAGAATGCGGCCTCTGTGCCGCCCCAGCCAGTCCATCCCGGCTATAACATCGAATCCTAGACCTCTGAACTCAATAAGGTCAATAGGAAATTCCTCCTCCTTAATACTGATAGTGGCTCCTCTATAAAGACGAGTGCAACTGATCTTCTCCTTAGACGGGAGTGCCACCTTAAAATCAGGTAACTCTACTACGTCTAGCCCCAACTTCCCCGCAAGCGTAGGCGAAACGAAAGTATGTGAGGCTCCGGAGTCGAACAGTACTAATGCATCCACTCCATTAACCGGAAAGGTACCAGTGAGGATCGCGCCGCCCTTGCTGGCCTCCTCCTCAGTAAGTATACTTAAGGCACCTTCCGTCTCCTTAGCACATCCTAATAAAAGAATCTGAGTAAGTACTTTGATATATGATGGGGTCTAAAGACATTCACTTTTACAAACAATAATGCTTCACTGATGAGATGATCTCCTTTCTGAATTCCAAAACAATTACAACACTAATACTTTCTAAAGGTCAAACTTAATCTTCCTGATTTCATGCGAGTGGTGTTTATCACTGTCGAAGGTGCTGTGTTTAATTTAATCCTCTTAATTCCATGGTATAGCAACCTTGACTTTCCACCCATTATTAAAACATCTCCTGAATTCAATATGATTTTCTTTGCAAGGTCCACACGCTTCTGCTCACCATAAAGGAACTCTGCGTCGTCTCCAAGTGACAAAGACAATACTGGTATCCCCTGATCGAGGGACCCTTGTGTTTCATCCTTATCCTGATGTAGTCCTAAGCGGCCTCCTTCTTAATAGAAGTTGATGATACATAGATCAGCCCTTAAGTTGGGAACTGGATCTTCTTCTAGCTGCTGAGCTGTAGTAACTGCTTGTTCAACAATTTGTAAAAATTCTTCTGGGATTTTTGGCACTTGTGCTCCATCTCCATTTCTTGTATCCTGGTAATTCTTGGTATAAGGATTCCAATCCTTTCCTAAGCACATCATTTTCAGCTTCATTTTTGATCCTCCTGGAAATTCTGGAGTGTAGAACCCTCCTGGTCCTGCTCCTAATTCTTGACATTTTCTGATGATTGCAATTTGTGTCTCCGATGTTAGGTATCCTTTGAGTAATATTAAACCTGGTTGGATAACCTTACATTGTTCGTTCCCTGGTTCTTGCACTTTGATAATGGTTTCTTCCAGGGAGGGCGGTGAGGGGATAGGAAAGCATATCTTATAGCTTCCTACGTGTTTTAAATTTTTCTAGTGAGTCTTACTAATTCTTTCCTATGCAACTAGGCAATCAAGGCATGCAAGCACTCATTCACATCATCCATTGCTCAATAACAGGTTCACATGGTTTAGAATTACCTGGATTGGTAGAAGGACCAGCCTCATCTGAGCGGTCCATGACATGCAGGGCGGGTCCCGATGCTGGGCCCTTGCCCTTATACCCCTGAGCCTGGTTGGTTGGTGGAGGGCGAGTATCGCTAGCTCCATTCTTAGGGCCGGTGGTTGGCTTTGCTCCCGGGCGGTAGTTCCTACTCTCCGGGTTTCGGATACACTCGAAGGCACGATGCCCGAGTATCTGACAGTAGCGGCACATGACTTTCTCCCCTTGGCAGTCCACGCCGGGGTGATCTTTTCCACACTGTTTACAGTTGAAACGGCGGATGTACTTCTGGCCCGTGTTTGAGCCGGATCCAGAACCTAATACAACAAGGTCAATTATACATTCCAAAGGTACTGAAGTAATCACAAAAGTTTCAAATCTAACTGTCTGATTAGAGTGCCTACCCTTAGATGGGTAGGTTTTCTGTGAGGTTGCTGCCCCGTGGGTTCCTGACTGGGGGTTCCCAGTAGTTTGGTTCCCCTTCCCTTGATAGGACCCTTGGCCTTTCTGATAGGGTTTGTTCCTCTTGTTGGAGTTCCCCTGCTTGGCATCATCGCCACCAGGTCCGTCCTTCCTCTTTTGGGAGCTCAAAGCATCCCTTCTCTTACAAGTGATCTCCACTACGGAGGCAGCATGATAGCATTCCTGAAATCTCAAGGTATTAACCTCCAAATCTCCCACGACGGGGTATAGTAGTAATAAATTTGGACTGGTTTATGTTCTCCTGTTTTACCTGCAAACTGGTAGGGATGATTGGTCCCATTCCAAACTGAAGTCGAGGGCTCAGTCCCCCGTAGAATCGGTCGACCAACACCTGGTCCGAGTATCCTATGCCGGGTAATAGTCGGAGTAGTGAAGTAAACTTAGCATAATACTCATCAACGGTCATCTTTCCCGTCTGCTCAACATCAAACTCCCTAGTCTTCACCATCCTGGTGTGGGCCGGGTAGTATTTGCCCCTAAGTAGTGCAGTGTAATGTCCCCAAGTAAAAGCTGGGTCATCCAGGTGGTCGGCTTTCACCATGTTCCACCAATCTCTAGCTGCATCCTTCAGATAAAAGGCAGCAAGTCTTACTTTTTCCCTAGCTGGGACTGCAAGCGTCTCGAACGCTGTCTCCATCTCCATGATGTAGGTCTCCAAGTGAGCAGGGTCAGTCTGGCCCTTGAATGCAGTTGGCCTTAGATCAGCCAAACTCTTCACCCAATCTCTCTCTCTGGGTGGTGGTGGTGGAGGTAGCTGTTGCTGCTGTCCAACCCCCGCCTGTGCGAATGCCTGAGCAATTAAGGTGGCAATGTCTGCCAGCCTGACGGATGGCTCCTCATCAGCCTGTCCACGTCGTCCTCCTCTTCCCGACATCTGCAGGATGTTGAGGTATATTAGGCACTGTGGTCAAAATCCTGGTCTTGGATAGTGGTCTAAGTAAAACTAACTTAAACTCTTTCAATACTATCTCTCAACCCTTAACCTAAGTCTTAGATATCCTAATCTCGGTGTATCCTTGTATCCAGAGCGTAACTACGCTCTGATACCATTTTTGTAATACCCCAACCCGAAAACCAATAAACTGAGCGGCGATCACTCCCAAATAAAATACAACTGCAGCGGAAATAAATACAACAACCGGGCGGTATTACAATGCCGTTGGCCACCCTTGTGACCAACAAGGCTAAGTCCAAATACAATCCTCAAATGTCACGGTCTGGAATACAGATACAACCCGAGATACTAGGAATCAAACTCAAAAGTACATTACTGAAATAAAACAAATAACTAATAGTAGACTCCCAAAGCTTGGTCTACCCCACCTACACTCAGTGTAGTGAACTTCTCAATCTTCAGGTACCTGAAAAATGGGGGTGCCCCCAAAGGGGCTCAGCAAACAATGCTGGTATGGAAAACGTGCATCCCATCGTCTACCTCACACACCAACTACTTTGTCGAATACATGCAGTTCATTTTTATAAAGCTGTAAACAAACATAGTCTGATAATAACAAGTATCCATACAAGGACAATAATGTCACATAGAACAAGACACAGAAGGTCGAGTTAGCTGAACTGAATTCTTTGCTGATAGTCGGTCCACACAATGGGACTGACAGTTATATCTGAATATCTGAAATAGTGGAGGTATAGTGACCTCGTTATAAGAAGGTTGGGTATAAAACCCCAGGAGATGACGTAGTCAAACCCTGAACTGAATGGCGTGGGAAATAAGAACCCACTGAGGAAATAAGTCTTCCTCGAACTGAAGGGCATTTGAATCCCGGAAGGAATAGAGTCTTCCTCCCAACTGAATGTTCCGTCGCGACGTAGTAGGAGACGACCTGAGACAGGTACAACTCCTGTAGCATGCATGGCCAGATCCAACTGGGCTCCTCATTCTCGAAGTATAGAATTGTTAAGTGTCATATAAAGACGTTAAACAAAACACAATGTGTATTGTCAATTATCACGTTTAGGATAATGACGTTTGTTATAAAGTGAAGTTAGTGAGAGACTTGAGTACAAGTCCTCGGTATACTGAAACGCAGGTATTTAATCCACTGGTATAGTAGTGTTTGTATGCGTGGGACATACACGTTGTAGTCAGCAATAATCACGCACATAATAATACAACAGTGCACAAGAGTAGAACAACATTTTACATTAATTATCTTGGTCGTTATTTCAAACAACAGATAGCACACAAGCCGGTGTAATCCGGTAGAAAACAGGTTGCAAGAATCCCATACCGTTCACCGTAGACTGTACTTGTAAATTCCCGGTCAACGTCTGGTCAAACAAAGTCCTAGAATAGGATTAACTGAGAGGGTTAATTTATGTTACCCTTACATAATAATTCTATTGGATCTTTTAACAAATTTCATATTGTTATTTCATGTGAGGTTTATTTCTTTTAATCACCTCATGATTTAATGTATAACTTATTTGTTATCCCTTTTGATTTATTCATAAATCCTTTAATACACATATATGTGTTTATTGCATTTGTTGTTTATTTTATTTGTCTAGGTGACATAACAGCTTATAATCTCTTAACTATGTTTATATGTCATACATAGACATAAAATTCTTATAGTTTTATTATTCTCCTTTTAACCATAAATAATATTTATTGTTTATCTTTTAATTCCTTATAACCATGTAAGCCATAGTTCCAATTCCATAATCCCTTTAATCAAAATTCTTTCTTCTAAATCCTCCAAATATCCATATAGGACCTATATTTATTTAAATCTAAATTCTTAAACTTGTATTTCGGTTATTTACAAAACAACCACATTAATTCATAAACTTTACTCTTAAATTCTAATCTCTTTATATTATAGAGTTTTAACTTCTTATTTAGCTAAATTGCGAAGCCATCCCTAATATTTTGGTATATAGCTTTTAAATATTATAACTCTCAAAAATTACAACTTAGCCCCTTAAATCCTCGGCTTTAATAATTTATTTCTTATAATTACAATCTAACCACAAAATCTTATAACTTTTTCACAATGTCATGTAAACTATAGTTTTAATTTTTAATTCTCCATAAATGCCGAATATATATTTATAAATTCCTAAATTACCAAACTAACCCCAAATAATTCGGCTTTGGTCTTGAATTTTCCATTAATTACATTTTCATCCCAAAACTTTATAATAGTTACTTAATAACTTATAAACTATAGTCTAAATATTTAATTCTTTAAAATTTCTAAAGTGAACCTAATAATTCTCTTAATTATGAATTCGCCCACTAATAATTTCTAAACTTTCATATCAACTTTTATAAATTACATAATAGCCCAAAACTTTATAAAGTGTTACTTAAACACATGTTTAAATTATCTAAAATTCATAAACTTAATTCCTAACCTTATATTATTTCATAATTACACTAAGTACCCCTTTAGCTCTCGGTTTTTATACTAAACTCACTAAACTTTGTAAAAATTATACTTAAGCCACATAACTTAATTAACTAGCCATTTAAGCTCTAATAAAATATTTTTAACTCACAAAACTTTATGATATAAGTTTATATACCTAAGTAGGTCATTAATACCTATTTAACACTTAGGTAATTCGGCCATATTTATTTAGTGACCATATAGTATATAAAAGTGGATTTATATGTCATAATAAATGTACATAAATTCATATGAGTTATAACTCATGTATAAATTATTGTAATGTCTTATATTTATTCTTAGCTCAAAAATAAGCATTTTTGCCCAAGACATTTCGGCCTTTTAATTTGTAACATAAATAAATTTTGTGACACAAAAATGTGTCTTAAGGTAAATATTTTCTATATATGTTATAGATTATATTTTTGGCATATAAACCAAGTAGTTTCGGTATTAATTAACCTAGGAGGTGTACATAATTTTTGTACAATTTTTAGAAGCTTAACAAAGCTTATAACATAAAGATTTACTTAGTAAACTTACTTCTTAACAAAGGTGGTTAAGGCTTGAACTTCTTCTTGAATCTCCAAGCTTTCTCCTAGGTAAACTTGATGCTCCTCTTCGGTTTTATGCAAGAGGTGAAGGTGTTTAGGAGTTAGATCTTCAACAAAGATCTTAAGTAGATTTGTAAGTAGTTTTTCAATACTTTACCTTAGACTTTTTCTCTTATAATTTCGGCTCACCAAAGGTAGATGAAGAGCAAGTTTTCCTTCATCAAAATGAAGAAGAAAAGAGACTTAGAAGAGGTAGAACTTGGTTACACACAAAAATGTGTTTTAAGGATTTTCAAGCTTTAAACCTACCTTAAGATAACCTTGAGATGCCCTTGGTTTAATGTTGGTTTGGACAATCCCCTTGGATAACTAAATGTGGCCGAACCCACCTTGATATGCTAGGAAGAGTTTTGCTTCAAGACTTGCCAAGAAATGCTAGGAAATTACCTTAAGATGAAGATAGTTAAAACTCCATTAATGGACTTAAGAGCTTCAAAGGAAGGATGAAGCTAGAAGAGAGAGGAGGGAGCTTACCAAACCGTGCAAGAATAGGGCAAGGAAGCAATGAGGCTTGGCTCACGTAAATGAAAGAGGCAATTGGAATTTGATTTACTTTTGTCAAATTTTTAATGTCATTTGACAATTCTTTTCCTTAGTTTAATTCATGGTTGATTGGCTCAATAAATGACTCCTTTCCAGCAATAAAAACCGGACATAATAGAGGACATGTGAGGTGTGACAAGGCAAGAGTTGGAAAGGAAATAATTGTGAGCTAGAAGACAAGGAAATTTAGGTAAGTTGTACTTTTGATTTTACTAAGTTAAAGCCTTGTCTTCTTCCTCATTATGGTGCACGATTTCAAGGCTAAAAGAGGGGTCTCAATTCGTTGATGAAGAGCCAAGGAAGAAGCTTGGTAGGTCTCTTGAATTTTAAGAAATGAAAAAGGTGGAATCTAGATCCACTTTTGCCTTTTTACATTTTGTCTTCTTCCTAACTCACATGGCCTTGTTTCTCTTCATAATTTCGACAGCCACATGGTCAAATGAAACCTACATACTTTGGCATTAAGTAATGTAACACATGGGATGATGAGTCATCATGTTTTAAGCCTTTTATAAATTTTTAAAGCAAATTTTATACTAGTTTTTGCCCTTAAAATCGGCCCCTATAGAGACCCTTGTTGACTAGTCACACCAACTGATTTAGAAGGTAATTTTAACCCTTTTTAAGATTACCAAATCGTGGCATGTCAAAACTACAAGGTAATTGCGTAAAACGCATTTTCGTGACACCCGAAGGTGTGTTTTTGTGCTCTAAGGAAATTTTGGGAAACCAATTGTTCTTATGAGTTCCAAGTGTTTGTAAACACTTATTATAGTAAATAAACATATAATAAGATGTTACATTGAGTTATATGGGGTTTATCAACCCGTGACATAATTTACGGGCCATCGGGACACTCCCGGGCCAAAAAGGAGTGCTAAGAAATCCTCCTTTGGTTTTTGCTGAATTTTGAGAAACCACTTCGTGGGTTATCTTTAGAATGATAAATAATGATGTTAGGAACTCTAGGAATTAATTTTATAGGAGTTCGTGCCACCTCGGCACTCCTCCGGACTTTTCGTGCTTTGAGGAGCGGTGTGAGCACTCCCGAGCATTTTGCGTATTTGACTGAATATAGCTTAGGGAATATATTTGTATATTCATAATAATTTGTATGACCATTTAGTTTGAATTTTAGAGGGTCATACAAGGTCATGTTTGACCATATGCTTCTAAGGCGTTTTAGCGTTTATGGTGTAACGACTGTTTTTACGTAACGTTTTCATGCATGGGTTTGCATGCGTACGTGAAATGGTTTATATTTGGATTATATTCCGATAAATAATGATTAAATAATATTATTTAGATTTGGGGTATTTCAGTTTTAGAGGAGAGCCACTCTAGGGTTTAAGGAATCATTGGATGGTTGGTTAAGTGTGGATGTGTTGGTTATAGGTTGAGCCCATTGAGGCGAAATGTTATGTGTTGTATGTTTAAGGCTTGTATGCATGATTTAAATTTAATCAACTGCATGCTAAGACGACAATTAGTTGTGCGTGGCCCGGTAGCATGCGGGCTGCGGGATTACCATACCAGCAAAGTTGCTGAGCCCCTTGGGGGCCACCCTTTCTCTCCTTTTCTATTTCAGGTACAAGGAGCTGGAAGCCGTTCGAGAGTAGGACGGGGTAGATGTTTATACATGGGTAGCCATTTAAATGGCATAAGCATTGTAAGCGTAGTAAGTCCGAAATTGTTATCGGCATTAGCCTGTAAATACTCGGTACAGCGAGAATGTATGTATATAATAAATGTTGGAAATGGAATAAGGATTGTATTGTGTAGTTGCTCGGGAATCTAGTCCATCAGACCGATACAATGTACATGTATTAGCCTTGTTAGCCACGTGGGTGGTTAACGGCGTGTAACACCATTGAATTAAGTAATATGTTGAGTTGAGATTTCCGCTGCAGTTTGATGTTAGGTGTACGGTGGTGGTTGGGGTGTTACAATAATTCTTTAAATATTGTGTTATTATATATATGATATTTTTTATTTTTCCAATTTTAACCCTTTATACGAAGAACGTAAATTTTACTAGTTACTTTTTCAGCATAAGTTTATTAATTTTTATTTTGAATTAAATATACAACATGATATTATTAAAAAATATTAGACTATAATACTCTTAACTATTTTTTGTCAAATTATTTAGGTTGTATATAGTATATAATATTTTTATATAATATCACATTATTTATATTTAATTCAAAAATACAAAAAATTTATTAAATATATATATTATAAAAAAGTAAGTAGCAAAAGTTAACTTTTTCTTATAAACCGTATATATAATATCAAAATCTCTGAAAATATAATGAATAGTAAATGGTATAGTTATATTAGAGAAGCCACAAATTTGATTAAAAATTGACCAAAATAGTAAAGAGAATGATAATTTAATTTTTTATAATCTTACTTTATATGAATTTTAAAATTTTTAAAATAAGTTTTATATTATTAAAATTGTTAGAGTGAAAATATTATAAAAAATTTGGATAATCATTCTCTTAACTACTTGGTATTTTTAATTTTTTATATTTTTTAGTAATTATATAATTATGGGAAATTTCACCAAACACCACCGAGTTTTTTCTTAATTCATGATATACCACTGTGTTTCTAAAACTACATAGGATAACACCGAGTTTTTACTTATTTCACCAGATAACATTGTGTCCCATATTTCATTAACTGCTCCGCTAATATCCCTCGAAAAAAGACTAAACTACCCCGGTTATTGGCTAAACTAAGGTGGCATCTTATGAAATTTGTCAATATGACAATTCATTGTCAGGTAATTAATTAATAACATGAGTATTTTTGTCATTTTCTAAGAAAATTAACACAAAAGTTACCGAAATATGAGACAGAGTGTTATCTGGTGAAATACATAAAAACTCGGTGTCATCTTGTGTAATTTTAAAAACACGGTGGTATATCGTGAATTAAGCAAAAACTCAGTGGTATGTGGTGAAAATTCCCTATAATTATATATTTAGTATTTTTAATTTTATAAAATTTCAACCCCTATATTAATAAACCTATAATTTTTATTATTTTTTACTATTTTTAACATATTTTAATAAATGTTGTGGTATCTTATGAATTAAAAATATTTATGTGGTCTATTGTGAACTATGTTTATTAACAAGTAGGGGTATTTTGGTCTTAAAAAGCTTTAGGTTAGTAATTTATGGTATATGGTTGAAATACCCCATAAATTAATATAAATTAATTTAGGGGATTTCTTTATTTTAAACCCTAAATAATACTATTAAACATTAAATTATTATATGTTATTATGAATTTAATAATAAGATTTATAAGTCAATAAATCTTGGAAAATATTTTGAGACACTCCAATTATATTATAAAGATTATAGAAATATTTAAAGCATTGATTTGAATCATAAAAGTCAATATAAAATCATAGAAACCTTAAAGCTCCTTAAGGCTTGCCAGGGTTGACTTTTTGAGAATGGTCAAACTAGTCCATGAAACCTATATCAATAAAAAGATTATGGAAAACCAAAAAGATTGATAAAAAGAACTTTAAAAATGGTTCATTTCAGCCAAAGTTACGATATATTGAAGTTTTGAGCCAAAATTTTGGAGTTTACAGACGTGTCCAGGGCTGTCTGACTCAACCGTGTGCCTCGGGACCCGTGCCGCATCCAGTCAGCTAGAATCTTAACGAACTGGCCAAGTATTTTCACCAGATTTAACAGATCGCAGGTCAATCTTTAGACAACCATAACTTTCATTCTGTTGATCCAATTGTCGTCAAACCTTCGTCATTCTCTTCTACTTTTAACCAAGTTTTTAATTTTCTATCCAGCTAAACCTAATTCACCTCACACAAAAAGTTATGCCGTCTCAAAGTTGCTTCCTCAGCCTGATGAACCTAGAAATCCAGATTTGTCAAGTGAAAAGTCTAATTTTGCTCTAGCTATAACTCTCTCGTTCTTGAGCCAAAATCATTTTTCCATAGCTCCTTTTAAAGCTCTTTGATTCCTCTTCAACTCTTCTTTAGACATCTAAGGCTGAATCACTACCAATTGGTACAGAAAGTCGTCTAGCGTTTGTCACCTGATTCAGTTCGTGAATTTTCTGCCCTGAATTTCCAGAAACAAATGGTAAGCCCGATTTTTGTCATTATCATAACTTTCTCATCCTTGTACGAACATTCATGCACCATATCTTGTTGGAAAGATCTTTAACCCCTCTTCAACTTTTCTTGAGGCAGCCAAAGCTGAATCATCCTCATTTGGGAGCGTTAAGCGTCCAAAGTAGGCAACTCGGTCTGGACGCAATTACAACCCAGAATTTTCCAGAATTTCAGTGGTAAACTTGAATCTTGAAGAGTCTATAACTTTCTCCATAGTGCTCCTTTTTCAATGATTCTTTCACCCATGTTTAGAGCTACAATTCTTTTTTTAAACTTGATAAAGACCATGGATTGAATCGCTTTAGGTTGTGAGAACTAGATCTGAGAAGTTGACATCTTGAACTGCACTTGAATTAATGAATCTTGGTAAGGTCGAATCTTGTTTGACTAATTTAATGATCTTCCCGAGTGAATTTTGACATGAAATTTTATACACGTGTGAATTATTAAGTATATTACGTTTTGATATAAATTAATATAAATTTGGGGTTATAAAACGTAAGTTAGGATTTTTATAAGTTACGACCTTGTATGAATCAACTTAGCTATTTAATAAAGTAATTTTTAGGTAATAAATTTTTTAGAATATGTCTAAAATGTTATAGTTACCATATGTAAAATTTGGGAATTTCTAGATAATGGGAAATAAGTTTAATAAATGATTTTCAAAATCTTTCCTAAGTAACTTTATAATATATAGTTTTAATGTAATGATAAGTTAATGAGTGATTGAATACTATACTTTATAGATTGAAAATAATATTAGGAGGTTACAATAACATTTAATACAGTATGTTGATAATTACATTAGGTTATCAACTTTTATGAAGAAATAAAAGAATTAAAATGTTACTTTAGGGTAAATAGAGAAATGTAATCAACTCATTTATATTATTAACTTTAAGTTATGGAAATTAATATAAGAAGTTAGAAAATGAAAAATACTTTTTATTAATTAAATGTGGGAATATTAGTAATTTTAAATGTAATCCTTACATGATATTCATAGTACTAAATGATAGTTCAACATCTTAAGATAATACTATTATAAGAATATTATATGAGGTGGTATTAAATTATGGTTATGAAATTAAGCTTAAAGAGTTACCTTTGAATTTCTAAGGTTTATATAAACCATATTAAATTACATGTATAATATTATTTGTCAATGACCAGAATGTAAATCTATAATTGGGTTAAGTAATTAATAAGTTAAGACTTAGGAAAGTTGTAATTAGATTACATAAAATGTTACACAAACATATCTTATTATATAATTAATAATAAAATACTTTTACATCTAAATGTGAAGTGAATTAATAAGTCTATATTAAATCATTTCATAACATTTATAGTATTGAATAATAACTTAATGTTTTAAGATAAAATCATTAAAAGGATTATGATATAAAACTATATTAAACTATGATTAGGAAATTTATCTAAATAATAATCCTTAAGTTTCTTAGAATTAGATAAGGCATATAAAATACATTTATAACATTAATTACCAATATTCAGAATGTGAGTTTATAATTAAGTGATGTATTTAGTAGTTCGAATTTATAAAAAGGTTTGTAAATAGAATTTAGATACTTAAAACCTTTGAACCTTTAATTAGATGAAACTAAGTTACATAAGAGATTATATTGATCTACTTTACGACACTAAACATATTAATATGTCATTTGAATATAAGGTATGAGGATTTTTCAAAAAAGATGATCTTATTAAATAATTGACAATTTCACTTATGAATGGGAATTTAATTTTTAGATAAATTTTACCTTGTGTTAAGATATAATGTTTATCCTAAAACATAATAAAGGAAATTAATTTATTAAGTTATTCTTTTGAAACCTTAGGTTTTGTAAACAATCTAAAATGTATTTAAGGCATAAGTTTATTAAAATTTAGTATAAAAGGATTATACATAGTCTATAGAGAGAATGTGTGTAAAAATAAAACATTTAGGAAATTAAATGTAAGTAAGGATACATAAAAGGTTATCTTCAAACACCTTATTATATAGGTAATAATAAAGCAAATAATATACCTTGTGAATACTAAATGTATGAGTTCGATAAGTCTAAGTTAATAAAAATATAGTTATTTCAAGATGAAAAGTTATTTAACATCTTATGACAAGATTATAAATGGTTGTGATAAAAAGTCATTCTGAACTAAAGATAAAATAATTGAGTTTAGTCGTTGTCTCTGAATTCTATGATCAATTAAGCTATAATAAAATGCATCTACAACACTATGATTCCAATATACAGGATGACGATCTTAATTAAGTTAAGGGGAAGATTTAATCATAATGGATTAACTAGCAGGTATTGATAAAAATAAATAATCATTACATTGTGAAATAATAGTATAGTATTCTAAGATAAACATATCATAGGTCATAGTAAGAAGTTTATCCTAAAGTAGGAATAAATGTATTGAGCTTAAGAATTATTATTGAAATTCTAAGATTAATTGAATAATATAAAATGCACTTATGATATAAAGGTCTCAAAAGTGTTGAATGTGAGAATTATGGTTATGTATTAGTAAAGTGGACAAGAGTGGAACAATTAAACAGTGTTAATAAAATACATTCCTTGATCTTACAACCTTGGGATATACAACATTCTAAAATAATTCAAAGGTTATACATAACATTTAAGCGAGGGCTTACAAGATAATTGAGATTTAGAAATAAGAGTGAGAAATTTATTTAAGTTTAACTTAGGATATAAGTTATTGATAATAGACTACCTTTAATATTCCTCAGAGTATTGTTGAGTATTTGCACGAGTCTACTAGAACTGCTACAACATTAATTAGGTACGATTTCTCGTACTCAGATACTTCTGCTAATAGACTTAAGGAGACATTTTTGATAAACACTAACTGAGCTTAAAATGAATTTCAAAAGGAAAACTACTTGTGTGACTAACTTAGCTTGATGTGAGTAACTGAGCCTTGAATGTATAACTAGCATGGTTACTGTTTCTTCCTATCTTAGTTGTTTCACTAGATATTAACTGCAAAGTGTTTACGCCTCTGCACTCTGTATGACTGAGTGTTTTGGTATTGCACTTATGCAGTTAATGATCTAATGGGATAGTTAGGAATATGAGAAAATGTCAAATCTTGGTAAATTCTCCCTTTGACTCTGGGTACCATTTCATCAATGAGTTGAGTCTTTGCTCAACCTTCTTATGTATGGAGTCTTTTTATTAAGGCATGCGCGTGTCTTCGCCGATGACTGAGAACAGGTCGGTGACAGCGGAGGACGGTATATTCCTCCTCCTAAAAGGATGTGTGTGGGCGGTGGGGGCCATCTCTCCCAATTGGTTTTATTCCACTCTTGAGTTGCTGGTTCTTGGATATCTCTTTTCATTTCCTAGTCCTTGTGACTACTTGGGTCTTTCTACTCCTAACTGGAATTGAATCTAACATAAGCAATGGTTGTTCACTAACTCATGGTGTGGCTTTTTAATTGACTAACTTTATCTTCGTCCTGTTCTGTTTTCTCTATAACTTTATTGTTTTGAAGTGCCTTATTACTCTGTTTTGCTTTTAAGAGTTTCATTTCAAGTTACTATTTAGTTTTAAGGGTTATGTTTTAACTTCTGTTTATGAGAGTCGTACCAGTTCCATTCCAGGGAACTGACTCACCCCTCCCTGTTAAGACAAGATCCTTTAGTTTTGATGATAGCAAACCTTGTGTTGTCTATCTAATGCGTTTGTCAAGATTTATGATTTCAGATAGACAGGTGAATAAGTGGCTTAGCACACAAGGTTGCAAGTGCGCTCAATCCACGACATGTGCTCTACCAGTCGGGCACTTGTCGGCGAGAGCTTAGGAGAACTTCTAGCAAGACACAAGCAGTCAAGAACCACACCATCACATATCTCTTACATCAGACATCAAACAAGGACCAAACAAAGTTAGCAACATCGACAAACTCACTCAGATTATTCACAACCACACAAGCAACTTGCTCATGAAAAACACACGACAAAAGGTGTATCTCATAGATGTGCATGATAACAAGATAAGTAAAGGCTATTGATGAACATCATTACATAGTCGTAATACTTCAGAAGAGAGCATTTATGAGCATTAATGAGCCAGACAAGTTCATACAAGTTGAAGTGTGCAAGTGGTGACCCACCACTTGGGGAGACGCGCCGCCAACTTGCCTATTCACAAGGCAACGCGTGTGCTGGTGGCTCCAGATCAAGTTGGACAAAAATGTGCAAGTAGGGTGCGGATATTATATTGTAGAAGAATGCGTATTTTACTCTTAGAGTCTACAACTCCTAGGTTGTTAGTTGGCATCTCCACTAACTTGTATAAATACGTGCCTTAATGTTCCTTGTAAGATAAGCCCCTGTACGAGAGAAATGATAGAGATAATCTGGGCAAGTGTGGATCAGACTTAGGAGTGTGTGTAAGTGCTAGAGATTTAATGAGCTAGTGAGGACTGGGTTAGAGTATCAATACATTGGGAATTTGATAGGACGACAGGTTGGGGAACGGTCGGTGAACCGTAGGCCGATAGTCAGGAGGGGGTTGACGACTCTAGGGGTAAAGTCGAAACTATCCCAGGAGTCCGTGTGTGGGGAAAGGGAGGTTGAGTGAATTTTATGTGGGTAAATTCTCTATCGAAATGTGTTTTCCAGTTTAATAGTTGCCTCTCGTCTATCAAGTTTTATTAGAGTCCACAATACGTCCACGACACATCGGGGACGCATCACGAGCGCTTGCGAGTTTCAATTGGTATCAGAGCGGGTCTCTTCTAGAAAGATAACTGCTTTGGGAGACGATCAAGATGTCTCATGCAAGCATTCTAGCAGCAGAAGAAGGTTCTGCACCAAATTGACCACCTCTCTTCAATGGAGACAACTACACTCACTGGAAGAACAACATGGAGTTTCAGATCAAGTGTAACGATCAAAGAATGTGAAGGGTGATAACACATGTAGAGTACACCTTCTAGAATCCTCAAGGACAAGACATATCTATCGACAGCATGACGGATGAGCAGATCAAGAAGCTGGTATTCAATGCTCGAGCTGTAAGAATACTTCACTGTGCACTACTACCTGAGCAATACTCCAAGGTTGCTTTAGCTAAAACGGCCCAAGAGATTTGGAAAACTCTTGAGGTCACCTATGAAGGGAATGATGAGATCAAAAAGACTCGCATTGAGTTTCTACTCACTCACTGGGAGCTATTCAAGAAGGAAGAAGAGGAGAGCATTTCTGAAATGCAAACAAGGTTCACTAAGCTGATCAACGAAATGTTGGTGCTTGGAAGAACTATCTCTAACGAGGATCAAATTTGGAAGTTCCTCAGATCTCTTATTGCCTCCTTTGATAGGAAAGTCAATGCCATGCAAGAAGTGCATGATCTCTTTAAGATGTCTCTGGCAGACATGCTAGGATCTCTAATGGCTTCCGAGTTAAAAATACAACACAGAAACTCAGAAAGCTCATCAAGAGATAGAGGGAAAGGCATAGCCCTTCAAGTTGCTGAAAATGAAAAATCCGAGTCAAGAGACAACAATGATGAAATGGTCCTCTATGCTAAGAGGTACGTACGAAAGTTCATAAGAAATAAATTGAGGAAAGGAAAAGAGTCCAAGGAGTCGGATGATCATAGGAAAAGTAATGACAAGTGTTTTGGGTGTTCAAAACGCGGACATCATATCAAAGACTGCCCTCAGCGATCACGAGCGGACAACGACAGGGTCAAGAAGCCTGTCCGACGATCATTCAACAAAGGACCAAAGAAGGAAGCCTTTGTTCCCGCATGAGGAGATTCGTAACAGAGTGATGACAATCAAACCTCAGACAACGACACCTCAAAAGAGGTCAAGGCTCACCTATGCCTTGAAGATGTGTGCTTGATGGCACAAGGCAATGATGTCTCAGAATCAGAAAGAGAAAAAGAACGACATAAGGTAAACTATTCTAAACTTAGAAGGAGAATTCAAAAGGCTGAACTTCTAGGACATAGAAAGTTTTCTCTTATATTAGTTGATCACCTAGAGGCATTAGAAACTGAAAACGATGAACTTTTGAAAGAAAATGAAAAATTAAGAAAAACCTTGGATAAAAGCAAGGTAGAAAGTCTCAGGGCACACATCAAATTACAAAGAGATTATAGTGAAATTCTCAACATTCATGAAAAGTTGAAGTACGAAAAATAACCTGAAATCGATGAATTGATTGTTGTTCTTAACACTAAAGAAAAGGAACTAGCTACAATCAAAGAAAAATATTCTAAGATAGATGCTGTTTCTAAGACACCCATTGATAAGTGTCCAAATGAGCATGATTTATAGGTGTATTTCATATATTATATTAGCACTTTTCTTGCTCATTTCTCCACTTCGGTTAGTTTTCCTCTAGTTTATGTTTTATTATTATCTCACAAATTTATTGGTTTAACATGAGGAAAACCAAGCTGGAAGTAAAGTAGACGAAGAGACGAACGCATAGACGCAAACGGCTCAGAAAACGGAGTCCAAACGAAGAATCTAGAGCCGGTAGAAGAAATAAGCCATGTCCTCCTGTTAAGAGGCGGACAAGACACAAGTGTGTCCTCCTGTTAAGAGGCGGACAAGACACAAGTGTGTCCTCCTGTTAAGAGGCGGACAAGACATGTGTCCTCTTGTTAAGAGGCGGACAAGACACAAGTGTGTCCTCTTGTTAATAGGCGGACAAGAGTAAGGCACAACCGCCTATAATGAAGCGGACAAGACTATATGTAACCGCCTAATATGGGGTGGACATACATAAGGAACCGCCTGTTTTGAGGCGGTTGCTTAGGCGGTCATGACTAAAACTCAGTCGCGAACAGTTTTCTTCTTCGCGCCGACTGTCTGTCAACTTGCCTTCGCCGACTGTCTGCAACTCACCCGCTGCAACTCGTCCACTGTCTGCATTAATGAGCAATCAATGCTCTTCTTATCCATCTACTCTGCACGCGTTTGTCTCTGTCCCCTGCAATCAGAGAAGCAATCAACGAGCTCAATCAATTCCTCACGCGTTCCTTATCTGCTGCCTCTTCCCTTCTCTATATAAACCCACAAGCCTTCTGCTCAAAAAACACATCGACCACCCATACAATCCATCCACGACCCAACATCCACTTCACCTCACGCCATCTCATTTCTCTTCTCCCGCCTTCTCCATTTTATTTATTTTACAGTCCACCATATCCACCTCTAGCCCTACGTATACAAAATAGCAGAGCGAGCCGGAGTGATTACAGATGATTTCTATTACTCTTGTTTCTGTTTATCTATGTAATATGTTAGGCTAGATTATTTATACTCTGAGAATGTTTATTATGTGTTTGTATTAATTATGCAATATTTTTACTGGTTTTATTTGAATACAGTTTGTTACATTTTAAAGCTTATCTCTCGCCTTTTTAATAAATGTCATGAGTTTATTAAATTGCTTGCTAAGTCTATTTTGATCAGACCAGGTGATAAATAGATAGGTTAATTAAGCCGTAAATTTGGAGAAAGCTTATTATGATTTAATAAGTTAGTATTTTCAGATGCATAAATAATTTCTCATATCTAAACCGTCCGTTTACACGTATTGTGCTTGAACCTTGATTAGAACCTTGCATTTTCAGGTAAACGAGTTCTTTTGAGGCTATGATTTAGTCCTTAAGATAATAAGAGGAATTTTGCCAAACAATTATATTAAACCGGTAGAGATAGCATAATTAAGCAGATCATATTAACCTGAACCAGAGTCCCGTTTAATTTATCTATTAACTTAGTTTATTTTATCTTTCTTTTTATTTATATACAAGTCATTTAATCCCCCCTCTTGTGACACGCTTAGGTACTATTATATGCACATTAGTCCCACGGTTCGACATCCGGTCGCTTACATTGTACTATACTACTACGACCGGGATTTGTTTGCAGTCCGACGTTTAATTTGAGTTTTAATTTCTTTTATTTTAATTTTACACCACTTTAACCACTCAGATTATAACGTCTGCACCCATGAGGAGAAGCAAACGACAGGTCGGATGTCAGTCAGAGACTAGTCGTAGAGTTGTCTACAGCTTATGCAGACAACCCGGTCATCATGAGTCCAATTGTCATAAAACGAGTTTTATGAGGAATTGGCAACTCAATAACTAGGACTAAAATGGGTAGTCAAAAATGATATGAAAGTATTAAATGTTGGAAATGGGTCCAACCTTTCTGTGAACCCTAACCCCACACCACTAACGTGTTAAGTGCAGAATTGAGTGAGAATGGACCCCTGCTGGTACATCGACAGTGGGTGCTCTAAACACATGACAGGAGACAAGAAGAAGTTCTTCTCACTCAAACCAGGAAGCCCAGGAACCGTTTCCTTTGGCGACAACAAGAAAGGTAAAATCATCGGTGTAGGTAAGGTTGGTATTACATCTGACAATGTCATAGATAGTGTAAATCTAGTTCATGGTTTAAAATTCAACTTGCTTAGTGTTTCTCAAATTTGTGACAAAGGGAATTCAGTTCACTTCTATCCGACACATTGTAGCATAGTAAGTCAGAACAATGGCAAAGAGTTGTTTAAGGGAAAAAGATGGAAAATGTTTATGTAACAAGCTTAGAGGATATTGACAGTCCAAATCTTCCTTGCTTGACTGCTTCAATAGATGACTCTACTCTATGGCACAAAAGACTAGGGCATGTTAGCACTTCTTTACTAAGAAAACTTGTCAAGAAACAGTTGGTAAGAGGTCTTCCTGAGATTAATGAATCTGAGACAATCTTTGTGATGCTTGTGTTAGAAGCAAACAGACTAAGGCTTCTTTTAAATCAAAGAACTCAGTTAGTGCATCCAAACCACTTAAATTACTTCACATGGACTTATGTGGACCTATGAGAGTCAAAAGTTTTATAGGAAATTGGTATGTTTTTGTAATTGTTGATGATTACTCACGGTTTGTTTAGACAATCTTTATTGCTTCCAAAGACGAAATCTTTGAGAAATTTCAAGCCTTTACAGGAAAAGTCCAAGTACAACTCCGTCTCAAGATCAAGACTATTCTGTCTGATCATGGGTCAGAATTTGAGAATCAACAATTCATGGATATGTGTAAACAACATGAGATTAGTCACACATATTCAGCACCAAGAACACCCTAACAGAATGGGGTAGTTGAGCGAAAGAATAGAACACTACAAGAGGTAGCCTGGGCCATGCTATTGGGGAGCAATCTTCCTCAAGTCTTCTAGGCAGAAGCGGTGGCAACTACAAGCTACATCACAAACAAAACACTCATACGACCAATCCTCAACAAAACTCCCTATGAGTTAATCAAGGGAAGAAAACCAAACATAAGTCACGTTAGGACATTTGGTTGCAAATGTAATGTCGACAACAATGAAAAGAGTCTTATTATTGATGCCAGAAGTGACGTGGCCATCTTTCTTGGATACTCTGAAAGAAGCTGGGCATACAAAGTATACAACAAAGGACACTGAAGGTGGAGGAAAGTGTGCACGTAGTCTTTGATGAGGCTGACGTACACAAGGTCAAGGAATCGGATGAAGATAAAGAACTTGGATTCAATCTAGCTGATCAAGATCAAGTAGATAATCCCAAAGATGAATCACCGACTGAAGAAAACCTGCCAGACAGGTTAGTGACAGGACCACGACAGGTCCATGAAGGAAACAATGATGTCGAGGATCCTCTCTCTCCATCAACTATTCATCAACCTCGTGCTTTGTACAAAAATCATCCATTGGAGAATATCATATCAAACATAACCAAAGGAAGACAAGAGCACAAACTCGAGATCTTCTAGCCTTCTCAACGACAGTCTCACCCATCGAGCCCAAGAATGTCAATGAAGCTCTTTGAGACTCAGACTGGATCAATGCAATTCAAGAAGAACTAAACCAGTTTGAAAGATGCAAAGTCTGGCATCTTGGGCCTTGCCCTACTCATCAAGGAGTACTTGGCACAAAATGTGTCTTTAGAAACAAGATGAATGAAATGGGAAAAGTTGTCAGTAACAAAGCTCGTCTGGTAGCTCAAGGATATCGTCAACAAGAAGGAATAGACTTCCAAGAAACCTTCGCTCCAGTAGCAAGGATGGAATATATCAGATTACTAATTGCATTTGCTGCACAAAGGAATCAAACTCTTCCAACTTGACATCAAGAGTGCCTTCCTAAATGGGTATGTCAAAGAGGACGTATATGTTGAGCAACCTCCAGGTTTTGAGACACAAGAAGGAGAAGACATGGTACTCAAACTTGACAAACTTTCTTTACGGCTCAAACAAGCTCCAAGATCATGGTATGATCGCCTGTCCTCTTATCTATTGGAAAACCACTTTAAAAGAGGTAAAGTAGACAAAACTCTATTTGTTTACAACAAAAAAAGAGATTTCCTAATTTTGCAAGTATATGTTGATGATATAATCTTTAGAGCCTCTGATGAAAAATATTTTAAGAAGTTCGAAGCATTGATGAAAAGGGAATTTGAGATGAGTGATCTGGGAGAATTGAAATTTTTCCTAGGACTTCAAGTCAAGTAGAATAATGAAGGGACCATCATATCCCAAGAGAAGTACGTAAAAGACTTGAAGAGGTTTGGAATGGAGAGATGTAAGACGTTTGACACACCAATGGCAGTTGGCATTAAGATGGGTATCATGACTGGTGACCAACCGGTTGACCAGCGATCTTACAGAGAGATGATTGGTTCTCTACTATATTTAACTGCTAGTAGACCTGACATCATGTAAAGTGTTTGCTTATGTGCCAGGTTTCAAGCAGATCCAAGAGAAAGTCACCTCATAGTTGTAAAAAGAATCCTATGTTACTTAAAAGGAACCATGAATCTTGGTCTCTTTTATCGTAAGTTCACTAACTGTAACATTGTAGGATTTTTAGATGTAGACTATGGAGGATCTATCACCGATAGAAAGATCACTTCAGGGACAACATTCTTTGTTGGATCGTGTCTGATTGCATGGGGATCAAAGAAACAACAAAGTGTTGCAATCTCAACAACTGAATCTGAATATAATGCTGCGGCAAGCTGCTGTGCCCAACTCCTATGGATTAAACAACAAATTAGTGATTATGGCGTCAAAATAGGTTCTTTACCAATTATGTGTGATAATACAAGTGCCATCTCTACTTCCAAAAATCCTGTGCATCATTCTCGTACCAAACATATTGACATTAGACATCATTTTCTTAGAGATTGTTATGAAAAACAATTAGTTGGTTTAAAGTATATTTCTACTGAGAATCAACTAGCTGACATCTTTCCAAAGCCATTAAGTGGAGAAAGGTTTACTAAGATTGTTCATGATCTTGGTATGATATTCATTAATCATAGTTAAACTGCTTTTATTTCCCACAATCGGTCTACGACATGTGAGCAATACCTGTTATATTGTCGTTCAGTAGTCAACGATCAGTTTAATGCATAGAAAACATGTCAAACGACTACTTAAAGCAGATATGTCATTTTCCACAAAAGTGACATTAGGTTAGAGATAGTCCCACAGATAGAAACGGGAAAACTTCTCAACGGATCGGTGACAACCGTCACGACCGCTGCCTGTTATGAATAGTACCTTTAGGACATGTCAGCGAGCGGACGAGGAGCGGTCGCCAACCGTTACTCGATATCTATAAAAGGGCGATGGGAGTTTTACTCCTGTCACACTATTGCCCTCACCTTTTCTAATCTCTCTAAGCGATCAAAGCATATTCTCTTCTCTCTCACAAAACTTCCTATGAGACTTAGAGCAAAAGAACATTGCCTCACAACATCTATAAAGATTTCTCTAGCAATAGGTTATAAACTCTAGAAATCTTTCCGAAAATCATGGCACCAAAATCTGCTCTTCGCTCCAAGAAGAAAGCTATCTCCAACAAAGCATCCTCATAAAAAGTAGCCGACATGAGGCCGATAGGAGCTGCAACTGAATCACCGCCCCCTCATCTATCCGAAGAGCTAGAAAATCAGCTTGTGCGCAGGGTAATCGATGAAGGAGAGGTGTACCAAGATGAAATTCTCTATATAAGCCACCACCTCCCAAAAATTCATCACTGCATCCAAGCTGAGATTCTAAAACCTAAGATTCTTCCAACTCCTACCTCCACAGAAAAACAAATCATGTCGTCTCCTGTTCCATCACCCGCTATCGGCACGAAACACTCAAAAGTCAAAAATCACAAAAAGAACCAAGATCTCTCCACTACTACTACAAGTCATGTAGCTCGTGAGACTCGTGACTCCACAAAGGGCTCATTCAACGCCTGAAGGAGCAACTCACAAGTTGCACTTCACCGACGATGAGGAAGGAACCCTTCCAGTGGTTGCCCAAGGTATCATTCAGCAGGAAGAAGAGGAGGAAGTGCAAAGTGATGAAAGGTCACAACAGAGAGCTTCAGTGGAAGAAAAGAGTCAAGAAGAGAACATAAGGGCGTCTAACCCAGAAACTGAAGCAATGCTCATCAAAGTATTTGGGGAACCAGTCGCTGACAGGTCCCCGATGCCTCGTGAAACCAGTCACGACGCCAACAGCGATACAGAGTCGTCCTCTATCATACCAACGGTCAAACAACGTCAAAAGGAAGAGAAAGAGAAAGGAAAGAAAAGATGGTGCTATCCCCGCTTGGACAAAAGCTTGAAGAGCTCTTCCAAGACAAAAGGCCACTACAAAGCCACAGTCATCTCATGCTCTCTCACGCCTAAAGAAGCTCAAGGAGTTGAAACCAGCTATGTTCAAAGCAGAGAACGTCAACAAAAAATCTTGTCCTGTCCTACCCAAGACATCGGACTTTAATTGGATGGAGCAAATGGGTCTTGGAAATATTCAAGAGCTTCTGGAATTTCAAGGATGGGTGGACTTCTTTCAAGAACCAATCCCCGTCTACACAGAGCTGCTCAAAGAGCACATGACGTATCTTGGACCACTCTAGAGTGACAATGATGATGACTATCTCATCTCTACAGTCAAAGGTATTACCGTCAACATTACTAAATCATGAATATGCAAAAACTTTGGTTTAGAAGATGAATGGATCGTCATTCCAAAGGAGACCTCCTGGAATAACTTAGGACCTCAAGGGGGAAAAATGGTCCAGCTTCTCAACCCTGGGGCTACAATGAAAAACTTCAATGCAATAGACATGTCTATCCCCGACAGGGTGCTCTTCAGTTTGCCCACCCATAATATCACCCCATGGAACCAACACACTCACATTGTCAATGTAAGAGATGTGAGATTACTTTATGCACTGAAGACAAAAGAGAAAATTGATCTTCCTGCAATGATTCTTCTTACCATTGAGGAAAGTCATTTCGTCAATCAAGGACTGGTGCATGGGGAGTAGTGACCAAGGCACTACAACAGAACGGAGTGGACACTGACAGGTTCCAAGAATGTGCGCGCACTGCTCAAGACAGCATCTGCTCGGAGATGTTGTCCAAAATGGGGATCAAAACAAAGGGAGACCAAGCTGGTGGTCGCTCAGAAGCCAACCTAGAGTGAAGACTCGAAGTCAGAGTCTCGCCCAACCGTGAGAGCATCAGGAGTAAAACAAAAAAGGAGCCTTTCACCGGTCCACGACAAGTCGTAGACCAGTCTGGATACCTCAACTAGAGATATTCTTCAGAGAGTAAGAATCACTCTCATAGTTGTGCAGGCCATCTCCTCTGAACCAAGTGTTCAAAACATGGTTCAAGGAACAATAGACTTTATAGACTCCCACATTGCCTGAGAGTTCTTAGTCTCTTAAAGACATGAGGGATGCCTCAACTACCCCATTAGATCTAGGCTTAGATTTTGTTTTTCCATTACTATTTCTTTGCCTTTGACTATCTGTTTCAACGTATCAATGAAAATGCAACTGATTTTTGTTACTTGAATGCTTATGATGGGTACGAAATAATTTATTGTCTTTACTACTTCTTCCTTGATTAAAAATTACAAAATGATCTGAGATATTTAGTCCTATCCATTCCACAAATCCAAACTCTGACCTTGACACCTAAACAGCCTACTCACATAGGCCACACGACGTAGCACCTCATTAAATGCCACTCACCGATCAGTCGTTGAGCATATCCAAAGTGTCTATAAAACTTGCTTACTCCTTTTACCACTCACAATCATCTCACGTAATGGCTCAATAACCACAAAGCTCATCCAGCTCGAATGAGCAAACCATTCACTCCACCATTCGCAAGTTTATGACCACCAAACACCCAAAGAAATACGTCACCCAAAGCTATGTTTAACCAGACTCCGAATCCCTAACAGCTTGGTCTATCACCTCAAGTATTACTCTATCATAATCACGTTCTCCACATTTCATGGAGTTCTCCATAGATTTTGATGAGTCTGACCTTTCAACCACAGCTGAATCACCTTTGATCACTGCACCCAAAGCCAAACCTTCTTGGATCAAAGCCGTTTTTTTGGAGGAAGAGCCTACTTGCTCAGAGGATTATGAATGTGATACCCAACTACGTCACTCAATCTAGATTATCTTGATCATATTTTGTAGTTTGTAATCTATGGAATGTCATGGCCTTTACAACATCTTACGTCGTGTAGTTGCTCCCTATTTTGCTATATGGCAAAGGGGGAAAGAAAAGTATATGTACTTGTGAGAGTATGTCTATCGTCCTTGTATTATGTATCATCTGAATGAAACTTTATCTATGGTAAAACATAAAAGCTGTCACTTATGCTATCATTCGTTAAAATTCTTTCATTCTTAAAAACCCTTAATAAACTCAGGGGGAATCCTTCTTAGGGGGAATCTCCCAATTCTTGATTGCTAAGTACATAATAAGTATAGGTTGCCATAATCAAAAAAGGGGAAATTGTTAAGAAAAGATCCTTTAGTTTTGATGATTGCAAACCTAGTGTTGTCTATCTAATGCGTTTGTCAAGATTCATGATTTCAGATAGACAGGTGAATAAGTGGCCTAGCACACAAGGTTGAAAGAGCACTTAAGTCATGAGTGGCTTAGCATGCAAGGTTGCAAGCGCGCTCAATCCATGACATGTGCTCTACCAGTCGGGCACCTGTCGGCGAGAGCTCCGGAGAACTTCTAGCAAGACACAAGCAGTCAAGAACCATACCATCACATATCTCTTACATCAGACATCAAACAAGGACCAAACGGAGTTAGCAACGTCGACAAACTCACTCAGATTATTCACAACCACAGAAGAAACTTGCTCATGGCAAACACACGACAAAAGGTGTATCTCATTAATGTGCAAGATAACAAGATAAGCAAAGGCTATTGATGAACATCATTACATAGCCGTAATACTTCAGAAGAGAGCATTTATGAGCCAGACAAGTTCACACAAGTTGTAGAGTACAAGTGGCGACCGACCACTTGGAGAGACGCGCCGCCAACTTGCCCATTCACAAGGAAACGAGTGTGCTGGTGGCTCCAGATCAAGTTAGACAAAAATCTGCAAGTAGGGTGCGGATATTCTATTGTAGAAGAACGAGTATTTTACTCTTTGAGTCTACAACTCCTAGGTTGTTAGTTGGCATCTCAACTAACTTGTATAAATACGTGCCTTAATGTTCCTTGTAAGATAAGCCCCTGTACGAGATAAAAGACAGAGATAATATGGGCAAGTGTGGATCAGACTTAGGAGTGTGTGTGTAAGTGCTAGAGAGTTGGTGAGCTAGTGAGGACTGGGTTAGAGTATCAATACATTGGGTATTTGATAGGACGACAGGTCGGGGAACGGTCGGTGAACCGTAGGCCAATAGTCAGGAGAGGGTTGATGACTTTAGGGGTAAAGTCAAAACTGTCCCGGGAGTCCGTGTGTGGGGCAAGGGAGGTTGAGTGAATTTCATGTGTGTAAATTCTCAATCGAAATGTGTTTTCCAGTTTAATAGTTGTCTCTCGTCTATCAAGTTTTATTAGAGTCCACGATACGTCCACGACATGTCGGGGACGCATCACGAGCGCTTGTGAGTTTCACTCCTGGGGTGAGCTACTTGGTTTCATCTTGCAGGTATGAAATTGTTCATACAGGTGGCCACGAAGATTATGAGTGATTGGAATAGGAATTAAGAGTTATGAATAGTTATTCAATTTACTTTAAGTTATGTTTATGTTGTATTTCTCGAGTTCAAATCGTAACGTTTGTAATTTATAAGCTGTAGTTGGTGAGGTTTTGTACCGGGTGTTTGGAACCCGATGATATGTAAACGCCAGTAGTATTTTATTTTCCCACTGCATTTACTTTAAATAGAGGCGTTACAGAAAGTGGTATCAGAGTGTAGTTACGCTCTGAACCCGAGAAAAACAAGCCGAGTGAAATACTTAGAATATAGGTGCACTTAAAACTGGGGAATCAGGGTAGAATTGGGAAGTGAGGATTCTAGAAAGGCACGTTACCCTTACCCCCTATTTCACTTTACTTGCTTTTACATTACTTCATGTATTTATGAACACTCCATCCATGCACCGTCCTTAGGACGTTATAAAATTTCACAACTCTACTACTAAGACGGTTGAATCAAAGGAAATTATAGGGCGTTGTGTGGGAGTTGAAATATATATATATATATATCTAAAATTGGGTTGAAGTGTACTATGAATACATAGATACTCAAAATGACTATAATTGATGATGCCACGACATGGAGTCAAACCCCACTTGATTTGAGTTTCTTTATAGGAAGTATAAACGTGGAATTAGGTATTTGGAATAGCACGATTATTAATGTATTAGCAATAGTGTAGTATTACAAATCTTTCTAATTTCTAATAAAGGATGATAGAGAATCATGCCTAAGGTGATAACTTGGAAATAAAAAGTCTGTAATATATTATTAAGGATCGAATATGTGAGATAACCTAAAGGTTAGAAAATCCATAGGTAAAGAATTAAAAGATAATGGATTAGTGATGGATCCATAACCCACAGGTTTCAGGATCAAAACTTAGTTGTTTAATGGATTATGATCATTGAGAGTAACATTTCATAACTTAACAATAAACGGTAACTGCAGCGGAAATTTATAACTTAAACATTAACTAAAACGGGTCGGTGTTACACGCCGTAAGCCACCCACGTGGCTAACAAGGCTGAATACATACAATTGTATTGGTCTGATGCACAGACTCTAGAGCATAGTTACTAACATCCAAAATTACAACCAACTATACCGAGTATAAGCATATATACAAACCATCACTGTAATTCTGACGCTACCAAAATATATGACCACGGGAGCACAGGCGCATCCCTGGTCCAACATCCAAAAACTAACAAAAGTATCTCATTACACTAAGGAACTAAACCCACTCCGCTTCTTCGATCCTCATCCTGCAAAATGAAATATGGTGCCTCAAAGGGGCTCGGCAATCCATGGCTGGTATGATTAACGTGCAACCCGTCGGCTATCGGGATACACACAACTAATTGTCATGATAACATGACATTAATTTAACATACAACATACATAGGCATAGCAATAAGCATCGCATAGCAAACAACAACACATACCATAATAGGAACATTTCACTTTAGGAAACGAACCAAACATTAGTTAGTCAACTTGGTAAGCCTATAAAATGATTGCACTCTCATGTTAAGCTTGTTACATAACTCATTACCGTTCTGTTTGTCGAACAATTAACTTAACCCCAAAGATGTGTTGGATATAGTGATCCAAGCACACCGTACATATAATCCCCCTAGCCCGAAAAAAAGTCAGGTAGGTAAGCCTTGGTTAGTTGCGGGTGATTGTAGTCCAAGAAGGAAAAGCAACCATAACATAAAGAGGGTCGAATCTGAGTTAGATATCGACTCCCATACATACAGGCGTGACCAGAGCGACCTGATTCCTCACCCGCTGGTTATTCACTTGTTAGCAGTTCCTTGTTGGAACCTAACACATCAATTCACACCATAGGTGTTTAAGCCAGTTAGGCACACAAGGGAGGCGGGATACACTTTAAACAACATAACCACAGCTAACTCATATATAGTCGTAGTTAGAACGTTCCTTATGTTGAAACGTTAAAACCGGGTACCACTCTCTTACGTATCCTAGTTTGGTCAACTAATGGTTAGCACGTATTCGAGGTTAACGGTATCGGTACACACACGCCACAATAATAACAATGACTGTAAACTCATTTCATGATTTAAGTCTTACAAAGTCATAATCATTTAGAAAATACACAAACACACAAGCCGGTGTAACCGGTAGCAAACAGACTGCATGAAAACCATACCATGGTCCTTGCTACATTCGAGTTCCTGCAAATGTAGATCCTATACATAATTAATAACGTCGGTTAATTACCTTATTTAGCTTCCAATTCACTAAGTGTTTTACATGATTACATGACATGTTTTTACACTTAACTTACTCTTGATTATCCTCATTATACCCACTCGGGTTTACTACTTAAGCCACATTTTCTTTTCAGTTTTTTTAAGTATGGGCCGACCGACCGACCCACCGACCGACCCAACCCCCTGGGTCGGTCCATTCCATAAACCTTCGGGTTCACTGATTTTTGCCTGACCGACCCAAGCTCACTCCGTCCGACCCAAAACCCTCTGGGTCAGTCCATTCCAGAAACTTACCCGCTGCCTTATTACAGTCCGACCGACCCAGCCAGGGTCGGTCGATAGCAGAACTTTCCCAAAATTTGTCAATCCTTCTCCTCAAGTTTCCTAATAGGTTCTAACATCATTAGGCACCCTTAAATCCTTCATAGATCATCCACCAACTCATTTTCTAACTCACTTCTATACTCCTCAAATACTTACTCAATTTCTTGCAAAATTCCTAACACTTGTAACATTTTTCCTTGGGTTTCTAAGTGGTAGTTTATACCTACAATAACAACTAACCAAAGTGTTTTCGCACACCATTACAACTACTCCAAAAGCATTATTTCTTACCAACTCCTCTTTTACACAAACTACTTAAAACTTCTTTCCACAAGTTCTTACATAATCCTTCAAAAGGCATTATACCTCTCTTGTTTACCAAATTTTGCACAAGTCTTAACCACACTCCCACCATGACTTGGTGTATCTAAAATCACCCTTTTGATCTCTAAATTTTCAAGAACAATGCTTAAGTCATTTTCAACACTTAAGAACACTTTAATTCCCTTTCTCTCACCAAGTTGACCCTTAACAACCTCTAGTATAACCTAGGTCACCAAACTACATTTAAACACCTAGAATTCCATATTTACTCACCAAATTTTGACATAGCTCCACTAGCACTTCCTTTAAACAATCAAGGACATTCATCCACACAAAGAATGTTCTTTACACACAACTACACCTTAAACTACACTACATCACAATATAGTGCATAAATTAAATTGCTTGGCACTTAGGCCTTTAAATAACATGGCTCTTAGGCCCTTAAATTGCATTAATCTTACACACTAAATTTCCCACATATTATTTGCCTTTGACCTATAAATACACACAACATCACATATGCCCTTAATAATCTCCTTGTGGGTAGTTTCCTAACTCATTTCCCACTGGCTCTTTAGGTTATTTATTAAGCAAATATAACTCAACTTCCTGAAACACTAAACTACATTAGGTTAGGTTATTTACCTCTTCCTCTTCAAGATTTTCCCACTTGTTTTCTCTTGTTCTTTATTGATTGAAATCGGCAAGAAGCTTTGATCACTTGTCAATCTTATAACCAACACACATATAAGGGTAATGAGCATTAAGCTTTATAATGGATGTTTACCTTGCAATCGAGAGAGAGCTTGATTAAGTAGCAAGAGAGGACTCCTCGTAGTCCATTGAAGATTGAAATGAAGCTAATAAAAGAGCAAGAGAAGACACCATCAAGAGGTGATTCTCGGTCATGAACAAAAATGAGAGGAAATGTAATTTTTCTTTGGTTTTCCTTACTTTGAAGCAAGGGAGAATGACAAGGTATAAAAAGATGAGTTTTTCTTCCTTCAATGGTGATTCTCCATGGCACCAAAATGGAGTTATAGAAGATTTCAAAAGACAAGATTGTAGAGCTTACTCTAACTAGAAGAAAGGTAGTCTTGGAATTAAATTTGGAGCATGGAGCTAGGAGTTACAAGGAAATGAAGTTGGAGATGGTAGAGGTGCTGTACCAAAACCGGTTGGAGCTTGAGAGGATGAAGAAGGTGACGTTGGGGAATGGAGGGAATGAGAGGAAGTGAGAGAGAGAGGTTTTAATTTGTGAGATATTTATAAAAAAGTAAATAGTTACCTTACTTTATTTACTCTTCCTTCCTTAACAACTAGCTAAGTGTGAAGACTCACAACTTAGAAAAGCCGGCCCCATTTTGTACTTGGGGTATTTAGGAGCTAGTTTGACCAATTAAATTACTTATGTTGACTTAATGCTAAACTAGCACTATTTAAGCACTATTCACTAATTAGTGCACATATTTGTGAAATTTTAGATTTCTCATTGATTTAGGCTTCCTAATGTGATACTAAGTAGTACACATATTGATTAAAGAGTAATGATGGGCATTTAGCCACTCAAAACCCATTTCCAGGATAAATTTTCAAAACTGTGCTTTAAGACTCCTTAAAGCACATTTTATGTTTTAACTTGTTTTCAAGCTTGGTTTTCTTTAGTAATTGGTTTAACAAGTCAATTGGTATGTTAATAAAGTATTGGTAATCTCTTTGAGTCATAACCAAGGTTATCCCAATCATAGAGCATGTTTTTGCTCAAATTGTCTTTGTGGTACTTTGTTGTTTTATCTATGGTTTAAATTGTTCACTAATATTTCCAAGGCACTTTTTAGCCTCAATATTATACCATATTTTAACATTTAAAATACATATAAAGGTTTGGGGTATTTCAATCTACCCCCTTTAAAAGAACTTTGTCCCCAAAGTTCACACTTCCCACGCATCATTTCAATTAGAGCACGGGGATTACTTGCAAGATAAAACTTCCATAACAAACGTACATTACATATCATCCCTTGGACTCAAGGTCCGGGTAACATAACATCATTCATACTCAAAGGTCTGTAACATAATAACATAGACAATGTATTTCAATACATGCCCTACATACATAATGAAACTGCTCTACCCCTCTTAAAAAGGGGTACGCCCCGTACCCTATACATACGAAAACTAGAGAGTAAACAACGACGTGTACTTCGCCCTCATTCTATCCTCTAGCTCCCAAGTGGCCTCCTCGACTTCCTAGTTAGACCAGAGGACCTTCACCAGTCGAACAGACTTATGGCGAGTGCCTCGAGTCTTAGTGTCCAGAATCCGTACGGGAGTCTCCACTGATCGCATGGTCGGCTCTAATGTTAGCCTTTCGGGCTGAAGTACATGAGACGGATGAGGCATATATTTCTTCAACTGCGATACATGAAATACATCATGTACCTTGCCCAGCTCAGCAGGTAGATCAAGCCTGTAGGCTACTGGGCCTATCCACTCCGTCACAATATAAGGCCCCACATACTTTGGGCTCAACTTGCCTTTCTGGCCAAAACGAAACACACCCTTCATGGGGGAAACTTTAAAAAACACCTGGTCGCCCACGGCGAACTCTAGGTCATGTCAGCGCACATCGGTATATGATTTCTGCCTATCTTGAGCTGCCTTCTTGTTAGCTCGTATCTGGTGTACTTCTGCTTGTACTTGCTCCAAATATTCAGGTCCTATAATGACCGCCTCACTCGACTTATCCTAGCATAATGGTGTGCGGCATGGTCTACCGTACAAAGCCTAGAAGGGAATCATCTTGATCGAAGCATGGTAATTGTTGTTGTAGCTAAACTCGATCAAGTGTAACTTATCAATCCAGGTGGTCTGAAAGTCAAGTGCACGTGCACGTAACATATCTTTGAGTGTAACACCCCTACTGTGACTTAAACAACCAATCGAATTGCAGCGGGAATACTTAAAAAGTTAACATTAGCTAAACGGTTTGGTGTTACACCCCGTTAGACACCCACGTGGCTAACAAGGCAGAATACATACAAAAACGTATCGGTCTGATACACAGACACCCGAGCATAAGTACTAAACCATAATTTCAACCCACAAACGAGTATTTATATTTACATCCATAAATGTATAACTGTCCACCATAATATACCACCACGGGAGCACAAGCGCATCCCGGGTCTAAACATCCGAAATCCATCAAAAGTATTTCATAAAACCTAGAATCTAGAGCCACTCCGCCTCCGCGATCCTCATCCTGTAACATAGAAAAACAATATGGTGCCCCAAAGGTGCTCAGCAACTCATGGCTTGTATGGCTAACGTGCAGCCCGTCGGCTACCGGGATACACGCAACCAATTGTCATGATAACATGACATTGATTTTAAATATACGGTTTACATAACACAACAACAAGAATTTCATTACAACATTAACACACAACATAACGGGAATGGTTCCCTTTTTGGAACTGAACCCAACATAATTAGTTCCCTTGGAGAGCCTAGAGAATGCTGCCAAACTCATGCTAAGCTCGTTACATAACTCGTTACTGTCCGGTTAAAAGAATGGATAACTAAACCCAAAGGTGCGCTGGATATAGTAATCCAAGCACACCGAACATAGTATGCCCCTATGGCCCGACATGAGTCAGTAAAATAGCCTTAGATAAGCTAAAGGGAGGTTAGAAACCAAGAAGTAAAACAACCATAACATCGACCGCCATACTCACATGCGTGGCCGGAACACCCGGACTCCTCACTCCCCGGTTAGCACTTGTTAGAATCCCCAATAATGAGACTTAGTAAGTTAATTCACAAGTAAGTGTTTAAGTTCAGTTAGACACACAAGGGAGATGAGACATAGCTTAACAACACGAACCACAACTACTTCATACAAAGCCGTGGTTAGGACGTATCCGAGGACAACAGTATCGGTATTATCGCGTCACAATAGTCATAACAACTACAAACTCATTTCATGACTTAAGTCTTACAAGGTCATAAACACACAGAAAAACAAACAACACACAAGCCGGTGTAAACTGGTAGGCAACAGACTGCAAGAAAACCATACCTCGGTCCCTGCTTTGATTGGTTTCCACCGTTGGCAACTCCTATACACATTTAGTAACGCCGGTTAATTAACTTGTTTAACTTTCAAATTACTAAGTGTTTACATACTTACATGACATGTTTTACAACTAAACTTACATTTAGTTGGCCTCATTATACCCACTAGGGTTTACTACATAAGTCACATTCTTTTCAGTTTTCTGTTTTTTTAACAAGTTTTTGGGTCGACCGACCTTACCGACCGACCTTACCCAAGGTTGTTTCATTCTAGTAACATATGGGTTTGAGAAATTACACTATGACCGACCTTGCTAAGTTCGGTCCCAAGGTCGGTCCATTCCAAAACATATTACCGACAGAAAATTCTACCCCGTTCGACCTTGCAAGTCCAGTCCACAAGGTCGGTCCATTCCAGAACGTTTTTCCCCTTTATAATTTAAGCCCGACCGACCTTGCAAGTCCGGTCCCCAAGGTTGGTCCATTCCAGAGAGTTTTCTGGCTGGGTAAACTGGGCTTGACCGACCTTGTAGGTCCGGTCCCCAAGGTCGGTCCGGTCCAGACCTTTGTTTAAAAATGCACATTTGACTCCAAACTTCACCTTGCATATCCTAGTATGTTCTAACCTCATTTGGGCACTTCAACCAAACCTTAAGATCTTTATTAAACTCCTTAAATCAACCACCAAGAACTTCCTTAATCATTACATAAATTCTTACAAAATCCCTTACACTATAATGTCTTTCGTTAGACTTCTAAGTGGTGTTTCATACCCATGATAGCAACTATCCCAAGATGTTTCCTCATCACCAACAACATCATCTCCCAAGTATCTTTCACCATCCAAAATTCCTTTATACAATTACTTGAAGTTCCTCCACAAGTTTATATGAAATACCCCAAACCTTGATATGTGGTTTAAATATTAAACTATGGTATGTAAAGGCTAAAAAGTGCCTTAGAAACATCAGTGAACAATTTAAACCATAGTAAAATGCAATAAAGCACTAAGATACAGTTTGAGCAAAAACATGCTCTAAGCTTGGAGTTAACTTGGTTGGGACCCAAAGAGCCTACCAAGACTTAGTGATATTCAACTATGATTTAATAAGGCTAATTAAGTCCTTAGGAAACCTTGGTAGACAATTAAACCAAATAAAACACAAATAAATACCTTAAAGCCAATATTGGCGAAAATGTGCTCTAAGCTTGGGATAAGTTTGGTTAAGACCTAATAACCTTACCAAGACCTTATTTATATGTTAATGAACATATTAAATCAATTACTAAAGAAAACCATGCTTGAAAACAAGTTAAAACACAAAATGTGCTTTAAGGAGGCTTAAAGCACATTTTTGAAAAATTGTCTTGTAAATGAGTTTTGAGTGGCTAAATGACCATCATTACTCTTTAATTAACATGTGTACTACTTAGTATCACATTAGGAAGCCTAAATCAATGGGAAATCAAAAATTTAACAAATATGTGCCTTAGTTTGTGAATAGTGCCCAAATAGTGCTAGTTTTGACTTAAGTCAACTTTAATTAGTTAAATGTTCAACAAAGACCATAAGTATCTTATATATTGAAGGGGGCACGGTTTTTAGTGTGTGAGTCATCACACTTGGCTAGCAAATAAAGAAAAGAAGAAAGAATAAAGTGAAAAGTTACTTTATGCCTTATAACATAAATATCTCCAAACTAAACCTCTCTCCTCACTTTCTCTTCTTTCTTCTTGGTTCCCACCGTCTCCAACCTCATCCTCCCTTCTCCATCTCGTTTTGCTACAGCAAGTCCATTCCCCATCTTTGAGTGCTTGTAACTCATGGCTCCAAGCTCCGAATTTAATTCCGAGACTACCATTCTTCTAGTTGGAGCAAGCTCTTCATTTCCCTCTTTTCAAAACTTCAAGAGCTCAAGTTTGATTCCATGGAGAATCTCCATTGATGGAGGAAAAGCTCCATTTCTTGCACCTTATTGTTCTTCTTGGTTCTAAGGTAATAAAAGTCAAAGAAAACTAGCATTTCCTCTCATTTTTATTCATGGCCGAGAATCACCTTGTAATGGTGTCTTCTCTTGCTTTTGTTTAGCTTCATTCCAAACTTCAAAGGACTAGGTGGAGTCCTCTCTTGCTATTTAATCAAGTTCCCTTGCAAATCCAAGGTAAACATCTCATTTAGTGTTTAAAACACTTATGTTAATCTAGGGTTTGTTCATGAGCTTAGGTATAATGCTTAATGCTCATTATCCTTACTTGTATATTGCTTAGAAGTTTGACAAGCAATCAAAAACACCTTGCCGATTTTTAATCAAGAAGGGCAAGGAAAAACAAGTGAGGAAGTTTTGAAGAAAGAGAGGTAAATGAGCTACCTTAATGAAGTTTTATGTGTCCTAGGAAAATGAGCTTTAAAATGCTTATTATAAACTACCTAAAGAGCCAATGGGAAATGAGATAGAAAACTATCCAAAAAGGAGTTTATTAAGGGCATATGAGATGTTGTGTGTATTTGCAGGTCAAAGGCAATATATATGTGGGAAATTCAGTGTTTAAGTTTAATGTATTTAAGGGCCTAAGAGCCATGTTATTTAAGGACCTAAGTGCCAAGCAATTTAAGTTTACGCACTATATTGTGTTGTAGTGTAAAATTTGGTGAGTATGTGTGTGAGAATACTCTTGATGGATTTTAGGTGTTCTTGAATGAAATAAGGTAAAAACCTAAGTGTTTGGATGTGAGGATATACAAGAGAAGCTATGGCAAAATTTGGAAAATGTATATGAAGTTCTAAGTGTTTTAAATAAGTTTTGGTGAACTAGGAAGTGTTAAAGGTGAACAAATGTTTTACTAGGGAAGAAAACATGTATTAAGGTGATTTAGAGTGATACAAGGATTTAGGTATTATCTTGGAAGTTCTAAGGATTCAATGAGTGTTTTGTGGATGTATTAAAGCCTTGGAGAAGTTTGTTTAAGTTTAGGAATGTTGATGTACAAGGAAGAAATGATGTTTAGGTAAGATGTGAAAAGGAGATTTAGTTAGTAAGAAAAGAAGTTTGAGAGATGATGTTAAGGTGTAGAGGAAACACCTTGGTATAGTGGTCATTATAGGTGAAATACCATCTAGAAATCTTAAGGAGAAAACATTCCAAGTGCTAGGAATTTTGTAAGGAATTTGTGAATGATAAGATGGTTTTGGTGTGTGATTTAAAGAGTTTAGTACATGGCTAAAGGTGTGCTTGATGTGCCAAATGATGTTAAAACACATTAGGAGGCTTGAGGAAAAATTTGGAGAAAGTTTGACAATGTATGGGAAGTTTCTGCAGCCGACCTATCCAGGGGACCGACCCCAGTCTGGGTCGGTCGGGCTGAAACTGTGAACTTAGATGATCTCTGCAGCCGACCTACCCAGGGGGTGGGTCGGTCGGACCTTAAAAAAAACAATTAATAAAATTTAGATGTTAATGTTATAGTGGTATTAGTGGTATGCCATTAAGAGAGTATTGATGGTTAGAAAGATAAATATATATGGACTTGAGAGATTAAGTTAAGTAAGATGATTTAAATGTTAAGGTTATAAAATGATACGTAATGATGGGGATTGTTAAGTAATGATGTTATAAGATTGTTAAGGACATGTTAAGTGAGTTATAATGACAATTTAGTGGAGGAAAAATTGTATTAAAATGTAAAAGTAAAACAAGTTAAAATGTGAAGTTATATAACTAAATTAACGGGGATAAGTTATAAGCATTAGACTTTAAACAATCATGTTACCTCGATGTTAATAAAAGTACATGTAATGTTATCAGTTGTTCGAGAATTGCTCGAGGAACATAAGTGGACATGATAAAGTGGACTCCGGTGACAGGTATGGTTTTCTTGCAACTTGTGTCCTACCGGATTACACCGGCTTGTATGCCAATGTGTTTTTCTGTATGTTTGCCACATTGTAAGATAAAACATGTAATGAGTTTACAGTAATTCATTTATGTGGCGTGTTCAACTCCGATACCATTTAACCTCGGAAGTGTTAACCTTAGTTAACTGAGTCTAGGATCACATGAGAGTTCAGTATTCGGATTAAACGACCCGAACCATGGGACGTTCTAACCACGGCTATGCGTGTGTTAATTGTGTGATATGTGTATGTGAATGTAGGGATCTCCCTTGTGTGTTTAACCCAATTGTAATACTGTATGGTGTGTAGATGTGATAGACTCCATAGTGAGGTTCTAACTAATATCTAATAGTAAGTATGTACTAACAGTGGTGAGGAATCCGGTTTGGCCGGTCGCGCGTTGTTTGGGAGTGGGTATCCTTCTTAGCCTTACCCTTCTCTCTGTTATGGTTGTTTCCCTCACGGGTTATGATCTCCCATTAGCTTATTCCAAAGCTTAGCTATTCTGACTTATGATCGGTTTAGGGGGAACATGTGTTTGTGTGGTGTGTTCGGGCCACAAAACCCGAACCATCTTAACTTAAGTTACTCGTCCGACTATTAGGACGGTAATGAGTGTTGTATAACGAGCTTACCATGGGGGTGACATCATTCTCTAGGCTCACCAGTGAATTAACAATGTTTGGGTCGGTTCCTAAGAGAACCGCTCACGTTATGTTATGTGATGTTGATATAATGCAATTTCTATTGCGGTGTAATTATGTGCACGTTGAAACGTGAAAAGTGTTGTTTAGTGTTGTTATGTAGTGTATGTTATATGTTGTAAAATGTGGAGTATGTGGATCATGGATATGAATCCCAGTTTGTGATAAGAGGCGTTTAAGGATAACCCGAATAACGGGTAAGTGTCGTCTATTAAGGAAGTAGCTTCATTAGAGGAGAAATACTCTAGGGGTAATGAATACCATGAGTGACCTATCAAGTATGGATATTTTAACTGTTGTTGAGCCCTTTGAGGCGGAATGTTTCGTGTTGTGTGTTTTAAGTTACATGCATGATTCAAATAAAATCAATCGCATGCTAAGACGACAATTAGTTGTGCGTGGCCCGGTAGCATGTGGGCTGCGGGATTACCATACCTGCAAAGGTGCTGAGCCCCTTGGGGGCCACCCTTTCTCTTCTTTTCCTATTTCAGGTACAAGAGTTGGAAGCCGTTCGAGAGTAGGACGGGGTATGGTAGGGTAGGAGGGGGTGGGGGTGGTAGTCGTTGTGGGTAATCATTTAAGTTGTATATGTACAGTAGGTGTAGTAAGACCGAGATTGTTGTCGGCATCAGTTTGTGAATACTCGGTACAGTTGGAAGGCTTATGTATGTCGGTTGTTGTTAATAAAAAGGTATAGTAATGTACAGTTGCTCGGGAATCTAGTCCATCAGACCGGTACAATGTATATGTTATAGCCTTGTTAGCCACGTGGGTGGCTAACGGCGTGTAACACCAACGAGTTAAGTTATGTGAAGTAGTATATTTTCCGCTGCAAATTGTTGCTATGTGTTTGTTGTTGGATGGGGTGTTACAAAAAGTGGTATCAGAGCGAAGTATCGCTCTGATGACTAAATTACCGAGCTTAGGAAGTACCGAGTTAGGATTTTAGTACTTGGGGTTAAGGGTTGAGTGATAGCGTGAGAGATACGCTAGTTGGGAGTAACCAGCGTGTACTGGAAACCTACAATATCCTACCCGCCCTCCATAATCCCTGTTTTATAACTTGGGAAACAACGCCAGAGAGATGGAAGTCCTCTCTTACTCGGGAATACCCGATCTGGCTGTTATTAAATACCTCTAAAGGTACGGAGAACCTGTCATACGGTAGATTCCAAAAACTGGGAATCCCGGAGACGGTCTCCATCTGAACAATGTTAACCCCATTTAATAGCGAAGAATGAAGAATCTTGTGTAGAGAAGAATAGAATTTCTGGCAACCTGGGTCGACATGCAGAGCAGTCGAGAATAACCAGCTTGCAACGCACCAACCGTACAACAAGCAAGAAGTGGATTAATGAAACCCGAGACGAGTGTCTACGAAACCACAGTTGTTAAGTGATACACCAACGGTATGCCAACCGACAAAGGAACTACAACGTAGTGCCCAAACAAGAGACAAGTCTCAGTAACCATGACAATGCGTGGAACGGGATACGAAGAGGAAACAATAAAAAAAAAGGGTCTTCCAGAATGGGAAACACCCTAGTTAGTGATTATCATGTAAAGACAGTGAGAAGTCATCCGGAGGAAATATTATCAAGACTGTAAGATCAAGTGAGGGCCAACGAGGCCACTGATAATAGTGCGAGTAAGAACAATACCGTAACCAGTATGTGTGCTTAACCGATAGCCAGTTAGCATGGCGCACTTGCTATAGCAAGTGCTGCTATAACAGGGCTGTTCGGGAAATTTATAACCACTACAAAGTACTAGGTAAAGTACCATAAAGTTAAATGTGATCGTCATAACAGTGGAAGGGCCTGTTAGCCTAACCTCTGTAATTGTAAGTATACCAGTCAGCAAGAAGCTAGACTTGGTTAAGGTAAGAAGATGTTATGAAACCATGAAAATTTTCTTTCAAACCCAGATTTATTCAAACTCTTTTCTTTTCAAAACCAAATTTTCTTTCAAACACATACTCATTTTCTACCTTCTTTTAAAAAACCAAACCAGAGGACCTACACCGGCCTCAGTGCCACACGGTAGGTAAGTTATACCCAGTTTACTTTTGAATAACCGGAAAGGAAACCGGTAAACCCAAGGGTAACAACCCGAGGGAATGGATTGAGTTCATGGTAATACAATAGTGGATAGACTTTCCCTTGATTAAGTTCGGGAAGCACAGAATGTATATTGTCATAGGACAATATAAGGGAGTTGACAACAGAATACTTCACCTAGGCGTGTGACGGACACTACGAGTGTACCAACTGAATTGTGGGACGACCGCACTCCGATAGGAGCTTGTGGGCCTGACAGACCTACTTATGGGTTAGTTGGGTAAGTAGTAATGTATCAGTAGGGTACCCCACATATGTATACAAGTAGAGTCCGGAACACGGGAAGTAGTCGACTCCGTACTAGGGTCAGCAGTGTAAGTCAATCAAGAGCAAAGGATTACCATGAATGGTTGAAGTAAAGGAACAAGTCAAGTTAACGAGACTAAAAAAATTAGTGAATTCCTTTCAAGGATATGTTTAAGAGTCAGGGAATACGCAGTGCACTAACTGTTATGTAAAGACATAGCATATGTCTTAAGGATCCCAGGGATAAACATGTTAGCTGGAACGGTGACCCAGCCTGTCCATGGCAAAGCAGATTCCTAATGTGGACACATTAATGTGCAATGAACCGGATGAAACTCCCAGAATAAGTACCTACACTACCAGGAAATGTTGATCTTCACAGAAGGAGATAATAAGCCAGTTAAGAACGCAAACGGCGTGGCTAACGGAATGTACCAATAAGTGTGAACCAGATGTAATGGCATAACTTAGTAACACCCAGGAGCAATCCTTAAAGGGTGTTCGCATCAATAATTGTTGCACGAAATGGCATGACAGAAGCACAAGGGTTGAAACTAACTCCCAGTTTAGACATAAGTTTTCAGGAGACGGACTGACAAGCCTAAGGGGCATCCCATGAAAGAAGACAGAATGCAACGACCTTGTCATGGAGCTCAATATAACATCCACACCATGTAATGTTGTACAGAGAAGTACATGTGTGTGGACAGCCTACAATGAGCGCAGCTCAAGGCAAATAAGGCTTATAGGCCACAAATAAAATGTGTTATGTAAATTAGATTGATTGCAGAAGTTTATGTTATATAAGTGAATAGAGTGGAGAATGAACCACTGCACTAAGAGTGGGGATACCTCTCGATGCTGTGAAACCGCTGGAGCGGTAGCTATGTGAACCAAGCACAAGAAATATGTTAAGGATGGACGATGTTATTATTGAAAGAGAGCAGTTAGCTTAGTAGTATGTGTGTATAAAGTGAAACACCGAGCTGAATAATGCTGGCTTGTGACTCGAATGATCAATGCCCAAGGAGCATTCAGTAGTCATCCAAATGAGTGATGAACCATAATACGAATGATGTAAGTATATGTGTGGAAGTTAATGTGATAGTAAATACCATGTAAGTTAGTGTTATACAATAAGCACGGTGCGCAGTAAGCGACCGTTGTATAAGTGTTGTTGAATAATAATGTGGCAGATAAGACCAGTTATGAGTTAAACTCAGTGGAGATGCATAGTAAGTGATACCAAACAAATTAGGCAGTAAGCCAGTGGCCAGTATTACAAGATCGGAATCTCAATGAAACACAGTGTGAATTCCATGGCGAATTGCATAAGAGATTTACTGTCAAGAGTTTACGCCTCTGCACTCTGTATGACTGAGTGTTTTGGTATTACACTTGCGCAGTAATGATCGAATGGGATAGCTAGGAATTGGAGACATGTTAATTGTGGAGGAATAATGTTATAATGGCCGATGCATAGGAAATGCAAGACCGCACCAATAAAAGAGTACTTGTACAAAACCAAATGTGGAGACATGATTAACAGTAAGTGACTACAGTAACACTAACTGCCAAATATCGGTATGGAATATACCCCAAATGTTGTAAATAGCTGAGAGAGCACTACACACTAGGTAGTAGCTCAATCTCAACCGACAGTAAGTCGGAAGGGAACAAGTCAATCATTATGAAATACATAGCTGTATACATAGTAAATTGTTATGGAAGTGGATAGAAAGTTTATAACTCACCGAATTCGCTAACGGTAAGAGATACCACGCGTCGGTTGAAAAACCATTGTTACCAGGATGAAGGTGACAATTGGGGATGTACAATAGTAAGAATAACAAAAGGGGCAATTAAGCTCTACAATTATTAGAGTTTCGCAGCAGAAACTAGTGAGCCAGTGATTCAAGTGTTGAATGTACATGGTGAACAAGAGTGAATGGCTAATTATTAACGCCTAGAAGCCTAACAGGCCAGAATCGAAACCAACTAAGAGTTTAAACAAACTCCAATGAGAATTCTTGGTTTAGGAACTAAACCGCCAATATGGTTAAGATTCTCTAATCAGAATCCATTGTGCAATAGACCGCGTGGAAGTTAAAACACTTCACGATGGTAGAACATTTTAAGCAAATGTTTAGTGATTGATTACTTGGGCGTAATCCCTTTTAAGGGGGGTAGAGCGCAAAACCACTGAGTGTGTATTACCGTACAAGTGTACGTGACTTATGTTGTGCATAGCATAAAATAATTTGTTTTGATGATTGGTGTGTGTGTTATGTAAACATACGCATTCATTCATGGTTTAATTGTGGTGATTGCGCACAGAAGATGCGAATACCATTGTGATAAGTGCGTTGATTTGTTAACAGTTGTGTGTGATAGTACAAGTGTGGGGAGTAGAGAAACTCCCGGGGGAACAAAAACCCCGACAGTGTACAAACAAGAAACTGTGTGTTGTATTTTGATAAAATATATGTGTATATATATATTATATAGTGATTCAAGAAAGGGCATGATACCGACATAGAACCTTGTGAGAATAAGATTCCCTAGGTAACAACATTAAAGTGAATGGAAATAACTGATAGATGAAGTTCTATCCCTTGGAGATGTTATGATCATGATTAGAATGATCAAAAGATAGAAAATTGGAAATGAGTGATTTATTTGATGCTTGAAAATGAAGTGGGAAGTGGAACTTGATTTGCATGCGATCAAGGGAAGCCGAACACAAATTGGGGTGGAAGGATAGTTCGACACTGATGCTGATCACATTAGGGTTGAATGATTCTTGAAGCTCCCTAAGTGGTCACAAATAACCATGCTAAGAAAGAAGCAAAGAGCATAAGTTGGACTTGGAGTTGTGTGTGTTTTCAAAAAGGATTTTGAATTGGTATTTATAAAACGTCGATAGATACTTTACATGATTACAGTTTTCTTACTTAACCTCACAAGGAAATTTTTTTTAATTTAAGTGAATGTTTTGATCTCCCAAAGGAACGGGGACCAGAAGGTGTCCATCGCGACCGGGTTCTGCGGGATCACAGTGTATATCAAAGATATTTTTGATTGCTATACATGCTGTGACATGTTGTGTGGTATGTGTAATAAATATTATTTTGACCTTGAGTTCATAAAGTGTATGCTATTAAGACCTATGAGTCTAAATGTGTTGTGTTACATAGACCTATGTGTCTAAAGACTGTTATGTTATCAAGACCTATGTGTCTAAATGTTGTTAGGTTACCCAAGACCAGAGAGTCTAAGGGTTGTTATGTGTGTGTAAATGTTGTTAAGATACCCGGACCATTGAGTCCGAGGTTATCAAGTGAATATGTTATGTTATGTATGGATGTGAATGTGTTACCCGGACCATCAAGTCCGAGGTTGTGATGTAAAGTGTGTTTGGTTATGGAAGTTTTATTTCTATAAGTAATCCTCGTATTCAAATCAAAGATGTGTGGGAAGTGTAAACTTCGAGGACGAAGTTCTTTTAAGGGGGGTAGATTGAAATACCCCAAACCTTGATATGTGGTTTAAATATTAAACTATGGTATATAAAGGCTAAAAAGTGCCTTAGAAACATTAGTGAACAATTTAAACCATAGTAAAATGCAATAAAGCACTAAGATACAGTTTGAGCAAAACCATGCTCTAAGCTTGGAGTTAACTTGGTTGGGACCCAAAGAGCCTACCAAGACTTAGTGATATTCAATTATGATTTAATAAGGCTAATTAAGTCCTTAGGAAACCTTGTTAGACAATTAAACCAAATAAAACACAAATAAATACCTTAAAGCCAATATTGGTGAAAATGTGCTCTAAGCTTGGGATAAGTTTGGTTAAGACCTAATAACCTTACCAAGACCTTATTTATATGTTAATGAACATATTAAATCAATTACTAAAGAAAACCATGCTTGAAAACAAGTTAAAACACAAAATGTGCTTTAAGGAGGCTTAAAGCACATTTTTGAAAAATTGTCTTGTAAATGAGTTTTGAGTGGCTAAATGACCATCATTACTCTTTAATTAACATGTGTACTACTTAGTATCACATTAGGAAGCCTAAATCAATGGGAAATCAAAAATTTCACAAATATGTGCCTTAGTTTGTGAATAGTGCCCAAATAGTGCTAGTTTTGACTTAAGTCAACTTTAATTAGTTAAATGGTCAACAAAGACCATAAGTATCTTATATATTGAAGGGGTCACGGTTTTTAGTGTGTGAGTCATCACACTTGGCTAGCAAATAAAGAAAAGAAGAAAGAATAAAGTGAAAAGTTACTTTATGCCTTATAACATAAATATCTCCAAACTAAACCTCTCTCCTCACTTTCTCTTCTTTTCTTCTTGGTTCCCACCGTCTCCAACCTCATCCTCCCTTCTCCATCTCGTTTTGCTACAGCAAGTATCCATTCCCCATCTTTGAGTGCTTGTAACTCATGGCTCCAAGCTCCGAATTTAATTCCGAGACTACCATTCTTCTAGTTGGAGCAAGCTCTTCATTTCCCTCTTTTCAAAACTTCAAGAGCTCAAGTTTGATTCCATGGAGAATCTCCATTGATGGAGGAAAAGCTCCATTTCTTGCACCTTATTGTTCTTCTTGGTTCTAAGGTAATAAAAGTCAAAGAAAACTAGCATTTCCTCTCATTTTTATTCATGGCCGAGAATCACCTTGTAAAGGTGTCTTCTCTTGTTTGTTTAGCTTCATTCCAAACTTCAAAGGACTAGGTGGAGTCCTCTCTGCTATTTAATCAAGTTCCCTTGCAAATCCAAGGTAAACATCTCATTTAGTGTTTAAAACACTTATGTTAATCTAGGGTTTGTTCATGAGCTTAGGTATAATGCTTAATGCTCATTATCCTTACTTGTATATTGCTTAGAAGTTTGACAAGCAATCAAAAACACCTTGTCGATTTTTAATCAAGAAGGGCAAGGAAAAACAAGTGAGGAAGTTTTGAAGAAAGAGAGGTAAATGAGCTACCTTAATGAAGTTTTATGTGTCCTAGGAAATTAAGCTTTAAAATGCTTATTATAAACTACCTAAAGAGCCAATGGGAAATGAGATAGCAAACTATCCAAAAAGGAGTTTATTAAGGGCATATGAGATGTTGTGTGTATTTGCAGGTCAAAGGCAATATATATGTGGGAAATTCAGTGTTTAAGTTTAATGTATTTAAGGGCCTAAGAGCCATGTTATTTAAGGGCCTAAGTGCCAAGCAATTTAAGTTTACGCACTATATTGTGATGTAGTGTAAAATTTGGTGAGTATGTGTGTGAGAATACTCTTGATTGATTTTAGGTGTTCTTGAATGAAATAAGGTAAAAACATAAGTGTTTGGATGTGAGGATATACAAGAGAAGCTATGGCAAAATTTGGAAAATGTATATGAAGTTCTAAGTGTTTTAAATAAGTTTTGGTGAACTAGGAAGTGTTAAAGGTGAACAAATGTTTTACTAGGGAAGAAAACATGTATTAAGGTGATTTAGAGTGATACAAGGATTTAGGTATTATCTTGGAAGTTCTAAGGATTCAATGAGTGTTTTGTGGATGTATTAAAGCCTTGGAGAAGTTTGTTTAAGTTTAGGAATGTTGATGTACAAGGAAGAAATGATGTTTAGGTAAGATGTGAAAAGGAGATTTAGTTAGTAAGAAAAGAAGTTTGAGAGATGATGTTAAGGTGTAGAGGAAACACCTTGGTATAGTGGTCATTATAGGTGAAATACCATCTAGAAATCTTAAGGAGAAAACATTCCAAGTGCTAGGAATTTTGTAAGGAATTTGTGAATGATAAGATGGTTTTGGTGTGTGATTTAAAGAGTTTAGTACATGGCTAAAGGTGTGCTTGATGTGCCAAATGATGTTAAAACACATTAGGAGGCTTGAGGAAAAATTTGGAGAAAGTTTGACAATGTATGGGAAGTTTCTGCAGCCGACCTACCCAGGGGACCGACCCCAGTCTGGGTCGGTCGGGCTGAAACTGTGAACTTAGATGATCTCTGCAGCCGACCTACCCAGGGGGTGGGTCGGTCGGACCTTAAAAAAAACAATTAATTAAAATTTAAGAATGTTAAGTGGTATTAGTGGTATGCCATTAAGAGAGTATTGATGGTTAGAAAGATAAATATATATGGACTTGAGAGATTAAGTTAAGTAAGATGATTTAAATGTTAAGGTTATAAAATGATACGTAATGATGGGGATTGTTAAGTAATGATGTTATAAGATTGTTAAGGACATGTTAAGTGAGTTATAATGACAATTTAGTGGAGGAAAAATTGTATTAAAATGTAAAAGTAAAACAAGTTAAAATGTGAAGTTATATAACTAAATTAACGGGGATAAGTTATAAGCATTAGACTTTAAACAATCATGTTACCCCGATGTTAATAAAAGTACATGTAATGTTATTAGTTGTTCGAGAATTGCTCGAGGAACATAAGTGGACATGATAAAGTGGACTCCGGTGACAGGTATGGTTTTCTTGCAACCTGTGTCCTACCGGATTACACCGGCTTGTATGCCAATGTGTTTTTCTGTATGTTTGCCACATTGTAAGATAAAACATGTAATGAGTTTACAGTAATTCATTTATGTGGCGTGTTCAACTCCGATACCATTTAACCTCGGAAGTGTTAACCTTAGTTAACTGAGTCTAGGATCACATGAGAGTTCGGTATTCGGATTAAACGACCCGAACCATGGGACGTTCTAACCACGGCTATGCGTGTGTTAATTGTGTGATATGTGTATGTGAATGTAGGGATCTCCCTTGTGTGTTTAACCCAGTTGTAATACTGTATGGTGTGTAGATGTGATAGACTCCATAGTGGGGTTCTAACTAATATCTAAAAGTAAGTATGTACTAAGAGTGGTGAGGAATCCGGTTTGGCCGGTCACGCGTTGTTTGGGAGTGGGTTTATCCTTCTCCTTCCCTTCTCTCTGTTATGGTTGTTTCCCTCACGGGTTATGATCTCCCATTAGCTTATTCCAAAGCTTAGCTATTCTGACTTATGATCGGTTTAGGGGAACATGTGTTGTGTTGTGTTGTTCGGGGGGTTGATACGGACCAAGAACAAAAAAGTAGAGAAACCCGCCATCTTCTTCTTTTCGTCCCGACTATTAGGACGGTAATGAGTGTTGTATAACGAGCTTACCATGGGGGTGACATCATTCTCTAGGCTCACCAGTGAATTAACAATGTTTGGGTTGGTTCCTAAGAGAACCGCTCACGTTATGTTATGTGATGTTGATATAATGCAATTTCTATTGCGGTGTTATTATGTGCATGTTGAAACGTGAAAAGTGTTGTTTAGTGTTGTTATGTAGTGTATGTTATATGTTGTAAAACGTGGAGTATGTGGATCATGGATATGAATCCCAGTTTGTGATAAGAGGCGTTTAAGGATAACCCGAATAACGGGTAAGTGTCGTCTATTAAGGAAGTAGCTTCATTAGAGGAAAAACACTCTAGGGGTAATGAATACCATGAGTGACCTATCAAGTATGGATATGTTAACTATTGTTGAGCCCTTTGAGGCGGAATGTTTTGTGTTGTGTGTTTTAAGTTACATGCATGATTCAAATAAAATCAAACGCATGCTAAGACGACAATTAGTTGTGCGTGGCCCGGTAGCATGTGGGCTGCGGGATTACCATACCAGCAAAGGTGCTGAGCCCCTTGGGGGCCACCCTTTCTCTTCTTTTCCTATATCAGGTACAGGATCTGGAAGCCGTTCGAGAGTAGGACGGGGTAGTCGTTGTACATGGGTAATCATTTAAGTTGTATATGTACAGTAGGTGTAGTAAGACCGAGATTGTTGTCGGCATCAGTTTGTGAATACTCGGTACAGTTGGAAGGCTTATGTATGTCGGTTGTTGTTAATAAAAAGGTATAGTAATGTACAGTTGCTCGGGAATCTAGTCCATCAGACCGGTACAATGTATATGTAATAGCCTTGTTAGCCACGTGGGTGGCTAACGGCGTGTAACACCAACGAGTTAAGTTATGTGAAGTAGTATATTTTTCGCTGCAAATTGTTGCTATGTGTTTGTTGTTGGATGGGGTGTTACATTATATCTCCTCCTTGTTTACCAATATTTGCCTAAGTCCTAAACACGACTCCTTCATGTCTTTGGTGCATCCCACAACGCTCATTTGATTTCCAAATCCTCTAAGATAACGCCTAAGTCATTTTAACACTCAAAAACACCTCAATTCATTTTTCTTTCACCATAGAACACTTAGTCATTCCTAGTACTTCCTAGTTCACCAAAGTTCATTTTAAATACTCAAAACTCCTTGTCTCCTAACCAAATTTAGACATAGCTTTGTTAGTATTTCCTTACACCCCAAAATGCAAGGTTTTCACCATTAAACACTCAAGAACATTTATTCACACAAAAATGTTCCTTACACACAACCAAGCCTTAAACTACACTAGATCACAATATAGTGCATAATTTAAATTGCTTGGCACTTAGGTCCTTAAATAACATGGCTCTTAGTCCCTTAAATTGCATAAACCTTAAACACTGAATTTCCCGCATAATATATGCCTTTGACCTGCAAATACACACATCATCTCATATGCCTTTAATAGCCTCTTTGAGGATAGTTTACTAGCTCATTTGCCATTGGCTCCTTAGGTAGTTTATTAAGCATTTAAAAGCTCAATTTTCCTAAGACACATAAGTTTAGGTTGTTTACCTCTTTTCCTTCCAAACTTCTTTCTTGTTTCCTTGGATTGAAGATTAGCAAGGAACTTGATCACTTGTCAACCTTCTATCCATACACAAGTAAAGATAATGAGCTTTAAGCTTCATGCTTATACTCATTAATAAACCTTAGGTCATATTATATCTTAAAACACATAAATGAATGTTTTACCTTAGAATTGAATGGGAATTGGATTAGGTAGCAAGAGAGGACTCCACCTAGTCCTTTGAAGATTGGAATGAAGCTATGAATGAGCAAAAGGAGACACCATGAAGAGGTGATTTCCGGTCACATATAAAAACAAGAGGAAATTAAGTTTTTCTTTGAGTTTCCTTACCTTGAAGCAAAGGAGAACAATGAGATGTAAAAAGATGAGTTCAAGCTCCTTCCATGGTGATTCCTCTTAACACCGAAATGAAGGTTTTGGAGATTTGAAAAGACAAGATTGTAGAGCTTGACTAAACTAAGAGAATGGTGGTCTTGGAATTAATTTTGGAGCATGGAGCTTGGAGATATAAGCAATGGAAGATGGAGATGGTGAGTGTGCTGTAGCAAAACTGAAAATTAGAAGGAAGGAGAAGGTTGGAGACGGTGGCAAATGGAGGGAATGAGAGAATGAGGAGAGAGACAAGCCTTGTTAAGGTATTTAAGTGTAAAGTAAATAGTTACTTACTTTATTAGTTTTCCTCCCTTAGCAAATCAGCCTAGTCTGGTGAGTCACACTTAAAAACCGGCCCCTTATTAGTTTAAGCTGTTTTATGGTCTTTTTTGACCAAACAATTGACTTATGTTGACTAATGTCTTAAACTAGCACTATTTGGTCACTATTCACAAATCAATGCACATTATTGTGAAATTTTTGATTTCCCAATTATTTAGACTTCTTAAATTGATACTAAGTAGTACACATGTTGATTAAAGAGTAATGATGGTCATTTAGCCACTCAAAACCCATTTCTAAGACAATTTTTCAAAAATGTGCTTTAAGGCTCCTTAAAGCACATTTTGTGTTTTGACTTGTTTTCAAGCTTGGTTTTCTTTGGTAATTGATCTAACATGTTCATTAACATGTAAATAAGGTCTTGGTAGGCTCTTAGAGTCTTAACCAATGTTATCCCAAGCTTAGAGCACATTTTTGCTCTAATTGCCTTTATGGTGTTTTATAGTGTTTTGTATGGTTTAAATTGTTCACTAATGTTTCTAAGGCACCTTTTAGCCTTAATATACCATAACTTAACATTTAAACAACATATAAAGGTTTGGGGTATTTCAATCTAGCCCCCTTAAAAGAACTTTGTCCCCAAAGTTCACACTACGCATTTTAAACCTTAGAACACAAGGATTACATATCAAAACAACACTTTCATAACAAACATTCTTTACATGACATTGGACTCAAGGTCCCGGTAACAAAACATCACTTAGACTCTAAGGTCTATAACATAACAACACCAACATAGGCAATGTACTACAATACATGCCGAACATACATAACCGAAGTGGCTCTACCCCCCTTAAAAATAGAGGTACGCCCCTGAAAATACGCAGTTTGGTTCCTCCTGTCCTACAACCGTACAGTACGACGAGAATTATAGTGGTTCGACTGATAATCCAGCCTACATCCACTCATTGACAATGCCTTTATTACTTCCTTTTGTATTACAACCTTTGAGAGCTTTCTAGTGTTTTCTCTCTCTTTCAATCTTGTCTTCCCTTACAAATGAGCCTCTTATCTCTATTTATAGACCTTCAAGGGTGAGATCTATCTCTTAATCCTTGTACACGTGGTATTTACTTTATTGGAACTACTCTTCTAGTTTTGGCGCTTCTTTCCTCATAAAGCCTTCCGGTCCCAAAGTGTAGAGTGCGGGATCCGGTCATGGAGTACGGGGCCGGAATATGGGTTCTGGTTATAGGGTGCAGAGCCGGAATGATGTTTGGTGCCCAAACTGGAGCCCGAACAAAGTCCTGAAGGGGGCCCGGGGTCTAGATCGGGATCTGTGGCTTTGGGCCGCTTTGACCCTCTTGTCTTCGTCATATTCTTGTCCTTGTCATCAGTCCCACAAGTTCTACTTTTTGCTACTTAAAAAAGTGGAACTTAAAAAGAAAAATTGAAGCTTTACATTCTTCCTTCATTCTTTCCATTTCTTCCCTCCTCCTCTCTTCTAGTCCCACAAGTTATTTTTCTTTTGGCTCTTACAAAGAAAAATGAACTTACAAAAAGAAAAATTGATACAGTGCAATCAAAGTCCCACAAGTGTCTTCTTTCTGACAATTTTGGAAATTCTGGAACATAAATCTTTGAAATGATTTATCTTGATGGATGAATCCCATGACATCTTGATGGATGAATCTCCTGGGGTCTTCATGAAGAAGACCAATGGTTCCTTTAATAAGAACCATTCCCTTTTTGAAAGGGCTTAATATTTCGATGTTAAAGTCTTTGCTTATACTAGCCAAAGGATGATAATTCCCTTAAAGGGAGAATAAAGATAACATATTTTCCCAACTTTGCTTATGCTAGCCAAAGGATGGTACTTGTGATTCAAGTATGGTGCGGCGTCCCACACCTAACAATGCACCCATTACAGGCGACCAGAGCTCCTGATGGGTCCAGAGATGGGTTTTTTTTTTTTTGGCTCGATGGCCGGGTTTCATTTCAACCCAAAATGTTACTTTTCAAGGCACAAGTGCCTGCGGCTCGTTGGCCGGTGCTTTCTTTTACTTTCAAGGCTAGCCTGCGGCTCGTTGGCCGGTGCTTTCTTTTTCTTTCAAGGCATATAGCCTGCGGCTCGTTGGCCGGTGCTTTCTTTTACTTTCAAGGCTAGCCTGCGGCTCGTTGGCCGGTGCTTTCTTTTTCTTTCAAGGCATATAGCCTGCGGCTCGTTGGCCGGTGCTTTCTTTTACTTTCAAGGCATATAGCCTGCGGCTCGTTGGCCGGTGCTTTCTTTTTCTTTCAAGGCATATAGCCTGCGGCTCGTTGGCCGGTGCTTTCTTTTTCTTTCAAGGCATATAGCCTGCGGCTCGTTGGCCGGTGCTTTCTTTGAATACTTCAGGGGGTGATCAGTCCCCTGGTAAAAAGTACCTGAACTCTCTTCGAATATGTGTTAGCTCCTTCAAAATCATAATCTATGATAAGCATGATAATCAACAACAGAGATTGGACCCAATGGAACATATATCTCAAAACAACGTTCAGAACCTGCAATCCTTCTCAGATTCCAGTTTCTATTTCCTTCGTAAGAGATAAAAATAATCATGTATATCGCTTGTTGGTGATGAGAAAAAATCATGTATTTCATTCGCAAGAGATGAGAACGTGTATAATAAGAGTAGATCATGTATATCACTTCCTGCATGGATTTTCCTCACATTGCCATAGTTGATATTCAGCTTGGCAATGATTTAGTCAGAGAGCAGCAATAGCAGTGGCATAAATGAGTAAACATATTGACACAAAGGAAATTTGTCAATTTAAATGGTTTTTATAATACTTGGACTAATTGTCCTTATGAACTGCGTGAAATAGCTCGTCAATCAGATCTGGAAGCCCAACTGTACTGCAACAGTAGGAGTCTGATAATTTCAGTAGTACGAAAGAAGCATGATTTGATAGGAAAAATTCAACAGTGCGAACAAATGTTTCACTAATGTGACAGCAATGATGTAGGTACGAAAGTAGAATGTAGATCATGGTTATGCTACTATATAAAGCAACTAATTCTCAACCTGACTTGCTCAGGTCAAACAGAAGTAAATAGTTGAATCATGGATTTTCTGTTCGTGGAATCTGTTGAGATATGCTGCTCAATTTTCAGTTCAAAACAGATCATAATTAGGTGCAGAAATTGGAGGTTTCATACTGCTGTGTAACAGTTTACCTGAACAGAAATCAGACCAGTGGCAAAATAAGTAACAGAACCTTTGCTTTAAATCTATTCAAACCATCAGTCTCAATAGCATATATGAACTTTGTGCGAAATATTTAAAGGTTCGGTGCATCCATCAATTTCAACAATCAGAGAGTGGATCCAATAGAACATAAGTCTCAAAATAATGATCAGAAGCATACTGCAATCTGCGTGCCTTATGGATGAATGGCAACAAATGAGAGTGGCAAACAAATTTATAATCATGCTTCAGTGAAGGCCTAACCAAACATATTTTAATCAGAATAGTCAAAAGCTTAATTAAAGGTTATTTTAGCATATGCTCACTGAGTAGCAGAAAAATCAATGATTTAGAGGCAAATGAAATGTATGATCTTTCCCTTCTGTCAACTCATTGCAGATACAGCATTACTTGTGGTCAGAAAAAACTGCTGAAAACATCCATAGTAACAGCAGTAAATAGGTGCAGAACCGAAGCAGATGCAAAAGTTTTATTCAAACTGTAGCGGTGCATTTTTCTGTCAAAAGATCAGCTGTAATCGAGACAAACTATTCCAGAATTTATATGATCTCTTATGGCACGTTTTGCACCGAACAGCAATAATAGATCTCGACCATATAAGACAGCTCTTTGAACAGCATAAGGCAGAAGCATACAACAAGAACAGATGGGTATCGACCATCCAATAGATTTGAAAATGACAACTTAAAGAGGGCAAGGTATTGTCATGCATAACTTTTTTTTTTAAAGGTGCAGCAAAATATTGTACCAGAAGTGAATCATTTAACAGTAATAAAGTAGTTGGGAAAAGGTCATAATTGAGACCTTAATCTGGACTGGTTTTCATGATTCTAATCACTTACCATACTTATCTAAGGTCCCACAATCAGAAGCAAATAAGTCTACATACCAGTGTAATAAGTAGATGAAGAACTAGTATTTCTTTGTTCTGATACGGATTATGCAGCGGCTGTAAGCAAACATTTCATCACTTCCTTCATACCCTTGCTATCTGAGAGGAGAGAATACTTGAAAGAAAAAAAACGGTGGTCTTTCGAAAGAGCTTTTCTCTTGAATTTATGTTCCAGGCTTCATGCTCCTCTGTTGAATTCTGGCTCCGGTCATTTTTTTAAACAATTGACTTTTCTGTACAAACATCAAATCAACAATTGTGAGTAACAGAAACCTGTAGTTTAAGATATTAACCTCTTACTGCTATATATTTCCTCGTGAGCAGACCTAAACACCACTTATTTGAGCCTAGCAAAAATCAGTTTCAATATAGTCTTATACGATCTCACAAACAGAACCTAATCTGGCATTATTTCTAGCTATAACACCTACTGAATCAAGCTTTTTACCAACAGCGTAAGTTGGAATCCAAGATGGATATGCTGTCTAAATTTAACAGCAGAAGCTCAGGGTTTACAATTAAGTAATGTTCAAATTGCAGCAGTATAATGACAAGATGAAACCTATGAGACTACTACACAATTTAAAAGCAAGGCCTTTGAATTAGATGTAAAAATAGATACCAACCCCTGATCTGATGACCAAACGTCACAGCGCAAAACTGATCATAATTATGTGGTTTATAAGAATTGGAAAACTGAAGTATAAACAATTTGCATTATTGTTATCAAAACACCCAACAGTTCTGTATAATAAAGCAAGCAAGGCATTGTTGTGCATGATTTATAAAGGTGCATCAAAATATTGCATCAGAAATGAGGTAGTTAACAGCAACAGAGTAGCTGAGAAAAGAGTGTAATCGAGAGCTTAACCTCGTCTGATTATGCGGCAGCAATAAACACATACTTTATTTTGACAAAAATTTGGGGGGCAATCAGTCAAGATTATTCATGTAAAATCCTTGACGGTTCTTTACTCAATTTTATCATACGAGATCAGTCACGACAGCAAGCAGAGTTTGTAGGTTTTGAAACTATTAAGGAATGAAGTCAGGATTTCTACAGTTCACTAGAGTTTATAAATTCTAGCAAAGAACGAGATAACCAAGCAAAGAACGAGATAACCAGGGATAGTACCCATCTGTTTCCTTGGTTTAAACTGAATAAAACACATGATCAAAGGCAGGTGAAGCTGTTTTTAAACGTAGCAGCAAATAGTAGCTAACTTTGGCAATATCTAAATACGCAACGGGACAGTCTTTGAAAGATGTTGCGGAAGTATGAAATAAAATTTCAGGAGCAAAGTGGTAGTGAGCCAGAAATAATGCAAAACAGAATGTAATTTCTAGTCTAGCTGCAGAAGGCTAAGGTTAAGAAGTTAAACATAAACAGTTCTCTTTTTCCTTTTGACGGCAAATGAGTCTAACAAAACATACAACAAGAAAGAGTAATAAAACAGAAGCAAGAAAGTGCAATTGTTTATGTAGTAGTAAATGCAACCAGGCATAAGGAGTCAAAACAACTTCTGACTAGGCCCTTATCAATATTTAGCCTATACCAACTGTATTTTTAGGAATTCAATTTTTGCCATTTACCCACTAGCTCAGCCTTGCTGCTACCAGGGTTTTAACAAGAGATGAGTTAGTAAAGTTACCTTAAGTCTGCAACTTTCAGTTTTACATTACCAGAGCTTCTGCGAGCTTGAGTTTGTATCTAAGTCTGATCTGCATTTTTAAACGCTTGCCCTCGGGTGTTTTCATAGGCTACCAGCCATTTTAGCAAAGGTGTATGTGGATCTCCATAGTGTGGCTTAAAACAGATGTATACATTGGTTGCGGCAGATTTAATATATGGGAACATGTCACCTCAAGATGAAGTATGTACTACCAGCAAAGTTTGAGCATCCGGAACTGGATAAACAGATGTAAATTCATTCCAAGTACTGTAGCGAAAATGTTATTTCAGATACCTTCAAACAGAAATCAGAAGCGAAACAAGGACAAAGTTGCGTATTAAGAGGAAACTGGAGCCATATGAGCAAAGCTGCTGAAAACATTTTTATGGTTTCACTATAATCAAAGGTAGAAACTAAGCTAGACCGTTAGCATAATAGCGCACAATATAGCATTCGGACATGCAATCAGCAAGCAGCTGTAGGTTCAATTACCAATTCAAAGACAGTAGTAAGCAGTACAAAATATATAATAGCAAAGCCAAAATGAACCATGAGACTGTTCCGAAAAATCGTGATTAACAAAGGGCAAAATCATTTTTAGAAGAAGATACTACAACAGCAGTAACACAAAGAGGAAAGATTGAGTTAGAATTTGTTTCAGATTGACAAGGCTCTATACCATCTTTCTTAAAATAACTACGAAAAAAGGTTTGGGATTAGTGACTGAGGCGGCCTTCAAACTGCATATTTTGAAAGGAGATATGATTTTTTTATTCTGAAACTGAATTCAATCGGAGGCATAATCTGGGATATGCTCAAAGAAAAGGCTTAAAATAATAACAAATGGATGATCAGTAGCAGCAGTAGTGGCAATCGTCATTGCAAAGCGCGAGCAGGAATGCAAGTCTTTAGATAACTTTTTAGGTCTGCAGAAGTATTGTAATAGGTGATGGGAAGAACTAGTTAATCCAATCAAGAGAATATCCACACACACACAAAACAAATAGCAAATTATACCTCAAGACAGTTTGTGGTTCCATAATGCTGTATAACCTCAACTATTGGCCAGATATATCACAGTAATACCAAATGCTTTTGGACGTAAAGTCAGTCCATAAATAGGGTAAGTAAGAAATAATGACTGCAGGAGAAAGGTGGCAGCCCATCAATTTTGTTTTTGACTTTGCCATCAACATAATGAATATGAATAATCGAAAGGCATCTGAGTAGACCAACAAGATAGGGGTGAACTAGGTTAGGATTTAGACTTAAAAAAGTTAGCATAACACTATTTGGTATTGATCACACAGTAGCAGTGCAGTGGATTAGAGGCATAGCTTTATCAGAAATTCAGAAAACAGTTCAAGCAGAAATAAGCATACGTGTTTCTTTTCGTCAGAAGCAAACGAATATTACCCCGATAGTTACACAATGAAGTTACGCATTTTCTATTTGGGGGCACCAAATAAGTAAGCTTATCTAATCCTAGCGTAATCATTTTTAGCCTTAAGAACCTGCTAAACAGGCTTAGTACTAGCAGCACATATTGGACACTACAGAAAAACAAATAGCGCTCCACAAGAAGGGTCAATCAGGTTATAAATTTTGGTTCAGCAGGAACTTTAGAGACAGACAGATAAAAGACAGACTTCACATTTTTTTTGAAGAAGCTATTCAGCTTGGATTAAACCATTTGCTTAATCTGACAACAATAGTCACGTTCTTTGAAGATGAAATCAGGAGCAAAGCCAAGCTTACTGAAAGTGGCTAGATGTATGCGCTGCATCAGTTATTTTTCTTTAGATAACTTGATAATGTAATGGTAATAACGTTCAAGGGAGGAAAAGCAAGCAGCACCACCCTTATTACTACAGAAAAAGGATGCGGAAGACTGTGTGAAGTTTTAAGAATTAAACTACTCGCTCAGACAAATCAGACTATATCAGAGGAGTTTTAAGAAGAAATTCTCTTTTCATTTTTCCCATCAGACTACTAGTAGTGTTTGAGAATACTTTGGAGTAGTAATGCTTATGGCAGATTGCTTTTCAATCAATAGCAAATCAGAGAGAAAGGTGAGGAATGTACAAAATTTTGAAAGCCAAAATCCTAGTTGGAAACATGCATTGTTAATTAGCAGCAAGATGCATATGTTTTTAGAAGGAGTGCAAACTTGGAGTGGAAGTGTAAGCGGTAACAAAATAAGAAGTAACTAATAAAAGATAGACACAAACGGGTATGGCGGCATGAAAAAGGGGGAAAACTGAAGCAAAGATATAAGCCTTATCCAGTTAAAAACTAAACAAGAGCACATATAAGGTAGAGATAAGCGAGCTTAATCAAAGCAGAAGTAGAGTATACATTATAGCCGAATAACTGTAATTAGAGAGGTGCTTTTAGCCAAAGACTGAAATCAACTTACTAAACGCGGTAGCTATAGAATTTGGGTAAGAACTCAATACATATTTGAACCGCGAAATGGGTTTTGTTTTGCAATCCTCTTAACGCATGTTTCTCATATCAGCAGTGCAACAGCGAAACAAATATCATGTATGTAAAGAAGTAAAAATTGCTCATCCTGCGTAACCAAGAGATTTCAACATGCCAGAAGCAGCCAAGAGCTAAATCCGAACAGATTCTCATAGTAGAAAAAATAGATATACTTTATGGTCGCTGAGCCCCATTATTAATCAATCAGAAGCAATTATTAGAGAACTGAAGTAACATCAAGTAACAAGCAAGAATGTAGTCAAAAGGAGCTTCATATGAGGGGAGTAAGTCAATATCAGTTAGCTAACTTACAAAGTAAACATCAGTAGTGAATCATGCTTATAGCAACATCCATCCGGTCATATTTTATCAGAAGGCAACAGCGGTAATAATCTGAACAAAATTCAATATATTCACCAGTGCCTCAGATTCCAATCCCTGATTTCTTTCATAGCTTAGAGGCGAAAATCGGGACCAAGGATTTCAGCACACTTATTTTTTTGAAGTAACCAGATGGAAGATCACTGGATGGTATTAAGTACTGAGATAAAGAACTTCTTATAAACCCGGAGAATTTAGTTTTTAGGATCGATGGACTTATCTTTAGTGATTGGCTTTGGAAGTTTGTGGCATTTTCCGGATTCTTTTCTCTAGATTGAGGCCGACGTCCAAGCTTGACTTTAAGAGGGGACGTTTGCTCCGTCAAGAGTTGTGTTGATTCTACGACTTCTAGCTCTTTCCTTCCTTGATTCAATTGGTCCCCAGTTCTGCCTGGAGGGAGGACGTCGCTTTGTGTTGAGTCGAAGGCATCATTTGATACGGTCAAAGAAGTCAAACTGTCTTCCGGTCCAGCCAAAGAATGAGATGCGGTCAAGGAAAGGAAGGTCCGGCGAAAGACTGAGATGCGGTCAAGGAAAGGAAGGTCTGGCGAAAGACTGAGATGCTGCGGCCAACATGGATTGAATTGCCGGAGTCACTGGAGGTTGAAACATCGCCCGCACCAACTTGGATAGGCTCGATCGCAGCTTTAATTCTATCTGAATAGAGGATTTTTATGCCTGATCCTGATTAAGCAGGAGGTCGAAGATAGGCAGGTAAATTGGGGAAACTTCTTCGATTGAAGTTAAGCTAGTGTTTCGGGCTCCTCTCGTGGCGCCTTTCTCCTCTTCTTTGTGGCATCGTCTTTGTTATGCTTCCGGCGCAGCAGTCTCGTGCCGGGTTAAGGAGCCTCCAGTCGTTGTCGTCCGGCTACATTCCGGCCAAGGAGCATCTGGTTCAGGAGTATCCGGCCACTGAGGATGAAGATCTCTGATTAAGATCACTCAGGCTCTGCTGTTGTAAACCCAACGAATCGTGCGTCTGGACTTTTGAACAAGAAGATATGTCTTCCGGTCATGGACTGAGGTGCCTTCCGATCATGGTTGTCGAGGGAGTCCGGCGCGGCTAAGGAGCTTGATGCGGCCGAAGGAATCTGGTGCGGCTGATGTTGCGGCCAAGGAATGCTGCGGCCAGGCTGATGCTGCGGCCAAGCCAAGGAATGCTGCGGTGCTGCGGCCAAGGAATGCTGCGGCCAGGCTGATGCTGCGGCCAAGCCAAGGAATGCTGCGGCCAAGGAATGCCAAGCTGATGCTGCGGCCAAGGAATGCTGCGACCAGGCTGATGCTGCGGCCAAGCCAAGGAATGCTGCGGCCAAGCTGATGCTGCGACCAAGGAATGCCAAGCTGATGCTGCGGCCAAGGAATGCTGCGGCCAAGGAAACTCGGTTCACCCTTTTTGGCTACAGACTTTTAATCGCCTGCCTTGAGCCTGAATTTGAGATCTCAGGTAGCTCTTGACAAAAAATGTCGTTGGCTTCGAATCGAGTATACTGCTCAAATGTTTGCCTCCAGGCCTGCTTTCCTGGCAAGTGACGGTTTGATTTGTTAATCTAAAAATTAATAATACTTAGAATAGAACAAATAATAATCAAAGCGCAGAGGTAATTTTAAGACGAATCGTTTGGTCAAGCTTGAAGGGCTTCGGGATTTGATCTTTCGCCATATCCCCTATTCGTCGGTTGCCTTATTCTGAGGCTTGCTGGAGGTCGACTTTTGGAATGAATCATAATCTCTGACTTGGATCATACCAGCTTCGAGGACTCGCTTCTTGCCGGAGATTCGCAAGCTTAACTATTTGGCTTGAACTTGTAAGGGCTTTGGTGGTGAACAAAGCTTCTTCGACATACTCATAACTTTCTCTTGATTTTTACTATTCTTTTAACGGAGATTTTGGCCATTACGGCGCCCATCTTACGGAAATTTAAGGTTTCTTGCCTCCGACCAAACGGTTCTTCTTCACTGACGATTGAAGATCTTTTAGGCATGGAAAAGCTTTCTACGAGGTGATTCATCGAAGTCAGGAGATTCAATCGAAGTCACTCATCAGTTCTTGGACTGTGTTGGATCCTTCCATTCATCCTTTCGATTCTTCCGCGTTTGACTCTTAACGTGGTGCCAAAGCGGATCGGCATCTCCAGCTTGTTCTTTCGATCTTCGATTTTTACTCCGAAACCTGTGTTCTTACTTCCTCTTCGATTCAACTTCCGACGATGCTTCCGGCTGGATCGCAGTGAGATCATGGTTGTTGATCTCAGCCAGAGTGACTACCTCATTCATTGGCAAATTTTCGAACGAGATCGTGGTGGACTATCCTTAAGATTTTGGCTACGCGAATGAATTTCTCCGACGATCTTTGAAGAATTCCTTCCGCCTTATCTCGCTATCGACCTGGTCATTCTCCTGATTACTTCTATTCTATTCTCTTCCAGAGTCGTCATAAAAAAGCACGAATCACAGTTCATCGTAACATTTCTTTCGACCTGTGGATGGATCGTGGTTGATGTTCGATTCCCACAGACGGCGCCAGATGAAAATACACAGTTTGGTTCCTCCTGTCCTACAAACGTACAGTACGACGAGAATTATAGTGGTTCGACTGATAATCCAGCCTACATCCACTCATTGACAATGCCTTTATTACTTCCTTTGGTATTACAACCTTTGAGAGCTTTCTAGTGTTTTCTCTCTCTTTCAATCTTGTCTCCCCTTACAAATGAGCCTCTTATCTCTATTTATAGACCTTCAAGGGTGAGATCTATCTCTTAATCCTTGTACACGTGGTATTTACTTTATTGGAACTACTCTTCTAGTTTTGGTGCTTCTTTCCTCATAAAGCCTTCCGGTCCCAAAGTGTAGAGTGCGGGATCCGGTCATGGAGTACGGGGCCGGAATATGGGTTCTGGTTATAGGGTGCGGAGCCGGAATGATGTTTGGTGCCCAAACTGGAGCCCGAACAAAGTCCTGAAGGGGGCCCGGGGTCTGGATCGGGATCTGTGGCTTTGGGCCGCTTTGACCCTCTTGTCTTCGTCATATTCTTGTCCTTGTCAGCCCCGTACCCTATACGTAGAAATACTAAGGAGTTAACAACGACGGGTACTTCGCCCTCATCTTATCTTCCAGCTCCCAAGTGGCCTCCTCGACTTCCTAGTTAGACCAGAGGACCTTCATCAGTCTTACAGACTTTTGGCGAGTGTCTCGAGTCTTAGTGTCCAGGATCCGTACGGGAGTCTCCACTGATCGCATGGTCGGCTCTAACGTTATCCTTTTGGGCTGAAGTACATGAGACGGATGAGACATATATTTCTTCAACTGGGACACATGAAATACATCATGTACCTTGCCCAGCTCAACAGGTAAATCTAGCCTGTAAGCCATCGGGCCTATCTGCTCCGTCACAACATAAGGTCCGACATATTTCGGGCTCAACTTGCCTTTCTGGCCAAAACGAAACACACCCTTCATGGGGGATACTCTAAGAAATACCTGGTCGCCCACAGTGAACTCCAGGTCACGTCGTCGCACATCCGCATACGATTTCTACCTATCCTGAGCTGCCTTCATGTTAGCTCGGATCTGACGTACTTCTGCTTGTACTTGTTCCAGATACTCTGGTCCTATAATGACTGTCTCACTCGACTCATCCCAGCATAATGGCGTGCGGCATGGTCTACCGTACAAAGCCTGGAAAGGAGACATCTTGATTGAAGCATGGTAACTGTTGTTGTAGCTAAACTCAATCAGATGTAACTTATCAATCCAGCTGGTCTGGAAGTCAAGTGCACATGCACGTAACATATCCTCTAGCGTCTGGATAGTGCGCTCACTCTGACCATCTGTCTGTGGGTGAAACGCTATACTTAGCTTCAGCTTGGTACCAAGCGCTTCCAGTGTAGTTCTCCAGTACCTCGAGAGGAATCTGGTATCCCTATCAGACACGACAGTCTTTGGTACTCCATGGTGCCGTACAATCTCTCATTCGAAGAGCTCTGCTAGCCTTGCCACTTTCCCAAGTGTCCTTCATCAGTATGAATCGGGCCACCTTGGTCAGTCGGTCAACAACGACCCAAATCATATTCAGACCTCCCCTTGTAAGCGGAAGCCATACTACGAAGTCCATGGAGATATCATGAAACTTCCACTCAGGCACTGGCATTGGTTGTACCATACCACCAGGCCGTCGGTGCTCAAACTTGACTTTCTGACAAGTGAGACACCTCACAACATAATCACTCATATCCTTTTTCATGCCAGCCCACCAAAATTATCGTTTCATGTCCTTATACATCTTTGAAGCTCCGAGGTGAATTGAAGTCATAGAACAGTGAGATTCACTCAGTATACGCTCTTTCAGCTCAGCGCTACTCCTCGGGATACACAGTCGGCCATTCAGCCTAATCAGGTCATCGTCGTGGAGTCGGAAATCATACTTCTGACCCTCGAATGTGCCATCACTAAGCTTCCGCCTGATCTCTAACATATACTAATCCGTCATCTGAGCACTCCACACCTCTTCAACCAAGCTAGAATGAGAGACTAGCGAATGGAGAGAGTGTGCTCTACGACTCAGTGTGTCAGCTACCACATTTGCCTTACGCTCTTTGTACTGTAGGTTGATGTCATAATCGTTTAGAAACTCGACCCACCTTCTTTGTCTCATGTTCAACTCTTTCTGAGTGAACAAGTACTTCAAACTCTTGTGGTCAGAATAAATTGTCACGTTTACCCCATATAGATGATGTCGCCATATTTTCAGTGCGAAGACAATGGCACTCATTTCTAAGTCGTGGGCAGGGTAGTTCTCTTCATGCTTCTTCAGCTGTCGGGATGCGTATGCTACGACCTTCCTGTGCTGCATCAATACACAACCCATACCTCTTCCGGATGCGTCACAGTAGACCTCAAAACCATCTATACCGTCTGGTATAGTCAGGACCGGTGCAGATGTCAGAGCATCCTTGAGACTCTGGAAAGAACTCTAACAGTCGACTATCCACTCGAATGGTGCATCCTTCTTCATCAAGGAAGTCATCGGCTTCGAGACACTGGAGAAGTCCTTCACAAACCTCCTGTAATATCCTGCCAGGCCGAGGAAGCTCCGGATGTCAGTAACTGTCTTCGGCCTAGGCCAGGTGTGCACTGCATCTATATTGGCCGGATTAACAGCGATCCCAGCCTCAGAAATAACATGACCAAGGAATGAAACTTGGTTCAACCAGAATTCACACTTAGAGAATTTGGCATATAACTGATTCTGTCTCAACGTCTGCAACACACTTCTCAGGTGGCTTTCATGCTCACCCTTTGATTCCGAATATACAAGAATATCGTCGATGAAGACTACTACCGACTTGTCCAACTGATCTCGGAACAAGCGGTTCATTAAATCCATAAATTTGGCTGGTGCATTGGATAACCCAAATGGCATGACCGAAAACTCATAATGACCGTATCTAGTTCGGAATGCGGTCTTCTCAATGTTACCCTCTCGAATAACAATCTGATGGTAACTGGATCGTAAGTCAATCTTGGAAAATACTGATGCTTCTTTCAACTGATCAAATAAATCATCAATGCGTGGTAAAGGATAACGGTTCTTCAGCGTAACTGCATTCATCTCTCTGTAGTCGATGCAAAGGCGGAGGCTACCGTTCTTCTTCACGAAGAGGACCGGTGCTCCCCATGGCGAAACGCTCGGGCGAATAAATCCCTTGTCGAGTAGGTCTCTCAGCTGCTCATTGAGCTCTGTCATTTCAGCTGGAGCCATACGGTAGGGCGCCTTCGCTATTGGTCCGGTTCCCAGCACTAATTCAATTTCAAACTCCACTTCCCGTGCTGGTGGCATGCCCGACAGTTCCTTAGGAAAGACATCAGGAAACTCCGACACTACCGGCACATCTGGGCTAAACTCTGGATCTCTCTCTATGTCCTGGACATAGCAGAGGTATACATCACTTCCCCTTTGCAACTCCCGGTACATACACATAGCGGAGATAATCGGAGTCGAAGGCTCCCTGGGCCTTTGGCGGTATGAGATGGGAACTCCGGTCGGACTCCGAAGAAGCAGCCGATGCTTGGCACATAGGATTCGACCCTTGTACCGCTCCAACCAGTTCATCCCCACAATAACATCAAACCCGAGTCCGTCGAACTCTATCATGTCGATCTGAAACTCTTCGTCCCTGATTCGTACAATAGCATCTCGGTAATAGCGGGTACACTTGATCCATTCTCTCAACGGGAGAGTGACTAGGAAGTCAGGCATCTCTTCACCGTCTAACCCCAGCCTCTTCGCAAATGAAAGTGAAACAAACGTGTGTGAGGCTCCAGAGTCGAACAAGATCGATGTGTCCACGCCATTGACTGGAAAGGTACCGGTGAGGATGGTGCCGCTCTTGCCGGCTTCAGCCTCATTACAAACTCCTAGTATACCTCCCTTCCTGAGTGCATAGCCTAATTCAGTTCACAAACTCATAAGTACACAGTAAAAACACGGTTGATATACTCCAAACAATGTCTCTTATTCATTAACATACTCTTTACACCATAGGTTGGTTTACAATGTCAATATAACTAACATATACGTAACATCCTTAACATACAGCTGACTTCATCCATTACATGGTTACACAAGGCTTAAAACTGGCGAAATGTCAAATTTAAACGTCCGGGTTTCATGTGTGTGGCATTAATTACTGTCGAAGGTGCGGTATTCAGTTTGATCTTCTTGATACAGTGATATAACATCCTTGATTGCCCACCCATGATTAACACATCTCCTGACTTCAACACTAACTTCTTCGCGAGATCAGCACGCTTCTGCTCGCCATACACAAACACTGCGGTATCACCAATGGACCAAGACACCACGGGTACTCCCTTACTTAGAGACTCGGGTGTCTCGTCCTTTTCTTGGTGTAGACCTAACCGTCCACCTTTCTAGTAGAAGTTCACAATACACAAATCTGCCTTAACACTCGGAATTGGATCCGATCCAGCTTGCTGAGCAATTCCCACGGTGTGGTTAACGACCGCAAGGAACTCCTCAGGTATCCTCGGTACTGTTGCTCCGTCTTCCGATCATTCGTCCTGATATGACTTGGTGTAAGGGTTCCAGTCCTTACCCATGCACATTATCTTCAATTTCATCCTTGATCCACTCAGGTATTCAGGTGTGTAGAAACCTCCAGGTGCTGCTCCCAGTTCGTCGCATTGTCGGATGATGTGGATTTGTGCATCGGGTGTCAGGTATCCGTTTAATAATATCATACCTGGCTGGATAACCTGACATTGTTCTATCGGGAATTTGGTGATGCTGATGGTGGTTTCTTCGGGGTTTGGTGTGGGTGGGATTGGATAGCAAATTTTGAAGGTTCCTAAAATTTACAATTATCTAACTTAGGTAAATTATACATTATACTTTAACTTTCCACTCATATGGTTGTTCATTTAGACTTGCTAACACTCATGCATGAAATGGGGTAAGCAGTCAATTATTACACTCAACGGTTAAAGTAGTACCTGGTCTAGAAGAGGGTCCTGTTGCCTCAGACAGGTCTACCACATTCAGGGCGGCCTTGCCGGATCCCGACCCCTTCCCCTTCTGGGAGTTCATGTTCCTCTTATTAGAGGATAGCTGGTTAGTCGCTTTTGGGCCCTCGGTGGTCACGACGGCCTTACCCTTCCATTGCCCCTTAGGCCTGTAGTTTCTGCCATTAGGATTCTTGAAGCACTCAAAGTCGCGGTGCCCCATCTTCTGGCAGTAGTGACACTGCACATCATTTCCCTTGTAGTCCTTGCCGGGGTGGTCTCCTTTGCACCACTTGTAGTAGTAGTGGCGATCGGATCCAGAGCCCGTGCTAGCTGCTATAACATTACACCATCAATAAACACTTCATAATATAACAACGCACATTTAAACTTTGGTACACGAATTTGGTAGTTACCCTTGGGCGGGTGAGAGCGTAGGGGCTTTGCCGCATAGGCATATGTGACCTGCAGTGGCTCTTTCCTCCCCCGTACCCTTGGGTGACCTGACCCTCGCTCGAAGCCTTGCGCTTATGCGCATTCTCCTCGTCCCTCAGAGGAACGTTGATCTCTACTATAGCAGCGGCATGATAGCACTCCAATAATTTAGGGTGTTAGTTATGCCCCGCAAATCAAACTCATAATCACATTCACACATTATACGTACTTATTCACATCACACTGTAGTTCTAATACCTACAAGGTAGTATATCCGGTTGGCTCCATTCCGTAGCGTAGACGGTAGCTGAGTCCGTTGTAGAAACAGTTTACCAGTATCCGGTATAAGTAACCCAGATATGGTAGCAGGTGGATAAGGCAGATGAAGGCGGTGTAGTACTCGTCTACCGACATCTTATCCCCCTGCCTCAGACTGTCCGGCTCAAGGCGCTTAGCCTCTTGCACAAGTATCGGGTAGTACTTGGCTCGTAGCAGAGCCGTGTACTACCTCCACTCAAAGGTAGGGTCAGCAACTCTGCCCTCCCGTACCAACTTCCACCAACTCTGTGCCGAACCCTTCAGGTAGTAAGCGGCAAGACGGACCTTGACTTCAGCAGGCACATTCAAGGTCTCGTAGGTGGTCTCCAGCTCGGAGATGTACGCCTCCAACTTACTAGGGTCGGCCTCCCTATGAAATGACGGTGGTCTTAAGTCCGCCAACGCCTTGACCCAGTTGGTCTTGCGCGGCTGTGGTTGCGGTTGTGGCCCTTGTTCGTCCGTACTGCCTTGGTGCTGCTGATGCATCGCAGCCACTAACTGGGGAACCATCAGGGCTACGGCGGCTGCTACTTCGTCAGCGATAACCCGTACCGTAGTGTCATCGCCCTGGTCTCCCGTATCACTACTACTGCGCCCGCGGCCTCGTCCACGCGGTCTACCTGACATCTGAATTTACACGAACATTCATAAGCACTTGGCTTACAAACTTATCAGTTCCAACGGTTGTAACGTCTTCCCGACAACAAGGTAAATCCACACCTAGTTAGTGGTTAACCTTTCTCTAACTGCTCACTAAGGTGACTAAGGTTAATTTCCTAACTCGGTATATTACTAAGCTCGGTATTCCGGTCATCAGAGCGATACTTCGCTCTGATACCACTTTTTGTAACACCCCTACTGTGACTTAAACAACAAATCGAATTGCAGCGGGAATACTTAACAACTTAACATTAACTAAATGGTTCGGTGTTACACACCGTTAGCCACCCACGTGGCTAACAAGGCAGAATACATACAAAAACGTATCGGTCCGATGCACAGACTCCCGAGCATAAGTACTAATCCATAATTACAACCCACAACCGAGTATTTATATTTACATCCATAATTGTGTAACTATCAACCATAATATACCACCACGGGAGCACAGGCGCATCACGGGTCTATACATCCAAAATCCATCAAAAGTATTTCATAAAACCTAGAATCTAGAGCCACTCCGCCTCCGCGATCCTCATCCTGTAACATAGAAAAACAATATGGTGCCCCAAAGGGGCTCAGCAACTCATGGCTTGTATGGCTAACGTGCAGCCCGTCGGCTACCGGGATACACGCAACCAATTGTCCTGATAACATGGCATTGATTTTAAATATACGGTTTACATAACACTGCAACAAGAATGTCATTACAACATTAACACACAACATAACGGGAATGGTTCCCTTTTTGGAACTGAACCCAACATAATTAGTTCCCTTGGAGAGCCTAGAATATGCTGCCAAACTCATGCTAAGCTCGTTACATAACTCGTTACCGTCCGGTTAAAAGAACGGATAACTAAACCCAAAGGAGCGTCGGATATAGTAATCCAAGCACACCGAACATAGTATGCCCCTATGGCCCGATGTGAGTCTAGTAAAATAGCCTTGGATAAGCTAAAGGGAGGTTGGAAACCAAGAAGGAAAACAACCATAACATACAGAGAGAATCGAACCGGTTATGACATCGACCCCCATACTCACACGCGTAGCCGGAACACCCGAACTCGTCACTCCCCGGTTAGCACTTTTTAGAATCCCCAATAATGAGACTTAGTAAGTTAATTCACAAGTAAGTGTTTAAGTTCAGTTAGACACACAAGGGAGATGAGATATAGCTTAACAGCACGAACCACAACTAATTCATACATAACCGTGGTTAGGACATATCTGAGGACAACGGTATCAGTATTATCGCATCACAATAGTCATAACAACTGTAAACTCATTTCATGACTTAAGTCTTACAAGGCCATAAACACACAGACAAACAAACAACACACAAGCCGGTGTAAACCAGTAGGCAACAGACTGCAAGAAAACCATACCTTGGTCCCTGCTTTGATTGGTTTCCACCGTAGGCAACTCCTATACACATTTAGTAATGCCGGTTAATTAACTTGTTTAACTTTAAAATTACTAAGTGTTTACATACTTACATGACATGTTTTACAACTAAACTTATATTTAGTTGGCCTCATTATACCCACTAGGGTTTACTACATAAGTCACATTCTTTTCTGTTTTCTGTTTTTTTAACAAGTTTTTGGGTCGACCGACTGCAAACGATTTATTTGGTGTATTAAATGCTAAGAATTAATCCTAGAAATCATAGTTCAATAGATCGTCGGGTTGCAAAAAATCCCGGTCGAAGTAGTATAGCAATTTATGAAGCTAACAGGTGTCAATCCATGGGACTTAATGTAATAAGTCTAGCCTTAGGCAATGGGTAACTAAAAGGGGGGTTTGTTTTGGTTTTGGTTCTTAAATAGATAACAAGATAGTAAATAGCAGATAAATTAAAGTGATAGATATGGGAATGTAAGTGGTACTCTAGGTTCAGGGAGTTGTTTTACTAGCTAGGTTCTGTATATTCGACTACTTGAGTGAAGACTTGGATTGGCTTGTAATTCTCAATTATCTATTCTGTATTAAGTCCTAATTCCAGATAGCTCATCTAGATAAGGCATGTAGTTCTAGTCTAGACCTAGCAAGTATATCTAGATGGTTTTATTGCACAGAATTACTAGTCTGGTTTGGTCCGGACTAAAGCTCCTAGTGACTAATGTAATCTATCCGATTGCAATTATCACAGGTAACAGGTTAATAGGACCGTCAATGCTAATCACCTTATCTGATCATAACACGATTCGAGGGCTTATAATAAATTCATGACGTTTATTAAAAGCACTTAAAAAGCATTAACCTGAACAATCCAAATAGTCTCAATAAAGCAGTAAAATAATGCAGAGTTTAACTAATTACAACATCCCTTCCCCTAGAGTATATCCTCTTAGCTAGACATAGCGATTATAATCATAAATGAGAGAGAGTTGAGAGAAATCATCTGTTACGAAGATCTTCTTGCTCGCTCCATCCTTTGTCCTTGCGCTATGCTGGTTTGGAGGTTGGTCTTGGTGACAATGGAGTGAATCTGGTGAAATGGGGCGAAAGTGGAAATTTTGGCGAGTTTGTGAGGTGTCCGGATCAATTGGGTCGGGAGAAGATCCGGACGTGAGATGTCCGGCTAAGTCGGGTAGGACGCGATCCGGACGTGGTGTTTTTGGGTGAGTCCGGGTCCGTACGTGATCCGGACAAGGCTAAATGCTGTGAATGAATGTGGATTGTGTGTGTGGGTGAGAGCGAAGGATTTCGGAGGAAGTTTAGTGAAGATGAGCAGATGAATGGAATGAGTCGTGAATGAATGGATTAGTAGAGAGGAGAGGAGTTAGACTGTGAAGTCAGGTACGAATTGGAATGAAGCAGGACCTGGGTTTATATAGGTGAAATGGTATAAATCCCTAGGTTCCTAAGCAGTCTTCTCACGAAATTCCTCAGTAGGGGTCCTAATCCATCATCAAGCTCTTCAAGTTCTATCGAGTTACCTTGTTACCGAAAAAGGGGTGAAGGAGAAAGAGAGATTCGTGATAATAACGCAACGCAACAGTGACAATTCTCAGATGCTGTTCGCGTGCCTTTTATTGAGGGGGTGAACCCCTATTTATAGTGTTTCCCACTGGCCTTTTAGCCCGTTACATTGTGCCAGGTTGGCACATAAATATCTTGGTGAGCCTATAAAATATCTGATAAATATCTTACCCTAATTTCCCTATCTTTTTGGTCGCTACCCGTACTTGCTTTGCCCTCTTATGGACCGGTCACAGGCGACCGGTCGTATCCGTGCTATATTTGGTGTATTTGGTGCCCGGTCACAAACGACCGGGCGCCTTTTATGCTACATCTCGTATTCCTGGCGACTGGTTATAAATGACCGATCGAAATGCTTCCTATGGCGACCGGTCATAGGCGACCGGTCGTCCTCTACGCTATGTTCTAGGGCTCCTGATGACCGGTCATTAATGACCGGTCGATGCTTGCGGCCTACTTGGGCCTGGACAGGGACGCCCGGTCGTTGCCTTGGCCTCCCTTTTCCCTGCTCTTTGCTCCGTTGGGTTGTTGCTCTCTTTTTGGGTCTTCTGGGCATATTTTCCCCTCTTCATCAGTCCCACAAGTTCTACTTTTTGCGTCTTGCGAGAAGTAGAACTTAGAACTTGACTCTTCCGGTCCGGTTTGGAGGGTGAGGGTGAAAAATTTTGCTTTTTGTTTTCTCGTTGGTCCTTAAGTTCCTTGTTTCCTATCTCCCAGTCCCACAAGTTCCATCTTTTTCCCTCGGACAAAAGGATGGGACTTCCTATGGTCCGTGCGATGCGCGTGCGCCAAGCCCGTGCCACACACGCGCCCGTGTTCGTACGAAGTGGCCGTTGCAGAATTTTTATCGTCTCGCGCACGCCAGCCGTCACTGCAGAATGCGCAGAGTCTCTGCAATTTTCCTGCAAAAAGCGCCCTTTTGTTTGTTTTTATATTTTAAATATTTCCGAAATTGTGTTACCTCCTTTTAAAAAGGTGTTGGGAGAGCGACATTTTTCTCTTTCCTCCAACTTTCGCACTTCACAAGCTTTTGAATTCTCTCTCTCTCGCTCCGCTATTTCCGCTTTCTCTCTCTCTCTTCGCTTTGCCTTTTCTTCTCTGCTTTGTTTCACTGTTTCAATGGCGTCTTCGAGCTCCAAACCGTCTCGCGTTTCCGCCAAAAGTGCCATCGTGGGCTTTAAATCCAATGGGAAATTCCGCCCGACTCTCTTAAAACCTAAGTCCGCTTATTCCAATAATCGGGAACCGTTGCCCAGCATTCTGGACGTGAAGGCTCTCGATTTGCTTCTCGCGAAGGTGGATGTTCCCACAGGGACGCAGATTTTCCTTCCTTCTCAAGATGCGCATCCCCTGGATGACTTCGGTCGTGGGTACGCTGTGTACTCCGATTTCTTTTTGCGTGGGATGACGGTTCCTCCCCACTCGTTTGTAATGGGGTTTCTAATCCGCCGCTACTGCACGCTTGCTCAGCTTCACCCGAAAGCGGTGTGTCACCTCCATGCTTACATTGCTCTTTGCGCCGAGAAGGGGGTTGCGCTTTCTGCTACGGAATTCGTTCAGTTCTTCACCAGCAGAGTCGACTCCAACAACTTTACCATATCCGGTCGGTCCGGATATTCACTCTTTGAGTACAAGAAGCTCGCTCAACGCTGGAGCGCACGGTGGTTTGTCATCCTCCCCCCGGGGAGGTATCTCGGGGTCGCCTATTGCCCCTCAATTATCAGGGGCTCCTTGCATAGTCCCACAGTTCCGAAGTCGGAGCTTACCATGTCCCGGGCCCTGAAGGCGGTGGCCGACCTTCATCCGAGCGTTGAGGACTTTTTCACCGGTCCGCACCTGGCCTCGCTTGCACACTCTGAGGGTAAGAGTTTTCCTCTCCCCTTTCTGCTTTTTTTATCGTTTTTTGCCTTGTTCCGTACTTACCTATCCCCCTTTTGGTCGCAGATTTTCCTCAGCTCGGGGCGAAGGTCGGCCCTTTTCACAGCTGGCAGCTGGTGTCCTTCAAGACCGGGGAAGGAAAGGTGGACTACTACGCCACCCTGGAAGCAGTGGAGGAGTCGGCTCTTCGTGAGGAGGAGGCGGTCGTTGTTGGTCGGAAGCGGTCGGGGGGCGAAGTTGATCGCCAGGCAAAGAAGCCGAGACCGGTAAAGGATGGGGAAGGGGGTTCCCCTCGGACTCCAGAGGCCCGGTCGTCTGATACCTCAAACCAACCAGGTACTTGGTACACTAGTCCAGGTTCCGGTCGTCGGGTATTTCTTCCTCTTACGCCCGGGTCAAATCTCAATCTTAGTCCGTGGGACGAGAGAGGGCGTGCATGTGCGGTCTTATCCTTCGTGTTCCACCTGTTATCTTTTCTTCTTTTTTTTTGTTGATTTACTTCTTCGTTGCCTTGGTTGTTACCTGCCGCTAATGTCTAGCTCTTTTTTTTTCTTACCTGCTTTTGTATGTTTCTATGCTTTGCAGCTCCCGAGGCTGAGGAGGCCAGGGTCGGGGAGAGAGCTGGGCAACCTGGCCCGGGCGAGGCGCCCGGTCAATTGTCTCCTACCCAGCATCGTCAGAAGACTCTTCCCTCGAAGGGTAGGGTGAAGCATATGGCCAAAAGGACGAAGGCCTCCGACATAGTCCATCTTGACGAGTCGGGTGCTTCAGATACCGCTCCGGAACAGGATCCTTTGGAGGAGACTGCCCCCTCGGGGCCCGGGGCTTCAGTACCCGGGGGCGGCGGCGGCGGAGCGGGCCCTGCGCCGGGTGCGGCTGAGGGGGAGCCTGCGGATTCAGAGCTTCGTTCGGAGGCGAGGGAGGATGCCGGGACCGCCACACCGTCTTCACCTCCTCCGCCTGCCCGTGATTCTTTCTGCGGTCCGTCTGCAAAGGATGGCTGGTGCTACCATCGTGGTCAGCCTTTTCCTGTGCTGCCCATGACGGAGTCATCCTCCTATACCGAGCTGTGGAAAGAAGCCATCCGCTTGTCCGGATCTCCTGATGGCCTCTTTGCCCCTCTGAAGACCACGACCGCGGCCAAAGAGAGGTTGAGGATCGGGGGGGTGGAGCGGACGCCATTATGCGACACTCCTTCCCGCTGGATGCCTCGCTTAACCATATGTGGCAGGGGATCTACCGAGTGAGCGCCTCATCCTTTCTTAACTTTTGGGTTGCTTCTTTTTCTCTTTTACTTTCTTCTACTTATTATTTTTATTTTGTACAGACGGTGGCCTTTGCACAGGTGTGGATGTGCACGTGCAATCCCTCCTCTCGCAGCTACGCCTGGAGGAGAGTCGGGCCCGATGCCCAGGAGGAATTGAGGATAGAGCAGTCCTCCAACAGCATCTTCGTTGACCACGTTCAAGAGGAGATTTCCAGGCGGGTGCACGAGCAGACCGCTTCCATGAAGAAGGAGCTGGGTGATGCCCGGCGGGCATGCACAAAGCAGTGCGACGAGTATGAGGAGCAGTTGAAGAAGCTGCGTGAAGAAAACCTTTCCCTCAAGGGTCAGGTCCGGTCGCTGGAGACGGAAGCCGCGTCTTTTGAAAAGGTACGAAGTGAGTTTACTGACGCCCGGTTGCCTGCCTTTTCTGACCTGGAGTACTTGGTGGAACAGGCCCGAGCTGCCCACAATCAAGAGGTTGAGGGCCTTCGCGCTGAGAAGGCGTTGCTTGCTGAGGATAGGGCCAAACTTTCCCAAGAGCTTTGCTCTGCTTCTGAGGCGAATGCTCTCCTCAAGGGAGAGTTGTCGTCTTTCGAGGCGAAGACGGCAGAGGCGGCCCGGTTGGGCGAGGTCCTGGCCTCCGAGAAAGAGAAGCTATCTGCCGAGCTCCACAGGTTGTCTTGAGCTTGCGGCTTGCAAGGAACAACTGCTTTCCTCCGAAGAGAAAGTAAGGGTGCTGGAGGAGGAGTCCGCTAGGCTGCGGTTAGAAAACTCCGAGCTGGCTGCGAGAGGTGATTCTTCGCCTCTCCACTCGTTCCTTATTGTCCTTCTTACTCTTTTTTGACAAAAATATTCCTCCTTTCTCTTTCTTTACTTAGGCTCAAGGCCTGGGAATCCCATTGAGGGACTGGAGAAATTAAACCTGCGGATCGATGACCTCGAGGAGGAGTTGATTGCCGCAAACGCGAGCCGCGACCGGTACCGGGCTTACGGTCAGACCTTGGAGCAGCAAGTGGCCAGCCTCGAGGCTTACTCTCGAAAGGTGCGAGAGGACCTGCGGCAGCAGAGCACGAAGCTTGCTCACCTGAAGGAGTCCTTCACTTCTCAATGTGGGATGACGGTGAAGTCGTGCCGGCAGATTGTTTCGAGGTTCTTCACGGGTAAGGGGGAGGTTATGGATGACGGCCTTTATCAGGAATTGTCTTTCCAGGAGGTCGCGCGGAAGACCTCCTTTTATGAGGTGCTTGAGAAATTCGGACGCCTTCCGGGGGAGACGTGCCTTGTCCCTGGCCAGGCGTCTTTTCTTCCTCCCGGGAGTACCGCGCATCAGGGTGGTGTGGGCCTCCGATCGTCCCCCGGGAGGTCTGGGTCTTCGGAGAGCGTACAAGGGGCTGCTCCCGTGAATCTCGATACTGTACAAGAGACTTAGACCAGAGAAAGTTTTAGATTTAGGCTTAGTTAGCTTTTTTGTTTCTTTCTTTTGTTTTGATATTGTACATGCTTTCAATGATTAATGGGATTACTTTGCCAGTTATTTCGCTGGTTAGTGTTATTTTTGTTTCGCGCCCGGTCGTTACGACCGGTCGCTTTCGACCACGCGTGTTACCGATTGCCTTCTTTTTTTTTTAGCTGATTCGCTTTGCGGGCGGGACCGGTCATGCTCGAGCGACCGGTCGCCACGCTTTTATCTTAAGGACGCGACTTGGTTGTTTTTAACGACCGGTTGTTCCGATTATCTTAAGGACGCGACCTGGTCGTTCTTGACGACCGGTCGTTCCGTTTTATCTTAAGGACGCGACCTGGTCGTTCTTGACGACCGGTCGTTTCTGCCCTCGCCCGGTCATTTTTTGGTGACCGGGCGCTTCTGTGTGTCCTTTCCCTATCCTTGCTTTTGGTAGCCAAGCGATGGTACTTGTGGTTGTCCCCCCTTTCCCTTTTTCTCGTGAGAGGGAGAAAGAGAGTTTGCAAGGGGGATTCAGCCGAGGTACGGTGTGGCGTCCCACACCTAATGATTCACCCATTACAGGCGACCAGAGCTCCCAGAGTTTCCAGAGATGGGTTTTCCGTTTTTGTTCTTGTTTGAGTGCGACAACTCGTAGCAAGATTTTTCAGGGCATTGCATCCTGTAGGGCATGGCCCGGGTGTTTCTTTTCCAGGGCATTGCATCCTGTAGGGCGTGGCCCGGGTGTTTCTTTTCCAGGGCATTGCATCCTGTAGGGCATGGCCCGGGTGTTTCTTTTCCAGGGCATTGCATCCTGTAGGGCATGGCCCGGGTGTTTCTTTTCCAGGGCATTGCATCCTGTAGGGCATGGCCCGGGTGTTTCTTTTCCAGGGCATTACATCCTGTTTCTTTTGCGCTCGAATTTTTCCAAAAATAACTTCTTTATTGATGTTGTCAATGAGTTACATCGATTTTCATACATAGAATTTCTTGAGGCATTCCGCATGCCAGGAATGGGGCAGTTCGTATCCCTCGACATTTTTCAGGTGATATGAAGCCCGTCCAACCTTCTAATGGATAATGTAAGGACCTTCCCACTGGGGGTCGAGTTTTTTGGGCTGCTTAACCTCCTTTAGGACAAGCTCGCCGGGGACAAAGCTTCGTTCCCTGACCCTGCGGTTGAAGTACCTCTCGACTTTCCTCTTGTCTTTCACCATCCGGGCGGCCGCAACGGCTCTCTCTTCTTCGAGAAGGTCTAGGCGGTCTTTTACCCCCTCGTTGTTGAGCTGCTCATCATAGGATTCGCAACGAACCGACGGGATCATAATCTCAGCCGGGACGACTGCCTCCAGGCCGTAAGTTAGTCTGAAAGGTGTTTCTCCAGTTGGTCCCTTTTCCGTCGTTCGGTAGGACCACAAGATTTGGTGTAATAGTTCGGCCCATCCTCCTTTCCTGCTTCCCAACTTTCTCTTCAAGGCTTTTATGATCTGTCTGTTTGCGTTCTCGACCTGTCCGTTGGCCTGGGGGTGCGCCACTGACGCGAATCTTATCTCGATTTTCCACTGTTCACAAAACTCCCGGAAACTGTCGCAATTGAACTGCGTCCCATTGTCGGTTATTATGATCCTTGGCAACCCGAATCTACATACAATGTGTTTCCATACGAATTCTTGCGATCTCTTGGCTGTGATGGACACGGTTGGCATTGCCTCCACCCATTTTGTGAAATAATCAATGGCCACATATACGAACCTGAACCTCCCGGGAGATGCTTCTAGGAAGGGACCAATGATGTCCAATCCCCACATTGCGAGCGGGATTGGGGATAGTATGGCCTTTTGCACGGCCGGGGGATTATGTATTTTGCTGCCGTGTTCCTGGCACCTGGCGCATTTCCGAATGTATTCCTTACAGTGATTTTGCATTCTCGGCCAGTAGTAGCCGAGCCTCATGATTTTGTGGGTCGTGGCTCTTTCTCCCTGGTGGTTTCCGCAAACCCCTTCATGTACTTCCTTTATAAGCTCACCTCCCTCTTCGTCCGTGACGCATCTGAGGGCGGGCCTGGCGAACGACCTTTTGTAGAGGCGCCCCTCTTCAAAAAAGAATGATGCCGCTCGTCGCTTCAGGGTCCTGGCCTCTTTATCCTCCGGGGGCAATTTCCCTTCAAGGATGTATTCCACGATCGGGGTCATCCAAGATTCCTCTGGCACGAGGGGCTCAGCCGCCAGGACCTGTGCCTTGTCTACGCTCGGATTGGTCTTTGTCTCCAACCACACCTTACTTGGTATCCTTTCGGCCATGCTTGCTAACTTTGCTAGCGCGTCCGCTTCGGTGTTTTTCGTCCGAGGAAGGTGTTTCAACTCACATCTCGAGAAGCTTGCCTTTAGCTCTTGAACCCTTAGCAAGTACTTCCAGAGCTTTTCTTCCTTTACCTCATATATGTTGTCGTGCTGGCGGGTGACCAGCAAGGAGTCTGAGTATATCTCCAGGTCTGTCGCACCTAGGGCGATGGCGACCTCTAGGCCTTGAATGAGAGCTTCGTACTTGGCCTCGTTGTTAGTTACTTCGAATTCCAGTCGGAAGGCATAGTTGATGTCCCGTCCGTCGGGAGTCTGGACTACAATCCCCGCTCCCGCTCCCGTTTTGCACCGAGCACCGTTACCTGGATGATGAATGGGGCGGGTGGCTTTCCTTCTTCTTGGTCGAAGCTGGTTTCCGTTATGAAGTCTGCTAGGGCCTGAGCTTTGATCGCCGTCCTCGGTAAAAAGTTGATTTCGTATTGGGTGAGTTCAACTGCCCAACTTACCATGCGTCCTGACGCACTGGGGTTGTTCGTTATTTGCTTCAACGGCCAGTTAGTCCTTACAAGGATTCGGTGCGATTGGAAGTACGGTCGTAGCTTCCGGGACGCCACCACTAGGGCCAGGAAGACCTTCTCAATATTGGTGTAGCGTCTTTCTACGGGAGTCAGGATTTTTCCTGTGTAGTAGACGGGAATCTCCTTCTTTTCGTCCTCCATGATTAGGACCGCTACCACCGCCCAAGCCGACGCGGATAGGTAGAGATAGAGGTATTGACCAGGCGTTGGGACTCCCAGCTTGGGTAACTCTCGAAGCATTTCTTTGATCTTCTCGAAGGCTTCTTTGCATTCTTGACTCCACTGGAACTTGCTGTTCTTTCTCAACGTGTTAAAAAATGGGATTGCCTTTTCTTGCAATTTTGAACAAAACCTGCCTAGGGCGGTGAGTCTCCCGTTAAGGGCCTGGACGTCCTTGATGCTCCTGGGGGGGCTGAGGTCGAGAATCGCCTGGGTCTTTTCTCGGTCGACCTCTATTCCCCGCTGCCCAACGATGAAACCAAGGAATTTTCCTTTAGTGACTCCGAATACGCATTTCTCCGGGTTTAGCTTGATTTGGAATTTGTCGAGTGTGGTGAATGTCTCCTCCAAGTCTTTCATGTGCTGTTCTTTGGACGGGCTTCTCACGACTATGTCATCCACATAAGCCTCCACATTTCTCGAGAGTTGCTCCCGGAACACTTTGTCTATCATTCGTTGGAAAGTCGCGCCGACGTTTTTCAGCCCGAATGGCATCACCTTATAGCAGAAGACTCCTGCCGAGGTGACGAAAGAAATTTTCTCGGAGTCCTTCTCGTTCATTTTTATCTAATTATACCCGGAGAATGCATCTAGGAAGCTCAGGACGGAGCTTTGGGCCGACGAGACGACCAGTCGGTCAATCGATGGCGGTAAAAATCTTTGGGGCATGCCTTATTCAGGTCGGTGAAGTCCACACACATTCTCCATTTCCCATTAGATTTCTTTACCATGACGTTCGCCAGCCACTTGGGGTAAGACACTTCTCTGATAAAGCCCGCCTGCAGGAGTTTTTGGACTTCTTCTCGAGCAGCCTGGTCCCTCTCGGCCCCGATCACCCTTTTTCTCTGGCGGATTGTTGGGTGCGCGGGGTCTACGTTGAGGTCATGCTGGATAACGTCTGGGTCTATTCCGGGCATCTCTTCCGTGCTCCAGGCGAACGTGGCCCTTCTTTTTTCCAGGAATCTTGTTAGACGGACTTGTTCTTCGCTGTCAAAGGCATTTTGAATCTTGAAGGATTTGTTAGGGTCAGTTCGAAGAGGTACCTCTTTTGGGAGGTCAGCGGGGGCCCCGTACCGTTCCGCCGTTTCATCGGGGAGGGGGAGCTTTCCCTTGAATTCCTTCTCAGACCCCACGGGTTTGACAGTCTCATTTCCTGGTAGGTTTTCCATGATCCGTACCTCGCATACCCGCACGACTTTCTGGCTCCCTCTTACCGTGACGAGCTTCCCTGACCTGGTCAGGTACTTCATCTTCAGGTGGTGGGTGCTACAGATGGCTCTGAAGGCATTTATTCCCGGCCGCCCAAGGTACATGTTGTACCCAGAAAGCCCGGGAAGGATGAAGGCCGTCAGCTCTTCCGTGCGCCTCTCGTCCCCCTGCCCTAGGGTAATGGTGAAGTCGATGCTCCCTGTAGATTTAGCCGAGATTCCTCCTACAAAACCTCCCAGTACGGCTGAGTAAGGCTTGATCTTATCTTCCGGTATTTCGAGTTTCCTTACTGCCTCGACAGAAATGACGTTTGCACCTGCCCCGCTATCGACCAGGATTCCTTCCATCATGCGGTCATTCACCTGAGCCCTTATGACCAGTGGATCGTTGTGCGGGTACAGGACTCCGTCTTCATCGTCCTCGGTGAAGTAGATTGGGGGGAGCTTTTGATGCTTCGTATCCTTCTTGTCCGGGAGTTCCCGGTGAACCTCGTGGACGTGTCTTTTCCTCTCATTGGGGGTCATTAATGACCGGTCGATGCTTGCGGCCTACTTGGGCCTGGACAGGGACGCCCGGTCGTTGCCTTGGCCTCCCTTTTCCCTGCTCTTTGCTCCGTTGGGTTGTTGCTCTCTTTTTGGGTCTTCTGGGCATATTTTCCCCTCTTCAATAGGATTAGAAGGAAAACAAAGGTTAGTGGTGAGTTTGGCGTACGTGGTGAGTAGGTAATTTGATTGAGCATTGATTGAGCATGGGTGCGTTGTTAATTAATGCTGAGGTAGGTTATGGAAGCGCGCTCCTGTTGATGCGCCTCTCGCCTAATAATTTCGCCGAAAGGCTAATTATCAATGCGGTGCATTTTTATTTTTTCAATTCTGTGTGACGTCTGGATCTGTGTCCGGATCCGGACGTGACACAGAACTTTTAGATCTGAAACTCGAAATATGTCCGGATCACTGTCCGGATTCGGACAAGACAAAGAACTCTCGGATCTGGATTTTAGGTCACGTCCGGCTTGTGTCCGGATCCGGACAGGAGAAGTCCGGATTTGCGTCCGGCCAAACCGATCTGGACGTGACCAATTTTTGTGTCTCTTCTCCTGATTTGTTCCCCGTTTGTAGTGTTGTAATCCTTATGATGTAAAATCTTCATTTCCTGGGGTTTTCCTGTATTTAGCATATAAAATACATCAGTTCTTATGAAAACATCAATCTTAGGAAAAACACATAATAAGTGGGAAACATTGCCTGAATTGTTACAAATTATAAGGTGTTTAAACCCTAAAAAGCCTATATGTTTCACACTTATCAAATTCCTCACACTTAAGATTTTGCTTGTCCTCAAGCAAAATAGGAATAAGAATATCTCAAAAACCGTTAAATAATCTCAGAATTAAACAAGTGCAGGGCGAAATCAAACAAAGTGTTAAATGAAAGAATAATCTTGCTCTCTAGAGGTAGGTTTTCACAAATAGTGAAACAAGAAGGATTTTGTAAAAGCATAGAGAAACTAGATTGTAGAAAACAAGTTAACTTAGCTTGGGACTTTCCACCAATTTTCATTCCTCTAACCTTGGGATGACAAGGGGTGTGAAGTAATGCCTTATTCCACAATACCTTTCAACACCACGTACTCGTGATTAAAAACAAAAATTAATCTGCAATTAATTTTTCTTTCACATGCAAAAACATTCTTCTTCCAAGAACTATATACAAAACAAACGAATAATTGTGAATTGCAGAGTTATTCCGTAACCCAGACTTTTCTCCCTATCCTTGTAACGGTGTTAGGCCAACTATCCCAGATCCCGAGACCTTAGGTAGATAGGTGTTAAGGCACCCTTAAGACTTAATAACCGGATAGATGAGGTCTGCTATTGTTAGGAAATTTTTTTTTTATCAGTGGAGTATCTTGCCTTATCCTTTTCATTCCAATCATTCACTTCATTTCCAAGATCCCAAGCTAAAATAATCTGGTTTCCACAACTAGCCAATCTACCATATTTTTGTGAAAAGAGAGTATTTTTAAATAAAACTATTTATACAAACCTCATCAAGCAAAAAGATTCCTACGGTTTTCACTTGGTTTAATTTCACTCTGTGTGCACAGGTATTAGAGCAGCAAAAAGCAAGTGTGGCATTAAAGAACAACTAGCATGTTTTCAGGGAAAGGTCTTTCCTTCCTCACACTTAAGAGGAGCAATGTCCTCATTGGTCATAGACGAAAAATAGTGAAAAGAGCTTTCAAAACATGCTAGACTCATAATAGATGTATATGCAATAATTAACCCTCAACGCAACAAAGGTGGAACATTAAGAAGGTAAATTAGGAACTGAGACTCCCCTGGTGTTATAGATGGAGGAAGATGTTCTTCCTCACACTTGAATTTTGCAGGGGTCGAGATATTCCTCATGAGTCACAGACAGTAGGCGTGTTGTGCAGAGTAAAAGTTGCTAAATTTTCACTGGCATGTACAACCACAGAATAAAGTGCATTAACTCGAACGACAGAGAGTATTTGAATCGTATGAGTTATATTGAGAGAAAGAATACTCCCCGTAGTTCGAGTTAAACAGACGGTCGCAAGTAGTGTGGTTCCATTTCCTGTACTTATAGCCGTTTGTTTCGCAGTAGAGGTGACAAGTAAAGTGATCGTTTAAGAACGCTGCACGGCTTAGATAAACATGAAATTTAGCAATTGAAATAATTTAAAACACTGCCTAATATAAGAAAAGTACAGAAAAACCAACAAAAGAAAAGAAAGTAGTCAAAATAGGAAGGCGGTCACTGAGGCGGTGGTGGTGGTGAAGGTCTCGCTCCCAACATGGCAATGAGCATATGCATGAGCTGGTTGTTCTAGGCCTGCTGAGCGGCTGCCTCTCTCTGGTGAGCAGATGCCTCTGCCATGAACCTAGCAGCCTCTCGGTGTAAAGCATCACAGCGCTCCAAGTGCTCAGTGATCATAGTCTGGGTGTCGCGGATGGAGGTCTGCTCTGCCTGGAGGTGGTCCTGCGTCTGGCGGATGTCATCTATGTGTCCCTCCATGCGCACCTGGCGCTGCTGGACATCCCTGAACTGCTGCTGCACCTCCCCGACCTGCTGCTGTACAGCTCCAAATTGCTGCTCCATACCCCCGAATCGCTGCTCCATCCGTTGCTGCTGCTGGAGAATGGAGTCCATCAGAGTCTGCATCTCAGGTGGGATGCTCATCACTGGGGCAATGGGGGGCGCCATGGTAGCAGTGGCCGTAGTAGAGCTAGAACTCGCAGATGTACCAGTGGATCCTAGGCCCGAGCTGCCCTTCACCCAGCTGCTGTCGTAAAGGTGTAAGAAGCCCCATCTCCTGAAGGTCCTAAGGGAGATGGGTGTCTCACCCTCCCTCACCGCCATATCAGTGAAGATCTCCTCGGGGAGGGTAGAGACAAGAAGATGCTGGATGAAAATAGGAAAGATAGGGGTGATCTTCTTCTTCTTTGTCCATAGATAGGTCACCACCTTATGCAGCTGCCTAAACATCACGAAACGTAGCGAGAGCTGCTAGGCTGGTGGATGTGGTGAGGCCAGGAGGTAGTCGAGGAGGACACAATCCTCGTCAGAAGCATCATTCCCAGCATGAGGCTGGATCTGATGACTGAGGATCTCTGCCAGGGTCCTCTGGGGAAGGGAAGGAAGTATAGCATACGGGAGTACAGTCTTATTCTCCTCACCTCGTCGGCGAGTAGTACTCCCAACTTCTTGTAACCACCTAGTCTTACTCTGCATAAGCGAATCCTCTGAAAAGTCTAGATGGGCGTCGGAATTATCCGGGAGGAGTAAAAGATGAGCAAAAGTGTCAGGGGTTACCTCCACCTGGAACTGGCGTATGTAAGAGGTAATGTTGTGTGTCATGTCGGACGCCACAGCATTGGCGTAGAACTCGCGTACTAGCTCCGGAGAGAAGACACCCACGCCCATGCGCAGGATGCTGCTGGCCCCAATACCCTCAAAAATGTCTACAATCCCGGCGGCAGCTGATGCCTCGTCGCTAATGCGCCTCTCAATTATGAAGGCTCCGCCCTGATCATACCAAGCCCGAGTGGCAGCTGATCGGAATCCATCATCGCGTAGTGGGGCCTGGGCTAGCTCTGACTGGTCGTGGGTTCCTCGAAGAGGACCCCGTGCGTGTAAAACCACCTCTAGTGCGAGCCATCTAAATGATAAACAAAAAGCAGTAAGAAATCTAAATAGCAAGAAAACAGTAAAGAAAGAGCAACAAGCACAGAAACACCCGAAACCAATCAAGCAGTAAGTTCTATTTGAACACATTCTTGCACACAGTTAATTTACGAATGTCAAAGCATTAAAACAGCCAAACATAGCAAACAATATCATTAAACAACATAACATTAATCTAGAAAATAATTTCAGAAAAATTTCAAAATTTTAACATGTCCGGATCTACGTCCGGGTCAACTTAGCCGGACGCAGATCCGGACGCAGTCATAAACCCTAAAAAATTTCACCGCGAACAGAGCGGCGTCGAATACACAGAATCCAACCAGAAAGCGCACAATTTTCACAGAAAACTTCACGATTGTGCAGCTCAACAATAGTAAACAGCGAAAATCACCCAATTACTACCCTATCTAATTCAATTCGACAGAAAATGCTCCTAATTTGGTAAAATTCGAACAAAAACCTGTTTTGTTTCAGGGGGGTTCGATTCGAAAACGTGGGAGGAGGCACGGGCGGGCGTCGGAGTTGCTGTTGCGGTGGGTGGTTCCTGGTGTCGCCGGCGTCGAAATGGTAGGGTGGTGGTGTTTGTAGTTGTAGTGGTGGCATAAAGGAGGAATAACAATGGTGATTTTGAGGTGTTTGAGTCTGGGTTCGAACGCGTCGGAAGAAGAAGATAGAGAAGAGAAAGAGAGAAAGAAAAGAAGACGCGGAGCGCGTTTGTTTTAGTCACGTCCGGATGTGGCGTCCGGATCCGGACGCGGCTAGATCTGTGAGTCCGGCTTTGCGTCTGGCTGGGTTTAGCCGGACGCTTTGTAGTTCTCTTTTTTTTATATTAAATTAAATTTAAAACCTACTAATCTAAAACACCTCATTGATAAAAATGAAACATTACCACCAATAATCAAACAAATATAAAACAAACACAAGAAATGCAGAAATTAAATAGCAAGAGTGTTAAAGGACTCCCTGATTCGTGGTGAATACTGCCATGATATTTCCTCACACTTGAGTTCAGTTTAGCATTAGAATGAAGTAGCTGAAAGATTAAATCTGCAAAACCAGAAGAGCTCAAGTGGAAACAGATAAAACCACTTGTAGAGAATAAGAGCCATGGCTCTTTCAATATGCACAACAGCTATTAACACACCTCAAAATAAGAACAAAAAAGGAAAATAATTAACTAAACCAAGGAAGTGAAAAGAGATACAAACCGGTGGGTTGCCTCCCACCAAGCTGCCCGGAGTTAAAGTCTCTGGCTAGACTTAACAGATAGGGTCAATGAGGGCCGCCACAGCAGCTAGCAATAGCTTTCTTCAGTCTGAAATACCATTGCGGCTGCGACTTCTTGGATGCTTTGGGAGGCGGTGCTGCAGTACAGATAGCAGAAATAGAATTTACAGAATTGGAACTTTCAATCAAGGATATACCTGGTGCAGGAGGCTGAGAAAAGGTATCGCCTAGGTACTTCTTCAGTCGAGCACCATTCACTTTAAATACTTCTCCTGTCTTGTTCTCTAGCTCGTATGCACCATAGGTAGTGGTCCCCACGACTTTAAATGGTCCGGCCCAATGGGATTTCAGCTTGCCAGGAAAGAGGCGCAGCCTGGAATTGTAAAGCAACACTAGATCCCCTACTTTGAATTCTCTCTTATGGATCATTTGATCATGGATTCTCTTTGTGCGCTCCTTATAAATTCTGGAACTGTCATAGGCTTGCTCTCTGAGTTCTTCGAGTTGAGACAATTGAAATTTTCTTTTCTCTCCCGCAGCGTGTAGATCAAAATTAAGGGCTTTCAATGCCCAGTAAGCTTTATGCTCTAATTCTACTGGAAGATGGCAGGCCTTTCCATACACCAACTTGAAGGGTGACATCCCTATAGGCATCTTAAAAGCAGTCCGATATGAGAGCATCATCCAGCTTAACTGACCAATCCTTCCTTGATGCATTAACAGTCTTCTGCAAGATCCATTTTAACTCACGATTGGTTACTTCTGCCAGGCCATTAGTTTGGGGGTGGTAAGGTAATGCCACCTTGTGGGTCACCCCATATTTAGTCATCAAGGAGTCGAAGGCTCGGTTGCAGAAGTGAGAGCCATCATCGCTGATAATTGCCCTTGGCACCACCCGTCAATCTCGTGAGTATAATGTTTCTTCATAAATTCACCACTGTATTAGCATCAGTAGTGTGGCATGGAATAGCTTCAACCCACTTTGAGACATAGTCCACAACTACCAGGTATATTGGCTTCCATGGGATGAGGGAAAAGGACCCTGAAATCTATGCCCCAAACATCAAAAAGTTCTACCTCAAGAATACCTTTCTGGGGCATCTCATGCTTTCTAGAGATGTTTCCCATCCTTTGACAGGCGTCACAATGGGAACAGAAGTGTTGGACATCCTTATGTAGAGTGGGCCAAAATCCACACTCTAATATTTTCGCAGCTGTTCTTGTAACACCATGATGGCCACCCGCTTCTTTAGCATGACAAAATTCGATTACACTCTAGATCTCCTCATCTGGAAGGCATCGTCTTATCAAACCATCAGCACAGATCCTAAACATATATGGATCCTCCCAGATATAGTGACTGGTTTTTGATAAGAATTTCTTTTTCTGATTGTAGCTGTAATCATGAGGAATCAACCCAGAAGCAAGAAAGTTCGCCAAATCTGCATACCAAGGTTCCTTTACCTTGCCAATCATGAACACCTTCTCATCAGGAAAAAACTCGTTAATTGGAATTCCACCATCAGGGATATCAAGCCGAGACAGGTGATCAGCAACTCCGTTCTACTTCCCCTTTTTATCCACAACTTCTAAATTAAATTCTTGGACAAGTAAGATCCACCTCAGAAGTCTTGGTTTCGATTCATTTTTCTGGAAAAAGATACTTGAGGGCCGAATGATCGGTGTGAACAATCACCTTGCTTCCTAGCAGATATGGTTGAAATTTATCCAACGTGAATACCACAGCTAACAACTCCTTCTCTGTAGTAGTATAATTTTTCTATGCGTCGATCAAGGTCTTGCTAGCATAGGTGATTACTCTCAGCATCTTATCTTTCTTCCGACATAGTGCGGTGCCAACAACATAGTCGCTCGCATCCGTCATGATCTCAAACGGTTCTGACCAATCTGGTGGGACCACGATTGGAGCTGAGCAAAGTTTGTCTTTGATGGTCTGAAATGCTGTCAAGCACTCCTCAGTGAGCTGGAACTTGATATCCTTCTGAAGTAAGTCTAACAGTTGCTTTGCAATCTTTGAGAAGTCTTGAATAAATATCCTGTAGAACCCTGCTTGACCAACGAATGATCTGATATCCTTCACTGAAGTCGGTAGGGGAAGCTTTTCTATCACCTCCACCTTGGCTTTGTCTACCTGAATGCCCTCCTTAGAAACTTTGTGACCTAGTACAATACCTTCCCGTACCATAAAATGGCACTTCTCCCAGTTTAGTACCAGATTCGTCTCTTCACATCTTCCCAATATCTTGTCCAATTGCTCCAGGCACACCTCGAAACTCTGTCCATAGACTGAAAATTCGTCCAAAAAACCTCAATGCTTTTCTCAAAGAAGTCATTACAGATGGCCATCATGCATCTCTGAAACGTCGCTGGAGCATTACAGAGGCCAAAAGGCATCCTCCTATATGCGAATGTCCCATATGGACAGGTAAAGGTAATCTTCTCCTGGTCTTCTGGAGCGATAGGAATCTAGAAGTAGCCACTATAGCCATCGAGGAAGCAGTAAAACTCTTGACCAGCTAAACGCTCCAATATTTGGTCTATGAATGGGAGTGGGAAATAGTCTTTTCTGGTGGCATTGTTGAGGCGGCGGTAGTCGATACACATTCTCCAACCTGTCGTATGCCTCTGGGGAACCATCTCACCCTTCTCATTGGGGACTGCCACGATCCCACCTTTCTTTGGACAACCTGTACTAGGACACACCCACTGGCTGTCGGATATCGGGTAGATGATGCCTGCATCAAGAAGCTTCAGCACTTCAGCTTTGACCACCTCCTTTAGATTTGGATTTAATCTTCTCTGGGGTTGCCTCACTACCTTATAATTCTCCTCCATATAAATTCGGTGAGTGCAGAAAACCGGATTGATCCCTTTTATGTCAGCGACTGACCATCCCATGGCACTTTTATGCTTCTTTAGCACCTCCAGAAGTCTAGTTTCCTGCGAAATAGACAAAGATGCAGAGATAATAACAGGCAGGGTGCTACCATCTGCCAAGAAAACATACTTAAGATGGGAAGGGAAAGATTTGAGTTCAAGGGTAGGAGGCTTCTCTATTGACAGAATAGGCCTTTGAATGGGTCGTTCCAATTTTTCTACAAGTGAAGAGGAAGAGCGAAAGTATGACTTCCCTTGATTTAGCTGCTGGACGACCGAGGCCATCTCAAAGCTTGCTTTGTCATCCTCAATGGATCGACTTAGTACCTGCTCTAGAATGTCAGAACACTTAAACAAGCAATTAGAAGAATCAGTACTCCCATGGATGTAGTCATCCTCAAGATCATAAGAATTATCAATTAAATCAGCAGAGAAAACAGCATGAGAAGAAGTATTTTTCTGCATCATCTTATTAATATCAAAGCTTAATTATTCATCATGAAACTTCAAGGTAATCTTTCCCTTGTCAACATCTATAACAGTTTTTGCAGTTCTAAGGAAAGGTCTACCAAGAATCAGAGGTACCTCAACATCCTCATCCATATCGAGGATCACAAAATCTGCTGGGAAGAAAAATTTACCTACACTAACAACTACATTTTCTACCATACCTCGTGGTGTGATCGATGATCTATCAACTAACTGGAGTCTGAAATGAATGGGAACGAGCTCACCTGCATGAAGCTTTTTGAACATGGTGTATGGCATCAGGTTGATGCTCGCTCCTAGATCACAGAGACCGTATCCGCAATCCATGTCTCCAATCGAGCAGGGGATAATGGGCTGACCAGGATCACCACGCTTTGGGGGCAGCTTCTGTAGGATAGCTGCTGAACAAGTTTCGGTCAACTGGATGGTGTCCTTCTCCTCGTATTTCCTCTTGTTCGAAATCAGATCCTTCACAAATTTAGCATAAGTCGGCATCTGTTTAATTGTTTCTATAAGAGGAATATTAATAGTCAGCTTTCGAAAGACGTCTAAGAATTTTCCAATTGTTCATCGAGCTCTCGCTCTTCGAGAAGGTTTGGAAAAGGAAGTTTTTTTGCAAGTGTCTTTCCTTTTGTATTTTTAACAGCAGTTGTATGTGAGGAAGAAGGAATAGGAGTCTAGGTCTCCTCATGTACTACCTCAGGAGGGGCGGGATGCCTTGATGGTGCACCGGCGGTATTAGAAAGGGGCTCGGTCTCCTCATCAGCATGGTCTCCTGCCACTTTGTCTTTGGTTAAGTTCCTTCCACTTCTTAAGGTAACTGCTGCCAATTCTCCAGAACCCTCGCAATCTGAGACCGATACTGCCTTCAACTGTTGCTTGGGATTGGTTTATGCTTGGGACGGCCGTGATTCAGAAGGTCTCTGCTGTAAGAGGAACTGAGTCAGTTGGCTCATCTTTCCCGGCATCTCTACCATGGCATTCTCTAATTTCTGCTAACCTGCTGTCAGACTCTGATTGATTGCAGCTTGCTGCTCCTGAGAAGCCATCAGTTTATCCACCATTTCCTTTAGACTGGCATTGTTTGAGCTCAATGAAGGTTGCTGAGCCTGAGACTGATGTGGCCTGAATTGATTATACTGAGGCCTAGCAAAACCTGGTGGTCCTCCCTGGTTCGTCCTTTGAGGCTGCATTTGATATGAATTTAGTGCATTGTTCGGATTCCCGTATCTGAGGTTTTGGTGCTGATTCTGCACCTAGGGTTGCTTGCTGTTGAATTGCTCTATGACATTTGCTTCCTCAGTTTGCCTCATTTCGGCTACTAGTGGGCAGTCCTCGTAATCATGTGCATCACCACACTGAGAACAGCAGAGTTCGTCGGCACTTGTAGAGACTTTCTTGGCGGATTGCTTGGAGGTTGGTCTCATTGTGAGCTGTTCGAGCATTTTTGCCATGCTTCCCATCATGGTTTTCAGCTGTGCTTGCTCGGCGGCTATCTGCTCTATCATCGGGTCCAAAGTTCGGGAAGAACTGTGACCTATTGAGAATACTCTGCCCCCATTGCTGCTCCATTGGCGAAGCTCCTCACAGTAGGACTCCATAGATTGCATGAAATCCTCCCCACTTTTTGCTAGCAGGTTTCCTCCTAGGGCGGATCTTATCTCACCTCTGTTTTTGTCTTTTAATCCCTGGAAGAATCCCTGAGCCAATGAGGTGATATCCTGACCATGGTGAGGGCACTGGCGGAGTAGTTCTTTGAATCGGTCCCACGCCTCACAGACTGTCTCACTAACCATCTGTCTGAATGCCATCAGGTCGGCAATCATTTGTCGTGTCCTGGAGATGGGAATGTACTTCTCGTAGAATTTATCCGTCATCTGCTCCCAGGTGGCAATGATGGCTGCGGTAATCGATGGAACCATTTCGAAGCTTCTCCAAATAGGCTGTGCTGGAACAGGCTCAGTCTGGCATACTCCTCCAATCCTTGTGATAATCCCAGGGAGTCCAAATGTACCAGAAATCGATGTACGTGGTCTAATGCATCCCCTGGGTCGGCACCTAAAAAGGTTCCTGCAGGATGGTTTCGAACAACATTGTTTTGATGGGGAGGTTTTATCTTCTGCCAGCTTGCCATTAGCTCTGCAGTTAGCTCCGGTAGAACCACTGGACATCTTCTCGGTGTGGCTGGTGGTCTGTTTACTCTTTCCATCGTGTATTGGGCGATTGGGCCTCCTCCAAGCTGGTCATGGTTTTCTGCCATGTTGAAATCAAGCTGTTGTCTTGCTCTCAGAGCTTGGAGGTAGACTCTCTCGATTTTGGGGTCGAAGTCAGTATCCGGGGGACCAGTTGAATGCGTTCTACGCATCCACTAGGTACTTTATAATCAGCCAGAGAGAAGGGCACAAAATGCGCGGAATTTAGAACTAAAGTAAACAAGGAAATAAATTTGAAATAACTAAGACAATGAACTTTAAAGTACTTGAAAATTAAATGACGGAAAAATTATAACTGAAATTAAATGACAGTAATGAAAAACAATTGTATAAAATGGCACACAAAATAAAGTAAACTTAAAACAAAAATAAATTACAAAACAAATAATCATAAACAGGGTGTTGCAATATAGTACGAATTAACCAAGGCTAGGGACTAGACAAAGTCAAGTCCCCGGCAACGGCGCCATTTTGCAAACGATTTATTTGGTGTATTAAATGCTAAGAATTAATCCTAGAAATCAACAGTTCAATAGATCGTCGGGTTGCAAAAAATCCCGGTCGTAGTAGTATAGCAATTTATGAAGCGACCAGGTGTCAATCCACAGGACTTGATGTAATAAGTCTAGCCTTAGGCAATGGGTAACTAAAAGGGGAGTTTGTTTTGGTTTTGGTTCTTAAATAGATAACAAGAAAGTAAATAGCAGATACATTAAAGTGATAGATGTGGGAATGTGAATGGTACTCTAGGTTCAGGGAGTTATTTTACTAGCTAGGTTCTACATATTTTACTACTTGAGTGAAGACTTGGATTGGCTTGTAATTCTCAATTATCTATTCTGTATTAAGTCCTAATTCCAGATAGCTCATCTAGATAAGGCATGTAGTTCTAGTCTAGACCTAGCAAGTATATCTAGATGGTTTTATTGCACAGAATTACTAGTCTGGTTTGGTCCGGACTAAAGCTCCTAGTGACTAATGTAATCTATTCGATTGCAATTATCACAGGTAACAGGTTAATAGGACCATCAATGCTAATCACCTTATTTGATCATAAAACAATTCGAGGGCTTATAATAAATTCATGACGTTTATTAAAAGCACTTAAAAAGCATTAACCTGAACAATCCAAATAGTCTCAATAAAGCAGTAAAATAATGCAGAGTTTAACTAATTACAACATCCCTTCCCTTAGAGTATATCCTCTTAGCTAGACATAGCGATTATAATCATAAATGAGAGAGAGTTGAGAGAAATCATCTCTTACGAAGATCTTCTTGCTCGCTCCGTCCTTTGTCCTTGCGCTATGCTGGTTTGGAGGTTGGTCTTGGTGACAATAGAGTGAATCTGGTGAAATGGGGCGAAAGTGGAAATTTTGGCGAGTTTGTGAGGTGTCCGGATCAATTGGGTCGAACGAAGATCCGGACGTGAGATGTCCGGCTAAGTCGGGTAGGACGCGATCCGGACGTGGTGTTTTTGGGTGAGTCCGGACACGGCTAAATGCTGTGAATGAATGCGGATTGTGTGTGTGGGCGAGAGCGAAGGATTACGGAGGAAGTTTAGTGAAGATGAGCAGATGAATGGAATGAGTCGTGAATGAATGGATTAATAGAGAGGAGAGGAGTTTGACTGTGAAGTCAGGTATGAATTGGAATGAAGCAGGAGCTGGGTTTATATAGGATTAGAAGGAAAACAAAGGTTAGTGGTGAGTTTGGCGTACGTGGTGAGTGGGTAATTTGATTGAGCATTGATTGAGCATGGGTGCGTTGTTAATTAATGCTGAGGTATGGTTAATGCGCCGCTCGCCTGTTGATGCGCCTCTCGCCTGATAATTTCGCCGAAAGGCTAATTATCAGTGCGATGCTTTTTTATTTTTTCAATTCTGTGTGACGTCCGGATCTGTGTCCCGATCCAGACGTGACACTGAACTTTTAGATCTGAAACTCGAAATATGTCCGGATCGCTGTCCGGATCTGGACAAGACAGAGAACTCTCGGATCTGGATTTTAGGTCACGTCCGGCTTGTGTCCGGATCCGGACAGGAGACGTCCGGATTTGCGTCCGGCCAAACCGATCCGGACGTGACCAATTTTTGTGTCTCTTCTCCTGATTTGTTCCCCGTTTGTTGTGTTGTAATCCTTATGATGTAAAATCTTCATTTCCTGGGTTTTTCCTGTATTTAGCATATAAAATACATCAGTTCTTATCAAAACATCAATCATAGGAAAAACACATAATAAGTGGGAAACATTGCCTAAATTGTTACAAATTATAAGGTGTTTAAACCCTAAAAAGCCTATATGTTTCACACTTATCACCGACCTTACCGATCGACCTTACTCAAGGTCGGTCCATTCCAGAACATATTACCGTCAGAAAATTCTACCCCGACCGACCTTGCAAGTCCTGTCCACAAGGTCGGTCCATTCCAGAACATTTTTCCCCTTTGTAATTTAAGCCCGACCGACCTTGCAAGTCCGGTCCCCAAGGTCAGTCCATTTCAGAGAGTTTTCTGGCTGGGTAAACTGGGCTCGACCGACCTTGCAGACCTTTGTTTAAAAATGCACATTTGACTCCAAACTTCACCTTGCATATCCTAGTATGTTCTAACCTCATTTGGGCACTTCAACCAAACCTTAAGACCTACATTAAACTCCTTAAATCAACCACCAAGAACTTCCTTAATCATTACACAAATTCTTACAAAATCCCTTACACTATAATGTCTTTCCTTAGACTTCTAAGTGGTGTTTCATACACATGATAGCAATTATCCCAAGATGTTTCCTCATCACCAACAACATCATCTCCCAAGTATCTTTCACCATCCAAAATTTCTTTATACAACTACTTGAAGTTCCTCTAAATGTTTATATCTCCTCCTTGTTTACCAATATTTACCTAAGTCCTAAACACGACTCCTCCATGTCTTTGGTGCATCCCACAACCCTCATTTGATTATCAAATCCTCCAAGATAATGCCTAAGTCATTTTAACACTCAAAAACACCTCAATTCATTTTTCTTTCACCATAGAACACTTAGTCATTCCTAGTACTTCCTAGTTCACCAAAGTTCATTTTAAATACTCAACTCCTTGTCTCTTAACCAAATTTTGACATAGCTTTGTTAGTATTTCCTTACACCCAAAAACGCAAGGTTTTCACCATTAAACACTCAAGAACATTTATTCACACAAAAATGTTCCTTACACACAACCAAGCCTTAAACTACACTACAACACAATATAGTGCATAATTTAAATTGCTTGGCACTTAGGCCCTTAAATAACATGGCTCTTAGGCCCTTAAATTGCATAAACCTTAAACACTAAATTTCCCACATAATATATGCCTTTGACCTGCAAATACACACATCATCTCATATGCCTTTAATAGCCTCTTTGAGGATAGTTTACTAGCTCATTTTCCATTGGCTCCTTAGGTAGTTTATTAAGCATTTTAAAGCTCAATTTTCCTAAGACACATAAGTTTAGGTAGTTTACCTCTTTTCCTTCCAAACTTCTTTCTTGTTTCCTTGGATTGAAGATTAGCAAGGAACTTGATCACTTGACAACCTTCTATCCATACACAATCAAAGATAATGAGCTTTAAGCTTCATGCTTATACTCAATAATAAACCTTAGGACATATTATATCTTAAAACACATAAATGAATGTTTTACCTTAGAATTGAATGGGAATTGGATTAGGTAGCAAGAGAGGACTCCACCTAGTCCTTTGAAGATTGAAATGAAGCTATGAATGAGAAAAAGAAAACACCAAGAAGAGGTGATTTCCGGTCACATATAAAAACAAGAGGAAATGAAGTTTTTCTTTGAGTTTCCTTACCTTGAAGCAAAGGATAACAATGAGATGTAAAAAGATGAGTTCAAGCTCCTTCCATGGTGATTCATCTTGGCACCGAAATGAAGGTTTTGGAGATTTGAAAAGACAAGATTGTAGAGCTTGACTAAACTAAGAGAATGGTGGTCTTGGAATTAATTTTAGAGCATGGAGCTAGGAGATATAAGCAATGGAAGATGGAGTTGGTGAGTGTGCTGTAGCAAAACCGAAAATGAGAAGGAAGGAGAAGGTTGTAGACGGTGGGAAATGGAGGGAATGAGAGAATGAGGAGAGAGACAAGCCTTGTTAAGATATTAAGTGTAAAGTAAATAGTTACTTACTTTATTAGTTTTCCTCCCTTAGAAAATCATCCTAGTGTGGTGAGTCACACTTAAAAACCGGCCCCATTATTAATTTAGGCTGTTTTATGGTCTTTGTTGACCAAACAATTGACTTATGTTGACCAATGTCTTAAACTAGCACTATTTGGTCACTATTCACAAATCAATGCACATAATTGTGTAATTTTTGATTTCCCACTGATTTAGAATTCCTAATGTGATACTAAGTAGTACACATGTTGATTAAGAGTAATGATGGTCACTTAGCCACTCAAAAGCCATTTCTAAGACAATTTTTCAAAAATGTGCTTTAAGGCTCCTTAAAGCACATTTTGTGTTTTAACTTGTTTCCAAGCTTGGTTTTCTTTGGTAATTGATCTAAATGTTCATTAACATGTAAATAAGGTCTTGGTAGGCTCTTAGAGTCTTAACAAAGGTTATCCCAAGCTTAGAGCACATTTTTGCTCTAATTGCCTTTATGGTGTTTTATAGTGTTTTCTATGGTTTAAATTGTTCAGTAATGTTTCTAAGGCAATTTTTAGCATTAATATACCATAACTTAAAAATTAAACAACATATAAAGGTTGGGGATATTTCATCGAGCGTCTGGATGGTGCACTTACTCTGACCATCTGTTTGAGGGTGGAACGATGTACTCACCTTCAGCTCAGTACCAAGCGCTTCCCGTGTAGATCTCCAGTACCTCGAGAGGAATCTAGTATCCCTATCAGACACAATAGTCTTCCATACCCCATGATGCCGTACAATCTCTCGGCCGAAGAGCTCTGTTAGCTTTGCCACTTTCCAAGTGTCCTTCATCGGGATGAATCGGGCCACCTTGGTCAGTCGGTCAACAATGACCTATGTCATATTCAGACCTCCCCTTGTAGGTGGAAGCCATACTATGAAGTCCATGGAAATGTCATGGAACTTCTACTCTGGCACTAGCATTGGCTGCACCATACCACCAGGCCGTCGGTGCTCAAACTTGACCTTTTGACAAGTGAGACACCTAACAACATAGTCATTCACATCTTTTTTCATTCCAGTCCACCAAAAATACCTCTTCATACCCTTATACATCTTTGAAGCTCCGGGGTGAATCGAAGTAGTAGAACATTGGGATTCACTCAGTATGCGCTCCTTCAACTCAGCGCTACTTCTCGGAATACACAGTCGGCCATTCAGCCTAATCAGGTTATCATCGTGTAGTCGGAAGTCATACTTCTGACTCTCGAATGTACCACCAATCAGCTTCTGCCTGATCTCTTGCATGTACTGATCCGCCATTTGAGCACTCCGCGCCTCTTCAACCAAGCTAAAGTGAGAAAATAGGGAATGGAGAGAGTGTGCTCGGCGACTCAATGCTTCATCTACCACATTTTCTTACCTTTCTTATACTGAAGGTTGATGTCGTAGTCGTTTAGGAACTCAACCACCTTCTTTTGCCTCATGTTCAACTCTTTCTGAATGAACAGGTACTTCAAACTTTTATGATCCGAATAAATTGTCACGCTTACCCCAAACAAATGATGTCGCCATATCTTCAAGGCGAAGACAATGGCACCCAATTCTAAGTCGTGGGTATGGTAGTACTCTTCATGCTTCTTCAGCTGTCGGGAGGTGTATGCCACGACCTTCCCGTGTTGCATCAACACACAACCCATACCTCTACCTGATGCGTTGCAGTAGACCTCAAAACCATCTGTACCGTCTGGTATTGTCAGCACTGGTGCAGAAGTCAGAGCATCTTTGAGGCTCTGGAAGGAACTCTCGCAATCGTCTGTCCACTCGAATGGTGCATCCTTCTTTATCAAGGAAGTCATCGGCTTTGAGACACTGGAGAAGTTCTTCACAAACCTCCTGTAATACCCTGCCAGACCGAGGAAGCTCCGGATGTCGGTAACTGTCTTTGGCCTAGGCCAGGTGCGCACTGCATCTATCTTGGCCGGATCAATAGCGATCCCAGCCTCAGAAATAACATGACCAAGGAATGAAACTTGGTTCAACCATAATTCACACTTGGAGAATTTTGCATACAGCTGGTTCTCCCTTACGTTCGCAACCACACTTATCAGGTGCTTTTTCGTGCTCACCCTTTGACTTTGAATATACAAGAATATCGTCGATGAAGACTACCACTGACTTGTCCAACAGATCTTGGAACAAGTGGTTCATTAAGTCCATAAACTTGGTTGGTGCATTGGATAGACCATACGGCATGACCGTGAACTTGTATTGACCGTATCTGGTTCGGAACGTGGTCTTCTCAATGTCACCCTCTCGGATAGGATTTGGTGGTAACCTGAAATACCCCTAAATTAATTTAAATTAATTTAGGGGATTTCTTTTATTAAACCTTTAATAATACTATTAGGTATTAAATTATTATATGGAATCATGAGTGCTAAATTAGTATAAGGAATTATGAATATTAAATTATTGTATGGAATTATAAGTACTAATATTATATGGAATTATGAAAATTATTTTAGGGGATTCCTCCTATTTAACTCTAAAGAATACAATTAAATATTTAATTATTATATATTATTTATAGTATTATGAATTTAATAATATTTTATAAGTCAATAAATCTTGGGAAAATTTATAAACACTCCCACTATATTATAAAGATTTTAGGAAGTGTTGGAACATTGTTTTGAAACATAGAAGTCAATATAAAATTCTAGAAACCCTAAAGCCTTTTAAGCCTTGCTAGGGTTGACTTTTGAGAATGGTCAAACCAGACCATGAAACCTATACCAATAAATAGGTTACGGAAAACCATGAAGATCGATAAAAAGAACGTCAAAAACGGATCATCCTAGCCAAAGTTATGATCAAATGAAGTTGAGAGCCAAAAATTGAAAAAAAGGGCTGACGTGGCAGGTTTGCTGACTCATCGCGCGCCTCGTAATCGCGCCCCAACACTTAGCCGTTTTATCCCCTATTATTCCGGTAACAGAAATCAGGTTTTGCCCTATCTTGTGACCTTCATAACTTTCTCATCTTAAGGAATTTTTGAGTGCCGTCTTCTTTGTTGCCTTCTCCTAAACTTGCTCTAAACAACCATAACTCACACGAACCCTAACTCATCCTAAATCCACCGGAAAATCGAATAAAGTAGCCACCCTACAAAAATCGTAACTGCAGTTTCCAGTTTTTCCATCGAATCAGGTAACTTCGTCTAGCCATAACTTCTTTCGTTTCTCATCCAAATTTAATGTTCTTTAGCTCGTTTTGAAGAGTCCTAATCCCTCTAAAACTTACATGTTGATGGCCTAAGCCAAGTCTCAACCGTTGGGAAGAACAAGGTGTCTAAAGTCTCAGTTTCACCACCACATAAAATCACAGTTTTCTTTCTAGAAAACGCAAGGTAAACTCGCAACTTATAGCTTCGATTTCTTTCTGTGTGTTGCGAGTTAGGATTAGTTCTTGTTATCAATATGTAGAGGTAAGTTTACTCTTTCGATTAAGCCCTTACACATAGCCTAAATCGATCTGTGCTGCTAGTTATAGATCCTCAAAGTCGGCCTCGTGAACTGCTCGAAAGTTCGAACTTTTCCAGATTTTCGAATTCGAATTCACTCAATTCGCACAACTCCGGTAAGTTTTATCCAAATTCCTTCAACCTTGCTAAACTATGTTACATTATCGTCGAAACCATCATTCAATTGCATCAATTCGCTTTAGATTGAGTGAATTTGAGAGAAATGAATTCGGAAACCCTACGAACCCTAACTTCGAAACTGAATTCGAAAACCAGTGAATATTGCATTATAATTGGGGAAATCGGTGTCATTAGAACCGGAATTTAATTTCGATACCATAGAAACAAGAATCACTCGATTTCGTTCTGTAGATTGTGAGGAAACGTCGAATTAGTACTCGGGTTGGAATCTGTAATCGCTAATGAACTCAGCGTTTAGGGGCCGTCCGATCGCGTTTTAAAAGATTGGACGGCCAAGATTAGATCGTGTTATTAAAGAATGTTATAAGTTTATAAAATTTCAGAATTTAACTCTAACTTGTTGATTTTAGTTAATGGCCTTCCTGATGGTATTTTGGCTTGAAATTTTAACCATAGATTCCTTCTTTAATCCAGTTTATTTTGATGTAATTATTATGGTTTTGGAGTTTTTAAACATATGTTATGATTTTTGCAAGTTACGGGTTTTCTGGAATTATTTGGCTAAATTAAAAAGATATTTTTATGAAATAAAATTTTTATTATATGTCTAAAATGTTATAGTTACTGTATATTAAATTTGGGAATTTTTGGGCAATGGTAAAAGGCTTTAAAAATTGTGTTTATGAGTTTTTCATAAGAATAACTTATAATATAAGGTTTTTAATGTAACCAAAAATTAAAGTATGGTTTGTTAATTAACTTTTAAGCTGGGGAAAATAAGGTAAACTAAATTAACATTTTATAACAGTAAGTTTATAAATGTTTTTGTATTAGCTTTTAAGAGAAGTGAAATTATTTACATATATGTATATATACTTATTTAAGTAGAAACTTATGTAAATCAAGGAATTTAATTATTTTACGTTTTATTTATTATTTATATGGGTGTTAATATTTTTAATTAAACTAAGGGAATATGAATATATATATATATATATATATATATATATATTATATATATATAATATTAATTATATATATTTATATAAAAGGGAGTAAAGTAGTAACTTAGGGTGAAACAGGAAGCTGATAAATTAACACTTATAATAACTAAATATTATAAGAGCTAGTATCCTAAGATATAGTCAAAGAAATACTTTATGAAACACACTTGAAATGCAGTTAAAGGTTGTAGTAATAAGATAGTTTAAATATAATGAGTTACATAGGGGATGTCTTAGTTAAATTTTGATACAGGTATACTTATATATATTAAATAAATGAAGGAAAACATTTTATTTATTAAACCATATATCGGTTGTAGTTATGCCTAAAAGTTATTAAACATAATTAAATACAATAAAACTACATAAAGAACAAATCCTGGTATATATAGATATATACACATTAAACATAAATAATGTAACACCCCATCCAACATTAACACACTTACAATAAACTGCAGCGGAAAAAACAACCTCATCACATTACTTAACTCGTTGGTGTTACACGCCGTTAGCCACCCACGTGGCTAACAAGGCTAATACACATACATTGTACCGGTCTGATGGGCTAAATTCCCGAGCGACTACACATTACTATCCCTTTCCATTAACAACAACAACAACGTACACCTTCCAACTATACCGAGTATTAATAAACTGGTGCCGACAACAATTTCGGTCTTACTACACCTACTGTATATATACACTTAAATGTTTACCCATGTACAATGTCTACCCCGTCCTACTCTCGGACGGCTTCCAGCTCTCTGTACCTGAAATAGGAAAAGAAGAGAAAGGGGTGGCCCCCAAGGGGCTCAGCACCTTTGCTGGTATGGTAATCCCGCAGCCCACATGCTACCGGGCCACGCACAACTAATTGTCGTCTTAGCATGCGATTGACTATATTTAAATCATGCATGCAACTGTAAACACACAACACATAACATTTCGCCTCAATGGGCTCAACAAACAGATAATACATCCTTACTTGATAAGTCACTCATGGTATTCATTATCCCTAGAGTGTTCCTCCTCTATGGAGCTACTTCCTTAATAGACGACACTTACCCTTAAGTCGGGTTATCCTTAAACGCCTCTTATCACAAACTGGGATTCATTTCCATGATCCACACACTCCATATCTTACACCATATAACATTCCTCACATAACAAACATAACAACACTTTTCACGTTTCGACGTGCACATGATAACATCGCAATAGAAATTGCTTTACAACAACATCACATAACATAACGGGAACGGTCCTCTTAGGAACCGACCCAAACATAGTTAATTCACTGGTGAGCCTAGAGAATGGTGTCACTCTCATGGTAAGCTCGTTATACAACAACAACAACACTCATTACCGTCCTAATAGTTGGACGAGTAACTTAAGTTAAGATGGTTCGGGTTTGGAGGCCCGAACACACCACACAAACACATGTACCCCCTAAACCGATCATAAGTCAGAATAGCTAAGCTTTGGAGTAAGCTAATGGGAGATCATAACCCTGAGGGACAACCATAACAAAGAGAAGGGTAAGGCTAAGAAGGATACCCTCTCCCAAACAACGCGCGACCGGCCTAACCGGATTCCTCACCACTGTTAGTACATACTTACTTTTAGATATTAGTTAGAACCCCACTATGGAGCCTATCACATAACAACACATACAGTATTACAACTGGGTTAAACATACAAGGGAGATCCCTACATTCACATACACATAACACACGCATAGCCGTGGTTAGTACGTCCCATGGTTTGGGTCGTTTAATCCGAATACCGAACTCTCATGTGATCCTAGACTCAGTTAACTAAGGTTAACACTTCCGAGGTTAAATGGTATCGGAGTTGAACACGCCACATAAATGAATTACTGTAAACTCATTACATGTTTTATCTTACAACGTGGCAAACATACAGAAAAACACATTGGCATACAAGCCGGTGTAATCCGGTAGGACACAGGTTGCAAGAAAACCATACCTGTCACCGGAGTCCACTTTATCACGTCCACTTATGTTCCTCGAGCAATTCTCGAACAACTGATAACATTACATATACTTTTATTAATAAAATACCCCGTAATTAAAAACAGTGATTAATTAGGCTAATTATATTTTTAAAGGCTTAATTACACTTAAATAAATATGAGGGAACAAATCCCGAAGAAAACGGACCTTTAAAATGGGTTAAAAGCATAAACGAACCTTAAAGCACGTTTTTCGAGGAAACCGGGAAAACGTGACTTTAAGCGGGTTAAATAGACTCGTAACAATTTTGGTGAACTAAATAGCCACTAATTAATGTTAGTCAAGCTTTAGAACCAATAAAATTAATTAAACGAGGAAATTCCGGAAAACGGGTACCGGTTAGTAAGAACTGTAACAACCGGTAAGTTGTGGGGTGAGAATGCAAATAAACAAACTTGGTGTGTCCACTTTGAAAATAAAAATCAGAAAGTGCAGTGTGTGCAGTGTGTGTGACCGGTGGCAATTGCCCCTCTCACTCCCTTCACTCACCTAATACACTACAAGACAAAACAATAAGTAAAAAGCAAAAACAATTCTCTCTCCTCACCACTCAGCCCTCTCTCACGTATTGCCCTCCCCCTCCTTCTTCTCTATTCTCTGATTTTTCTCCTCCCATGCGACAGCCATGGAGAAATGAAGAAACCCACTTAACTCTCTCCTTCTCTCCTCTCTTTGAGTACTCAAACCTTCTCCGAATCCAATAAAAATTACACCATTGGAATCCCCTTGCAAGGGAGAACATTTTCATCCTTTCAAAAATCCAAGAGCTTCACTTTCGATTTTATGGGTGTTCTCCATTTGAAGATTCAAGTCCACCATTAGAAGCACCTTCACCTCCTTATCAACTTGAGGTAAAAAGAGTTCGAAAATCCATCGTTTCTAGCCCTCATTAGCATTTTAAGAATTTTCAGTTTTTGAATGCTTTCTCTTCATGCTCCAGCCGATTTTGGCTTCTTATTTGGGCTAGGAATCTTGTTCTCTTGCTAGGCAAGAACTTCATTCATCCAATGGAAGGTAATAATCTTTTCTAAACCCTAAAACATTGAGATTCTAGGGTTAGATTAAAATGAATGCTAAATGGTATTGTGTATTGATATGGGTTGTAGAACTTGTGTGTGAATCCCATTCAAAACCGAGAACAAAGGAGAAGAAAGAAGAAAAGGAAAGGAAAGAAAGAAAGCTAACAAGACAAGGTAAATGCTCTTACCTTGTGTTAGTTTGTGTATTGTATTGTAACAGTTTTTGAATTGTAAAAAAAATGAGTAATGAATTGAGTATGGAGTAACAAGTATATTGTAGTATAATGAGGAATGGTATTGTAACAGTTTTTGGAGTAGTAGAAATGAATAATTATTGAGCATGAGTAGTAGTAATGTAGTAATACATTGGAGAAAAGAATGTAACAGTTTTTGAAGTTTTAAATGATGTTTAAAACTTGGGGAAACATTGAGCAGTAAATGTGTATGTGTGCAGGATTTTATTGTTGTTGTAGTAGTATTGAAAGGAGTATAATGTGTTGAGTAAACAGGTCGTGAGAATAAGAATTATGTGAACTGAAATGTTGTGTGGAGAATGTTGAAAATATAGGGGAGACTATGTCAAAATTCATCTAGGAATTTGAGGACTTAAGTGTGAAGGATGAGAGAACATCCTAGGTGATAACTAGGTGTATTTGAGGAGCGTTTTGTAGTTTGTAACAGATGTTGAAAGAAGTAAGTTGAGGGAATGGAACTAGAGTGTAAAGTAATGCATTTTGGATGCTAGGAATAACATTAGTTGAGGGAGTATTGGAGTCTAAGGGTTGAGATGAAAATCTGTAGCATGATAGAGGAAACAAAAATCTGTAGCATAAGTGAAGAGGAAACTAGTATAAGTGTTGAAATGAATTGAGGAAAATGTGTAAGTGAATGTAAGTATTGAGTAGTAAGTTTGGTGGATGAACTATGGTGATTTAGAGTGCCTAATTAGTGCTAAATCATGTGGGGAAGTATCGGTAATGAGTGGGGAAGCAATGGGTAAAGAATGCAATTGAAAACAAATTTTAAAACTGCAGTACTGGGGCCGACCGGACCTGCGACCGGACCTGCAAGGTCGGTCGGCCCAGATTTACAAAGGCGGGGAAAGTTTCTGGAGTCGACCGACTTGCGACCGGACTTGCAAGTCCGGTCGGACAGTAAAATTCCGCGTCTGTAACTTACTGGAATCGACCGGACTTGCGACCGGACATGCAAGTCCGGTCGGCCAGAAAAATTTCCGTAATGCAACCTACTGGAATGGACCGGACTTGCGACCGGACTTGCAAGTCCGGTCGGCCAGAAAAAAATTCCCGTAGGGCAAGTTACTGACTTGGACCGGACTTGCGACCGGACTTGCAAGTCCGGTCGAGTCTTTAAAAAAAAAAAAGAGTATTTTTATAATATGATTATAGCAATCATATGTATATGTATATATACATTATATGCCTATATACATATATGCATATATATGTAGTAGTACACTATAAATGAAATAGTAAAGGTAAGAAAGTAAAAATAAGAGTAATGAGAAAAGAACAGTTTTATAACCAAGTAAAAAGTAATGAAGTAGTAAGCGTATATTGAAAGTATCAATGAAGGAATAAGTTGGATCAATAATAGACCATTGATCATACGACTTCATGTATGTATAGGAATCAAATAGTTGAGCTCCAAGGAACCGGTAGTACGAATACGACGGTGAACGGTATGATTTCTTCATGCCCTGTATCCTAACTTGGTTACCCCGATTTGTGTGCTTATGTGATCACCAACAAGATAAATGCACGAATCGGATTTATATTGCACATAATTGTGTTTGAACTATATTGTTCTTGTTTACTGTTCTTGAACATTTAGTTTGTATAATTCATGAATGGAAATGAAGTGTATGTGTAAGTATGAGTACTTGTGTATCGTATGTATGTATGGAAGTAAGTAAGGACTTCTACTAATTCCTAACAACCTAACTCCTAACATGAGTAATGAGTAAAATGGAATGAGTAGAAGCCCGATATAGTTTCGGCCACGCGTGAGGATAAGGAACCACAAGAGGTTGGAACCGAATCCTGGCTATAATCTTTTCCTTGGACCAATTCCCTTTGTATGGGTAGCATCCTGGATTAGTGGGCCACCCTAAAGCCCGGTGGTGGGATGTAGTAATCCCTGCCCGGAGGTCGTACCGACTTAACTGGAAGTAAAGTATGTAAGGAGTAAGTATTGTATGTGTATTGGTCTTGACTATTGTAAGTCGTTCGACCGGAAGTAAAAGAGTATCGAACACCCGATAAACCCGGGTGTGTAATGAAGCTAACTGGACCTTGTATGTATTGGAGAATTGTATCTCCGTATTGCGTATTGAGTATGTAATGAGTACGTATTGTGTATGTGTAATCTGGAAGATGGTAAGTAAGTATTGGATGACTTGTATTGTCTTCCAAGTATGTATTGTACTGTGCGTATGTATGTATACCTGGTATAGTATTGTAGTATCGTGAATGGAAGTATGTATGTATGTAAGTATGTATGTAAGTATGAATGCATGTATGTATTGCAAAATGAATTGCATGTATTCGACCAAATGGTCGGCGTACCCTCGCTAGTACGCGGGGTATGCGGTTATCATATTCAGCGAAAGCTGACCCCCTCGGGGGAACGTTTTTAGTGCGCAGGTACCGAAGCGGATGTGGTCAAGGTGAGAGACCGGCGACTACACTTCGATAGGTAGAAGTGGAATGTAAAGGTGTACTAAATGGCACACCCTTGTACTTAGCAAGTATGTAGTTGTGAGAAATGGGTAGTGGTTAGACCTTTAAAGAGTATGTATGAACTTGGAAGGAGTATCGTATTTGTATCTGGAACTTAGTAAACTCGGTATGTGTAGTGTATTATCTTGTATTGAATTATGGAGTATTGCATTGGATGGAGTATTGTATCGAATGGAGCATTGTAGTACTCGGTAAGTAATGGGGGTATGTATTGTACTGGTGTAGTACTCGGATATTCCGGTCCATCAGACCGATGCTGTATGTAGTAGTAGCCTTGTTGGTCACGTGGGTGACTAACGGCAGTGTACCACCCACCGTTGAGTATGTAAGTATCCGCTGCGTGAATCTGTATTGTAAGGAGGAGGATGGATTACGGTTATTTAGGGGTAGGGGGGTGTTACAAAAAGTGGTATCAGAGCGAAGTATCGCTCTGATGACTGGAAATACCGAGCTTAAGAAATACCGAGTTAGGAATTAGAAGCTTAGGGCTATGGGCTGAGCGATAGCATTAGAGAGATGCTAGTTAGGAACTCCCGGTGAGTACCGGATACCTACAACACCAGTCCCGCCCACCGCAAACCCCATTGTATAACTTGGGAGAGGACGCCAGAGAGAAGAAAAGCCTTCTCATATCAGGGAGAAAACCTGATCTGGCAGTTGTGAAGCAATCACACAGTAAACCAGAATCGACGTATGGTAGATTCCAAGTAATGGAAGACCCGGAAGTGGATCCCGGTTGAACAACAATAGCCGCACTCAATAGCGGTAGTATAAACACTCCAACCACAAGGAGGCTATAACTTGAAACAACATGGGGCGACATGCTTAGCAGTCGCAGAACCTAGCTAAACAACCAGTAACAGGAAAAGAAGCACTGAACGTGCAACGAAATGGAAACAGGAAGAGTAATGAAAACCGAGACACAAGTCTACGGGACAACAGTAGTAGCCAAGCCACACCACCAACGGTGAGCTAGCTGACTAAGGACATAGTCAGGAACGGTTAACTCCAAAAACCACAATGCCGAAAGGTTACAATACCTGGCCGACATAACTTACACAGCTACAAGAGCACCCACGGGATATAATCCGATAGGACTACACGAGTAGTGCCTAAACAAGCTAAGGCTCAATAACCACAATAAATGAGCAACAAGGAATAACGCTAAACCAAATCAAATGGGAATCTCCAAGGATTGGAGAAGTACCCCGATCAATGACAGTCATGCCAAGATCACAGAAAACTACTTAAAGGATTAAGTATCCCAAGTATAGATCAATAAGGTCAAGGGAAGAGTCAACCCGACTACCAAACATGGATGGAAACCATACCGTGACTAGTACAGGTTTACCCAAAAACCACCAGTACCACGCACTTGCCACGGCAAGTACAGTAAGGGCAGAGACATGTAAAGGAACCCTAACACACCACAAGTACATAGTAATGTACTGTGGTCGTAACAGAACAGCTAAAGGATCACACATCCTAAAAACTGGAAGAATAGAACCTCGGAAGGGCCTGACGGCTAGACCATTGCACAAAGAACACACCAGTCAGCAAGAAGCTAGACTTTGTCAAAACCCCAGAACATGGCTATGCTATGAAGAACTTCTTTTAAACACCGAACTGTTATTTTTCAAAACCAAGATTTCTTTCAAAAACCACAACCTTTCTTTTAAACCTTGGATTTTTAAACAAAACCAACAAGTTACGGTGAGTATCATAGAATGATACAAGAGGAGTTGACAATAGAATACTTCATCTAGGCGTGTGACAACACTACGAGTGTACCCATTACGGGATGTGGGACAACCGCACTCCGAAGGAGCTTGCGGGCCTGACATGTAGTTGGGTAAGTGGTAACGTATCAACATGGTACCCCACGTATGTATACATGTAGTGTATGACACACGGGAAGTAGTCAACTCCGTTCTACGGACCATGAGTAAATTCAAACCAGAACAACTGAACACCCCAGACGATCCAGGAGAAGGAACTCAACTAAGAAATAAGTATAAAGGAACTCAGAGAATCCATCTGAAGATAAGGAACGAGGATTAGGAAGTGCAAAGGGCACAAACTGGTAAGTATAGACATTGGATAGGTCTCAAGGACTTCAAACAACTACATGGCAGCTGGGAAGTATACCCGGCCTAAACACAGTAAGGCAATCGCCTAATGTGGACACCAGAATGCTCAACAAACGGGACAGAGCTCCCAAGAGCAATTACAAGATTACCACAAATATAATCCATCATCAGAGAGGACATTTAAACCTAGTCTCAAGCACTAGGAACAAGTATAAACAATCTACCCAAGAACGGGAGACGCTATAACCCAAAAGGGAATAGCTCAAATATAATACCACAAGGTGGTATAGTGATAACGTATCATGAACGTTAGCCGGATGTAACGGCATAACCTAACAACACCCAGGAGCAACCCTCGAAGGGTGTCTGAGTTGACAACAGTCGAACAAGCGTCATGATAAGAACGCGGGAACTAGAACGAACACTCGGTTAGAACACCGATGGGATTTCGTATAACGGGAAATACCCTAAACTACAAGAAGGCACGGATTAACACCGGATTGCCTAAAGGGCCTCCTATGAACGGAAGCGTAATGTCACGACTTGCCATGGAGCCCAGTAATACCTCCAACCCTACGATGGTATACTAAGAGTGGGAACGTGTGTAAGCGGCTTGCAAGGAGCATAGCTTGCAGCAATAAGGCTTAATGCCCACAAATCAAATACGTTGTGTAAACTAAAATGGTTGCAGAACCACACCATTCGATAATAAGACTTGCAAGAGATATTGTCTCACATGACAAGAAATCAACAACTGGACCATCAATTCAAACCCAACCTCCTGAGTGGCTTGGAGTAATGGCCAACTCAGTGTTACTGTCACTAGAGCATCAGTCTAGTATACAGTTAACAAGCTTTTAATTACCTTCATGCCTTCCGTAGCAATGGCAGCACAGAGGCATAAGAATCGTAATAACGCTAACAATGGCCTGGTCACACTTGGACACTGCGAGAACCCAAGGGAAGGTACCCCTTGTTAACCTGAGACCACCAATGTGGTGAAGATGTGAACCCTAAGAGAAGGCTTCCATCCACGATAACAACAAAACTTGTGCATAAATATTGCCAAGGGACAACGAATAGGGGAATGAGATTTCCAAACCACTACGCCTATAAGAGGCTGTGGACCGTAGAAGCACATCGCTTAAGAGCATCGAAGCTCGAAGGAGTAAGTATACTCCTTATGCACCCAAACATGTGGTGAACCATTGTATAAATACTTACATGGTAGACCTTGTCATGAGACCTATGAGTGGAAACACACCCCTCAGCGAGAACCTTCACCTACCAGTGATAGAATACTCTTTAATTAGAGAACGGGACCAGAAAAACCTTGAAGTTTTGGGGATGTCCCGGTAATGTACATGCACAAGTAAAACCGCACCGCTAGAGCCTATAACCAATGCTCAGCACTATGGAGACAGTAATTGTCGAAAACAATCAATGGGTGTGCACACACACACCATGAATGACCAACGCTCAAGAGAGCTTGCAACATGATAAACCACTTCATCCTTGGTCAACTAAGATATTTGACAACTATATCATGAATGAGGAAGTAATGTGAGGTAAGCTAACCTACACATGAAACCTAAATTGAAATAAAACATCCCCACAATGGGAAGATAATAGTATTGCGGTATACTACGACAACCGTCATACATATGACTAGGAACCTCCTAGTGTTTGTACACCATAAGGAAATGGTGCCAACGATAATGGCAAGGAGTAAAGGTAAGCTACCACAGTAACGGAGACCGTAAAAACGATGTTGTATAGTGAGTAAGAATACGGTGCGCAACAAGCGACCGGAATGAGGAAGTAGTTGGACAATGACACGAAGTATAAGTATGAGACGACAAGCAGAAATATTCATCCTTATCACATAAGTGACTTACTGCCAAGCGTTTACGCCTCTGCACTCTGTATGACTGAGTGTTTTGGTATTGCACTCGCGCAGCGATGATCTAATGCGATAGCTAGGAATATAGGAAATGTAAACCGTAGTAAACCCTTCTTTCACCAACAACATGGCATTAGCCAGTCAAGCAAGCTTAGCAACAAACCGTGCGGCCTAAGGCCAAAGAAGCACGAAGAGTGTAAGCACACTAACAATCACAAGATGTGAATTCCATGGGAATAAAAGGGTGAAAGAAGACTAAAGAAAGTTACTTGGATCGACGCATTGAGAATGCAAGGTCATACAAGCAAAGAACACTTGTACTGAACCAGAAGAACTGGTATTATTCAGAAGCTAGTGACAACAGAGGAAGCACTGCAACTAGGTAGTGACTTAACCTCGCCCGACAACAAGTCGGAGGAACGTAGGGAATAATCGTGGGAGTACGAATAGTACGTGTAATAGATTACCAGAGAGCTGGTTACAATCTAAAAACCCATTGAGTTCAAACAGCGGTAAAAGAATACCACACTGTTGGTAAACCTTATTTCCACAATAGAGGGATAAAAAGGTGATGTATAGCACATTAAGGATAACATGAAGGGTGAGTAACCCAAGTTATCAGGGTCGCACAGCAGAAGCTAGTGGGCCCTAGCTAGGAAATGTAATACACCTAGTAAGTATGAAAGAATGGCTATTAATGCCTTGAAGCCTAATAGGCTAGAACTGAATTAATTATGAGTTAAATAAACTCATATAGGAATCCTCGGTGCAAAGACTAAACCATTGGTATGGTTAAGTCCCTTTGACCAGAGCATATTGATAGTGTATTGTAGTGAAGCTAAACGCTTCAGATTGCCCCAATCGAGTGAACCAATGTTTAAGAGTAACATATGGTAGATTACGTGGGCGTAATCCCTTTTAAGGGGGGTAGAGCGAAAACCGCTTAATGTAAGTTTCATGAATAAAACACAGAAACTATAATGTGCATAGCACAAATGAGAATCGAGTTGATGATTAGTACTTATGTCTGATAAACATAAGTATTCATTCATATTGTAATTGTGGTAATTAGACACAAGAGATGCGAATACCATTGGATGAGTATGACCATCTTGTAACCCCAGTGTAAAAGTATTAATAAAGAGGAGTATACTAACCCTTTGGGAAACGATAATCCCTGTAGTGTGTGCCTATCTGAAGTTAGACATGGCATTACGATGCTTGAGTCGGTATAAAACCGATGTATAACCTAGAGGAAATCGAGTTCCTAGGCGATTGTCTTGAGACAATTGAGAATGAGTAGTGGACGGAGCTCCACAAGTATTGTATTCTTAAAGAAGTAGTACGGGCTAACTATGAGTAGTAGAGGAATGTAACTCACGAGTGGTGTATTCGTAAGTATGTTATTGGAAGTAAATTGAGGACAGCGGAATTTCATAAGTAATGTATTCCCTAGTCAGAATAGTAGAGATAATAGAGGGTAATGGAAGAAAGTAGAGAAGATTGATGAAATGAGCATTTAGGCATCGAATTTGAGGAAAGTATTTGGGAAGTAGATTGAGAATGATTGATGGACTGAATTCCATCCTTTGGAGTTGTGTGAAATTGTAATTATGACCAGGAAGAGTAAAAAGGTAGAAAATGAAAATGATTGAATTATCTGTTGTTTGAAACGGATGTGGGAAGTCGAACTTGATCCTGATCAGATCAAGGGAAGCCGAACACAAAATGGGGTGGAAAGATAGTTCAACACTGGTGCTGATCACATCAGGGTCGAACGATTCTTGAAGCTCCCCTCAAGTGGTCACAAGAATCACGCATATGGTAGAAGCAATAAACACAAACTGGAATTGGGAGTTGTATGCTTTGGAGAATTTCTAAGTAGTAGTTGGGAAAGAATTTTTCTTAGCCGAAGATAAAGGATTTGCTAGAAGCGTATGCCTGAGAAGGTAGTAGAGTATCGTATTGTATTATTCCAAGGGCAGCGGGACAGAGAAGAGTCCTGTGTCTAGATGACCTGAGTGCCTGCGGGATTGTAATGTGTACTGCATTGCTTCGGGTTAGCATTGCATAGTAAGTATGTATTGTAATTGTACTTTGGTTGGCACATGTAGTGCTAATTGTATTTTATTGGCACAAAGTAGTGCTAGTAGTAATGAGTATGGTATGTGTATGGTATGTGCGTAATGAGTAATGCATTGGTGTTGTACGGTATACAACACGAATGACTATGTAAATGGTATTGTATATGTATTGTGTGCTGTAGCACTTTGTGTGTGGTATTTGAATTGAGTATTGTATATGGTTGAATCGAGTATGGTGCATAGTATCTGGATTGTGTATGCTGGTAGTGTAAGAATTGTGAACACCTTGTAAGGTGATAGTAGTATGCATTATGGCAATTGATTGCCAAATGAGTAGAAGTGGTAAACCGTAAACCTTGAGCAACTTTGAGGGCAAAGTTTCTTAAGGGGGGTAGATTGAAATACCCCGTAATTAAAAACAGTGATTAATTAGGCTAATTATATTTTTAAAGGCTTAATTAACTTAAATAAATATGAGGGAACAAATCCCGAAGAAAACGGACCTTTAAAATGGGTTAAAAGCATAAACGAACCTTAAAGCACGTTTTTCGAGGAAACCGGGAAAACGTGACTTTAAGCGGGTTAAATAGACTCGTAACAATTTTGGTGAACTAAATAGCCACTAATTAATGTTAGTCAAGCTTTAGAACCAATAAAATTAATTAAACGAGGAAATTCCGGAAAACGGGTACCGGTTAGTAAGAACTGTAACAACCGGTAAGTTGTGGGGTGAGAATGCAAATAAACAAACTTGGTGTGTCCACTTTGAAAATAAAAATCAGAAAGTGCAGTGTGTGCAGTGTGTGTGACCGGTGGCAATTGCCCCTCTCACTCCCTTCACTCACCTAATACACTACAAGACAAAACAATAAGTAAAAAGCAAAAACAATTCTCTCTCCTCACCACTCAGCCCTCTCTCACGTATTGCCCTCCCCCTTCCTTCTCTATTCTCTGATTTTTCTCCTCCCATGCGACAGCCATGGAGAAATGAAGAAACCCACTTAACTCTCTCCTTCTCTCCTCTCTTTGAGTACTCAAACCTTCTCCGAATCCAATAAAAATTACACCATTGGAATCCCCTTGCAAGGGAGAACATTTTCATCCTTTCAAAAATCCAAGAGCTTCACTTTCGATTTTATGGGTGTTCTCCATTTGAAGATTCAAGTCCACCATTAGAAGCACCTTCACCTCCTTATCAACTTGAGGTAAAAAGAAGTTCGAAAATCCATCGTTTCTAGCCCTCATTAGCATTTTAAGAATTTTCAGTTTTTGAATGCTTTCTTCTTCATGCTCCAGCCGATTTTGGCTTCTTATTTGGGCTAGGAATCTTGTTCTCTTGCTAGGCAAGAACTTCATTCATCCAATGGAAGGTAATAATCTTTTCTAAACCCTAAAACATTGAGATTCTAGGGTTAGATTAAAATGAATGCTAAATGGTATTGTGTATTGATATGGGTTGTAGAACTTGTGTGTGAATCCCATTCAAAACCGAGAACAAAGGAGAAGAAAGAAGAAAAGGAAAGGAAAGAAAGAAAGCTAACAAGACAAGGTAAATGCTCTTACCTTGTGTTAGTTTGTGTATTGTATTGTAACAGTTTTTGAATTGTAAAAAAAATGAGTAATGAATTGAGTATGGAGTAACAAGTATATTGTAGTATAATGAGGAATGGTATTGTAACAGTTTTTGGAGTAGTAGAAATGAATAATTATTGAGCATGAGTAGTAGTAATGTAGTAATACATTGGAGAAAAGAATGTAACAGTTTTTGAAGTTTTAAATGATGTTTAAAACTTGGGGAAACATTGAGCAGTAGTGTGTATGTGTGCAGGATTTTATTGTTGTTGTAGTAGTATTGAAAGGAGTATAATGTGTTGAGTAAACAGGTCGTGAGAATAAGAATTATGTGAACTGAAATGTTGTGTGGAGAATGTTGAAAATATAGGGGAGACTATGTCAAAATTCATCTAGGAATTTGAGGACTTAAGTGTGAAGGATGAGAGAACATCCTAGGTGATAACTAGGTGTATTTGAGGAGCGTTTTGTAGTTTGTAACAGATTTGAAAGAAGTAAGTTGAGGGAATGGAACTAGAGTGTAAAGTAATGCATTTTGGATGCTAGGAATAACATTAGTTGAGGGAGTATTGGAGTCTAAGGGTTGAGATGAAAATCTGTAGCATGATAGAGGAAACAAAAATCTGTAGCATAAGTGAAGAGGAAACTAGTATAAGTGTTGAAATGAATTGAGGAAAATGTGTAAGTGAATGTAAGTATTGAGTAGTAAGTTTGGTGGATGAACTATGGTGATTTAGAGTGCCTAATTAGTGCTAAATCATGTGGGGAAGTATCGGTAATGAGTGGGGAAGCAATGGGTAAAGAATGCAATTGAAAACAAATTTTAAAACTGCAGTACTGGGGCCGACCGGACCTGCGACCGGACCTGCAAGGTCGGTCGGCCCAGATTTACAAAGGCGGGGAAAGTTTCTGGAGTCGACCGGACTTGCGACCGGACTTGCAAGTCCGGTCGGACAGAAAAATTCCGTGTCTGTAACTTACTGGAATCGACCGGACTTGCGACCGGACATGCAAGTCCGGTCGGCCAGAAAAATTTCCGTAATGCAACCTACTGGAATGGACCGGACTTGCGACCGGACTTGCAAGTCCGGTCGGCCAGAAAAAAATTCCCGTAGGGCAAGTTACTGACTTGGACCGGACTTGCGACCGGACTTGCAAGTCCGGTCGAGTCTTTAAAAAAAAAAAAGAGTATTTTTATAATATGATTATAGCAATCATATGTATATGTATATATACATATATATGCCTATATACATATATGCATATATATGTAGTAGTACACTATAAATGAAATAGTAAAGGTAAGAAAGTAAAAATAAGAGTAATGAGAAAAGAACGGTTTTATAACCAAGTAAGAAAGTAATGAAGTAGTAAGCGTATATTGAAAGTATCAATGAAGGAATAAGTTGGATCAATAATAGACCATTGATCATACGACTTCATGTATGTATAGGAATCAAATAGTTGAGCTCCAAGGAACCGGTAGTACGAATACGACGGTGAACGGTATGATTTCTTCATGCCCTGTATCCTAACTTGGTTACCCCGATTTGTGTGCTTATGTGATCACCAACAAGATAAATGCACGAATCGGATTTATATTGCACATAATTGTGTTTGAACTATATTGTTCTTGTTTACTGTTCTTGAACATTTAGTTTGTATAATTCATGAATGGAAATGAAGTGTATGTGTAAGTATGAGTACTTGTGTATCGTATGTATGTATGGAAGTAAGTAAGGACTTCTACTAATTCCTAACAACCTAACTCCTAACATGAGTAATGAGTAAAATGGAATGAGTAGAAGCCCGATATAGTTTCGGCCACGCGTGAGGATAAGGAACCACAAGAGGTTGGAACCGAATCCTGGCTATAATCTTTTCCTTGGACCAATTCCCTTTGTATGGGTAGCATCCTGGATTAGTGGGCCACCCTAAAGCCCGGTGGTGGGATGTAGTAATCCCTGCCCGGAGGTCGTACCGACTTAACTGGAAGTAAAGTATGTAAGAGTAAGTATTGTATGTGTATTGGTCTTGACTATTGTAAGTCGTCGACCGGAAGTAAAAGAGTATCGAACACCCGATAAACCCGGGTGTGTAATGAAGCTAACTGGACCTTGTATGTATTGGAGAATTGTATCTCCGTATTGCGTATTGAGTATGTAATGAGTACGTATTGTGTATGTGTAATCTGGAAGATGGTAAGTAAGTATTGGATGACTTGTATTGTCTTCCAAGTATGTATTGTACTGTGCGTATGTATGTATACCTGGTATAGTATTGTAGTATCGTGAATGGAAGTATGTATGTATGTAAGTATGTATGTAAGTATGAATGCATGTATGTATTGCAAAATGAATTGCATGTATTCGACCAAATGGTCGGCGTACCCTCGCTAGTACGCGGGGTATGCGGTTATCATATTCAGCGAAAGCTGACCCCCTCGGGGGAACGTTTTTAGTGCGCAGGTCCGAAGCGGATGTGGTCAAGGTGAGAGACCGGCGACTACACTTCGATAGGTAGAAGTGGAATGTAAAGGTGTACTAAATGGCACACCCTTGTACTTAGCAAGTATGTAGTTGTGAGAAATGGGTAGTGGTTAGACCTTTAAAGAGTATGTATGAACTTGGAAGGAGTATCGTATTTGTATCTGGAACTTAGTAAACTCGGTATGTGTAGTGTATTATCTTGTATTGAATTATGGAGTATTGCATTGGATGGAGTATTGTATCGAATGGAGCATTGTAGTACTCGGTAAGTAATGGGGGTATGTATTGTACTGGTGTAGTACTCGGATATTCCGGTCCATCAGACCGATACTGTATGTAGTAGTAGTAGCCTTGTTGGTCACGTGGGTGACTAACGGCAGTGTACCACCCACCGTTGAGTATGTAAGTATCCGCTGCGTGAATCTGTATTGTATAAGGAGATTGGACGATAATGACGGTATTAGCGGTAGGGGTGTTACAATTAACTTCGGGGTAACATGATTGTTTAATGTCTAATGCTTATAACTTTCCCCCCGTTAACTTAGTTACATAACTTCACTTTTTAACTTGTTTTACTTTCACATTTTATTACAACTTTTCACCCACTTAATTTTCATTAAAACTCACCTAACAAGTCCTTAACAACCTCATAACATCATTAACCATCAATCCCCATCATTACACATCATTTCCATACCTTAAACAATGTTTTTTTGGTCCATACAGCGCCTTGTCCGAACTTGTGTCCGGACTTCCCAAGTTCGGACACCGTTCGAGACTCTATGGGTGCAAACTGGTGAATGTCCGAACTTGCGTCCGGACTTCCCAAGTTCGGACGCTGTTCGAGGCCAAACCAGAGAAATAAATAGGTGTGTCCGAACTTCCCATGTTCGGACGGTAGTTCGGACGCTGTTCGAAGATCAGAATATTCACGCGCACGCAGGCACGTCCGAACGTCCACATTCGGACGGTAGTTCGGACAGCCAAGAACTTCACTTTCCAAGCTTTGTTTCATCTATTCTCTTCATCCATTGACTACCCATGCTTCATACATGAACTTAGGCATATTCTAATACTAGAATATCACTTTGATTCAACTTAAAACATTGTCCAACTTGTTACTCAATCTTCTTATCAAATCTCTTAACACTTGTAACATTTCCTTTTTGTTTTACAAGTGGTGTTTCACCTTAAATGACCACTACACTAAAATGCTTCCTCACCTTCAACATCATCTCCCAAGCATCTCCTCTTACTAAGTAAATCCTCTTTTCACAACTTCCTAAAAGTTCCTTTCTCAAAACCTTACCTAAACATTATTCCCACCTTGCACATTATCATAATCTAAACCTTAAACAAACTCCTCCAAGACTTAAATACATCCTCAAAACACACATTGAATTCCTAGAACTTCCAAGATAACACCTAAGTCCTTGCATCACTCTAAATCACCTTAACACATGTTTTCCTTCTCAAGTAAACCTTTATTCACCTTTAACACTTCCTAGTTCACCAAAACTTTCTTAAAACACTTAGAACTTCTCACACATTTCCCCAAATTTGGCCATAGCTTCTCTTGTATTTACTCACATCCAAACACTTAGGTTTTTACCTTATTTCATTCAAGAACACCTAAAATCCATCAAACACATTTTTATACACAAGACTTCACACATTTAGCACTACATCACAATATAGTGCATAACTTAAATTGCTTGGCACTTAGGCCCTTAAACAACATGGCTCTTAGGCCCTTAAATTGCATAAACCTTAAACACTGAATTTCCCACATAAGTAATGCCTTTGACCTGCAAATACATACACCAATACATATGTTCTTTTACTAGTCTCCTTGAGAACACTTTACTAGGTCATTCACCATTTGCTCTTTAGGTAGTTTTAACAAGCATTATAAGCTTATTTCTCCTAAGGCATTAAACCACATTGAGATAGCATATTTACCTCTTTCCCACACAAACTTCTTTCTTGTTTCCTTATAAAACCGATAAGGTATTTGATTCCTTGTCAACTACTAAACATTATACAAACAACATAATGAGTATTCAAGCTTTAAGCTCCATCTCATTGTAAACCCTAGGTTTACATTATTTCAAAACATTAATGTAGTTGTTTTACCTTAATCTTTGAAGGGTGTTTGAATATCTATGAAGAGAGGACTCCACCTAGTCCTCGAAAGATTCAAATGGAGCTAGAACAAAGTAACACAAGGAGCGCCATCAATGAATATTTTCGGTCACACACAAAACATGGAGGAAACTTGATTTTTCTTTGAGATTCCTTACCTAGGAGTAAAGGAGATCAATAATATGTGGAAAGACAAGCTCAAGCCCCTTCAATGGTGGAACTCCATGGCACCGAAATGGGGCTCTTGAAGTTTTGAGAAGGTAGGAATGACGAGCTTGATGAGAGGGAGAATGGTGGTGTTTGTTTTTGATTTGGTTCGTGAGTCCTGAGTATTGACAATGGAAGCTGGTGAATGGTGCTGGTGCTGTTAGCTTCACCGTGAGAACAGAAGAGAAGAGAGGTAAGAGAAGGGAACCGTGTGAAATGAAAGGAAAATGAGAGAAGTGAGTTTGGTTTTGTTTTGAAGTATTTATGACTTAAAGCAAATAGTAACTTATAGTCATCCTTATTTACTTAATAAGGTAACATGTTTGGTGACTCACTACTACAAAACCGGCCCCCTTTTAAGCCTAGGGGTAATAGTCTTTATTGACTCATTTATTACTTATAACTAACATCGTATGTTACAAACTAGCTTATAAAAATCACTATTCCTAAAACAAAGGCACATAGAAGTGAAATTTTTGATTTCCCATTGATATAGCCACCCAAATGTGATACTATATAGTACACATGTTAATTAAAGAGTAATGATGGACATTTAGCCCATTCAAAACTCATTTACAGACATTTTTTTCAAAAACTGCTTTAAAGACTCCTTAAAGCACATTTGTGTTTTAACTGTTTTCAAGCTTGGTTTTCTTTGGTAATTGATTTAATAGTTCATTACATATTATAAGGTATAGGTATGACCATTAGGTCTTATACAACTTTATCCCAAGCTTAGAGCACAATTTTTGCTCTTATTGACTTTAAGGTATTATTTGTGTTTTGTTTGGTTTCGTTGTCTTCCAAAGTTTCCTAAGGACTTAATTAGCCTTATTAAATCACAATTGAATATTATTTAGTCCTTGGTAGGCTCTTTGGGTCCTAACCAAGTTCACTCATAGCTTAGAGCATGTTTTTGCTCAACTGTGTCTTAGTGCTTTATTGCACTTCACTATGTTTTAAATTGTCCACTGATGTTTTCTAAGGCACATTTAGCTTTATATAACAAGTTTGAGATTAAACCATCATCAAGGTTTGGGGTATGTCAATCTACCCCCTTAAAAGAACTTCGTCCTCGAAGTTCACACTTTCCACACATCAAAAATCAGAATCGGGATTATTGGAAATAAAATTCCATAACCAAACACACTTTACATCACAACCTCGGACTTAATGGTCCGGCAACACATTCAATCCGCACATAACATAACATATCCACATTGATAACCTAAGACTCTATGGTCCGGGTATTAACAACACTTACACATACATAACAACCCCTTGGACTCACTGGTCTCGGGTAACATCACAACATTTGGACACATAGGTCCCCATAACAAACAGTCTTCAGACACTTAGGTCTGTAACACAACACATAGACTCATAGGTCTCAATAGCATACACTTTAGGAGATCAAAGTCAAAATAACATTTATTACAACATACCACACACATGTCATAGCAGTATAACAATCAAAAATATCTTTTACATACACATGTGATCCCGCAGACCCCGGTCGCGATGGCACCTTCCGTCCCCGTGCCTTGGGAGATTAAAACAATCATTAAGTTTAAAATTTCCTTGTGAGGTTAAGTAAGAGAAATTTAATAGTAAATAGGTATCTATCGACCGTTTTATAAATACCACTTCAAAATCCTTTTGAAAAACACACACAACTCCAAGTCCAACTTAAGCTCCTTTCTTCTTTTCTTAGCATGGTTATGTGTGACCACTTATAGGGAGTTTCAAGAGTCATCCAACCCTGATGTGATCAGCATCAGTGTTGAACAATCCTTCCACCCCAATTTGTGTTCGGCTTCCCTTGATCGCATCAAATCAAGTTCCACCTCCCACTTCATTTTCAAGCATCAAGTAAATCACTCATTCCAATTTTCTACTTTTCAATCACTAATCATGACTACATCTCAAGGATGAACTTCGTCTATCAGTTATTCCCATACACTTTAATCCTGTTGCCTATGGAATCTTATTCTCATTAGGTTTTATATTGGTCTCATACCCTTTATGAATCACTATATAGTATATATACACATATATTTATCAAAATACGACACACCATTCACATTTATACACTGTCGAGGTTTTGTTCCCGGGAGTTTCCTACTCCCACACTTGTACTATCACACACAATTGTTAACAAATACACACACTATCACAATGGTATTCGCATCTTCTGTGCGCAATTACCACAATTAAACCATGAATGAATGTGATGTTTACGGAACACACACACCAATCATCAAACAATAATTTTGTGCAATAATTTTGTGCTATGCACAATATAAGTCACATACACTAACGTACTCTTGTACGGTAATATACACTAAGTGGTTTTGTGTTCTACCCCCTTAAAAGGGATTACGCCCACGTAATCAATCACTAAACATTGGCTTAAATGTTCTGCCATCGTGAAGTGTTTTAACTTCCACGCGGTCTATTACACAACGGATTCTGATTAGAGGATCTTAACCATATTGGTGGTTTAGTTCCTAAACCAAGAATTCTCATTGGAGTTTGTTTAAACTCTTAGTTGGTTTCGATTCTGGCCTGTTAGGCTTCTAGGCGTTAATAATTAGCCATTCACTCATGTTCACCAGGCACATTCAACACTTGAATCACTGGCTCACTAGTTTCTGCTGCGAAACTCTAATAATTGTAGAGCTTAATTGCTCCATTTGTTATTCTTACTGTATTGTACATCCCCAATTGTCACCTTCATCTTGGTAACAATGGTTTCTCAACCGACGCGTGGTATCTCTTACCGTTAGCGAATTCGGTGAGTTATACACTTTCTATCCACTTCCATAACAATTTACTATGTATACAGCTATGTATTTCACAATGATTGACTTGTTCCCTTCCGACTTACTGTCGGTTGAGATTGAGCTACTACCTAGAATGTAGTGCTCTCTCAACTATTTACAACATTTGGGGTATATTCCATACCGATATTTGGCAGTTAGTGCTACTGTAGTCACTTACTGTTAATCATGTCTCCACATTTGGTTTTGTACAAGTACTCTTTTATTGGTGCGGCCTTGCATTTCCCATGCATCGGCCATTATGACATTATTGCTTCACAATTAACATGTTTCCAATTCCTAGCTATCCCACTCGATCATTACTGCGCAAGTGCAATACCAAAACACTCAGTCATACAGAGTGCAGAGGCGTAAACTCTTGACAGTAAATCCCTTATGTGATTCGCCATGGAATTCACACTGAGTTTCTTATCACCTAGTACCGACCATTAGCTTATTGCCCAGTGTGTGTATCATCACTTGCTTGCATATCCATTGAGTTTAACCCACAACTGGTCTTATCCGCCACAACACTTATACAACGGTCGCTTACTGCGCACCGTTATTGTATAACACTAACTCACATCGTATTTACTGTCACATTAACTTCCACGCATATACTTATATCATTCGTATTATGGTTCATCCTCATTTGGATGACTACTGAATGCTCCTTGAGCATCGATCATTCGAGTCACAAGCCGACATTATTCAGCTCGGTGTTTCACTTTATACACACATGCTACTAAACTAACTGCTCTCTTTCAATAATAATATCATCCATCCTTAACATATTTCTTGAACTTGATTCACATAACTACCGCTCCTGCGGTCTCACAATATCGAGAGGTATCCCCACTCTTAATGCAGTGGTTCGTTCTCCACTCTATTCACTTATATAACATAAACTTCTACAATCAATCGAGTTTATATAACATATCTTGCTTGTGGCTTATAAGCCTTATTTGCCTTGAGCTGGGTTCATTGTAGGCTGTCCACACACATGTACTTCTCTGTACAACGTTATATGGTTTGGATATTATATTGAGCTCCATGACAAGGTCGTTGTATTCCGTTTCCTTTCATGGGATGCCCCTTAGGTTTGTTAGTCCGTCTCCTAACAACTTATGTCTAAACTGGGTGTTAGTTTCAACCCTCGTGTTTCTGTCAGGTCATTTCCTGCATCAACTGTTGATGCGAACACCCTTCAAGGATTGCTCCTGGGTGTTGCTAAGTTATGCTTTTACATCTGGTTCATAGCTATTGGTACATTCAGTTAGTCACGCCTTTTTGCGTTCTTAACTGGTTATTATCTTCTTCTGTGAAGATCAACATTTCCTGATAGTGTAGGTACTCATTCTGGGAGTTTCACCCCGTTCATTGCACATTAATGTGTCCACATTAGGCATCTGCTTGCCATGTACAGGCTGGGTCACCGTTCCAGCTAACATGTTTATCCCTGAGGATCCTTAAGACGTATATGATGTCTTTACATTATAGTTAGTGCACTTCGCACCTCCTGACTCTTAAGCATTTCGTTGAAAGGAATTCATTATTTCCTTTAGTCTAGTTAACTTAACTGAGTTCCTTAACTTCAACTATTCCTTGTAATCCTTAGCTGTTGTTTAACTTATACTGCTGACCGTAGAACGGAGTCGACTACTTCCCGTGTTTCGGACTCTACTCGTATACATATGTGGGGTACCATAATGACACATTTCTACCTACCCAACTAACCCATAAGTAGGTCTGTCAGGCCCACAAGCTCCTATCAGAGTGCGGTCGTCCCACAATTCAGTTGGTACACTCGTAGTGTCCGTCACACGCCTAGGTGAAGTTTCTGTTGTCAACTCCCTTATATTGTCCCGTGACAATATTCATTCCTTGCTTCCCGAACTTAATCGAGGGAAAGTTTACCCATTGTTGTATCCTTGTCAACTGTCCTTGGTTTTACTGGCTTGGTTTAAAAGAAAGTTAGAAAGAAGTGTTGATTTGAAAGAACATCTGGTTTTGAAGGAAAAGGGTTTGAATAAATCTGGGTTGAAAGAAAATTTTCATGGTTTCACGACATCTTCTTACCTTAACCAAGTCTAGCTCCTTGCTGACTGGTGTACTTACAATTACAGAGGTTAGGCTAACAGGCCCTTCCACTGTTATGACGATCACACTTAACTTTCTAGTACTTTACTAAGTACTTGTAGTGGTTATAAATTTCCCGAACGGCCCTGTTATAGCAGCACTTGCCATGGCAAGTGCGCCATGCTAACTGGCTGTCCGTTTAACACATATCGGTTATGGTATTGTTTTTACCCATACTGTCAACAGTGGCCTTGTTGGCCCTCACTGATCTTACTGCCTTGACAATAACTCTTCTAGGTGACTTCTCACTGTCTTCACATGACGATCATCAACTAGGGTGTTTCCCATTCTGGGAGACCCCTTTTTCTTGGTATTGTATTCTCTTTGTAGCCCGTTCCACGTATTTGGGCACTACGTTGTAGTTCCCTTGTCGGTTGGTATACCGTTGGTGTATTATTTATCAACTGTGGTTCCGTAGACACTCGTCTCGGGTTTTATTAATCCACTTCTTGCCTGTTGCACGGTCGGTGCGTTGCAAGCTGGTTGTTCTCGACTGCTCGGCATGTCGACCCAGGTTGCCGGAAATTCTATTCTTCTATACACAAGATTCTTCATTCTTCGCTATTAAATGCGGTTAACATTGTTCAGATGGAGACCGTCTCCGGGATTCCCAGTTTTCACTACTCGCCGTGTGACAGGTTCTCCGTACCTTTAGAGGTACTTAATAACAGCCAGATCGGGTATTCCCGAGTAAGAGAGGACTTCCATCTCTCTGGCGTTCTTTCCCAAGTTATCAAACAGGGATTGTGGAGGGTGGGATGGATATTGTAGGTTTCCAGTAGTCACTGGTAGTTCCTAACTAGCGTATCTCTCACGCTATCACTCAACCCTTAACCCAAAGTACTTAAATCCTAACTCGGTACTTCCTAAGCTCGGTAATTCAGTCATCAGAGCGATACTTCGCTCTGATACCACTTTTTGTAACACCCCATCCAACATTAACACACTTACAATAAACTGCAGCGGAAAAACAACCTCATCACATTACTTAACTCGTTGGTGTTACACGCCGTTAGCCACCCACGTGGCTAACAAGGCTAATACACATACATTGTACCGGTCTGATGGGCTAAATTCCCGAGCGACTACACATTACTATCCCTTTCCATTAACAACAACAACAACGTACACCTTCCAACTATACCGAGTATTAATAAACTGGTGCCAACAAAAATTTCGGTCTTACTACACCTACTGTATATATACACTTAAATGTTTACCCATGTACAATGTCTACCCCGTCCTACTCTCGGACGGCTTCCAGCTCTCTGTACCTGAAATAGGAAAAGAAGAGAAAGGGGTGGCCCCCAAGGGGCTCAGCACCTTTGCTGGTATGGTAATCCCGCAGCCCACATGCTACCGGGCCACGCACAACTAATTGTCGTCTTAGCATGCGATTGATTATATTTAAATCATGCATGCAACTGTAAACCAACACATAACATTTCGCCTCAATGGGCTCAACAAACAGATAATACATCCTTACTTGATAAGTCACTCATGGTATTCATTATCCCTAGAGTGTTCCTCCTCTAATGGAGCTACTTCCTTAATAGACGACACTTACCCTTAAGTCGGGTTATCCTTAAACGCCTCTTATCACAAACTGGGATTCATTTCCATGATCCCACACTCCATAATCTTACACCTATAACATTCCTCACATAACAACATAACAACACTTTCACTTTCGACTGCACATGATAACATCGCAATAGAAATTGCTTTACACAACATCACATAACATAACGGGAACGGTCCTCTTAGGAACCGACCCAAACATAGTTAATTCACTGGTGAGCCTAGAGAATGGTGTCACTCTCATGGTAAGCTCGTTATACACACAACAACACTCATTACCGTCCTAATAGTTGGACGAGTAACTTAAGTTAAGATGGTTCGGTTTGGAGGCCCGAACACACCACACAAACACATGTTCCCCCTAAACCGATCATAAGTCAGAATAGCTAAGCTTTGGAGTAAGCTAATGGGAGATCATAACCCGTGAGGGAAACAACCATAACAAAGAGAAGGGTAAGGCTAAGAAGGATACCCTCTCCCAAACAACGCGCGACCGGCCTAACCGGATTCCTCACCACTGTTAGTACATACTTACTTTTAGATATTAGTTAGAACCCCACTATGGAGCCTATCACATAACAACACATACAGTATTACAACTGGGTTAAACATACAAGGGAGATCCCTACATTCACATACACATAACACACGCATAGCCGTGGTTAGTACGTCCCATGGTTCGGGTCGTTTAATCCGAATACCGAACTCTCATGTGATCCTAGACTTAGTTAACTAAGGTTAACACTTCCAAGGTTAAATGGTATCGGAGTTGAACACGCCACATAAATGAATTACTGTAAACTCATTACATGTTTTATCTTACAACGTGGCAAACATACAGAAAAACACATTGGCATTCAAGCCGGTGTAATCCGGTAGGACACAGGTTGCAAGAAAACCATACCTGTCACCGGAGTCCACTTTATCACGTCCACTTATGTTCCTCGAGCAATTCTCGAACAACTGATAACATTACATATACTATTATTAACTTCGGGGTAACATGATTGTTTAATGTCTAATGCTTATAACTTTCCCCCCGTTAACTTAGTTACATAACTTCACTTTTTAACTTGTTTTACTTTCACATTTTATTACAACTTTTCTCCCACTTAATTTTCATTAAAACTCACCTAACAAGTCCTTAACAACCTCATAACATCATTAACCATCAATCCCCATCATTACACATCATTTCCATACCTTAAACAATGTTTTTTTGGTCCATACAGCGCCTTGTCCGAACTTGTGTCCGGACTTCCCAAGTTCGGACACCGTTCGAGACTCTATGGGTGCAAACTGTGAATGTCCGAACTTGCGTCCGGACTTCCCAAGTTCGGACGCTGTTCGAGGCCAAACCAGAGAAATAAATAGGTGTGTCCGAACTTCCCATGTTCGGACGGTAGTTCGGACGCTGTTCGAAGATCAGAATATTCACGCGCACGCAGGCACGTCCGAACGTCCACATTCGGACGGTAGTTCGGACAGCCAAGAACTTCACTTTCCAAGCTTTGTTTCATCTATTCTCTTCATCCATTGACTACCCAAGCTTCATACATGAACTTAGGCATATTCTTATACTAGAATATTACTTTGATTCAACTTAAAACATTGTCCAACTTGTTACTCAATCTTCTTATCAAATCTCTTAACACTTGTAACATTTCCTTTTTGTTTTCCAAGTGGTGTTTCACCTTAAATGACCACTACACTAAAATGCTTCCTCACCTTCATAACATCATCTCCCAAGCATCTCCTCTTACTAAGTAAATCCTCTTTTCACAACTTCCTAAAAGTTCCTTTCTCAAAACCTTACCTAAACATTATTCCCACCTTGCACATTATCATAATCTAAACCTTAAACAAACTCCTCCAAGACTTAAATACATCCTCAAAACACACATTGAATTCCTAGAACTTCCAATATAACACATAAGTCCTTGCATCACTCTAAATCACCTTAACACATGTTTTCCTTCTCAAGTAAACCTTTATTCACCTTTAACACTTCCTAGTTCACCAAAACTTTCTTAAAACACTTAGAACTTCTCACACATTTCCCCAAATTTGGCCATAGCTTCTCTTGTATTTACTCACATCCAAACACTTAGGTTTTTACCTTATTTCATTCAAGAACACCTAAAATCCATCAAACACATTTTTATACACAAGACTTCACACATTTAGCACTACATCACAATATAGTGCATAACTTAAATTGCTTGGCACTTAGGCCCTTAAACAACATGGCTCTTAGGCCCTTAAATTGCATAAACCTTAAACACTGAATTTCCCACATAAGTAATGCCTTTGACCTGCAAATACATACACGAATACATATGTTCTTTTACTAGTCTCCTTGAGAACACTTTACTAGGTCCACCATTTGCTCTTTAGGTAGTTTTAACAAGCATTATAAGCTTATTTCTCCTAAGGCATTAAACCACATTGAGATAGCATATTTACCTCTTTCCCACACAAACTTCTTTCTTGTTTCCTTATAAAACCGATAAGGTATTTGATTCCTTGTCAACTACTAAACATTATACAAACAACATAATGAGTATTCAAGCTTTAAGCTCCATCTCATTGTAAACCCTAGGTTTACATTATTTCAAAACATTAATGTAGTTGTTTTACCTTAATCTTTGAAGGGTGTTTGAATATCTATGAAGAGAGGACTCCACCTAGTCCTCGAAAGATTCAAATGGAGCTAGAACAAAGTAACACAAGGAGCTCCATCAATGAATATTTTCGGTCACACACAAAACATGGAGGAAACTTGATTTTTCTTTGAGATTCCTTACCTAGGAGTAAAGGAGATCAATAATATGTGGAAAGACAAGCTCAAGCCCCTTCAATGGTGGAACTCCATGGCACCGAAATGGGGCTCTTGAAGTTTTGAGAAGGTAGGAATGAAGAGCTTGATGTGAGGAAGAGAATGGTGGTGTTTGTTTTTGATTTGGTTAAGTGAGTCATGAGATATTGACAATGGAAGATGGTGAAATGGTGCTGGTGCTGTAGCTTCACCGTGAGAACAGAAGAGAAGAGAGGTAGAAGAAGAAGGGAACCGTGTGAAATGAAAGGAGAAATGAGAGAAGTGAGTTTGGTTTTGTTTTTGAAGATATTTATGACTTAAAGCAAATAGTAACTTATGAGTCATCCTTATTTACTTAATAAGGTAACATGTTTGGTGACTCACTACTACAAAAACCGGCCCCCTTTTAAGCCTAGGGGTAATATAGTCTTTATTGACTCATTTAATTACTTATAACATCGTATGTTACAAACTAGCTTATAAAAATCACTATTCACTAAAACAAGGCACATAGAAGTGAAATTTTTGATTTCCCATTGATATAGCCACCCAAATGTGATACTATATAGTACACATGTTAATTAAAGAGTAATGATGGACATTTAGCCATTCAAAACTCATTTACAAGACAATTTTTTTTCAAAAACGTGCTTTAAGACTCCTTAAAGCACATTTTGTGTTTTAACTTGTTTTCAAGCTTGGTTTCTTTGGTAATTGATTTAATATGTTCATTAACATATTTATAAGGTATAGGTATGACCATTAGGTCTTATACAAATTTATCCCAAGCTTAGAGCACATTTTTGCTCTTATTGACTTTAAGGTATTATTTGTGTTTTGTTTGGTTTCGTTGTCTTCCAAAGTTTCCTAAGGACTTAATTAGCCTTATTAAATCACAATTGAATATTATTTAGTCTTGGTAGGCTCTTTGGGTCCTAACTAAGTTCACTCATAGCTTAGAGCATGTTTTTGCTCAAACTGTGTCTTAGTGCTTTATTGCACTTCACTATGTTTTAAATTGTCCACTGATGTTTCTAAGGAACTTTTTAGCCTTTATATAACATAGTTTGATATTTAAACCACATATCAAGGTTTGGGGTATTTCAAATAAAATTAGATACCTTATAGGAAATATAATACGAAGGAATTAATAAGTTAAACTAAACCTCTACATAATACTAATAGAAGAATATTATATGAGGTGGTATTAAATTATAGTTATGTATTAGGCTTAAGAGTTACCTTTGAATTTCCAAGGTTTATATATAACCATATTAAAATACATGTATAGTATTATTTTTCAGTGACCAGGATGTAAATCTTAAATTGGGATTAAGTAATTAATAAGTTAAAACTTAGGAAAAATTGTGATTACATAAAATGTTGTACAAATAGATCTTATTCTATAATTAATGATAAACAAACGTAATACGTTTATATCTCGATGTTCTTAATGTATAAACCATAATAAAATAAGTAAAATACTTTTACATCTAAATGTGAGGTGGATTAGTAAGTCTAGATTTAATCATTTCTTAACATTTAAGGTAGTGAAATATAACTTAATGTTTTAAGATAGAATCATTAAAAGGATTATGATATAATCTATATTAGACGATGATTTGGAAATTTATCTAAATAATTATCCTTAAGTTTCTTAGAATTAGATAAGCCATATAAAATACATTTATTACCAATATTCAGGATGTGAGTTTACAATTAAGTGAGGTATTTAGTAGTGAGAATTTATAGGAAGGTTTATAAATGGGAATTCGATACTTAAAACCTTTGAACCTTTTATTAGATAAAACTAAGTTACATAAGATATTATATTGATATACTTTACGGTAATGGGGAATAATGATAGGTTATTTGAATATAAAATATGGGAATTTTCATAATAGATTACCTTATTAAATAATTAACAATTTCACTTACGAACCAGAATTTAATTCTTTGATAAATTCTACTCTATGTGGATATATTGTCCATCCTAAATACAATAAAGGAAATTTATTTATTAGGTTATTCCTTTGAAACCTTAGGTTTTGTAAAACAATTTAAAACGTATTTAAGGCTTAAGTTTAATGAAATTTAGTACAAAGGATTATACATAGTCTATAGAGAGAATGTGTGTAAAAATAAAACATTTAGGAAATTAAATGTAGGTAAGGATACATAAAAGGTTGTACTAAACACCTTATTGTATAGGTAATAATAAAACATATAATATACCCTGTGAATACTAAATGTAAGATTAATACGTTAAATCTAAGTTAACTATAGTATAGTTATTCAGGATGAGATACAATTTAACATCTTATGACAAGTTTATTAGATGGTTGTAATTTAAAGTCATTCTGAACTAAAGATGAGTTAATTGAGTTTAGTAGTTCAATTAAGTTATAATAAAACACGCCTACAACACTACGATTCCGATATACAAGATGTAGATCTTAATTAAGTTAAGGGAAAGACATAATCATAATGGGTTGTCTAGTAGGTATTGTTTACATACATTATCTTTACATTGTGAGATAATAGTATAGTACTCTGAGATCAGTCCATCATAGGTCATAATACAATGTTTATTCTAAATTAAGAATAAAGGTATTGAGCTTAAGATTATTATTGAAATTCTTAGATTTAATTATATAATATAAACACATTTATGATATAAAGGTCTCAAAAGTCTTGGATGTGAGGATTGTGGTTAGATATGAATAAAGTGGATAGGAATGGACAGTTAGCAGGTGTTAATAAAGTACATTCCTTGATCCTACAACCTTGGGCTATACAACCTTCTAACTGATAAGTCAAAGGTTATACATAACATTTAAGCGAGGGCTTATAAGATAATTGAGATTTGGAAATAAGATAGAGGAATTTATTTAAGTTTAACTTAGGGTACATGTTATTGATAGTAAATTATCTTCAGTGTTCCTCAGAGAATTGTTGAATGTTTGCACGAGTTTACTAGAACTGCTACAGTGTTGACCAGGTACGATTTCTCGTACTCTGATACTTTTACTGATTGTCTTGTGAGACGTTTTCGAAAAACGCTAAATGAGTTTAAGAGGAATTTCTAAAAGGAAATGGTTGTGTGACTAACTCAGCTTGTGTGACTAACTGAGCCTTGAATGTGAAACTCACTTGGGTATTGGTTCCTTCTTTTTGGTTGTTCCATTAGACATTGACTGCTTAGGGTTTACGCTTCTGCACTCTGTAGGACTGAGTGTTTTGGTATTGCTCTGGGTAGTTAGTGGTCTAGTGGGAATTTGGAAAAGGTAAACTTTGGTAAATTCTCCTTTTGACTCTGGATATCGTTTCATCCATGAGCTGGTTCTTGAGGTTGCGACGTGCGCGCGTCTTCAATGGTAACAGCAGGGGGCTGTATATCCCTCGCCTATAGGGGCATTTATATTTGACAGCAGGGGGCTGTATATCCCTCGTCCACCAGGACATTTTTTAATCTGACAGCAGGGGCTGTATATCCCGGTCCATACGGACATTTATATCTGGCGGTGGGGGCTATCTCTCCCAGTTGAATTACTCCACTCTTGAGTTATTGGTTCTTGGATCTATCTTTTCATTCCTAGTCCTTTGTAACTATCTGGTTCTTTCTACTCCTAATGGGAATTGGGTTTAACTAAGGCAATGGATGTTCACTAACACATGATGTGGTTTTGTTTCACTAACTTTACGTTTCTGTTATTAACCTTTATTCTTATCTTGTTACCTTTTTTGGTGATTTGTGAAATGCCTTGTTCCTCTGTGTGGTTTAAGTGATTTCTTTCAAGCTAATATTTATTTAAGAGTTGTTTTATAAGTTTGTTTTTGCAGAATTGTACCAGTTCCATTCCAGGGAACTGACTCTCCCCTCCCGGGGTGGGCTACTTGGTTTCATCTTGCAGATATAAATTGTTTATACAGGTGGCCACGAAGAGCATGAGTGATTGGGATGGGAATTAGGAATTGTGGAGAGTTATTCTATTTTACTAGTAGTTATGTTTATGTTGTTTTTCTCGAGTTCAGACCGTAGCTTTTGTAATTTTATAAGTTGTAATTGGTGAGGTTTGGTGCCGGGTGTTTGGAACCCGATGGTCTGTAAACGCCAGTAGAGATTGTATATTCCGCTATGTTTATTGTAAGTAGGGGCGTTACATAACCGGATCGTAAGTCGATCTTGGAGAATATTGACGCTCCTTTCAATTGGTCGAATAGATCATTGATATGTGGTAAAGGATAATGGTTCTTTACCGTAATAGCATTCAGCTCTCTGTAGTCGATGCAGAGGCGGAGTCTACCGTCCTTATTCTTCACGAAGAGGACCGGCGCTCCCCATGGTGAAACGCTTGGGCGTATGAATCCCTTGTCAAGTAGGTCTCACAGCTACTCTTTGAGCTCTGTCATCTCAGCTGGAGCCATACGGTAGGGCGCCTTCGCTATTGGTCCGGTACTCAGCACCAATTCAATCTCAAACTCCACTGCCCGTGCTGGCGGCATGCCCGACAGTTCCTTAGGAAAGACGTCAGGAAACTCCGACACTACCGGCACATCTGGGCTAAACTCCGGATCTCTCTCTATGTCCTGAACATAGCAGAGGTACACATCATTCATTCAGTGTATTTCTCGATACATAGCCATGGCGGTGATGATCTGAGTTGAAGGCTCCCTGGGCCTCTAGCGGTATGAAATGGTAACCCCAGTCGGACTCCGAAGAAGCAGAAAATGTTCGGCACATAGGATTTGACCCTTGTACCGCTCCAACCAGTTCATCCCCACAATTACATCGAATCTGAGTCCCTCAAACTCTTCATCTTTGATTCGGACAATGGCATCTCGGTGATAGCGGGTACACTTGATCCTCTCTTTTGACGGGAGAGTGACTAGAAAGTCAGGCATCTCTTCACCGTCTAACCCCAGCCTCTTCGTAAAAGAAAGCGAGATAAATGTGTGTGAGGCTCCAGAGTCGAACACGATCGGTGCGTCCACACCATTAACTGGGAAGGTACCGGTAAGGATATTGCTGCTTTTGCCGGCTTCTGCCTTATTGCACACAGCCAGTGTACCTCCCTTTCAGAGTGCATAGCCTAATTTAGTTCACAAACTTATAAGTACAACGGTAACAACACGGTTGATATACTCAAAATAACACTGTTTTATTCATTAACACACTCTTTACACCATAAGTTGGTTTACATTGTGTCGACTTAGCTAAATATATAGCATCCTTAACATACAACCGGTTTCACGCATTACATGGTTACACAAGGCTTTAGAACTGCCTAAATGTCAAATTCAAATGTCTGGGTTACATATGTGTGGCATTGATTACTGTCGGAGGTGCGGTATTCAGTTTGATCTTCTTGATACCGTTATATAGCATCCTCGACTGCCCACCCATGTTGAATACGTCACCTGACTTTAACACCAACTTCTTTGCGAGATCAACACACTTCTACTCGCCATACATAAACACTGCGGTATCACCAATGGACCAAGACACCACGGAACTCCCTTACTTAAAGACTAGGGTGTTTCGTCCTTATCTTGGTGCAAACCCAACCGTCCACCTTTCTGGTAGAAGTTCACAATACACAAATCTGCTTCAACACTCGGAATTGGATCCGATTCAACTTGTTGAACAATTCCCACGGCATGGTTAACAACCACAAGGAACTCCTCAAGTATCCTCGGTACTGTTGCTCCATCTTCCGCTCGCATGTCTTGATATGTCTTGGTGTAGGGATTCCAGTCCTTACCCATGTACAACATCTTCAACTTCATTTTCGATCCACTCGAGTACTCGGGTGTGTAGAAACCTCCAGGTGCTGCTCCTAGTTCGTCACATCATCGGATGATGTGGATTTGTGCTTCGGGTTTCAAGTATCCATTTAAGAGTATCATACCTGGTTGGATGACCTGACAGTGTTCCCAATGGAATTCGGTTATGCTGATGGTGGTTTCTTCGGGGTTTGGTGTGGAAGGGATTGGATAAAAAATATTGAAGGTTCCTAAGGTTTAGAATTATCTAACTTAGTTGAATTATACATTATACTTTAACTCATTAATTATGTAGTTGTCCATTTAGACTTGCTAACACTCATGCATGAAATGCGGTAAGCAATCAATTTTTTCACTCAACAGTTTAAGTAGTGTGAGCCTCGATTTTTAAACCCTACCCTATGTTGATTAAGATTGATTAGGATCTAGTCGGGTTTTAGGTCCACTTATAACCTAAGATTAATAACTATATCATATAACATTAATTATTAAAACCTAAGCTAGCTCACTGGAACCTATTATGAGTCGCCACCTAATTTTAACCTAGATCAATTTAGGAAAGGAGAGTTCGGGTTCGGGGGCTTGGTATACGACTTATTTAGGGTTCAATTACTTTCATTACCCCTAGAAGTCATTTTTCCTCTACTTAGTTTAATTACGGCTTATTACGAGTCGTTTTAACCTAAGTGTGCGAGCTTCTATTTTTTTTTTGTGTTTTTTAGCATTTTTTGACAGAAAAATCAAGGTAAAATTAAGAAATCCTGAACTAGGGTTTCAGAGGCAGAATTAGGTCAAATTTTGTTTCCGTCCGTGGCTACGGACCTAATGTCCGAACCCATGGACCCTAGTTAACTTATGTGAACATAAAAGTCGAATTAAACAGAAAACACAATTTTGAAAAGTTCGGGGCCACGGACAGGATGTCCGTGGGCCCGGACATTGTTCTAGAAAACCTAAATTTTGAAATATTTAAAAAATCTCGTTGCCGTCCGTGGGTGTCCGTGGCCACGGACAACCCGTCCGTGGTCCCGGACCATAGGTCCGAGGTCCCGGATCACCCACGGACAGGCATTTTCTAGTGGTTCCCGACGGTGTTTTCGGCTAAAAAATTATGTACGTGTAGCCTGAAAGGTATACAATATGTTAGTAATTGAAAGATTTCAATTTGAAGTCAGAATAATGACGAAACTTAGCAAACAAGTTAAAGGGCAGAAGCAAAGAAAAACATTAACTTAGGAGCCAAAAAGCTTCGGTTTGGTTCCAAATTTTAACAGAGAATTAATAAACTCTAGGGGAGTTACAAAACCTGAATTGTAACCTGTTTTGCCTTCAGATTCAAGGTGTTTCTTCACGTCAAGATTCTTTGGAGGCCTCATTGATGGCGGATCCGGAAGATCTTCGAACCGAGCTTTTGACTCCTAGTTGTTCTTAACGTTCTTCACGTTTTGGTGCTGTTTTGGTGAAGGTTTGATGATAAAGGATGTTGTGGGAGTTGAAAAAGGTGTTTTGGTGTTGATTTTGTAAGATTTCGATGAAATTTCGGGGCTTGGATGTGTAAAAACGTGGGGGAGGTTTTGACGGCTGGGTTTCCTGGTTCCATAGGGTTCTTGAGGTTCTGATTTGATCATGGGATAATGTTCCTTATATAGGCTTCCTTAAAGATAGAAAAATCCAGTAAAAACGGAGATTTACCGACGTCTTAGCTCAAGGGCTTCCAAAAGGAATTTGATTATGAAATTTTACACATGGGTAAAGGATGATATTTCTGATTTTTTAAATGTGGAATCGAATTTATTGGATATTGGAATATTTTTAAATTCAATTTCTCGTCAGATTCAATCAGAAATTGCTAGAAAATTATTGGAAATTCAAAAAATCAAAATTCCAACGCCATTACGCTTCAAATGTCATCCTCTATCATGGGTTAAAATTTCAAAGCATTTTGAATTGATTTAATCCTTATTTGGAGGAGAGACAAAGCCTATAGGGCGCTTAGGAGCCTTGAAAAAAATACCAAAATGCCCCTGGAGATGACTAAGTTGTCCCTAGTACTCTGAAGTGTGCTGATCAAACTGTGAACCCTCGCTACTAGCCTATTAGTAGGGACTCTCTTCCGGGGGGTTGAAATTTTGGGTATAACAGACTGCCCCGCGTCAACTAGACTTTGTAATGGAAATGAAAAGGCTAGTTGATGCTTGAGTGATACCCCAAATTTTAGATCTTAAAAGACTCCACATGCAATTGAAATCCGATAAGTTGTGTCGAGCTATTCTAAGGCGCTGACTACCTATGAGTAAAGTGGAAGGATGTCGAGCGATTCTAAGGCGTCGACCACCTAAAGGTAAAAATGAAGTAATGTCAGTCTATTCTAAGGCGCCGACTACCTATAAGGATGACATCAAGCTATTCTAAGTCGTTGACTACCTAAGATGTGAAATTGAGATAATGTCAAGCGATTCTAAGGTGTTGACAACCTAACAAGTGAAAATTGGGTGGTATGCAAATGCAAGGATGATGAAATGCTAATGATGCTGATGATGCTGATGATGCTGACGATGCTGATGATGCTGATGATGCAGATGATGCTCGGATGCTTTTGGGGACCTAAACCTGTTCCAATGCTCCTGGTTGGTATACTATGGGGACTTATTGCCTCTACCCACCAACTGGGGTGCTGGGATAAATTCTAGATTACCAAGGGGACTTATTGTCATTGCCCACTAGTTGTTTTTCCCAAGAAGTTGACATGATGATGGGGACTTATTGCCTCTGCCCCACAAACTTAGATCACGCTTTGTCTCATACTTGTCTCGCACTGAAGATGATACTAGGTCTCGTACTGGTCTCACACTGGATGATGAGAATGCAGGGTCTCACACTGATTCTTGGTCACGCACTGAATGAAGATGTCGGGTCTCGTACTAAAGTCTTGAAAATGATGGGTCTCGCACTGATGAAGATGATGGATCTCGCACTGATTTTGGGTCTCGAACTAAAAATGAGTCGGAAAGATAACGGTCTCGTGCAAATGCATGTAGTGAAAACCAATTGTAAAAGGGCCAAACGTGGCGATGATGAGGTGTATGCAAAAGTTTGTAAAATGCAATCACAGTGCATGTAAGATACTTGTTTAAAGCAAGAAACTATTGAAAAATGTGCCAAACATGGCAATGATGAGAATTGAAAATTGTCTAAAGCAAGAAATTACTAGAGAATGTGCCAAACATGGCAATGATGAGACCTGAAAATTGTTCAAAGCAAGAAATTGCTGGAAATGTGCCAAACATGCCGACGATGTAGATTTGCTCAAAGTAAGAAATTACCAGGAATATGCCAAACATGACAATGATGCAGATTTGTCCAAAGTAAGAAATTACCAGGAATATGCCAAACATGGCGATGATGCAAATTTGTCCAAAGTAAGAAATTGCTAGGAATATGATGAGTTTTATGAAACCGATGAAATTGTTGAAAAAGATGCCAAACGTGGCAATGTTTAAAGAAAATTATGTCTACTGAAAAGGAAAGTGAAATTATCGTTTCCTGACCAGAGATTTTAAACTTGTAATTTGCCTCCTAGGAGATGAACATGTCGTCGGTGGGGTGTGGTGTTTGATGTAGAGATCTTATAAGTGGTGATCAGGGCTTATGACAGGCCATGGAATTTATGTGGAAGTGAAGGCTTATGTGGGCCTGTGTGGTATGATGTGGAGGTAAGAGCTCAAGACGGGCCTGTGTGGTGGTGATGGTATTTGTGGTGTTTAAGCTTTAGGTTCCAATTGGTGTTGTCAAAGCAATTGTTATAACCAACAATTGCCCCAGTTATTTTCCTTAGGACAATCTGAGCTAGAGTTCATGACGGTATTCTCTTTGATTAAACGTGCGAATGAGTCATGTCCTCACAGGGCCAAGGCTTATGTTTTGATGTGGTGCTTCCTAACCTACACTCGACGTGTTTGGTGTTTGCACTCATTTCTCGCTTATGGTCATAACTTCTAGACCATTGAATTCGCTATTTGATGGATTTACACATTTGATCTATTACTTTCACATGATTGGACACACAACTATCAAGTCGGAAGTTTTTAAAGCTTATAAGGTGGCCACGGGGTGTGATTAGTGACAACAGGACCATGAAGGGATATTTTAGGTACGTGGAGCTAAAGTGGTGACCAAAGCTGCGCCTTGCGTCTTCTCTCGGGATCATCTTCCTTGTCTTGAAGTCGTCTAGCTGCTTCGTGTTGACGTTGGTATCAAGTTTTTGGATTTGGAATTTTGAAGCCGTCCTTAACACCATTTCTCCTCTTTTTGTCATTCGGATTTCCTCGAGGCACTTCGGGTTTGCCTCTTTGTTTTATCCTTTCTTGACTTTTCCTTCGGGGTTCTTGTGTTTCCCGATTTCGGGCTTCGAGAGCTGTTTTGATGTGAGCTCGTTAGATCCTGTGTCACTCTGGGACCATTTGTGGATCACTTCGTCATGCTGATAGCGGCGTTGCTTCTTTGAACTAATGAGAATGTTATCTGAGAGTCTGACTCCTCGCTTCCTTTGGTCGTCGGGTCGAACATTCATCATTGGCTGGGTTATTTTTTGGAGTTCATAATATCGAAAAGGGATATATGAAAGGCTCAGCAGGGGTGCCTGGGGTTTAATGTCAGGGTTCACAAGCTTTTGGCTATGTGGTGTTGTACCTAGGTGCTTCGTCATTCCTGATAGTTGTGTATCAGCTCTTTGTTACTTTTCATAGGTCTAAGAGTAAATTTACAAATTATCTCCTTCGGTCAGAGTCATGCCATTTACCTCACCATTGAATGTGGTCTCACCGGAGTCGTGTAAAAATGACACGCTCGTTCGTTCATGGTTTTTCCACTCAAGACACTCTCGCGAATTTCACTCAGAGACTAGTTCACACGCTTAAATGAAAGATTAAAGATGACGATCCTAAGCTCAGATTTCCCCCAGTATTGATTTGGGGTTTATGACAACACTTAAACAAATGTGGAATTTGGAATGCTTTGTGGATGTTTTGAGATAGAATGTGGTGTGTGGACAGACATGTTGACCCTTTTTTAGAAGCAAAAGATGAGTCGTTCTATTCTGTTGTTAGAAAATAATTATTACATGATCCTTTTTCTTGAAAAAACTATTTTTTTTTGTTTTGTTAAATGAATGCACAAAAAAATTCACAAACGGAACTATGCTATATTTTACGAATGGAAAGATAACATCAAAAGTTGTAATCTTAGGAAAACTACCTAAAATGATAAAGGAAGCTAGCTACCATAAAAGTTAGAAGAATGATTGAGAAAAGAAAACTACTAAATCGAGAAAACTTCTAAAATAGTGATGTTGAACTGTCTGATGCCAACGTGCTGAAGACTCGAGCTGTCGACCGTCGAGACGCCATTGACCATGATTGTCTTCCTTCCAAACTTCGAGTAGGCCTTGTAAAATGTTTGAACTAGGAATGCCTATGGGTTATGTAGGAAGTAATTGGACCTGAGTCTTCGCCAAGCTAAGAGTGAAGTTCATATATTAGAGTGATTCCTAGACTAGAACGGACATATAGGCCCGAATCCCCTTAATCCAGAAATTGAGCAAACAAGCTGAAGGAAATCACATGGACCGTGAATGGGCCACTGGGCCGAGGGATAAGCCTTGAAGTCTAAGATTCGTTAGATGCTCTTGTTGGGCCTTGAAGCCGGAAGCTGGAATGAATGTGTTATGCAAACTATCTTGGATTCAAATGTTTTATGGGCCGAAATTCTGGATTCAGAGTGAAGCTCATGTGCCAAAACTATGAATTGGTTTATGGGCTCAAATGGAATGAGTTATTAGTGTGGTACTTGGGCCATAATGATTGCTCTATATGTGAACTGGAATTTGGGCCGAGTGATTTTGGTTGGGCCTAAAAGATGACACCTATATCTAGGGTTTTATGTTAGGGTCATGATAAAAAGTCTACCTAGACTAGAATGAGCCCTTGGGCAGGAATGTGTTTGGGCCAGAAGTAAAGCACATGAGTTGGAATGGTCCCTAAATCCCAAATGGGCCTAACTTTCTTCGGGCCAGAGAAGATGGTTGCTAAGCCGGAAAAGATTTTATTTTCAAGACTTGTGAGTTATTTCAAGTTCAGGTGGATTTCTTTTTTATGGGCCTAGAACTAATTGGATAATTCAAATTGGGCCATAAGAGAAATCACCTAAGTCTAGGCTTTTGGGCCGAAGCCCGAACGACTCACATGTTAAACCAAACAGGGCGTCTGGGATGCAAACAAATAGAGCTGCCAATTCGGGTTGGGCTAGGTTGATGTAGGAGAAGTTCCTATCAATCTCTAGGCTGGGTAATAGGCCGATCATACAAGCAAACAAGGCCCACACAAATTCAACATGTCCTCACTAGACGTTTAAATCAAACCGGGTATGGATCGATCCAGAGAGGTGCTTGGGGCATGGGCCCAGGTCACCACAAAGGAATAGGGCTTGCACGCTATTCTCTTTGGGCTTCCCCACTCTTTTCACATCACCTGAAGGTGTGCGTCTACGGTAGGGTCTTTGACTGACCAAACAATGGGCTAGGTAAGGGAACTGCTAGGAAAATGCTTGGGGCTAAAGCCTAGGTATTAAGGGGGTGTGGTTAGAAGACACCCTCCTCTTTTCCCCCACTAATTCACATCACCTAAAAGGTGTGAGTCCCAGGAAGGGGACCCTCAAACGGGTCCCGGGGTGAAATCGGTTTATGTGGACCCTCGCTCTCACATGATGCAAAGGTGCAGAAATTTAAATTGCGCACATAAGTAAACAAACAATGTAATAAATCCATAGATAAACATTTTTCGAGTTAAACCCTTTTTATTAAAATTAAACAAGTTAAAATTAAGGAGTTGTGCCCAGTAGAGTCGCTAGTCTGTGAGCCTCGATTTTTAAACCCTACCCTATATTGATTAAGATTGATTAGGATCTAGTCGGGTTTTATGTCCACTTATTTCCTAAGATTAATAACTATGTCATATAACATTAATTATTAAAACCTAAACTCGCTCACTAGAACCTATTATGAGTCGCCACCTAATTTTAACCTATATCAAATTAGGAAAGTAGAGTTCGGGTTTGGGGGCTTGGTATACGACTTATTTAGGGTTCAATTACTTTCATTACCCCTAGAAGTCGTTTTTCCTCTACTTAGTTTAATTACGACTTATTACGAGTAGTTTTAACCTAAGTGCGCGAGCTTCTGTTTTTTTGTGTTTTTTAGCTTTTTTTGATAGAAAAATCAAGGTAAAATTAAGAAATCCTGAACTAGGGTTTCGAATGCAGAATTAGGTCAAATTTTGTTTTCGTCTGTGGCTACGGACCTAATGTCCGAACTCACGGACCCTAGTTAACCTGTGTGAACATAAAAGTAGAATTAAAAAGAAAACACAATTTTGAAAAGTCTGTGGGCCCGGACAGGATGTCCGTGGGCCCGGACATTGTTTTAGAAAACATAAATTTTGAAAAATTTTAAAAATCCCGCCGCCGTCCGTGGGTGTCCATGGCCACGGACAACCCGTCTGTGGTCCCGGACCATAGGTCCGAGGTCCCGGACTACCCACGGACAGGCGTTTTCTGGTGGTTCCCGACGGTGTTTTCGGCTGAAAAATTATGTACTTGTAGCCTGAAAGGTATACAATATGTTAGTAATCGAAACATTTCAATTTGATGTCAGAATAATGACGAAACTTAGCAAACAAGTTAAAGGGCAGAAGCAAAGAAAAACACTAACTTAGGAGCCAAAAAGCTTCGGTTTGTTTCCAAATTTTAATAGAGAATTAATGAAGTATATGGGAGTTAGAAAACCTAAATTATAACCTATTTTACCTTCAGATTCGAGGTGTTTCTTCACGTCATGATTCTTTGGAGGCCTTGTTGATGGCGGATCCGGAAGAACTTTGAACCGAGCTTCTGGCTCCTTGTTGTTCTTAATGTTCTTAACGTTTTGGTGCTGTATTGGTGAAGGTTTGATGATGGAGGATGTTGTGGGAGTTGAAAAAGGTGTTGTGGAGTTGATTTTATGAGATTTCGATGAAATTTTGGGGCTTGGATGTGTAAAAACGTGGGGAAGGTTGTGACGGCTGGGTTTCCTGGTTGCTTAGGGTTCTTGAGGTTCTTATTTGAGCATGGGATAAGGTTCCTTATATAGGCTTCCTTAAAGATAGAAAAATCCGGTAAAAACTGAAATTTACCAACGTCTTAGCTCAAGGTCTTCAAAATGGAATATGATTATGAAATTTTACACATGGGTAAAGGATGATATTTCTGATTTTTCTAAAGTGGAATCGAATTTTTTGGATATTGGAATATTTTTAAATTCAATTTCTCGTTAGATTCAATCAGAAATTGCTAGAAAATTATTGGAAATTCGAAAAATCAAAATTCCAATGCCATTACGCTTAAAATGTCATCCTCTATCATGGGTTAAAGTTTCAAAGCATTTTGAATTGATTTGACCCTTATTTGGAGGAGAGAGAAAGCCTATAGGGGGCTTAGGAGCCTTGAAAAATTACGAAAATGCCCCTGGAGATGACTAAGATGTCCCTAATACTCTGAAATGTGCCGATCGAACTGGGAACCCTTGCTACTAGCCTATTAGTAGGGACTCTCTTCTCGGGCGGTTGAAATTTTGGGTATAACAAGTAGTATCTGGTTCTAGAAGAGGGTCGAGCTGCCTCTGACCGGTCTACCACATTCAGGGTGGCCTTGCCAGCTCCCGACCCTTTCCCCTTCGGGGAGTTAGAGTTCCCCTGATCCGAGGATGGCTGACTAGTCGCCTTTGGGCCTTCAGTGGTCACGATGGCCTTTCCCTTCCATTGCCCCTTAGGCATGTAGTTCTTGCCGTTAGGGTTATGGAAACACTCGTAGTCTCGATGCCCCATCTTTTTGCAGTAGCGGCACTGCACATCGTTACCCTTGCAGTCCTTACCGGGGTGGTCTCCATTGCACCACTTGCAGTAGTAGTGGCGCTCCGGTCCAGAGCCTGTACTGGCTGCTATCACATTACACAATTAATACACACTTCACAACTTGGCAACACACATTTAACTTTGGTACTCGGAATTAAGTAGTTACCCTTGGGCGGGAGAGAACGTAGGGGCTTAGCCGCATAGGCATAGGTGAGCTGCAGTGGCTCCTCAGCAGTGGTGGTCTGGGCTTAGCCTTTGCCACCATGTTGCTGGCCTTTCTAGGACTAGGGGTACAGTTTCTTCTTCTTTCCTCCCCCGTACCCTTGCGTGTTTTGGCCCTCGCTCGAAGCCTTGCGCTTATGCACGTTCTCCTTGTCCCTCAGTCAGACGGTGATTTCAACCTTAGCAGTGGCATGATAGCACTCCTGAATTTAGGATGTCAGTCATGCCCCACGAATCAAACTCACATTCACACTTACTTATTGTATACACTTATTCACATCAAACGGTATTTTAATTACCTGCAAGGTGGTATTGAAATACCCCAAACTTAAATATAGTGATTAAGATTATTCTAATATGTATTTGAGGGCCTAATAACGCCTAAGGAATATTGGTAAGGAAAAATCAGTCCAAAAGAAATGAAAAAACGCTTAAAAAGCGAAAAACACTAAATAAGCGTTAAATAACCATAGGAGGTACGAGACCTCGGTTAGAGTATTATATGGATTCCTAAGGCTTATTAATGCCTAATTAGTGTACGGGAACAATTCCCGAAGAAAACGAATCCAAATAATAAACTAAAACGATAATAGGACTTTAGCGCATGTTTTTCGAGAAAACCCGAAAGCGTGACTTTAAGTGGTCAAACGAACCCGTACAAATTATAGATTATTAAATAACAATAATTAAGCATTAATGGAAGCTTAATAACCCATAAAATTAAAGAAACAAGAAAATTCCAGAAAACGGGCCCGGTTAGTGAATAGTACCAAACCGGGTAAATTAACGAGTGTTTTCTGTAAAAGACGAAAAAATGCTCCAGCTAGTATTAATGTGTGGGCCGGTATTTTAGAGCTAAATAATCTCTCACACACACTCACACAAAGCTAGCTAATTAAATAAGAAGTCAAAAAGTAAAAGGGAGAAAAGTAAAAAGGTACTCACATACTCTCTCACCTTTCATTTCTCTCATCTCTCTCCTACCTTCCTTCTCCCCCACCGATTTCTCTCTCTTCTCCCTCCTCTGGTTGGTGATTTTTGAAGCTCCCAAAGAACAACAATGGCTTCTCCTCTTCTCTTCCATGCTCCAACTCTATTTGAACTCCAAATGGAAAAATGAGTATATATTCTTATTCCTCTCATCATTCTCTACCATTCTCTCTTTTCAAAATCCAAAAATGAGGAAGTTCATCTCCATGGGTTTTCCCCATTTGAAGAGAAAATGGCATCAATGGGTAGGTTGGAGCCTCCTCTCTCCATTAAGGTAAACATCACCATGAAAAACCCAAGTTTTCTCCATCCTTCTTTGTAGCCGATTTTGCCCAATTGTAATGCTCTATTTTTCTCTCTATTTTCAGCATCATTCCAACCTTCCAATGGTGGTGGAATCACCTTCTTGAGCCAAGGGCTAAAACCCCTCTTGGAAATTCCTAAAGGTAAACCCTAACTTGTGATAATTTAAGCCCTTCATTGGATTAATGTTATTTTAAAGGATTAAAAGTTTAATCATATCCTTTTTGTGTAATTTGGGTGTTGGGATGGAGTTTGGCAACTCCATTCCCCATATAACCGGTTTTGTGCAAGAAACAGACAAGGAGGAGAATTGGAAAAGAAAAGAAGAATTAAGGGCTTAAGGTAAGAGCTCCTTCTTAATGCTAAATTTTAATGCATTAGAGTAATGGGGATGGGTAAACTAAATAAAGAACCCAAAATATTGTATTAGTATTGTAGTTAATGGAAGTTTGAGTATTTGTGAGCTAGTATTTGAACTGTAGGCCTTAGAGCCAAATAAATTGTGTATGTGTATTGGTATTGTTGTTTGAGGAAGTATTGATGAAATGGTATTGCCTTGATTGCTGGTAGGACCCTTGTATGGGTGTGGCTAGTTTAGGAATGAATTTGATGAGAATGTATGTATGTGGATAAGTTATAAATGTAGGTGAACTATGGCAAAATTTTAGTAGGAAATATGCATTTATGGATGACTTGGTGAATGGGAGAACCAAGGTGTGTATTGGATTTAGTAGAGATGTTTAGTAACCACGGAGTCAGTAGCGATTTCGGGCGCGTTTTTAAGTTCGACAGACCTTACAAGGTCGGTCCTAAGGTCGGTCGATTCCAGGAGCTTGCAAAAACGTAAATCTGGGCAAAATTTCGACCCGACCAACCTTGTAAGGTCGGTCCTAAGGTCGGTCCTATGGACAGCCTAACTTCAAAACGCTGTATCTTCTTCGTTTTAACTCCGATTTTGGATCCGTTTGCGCCCACACATTCCTCTCTTCGTATACTTTACTCCTAGCTATGTTACTCCTCCTGTTTATACAATAAATGTGTAAAACACCAATGAAACACAAAACTAAAGGAAAACAAGCTAGAGTGGAGAAATGAGCATGAAAAGTGTTGATTAAACATATGAAATACACCCCTAAAACATGCTCATTTAGACACTCATCATCGACCTGACATCTGAATTCACATGAACATTCATTAGCATTGTGCTTACTAACTTATCGGTTCCAACGGTTGTAACGCCTTTCCGATAACAAGGTATCTCTACACTTCGTTAGTGGTTAACCTTTCCATAACTGCTCACTTAGGTAACTAAGGTTAGATTTTCCTTACTCGGTATGTTCCTAAGCTCGGTATTCCGCTCATCAGAGTGAAGTATCGCTTTGATACCACTTTTTGTAACACCCCAACTGTAAACTTAACAATAAATGGTAACTGCAGCGGAAATTTATAACTTAAACATTAACTAAAACGGGTCGATGTTACATGCCGTTAGCCACCCACGTGGCTAACAAGGCTGAATACGTACAATTGTATTGGTCTGATGCAATAGACTCCCGAGCATAGTTACTAACATCCAAAATTATAACCAACTATACAGAGTATAAACATATATACAAACCATCACTGTAATTCTGACGCTACCAAAATATACGACCACGGGAGCACAGGCACATCCCGGGTAAAACATCCAAAAACTAACAAAAGTATCTCATTACATTAAGGAACTAAAGCCATTTCGCTTCTTCGATCCTCATCCTGCAAAATTAAATATGGTGCCTCAAAAGGGCTCAGCAACCTATGACGGTATGATTAACATGCAGCCCGTTGGCTACCGGGATACACACAACTAATTGTCATGATAACATGGCATTAATTTAACATACAACATACATAGGCATAGCAATAAGCATTGCATAGCAAACATCAACACATACCATAACAAGAACATTTCACTTAAGGAAACAAACCAAACCTTAGTTAGTCAACTTGGTAAGCCTAGAGAATGATTTCACTCTCATGTTAAGCTTGTTACATAACTCGTTACCGTTCTGTTTGTCGAACGATTAACTTTACCCCAAAGATGCGTCGGATATAGTGATCCAAGCACACCGTACATATAATCCCTCTAGCCCGATCAAAAGTCAGGTAGGTAAGCCTTGGTTAGGCTTGCGAGTGATTGTAGTCCAAGAAGGAAAAACAACAATAACATAAAGAGGGTTGAATCTGATTCAGATATCGACTCCCATACATACACGCGTGACTGGAACGACCGGATTCCTCCCCCCCGGTTATTCACTTGTTAGCAGTTCCTTGTTGGAACCTAACACATCGATTCACACCATAGGTGTTTAAGCCAGTTAGTCACACAAGGGAGGCGGGATACCCTTTAAACAATACAACCACAACTAACTCATACATAGCCGTAGTTAGAACGTTCCTTTAGTTGAAACGTTAAAACCGGGTACCGCTCTCTTACGTATCCTAGTTTGGTCAACTAACGGTTAGCACGTATTCAAGGTTAACGGTACCGGTACACACACGCCACAATAATAACAATGACTGTAAACTCATTTCATGATTTAAGTCTTTCAAAGTCATCAACATTCAGAAAACACACAAACACACAAGCCGGTGCAAACCGGTAGCAAACAGACTGCAAGAAAACCATACCTTGGTCCTTGCTGCGTTCGAGTTCCACCGAATGCAGCTCCTATACATAATTAATAACGTCAGTTAATTACCTTATTTAGCTTCCGATTTACTAAGTATTTTACATGATTACATGACATGTTTTTACACTTAACTTACTCTTGATTATCCTCATTATACCAACTAGGGTTTACTACTTAAGCCATTTTCTTTTCTGTTTTTTTTTAAGTATAGGCCGACCGACCCACCGACCGAGCCAACCCCCTGGGTCGGTCCATTCCAGAAACATTCGGGTTCATTGATTTTTGCCCGACCGACCCAAGCTCACTCTGACCGTCCCAAAATCCTCTGGGTCGGTCCGTTCAAGAAACTTACCCGTTACCTTATTACAGTTCGACCGACCCAGCCAGGGTCGGTCCCCTGTGTCGGTAGACTGCATAACTTTCCCAAAATTTGTCAAACCTTCTCCTCAAGTTTCCTAATAGGTTCTAACATCATTAAGGACCCTTAAAACCTTCATAGATCATCCACCAACTCATTTTCTAACTCACTTCTAAACTCCTCAAATACTTACTCAATTTCTTGCAAAATTCCTAACACTTGTAACATTTTTCCTTAGGTTTCTAAGTGGTAGTTTATACCGACAATAACAACTTACCAAAGTGTTTTCTCACACCATTAAAACTACTCCAAAAGCATTATTTCTCACCAACACCTCTTTTACACAAACTACTTAAAACTTCTTTCCACAAGTTCATACTTAATCCTTCACAAGGCATTATACCTCTCTTGTTTTCCAAATGTTTCACAAGTCTTAACCACACTCCCACCATGACTTGGTGTATCTAAAATCACCCTTTTGATCTCTAAATTTCCAAGAACAATGCCCAAGTAATTTTCAACACTTAAGAACACTTTCATTCCCTTTCTCTCACCAAGTTGACCCTTAACAACCTCTAGTATAACCTAGGTCACCAAACTACATTTAAACACCTAGAATTCCTTATTTACTCACCAAATTTTGACATAGCTCCACTAGCACTTCCTTACACC